>JAWWMP010000081.1:86094217-86105935 GCA_035047865.1 Dendrocincla tyrannina | reverse complement strand
AGAAAGAAAGAAAGAAAGAAAGAAAGAAAGAAAGAAAGAAAGAAAGAAAGAAAGAAAAAGAAAGAAAGAAAGAAAGAGAGAAAAAAATAAAAAAAGATGATTAGCTAAACAAAATATTTTTTATACAAACTTAGATATGAATGCATTATATAAGGCCCTGGTGAAACCCTTCACACATTATTACGCATATTACTGCCCACTCATTGGGAAAAAAAACAAAAATGAATAGTTTAAATAGGAATAGGTGTAAAAAAGGTCAAAAAAGATGGCCAAGTGTGCAAACAGCCTAGACTACAAGATGAAATATAAAAGAAGTTATCTTGTTTAGCCTAGAAAAATGAAAGGTGAGAGGACTTAAGACTATACTATACAAATTCAGCAGGTGGCTATATGCCACAGAAGGAAATGAGCTACTTAAGAAAAAGATAATGTTAGCAAAGAACAAATTAGTATAAGCCAGTCATGAATAAAATTAGAATGGAAATTAGAAAAAGATTTCTAAGTACCAGAGAAGCAAGGTTCTGGAACAGCCCTCTAATAGGAGTTGTGGAGGGCAAAACACCTATATAATGTTAAAACAGAGTCTGAAATAAGTGTTAATAAGGGTATCTTGTGTAGCTGTCTACAATGTGGAGGACTCTCTCAGTGACCTGTCAGCTTTCTGCCACCTTTAACCTATGTGGCTAAATTATTTGCTGAAAGGTCAGGAGGAAGTCTGGGTAGATCTTGGTTCTCCTGTGTCAAAGGTCAGCATTGCAAATTTGTGATTTTCCTTTTTATTCTGTTCAGGTTTAAGTTTTAAAAATTCACTTTACAGAGGCTGAAAATATATATGGAATCTTTCTTTATAGGAGAGAAGGGAAAAATAGATAGTATTTTCCAGCCTTCCTGGCTGCAGAAGAGAATTAAAAACCTATGTGTATTTTAAAATCTTAATAAAACATGGGCCTATGAAACACCTAATAATTTTAGCTGATCTAACAACTGGGGACTATAATTTCTCATTCTCCTTCAAATCTAGCTTCCTTCCCTGAAACATTACTCTCCATAGTACTTTATAACATGCCATGCAGTTATTTTCCCCCCAACATAAAAAACCCTCTGTGCACCACCCAAACTATGGCCCCAAGCAGGCCTTTCTCATCCCCTCCAAAAGAAAGGATTGAGATCTAGACTTATTTTGCCGCTACATCGATCACCTGTGTCATCATGTTAATCCTCTTGTATAGTTCATTAACAGTTTAAACCAAAGGAAAGAAGCTTTAAAGACAGTCTGGGAGGAAGTGCAGAATCATGGAACGGTTTGAGTTGGAATGCTCCTTAAAGGTCACCTAGTTCCAAGCCCCACCCCCATGGGCAGGGACATCTTCCACTAGAGAATCCAGGCTGCTCAAGGTTGAATAATTCCTTCCTATTTTACCATGTAAGGAAGGCTATGATGCACTTCATCAGTGTCTATCTGGTGGCATGGTCTGTGGGCACCACACTGCAAAGGGTTGAGTGTCACTGGAAGCCACCAGCCCTGTGACTGCTTTGAACAAGCCAGTGATGTTTCCGGTTAGTTTGCTGGGTTAGCCAGCTTTCAGCCACTCTCCTAAGCTCTTGTGGTTGAGGTCAAATCCAGTGGAGTCTTAAGCACCTCTGATTCCCTACCTTAGACAGGTGGCTTCTTGGCAATCTGACATCATGTGGTTTTTTTACAAAGGAGGGGTTTTACAACTTTCTACAATATGAATCTTCTCCAGTTAAAATTGTTTCTTATCGATAGTGATGCAGAATTCAAGATAAGCCACATCAGCCAACTGCTCTTCTTCCTAGCATTCACCCCACACCATGTGTTTAGCAGGTTAGAAACCCAGTGACTTGCATTATGTCAAATCTTCTGTGGCTATGTGGTCTTGCTAATTATAAAGGTTAACTGTAATTTGGCAATAAAAGTCACTGCTAGGGTATAATATCTCAGGTGTTGTCTACATAGCAGCACCT
The DNA here is from genome assembly GCA_035047865.1 of Dendrocincla tyrannina. Classification (NCBI taxonomy): domain Eukaryota; kingdom Metazoa; phylum Chordata; class Aves; order Passeriformes; family Dendrocolaptidae; genus Dendrocincla; species Dendrocincla tyrannina. The sequence continues at coordinate 86,103,949 of JAWWMP010000081.1, read as the reverse complement.
CACTCTGTGTCTTGTCTAGTTACAGTGATTGCTCTCAGTTATAATTTTCACCCAGTGCTCTCACAGCACAGGTGATAGACCCTCTTTTGTTTCAGCATCACAGCCACTGGTGTGCTCTGGACTCTCCCTAAAGATTTACAGCTCCATGGCAAATTGTTCAACAGGTCCACTCTTGGCATTCTGGAAAAAATTATCAATTTTCCATAAATAATGTTTACGGAGTGTAAGTATTAAAGTGACTCAGCAATTCCATGTTACAGTTTTGTTTCTTTAGTCACCTGGTTTCAAGCACTATCTCATCCCTGGAAAACAAGAAAGTGTCAGTATGTTCTTCTCCCAAGGTACTCAGGCAGCAAGACTGGAAAAAAAGAAAATCAGCTACTTTTTGAACATTTTGAACTGCCTACCTTTGCAGTTCAAACAAGAATCTTTCCAGTTGTTTTCAAAGATTTGTCATCTCTGTGATTCCCATGCCATGCTGTCATCCTTTTTGAAAAACTTAAATAAAACTCACCTGAACAGTTCTGTCTGTGAAAGCAGCATTTATTCACTTCTGAGCCACAGGGAAAGTTAGTAAAAAATGACTTACATGGAAAAGGAATAGGTAAAAATAGAAATAACAACATTTTTAACCATACTGTGTTATCAGTACAAATACACAGTAAAAGTTTTTCTCGCTCCAGAGTGGAAAAATTCTGAGTCATCCTATATTATTCATTAATACTCAAGAATCCACTGAAGATGTAGCAGTAGCTTCAATGACCCAGGGCAACCTATGTGGATTTAGCAAGGTTTCCCATGAAAATCAGGCTCCTGTGATGTGCCCATCTATCAGGTCCTCCCTCCTACCACAGAATATGTTACTTCCTTATTATTTTCATTCTGCTGGCCCATTTCAGCCAAAACTGACACTTGAGAAAGTGGCCCATGCACCTCTTTTCTGCTTCTCCAGCCTTCATCCCCAAGATCGCTCTCACTTTCTTTGCAGGGGCTTTTTGTCTGACTGCAACAGGTACAGGTAAAGACATTCCTATGTTTTCCTCTACACTACAGTCCATAGAAAGGCTCACCAGGAAAGGGAAAAATCTCTTGGTGTCTGCCAGCACATGGAGGAACTGTCTGTGATGGGTCTCCTGTATTGCAGGGAGATGCAGCAGTGCTTTGGAGAACATACAAACCCTCTGCTTCTCCTTCTGGCTGAAGGGTGATATTTCACCTTCATGCAGCTTGGCCATTTAGTCATACAGCCTTTATCACACCATGACAGCAGTGCCCTGGCAGCCAGGAGAGCCAACTGTGTTCTGGGGGGGCATCAGGCAAAGCATCGCCAGCTGGTCAAGGGAGGGGATTGTCCCACTCTGCTCTGCACTGGGCTGGCCTCCCCTTGAATATTGTGTGCAGTTTCAGGCACCACAGTACAGGAAAGATAAAAATATATAAGACAGTGTACAAAGGAGGGAAATGAGCATGGTGAAGGGCCTTGAGGGGAAGCTGCATGAGGAGAGGCTGAGGTCACTTGGTCTGTTCAGCCTGGAGGAGACTGAGGGAAGACCTACCGCAGTTACAACTTCCTTATGAGGGGATGAGTAGGGGCCAGCACTGATCTCTTCTCTGTGGTGACCAGGGACAGAACCCAAAAGAATGGATTGAAGTCATGTCAGGGTAGGTTTAGGCTGGATATAGGAAAAGGTTGTTCACCCACAGGGTGGCTGGGCACTGGAACAGGCTCCCCAGGGAAGTGGTTCAAAATATCTATGATGGTAGTTTAAATTTTGAAAAGGAGATCTGTATGAAAATAGAAAATGAAAAATAAAAGCAGTCAAAAGAGTAAAATTCATATAATAAATGTTTATCTCTTTAATATAAATTGTATATTGTATTTATTGTATTGAACCATGCCTGCATTTTTATAGGCCCCCTATTAGAAAATCAGGGTATGGTTACACCATCTATTAAGGAATATTCCCACCCCTTATTAGAATGGAAAAACAGCAGAGTAAGGGAACTGTTGGTCCTAAACTGGAATCCTTCAAAACTTGGAACTGGCAATCAAACAACAAAATGGAACCTCTAATCTGGTGACCAAAATAAAGCAGGACAAAATAGACTGAAGTATAACATCAACAGACACTGGATTTAATTAATAATACATTAATAGCACATACATAAAAAAATTAAAATACTTCAAAATATTTTCAAATTCACTCACAACAGTAACCTTATCAGTAACCTTACACAGTAACCTTACAACAGTAACCTTATCAGAGAATCAACTTTCAGTAAGAGCATTCTGAAAATGAGGTCAGATCAACAAAAAATACCCTACTTGCTTCAGTGTTCACTGCGAAAAAAAAAAAAAAAAAAGGGTAAAAAAAGTGGTAGTGTGGCAACCTTTTCAGGGAACATACAAGAGGAGCTCCCTTAAACTGAAGCAACCTAGGAAAGATTTTTGACATATCCATAAGATAACTACTTGTCCATGTTAAAGGGGCCGGTTTATCACTATGTGGGTATAACCAAAACTGTGTCTTCTACACCCTCTATATCATTTCTGATGGAGTGTTCATAATGGATCATTTGCAGCAGCTGCCCAGGGCACACCTGACACCTCAGGATACAGGCTGTGTGTTAAAGAGCCTTGTGAGACAGAGGAGTGTTTGTCTTCTCACCAGTGACTCAGCCATGATAACTCCCCTCCGGGGAGGCATGAGCACCTTCACATCCAGCCTGAGGGGTCATCTCTGCTAATGGGCTCTTAGGGACTGGCACAATAGGCAGCTGCAATGACCTAGACCATCAAAGGTTCCAAAAATATCCCATGACTCACAGAGTTAAATCATTCACTGTGAAACTTCTCACCCTGGGGGAAATACTGGGCATTCCCACCTGAACCTGAGCATATATAACCTTTGAGTTTGGGGACTTTGGGTACCACTCATCAGATCCAGAGGAGAACCAGAACCTCAAGAGGACTGCAAGTGCCACTCTTGACCAGACTGTGACCATCATCCTCACCAACAGGTTTTCCTTTCCTTTTCTTTGCACTCAGGGGGGCCACGTGGCACTCAGCACAAGGGCTAATGAACACCGCTCTGTTTGTACTTCAGAGTGCTGGGTTATACACCTGTCTTTGTGGGTTAAAACTAGTTTTTCCCTGTATTATTGTATTTATTGTAGTTTTTCTAGTAAATTATAACTCTAACTTGTAATCTCCCTTGAGTTGGGTTAATTTATCCCACTAGTTTACTTTTAAACCAGCACACTAGTAAAAAGTTGTCAGCAGTAGACAGTACCCACTGCAAAGGTCTAAGAAAATTTCAACATTGAGTTGTCCTATCTGTGATATGAAAAACTGTGCTTGAATTGGCCTCAGTGTCAGAGAAGTGAAAGCTGACAAATGTGGCATCAGGTTTTAAAAAGGATCCCAGAGTGATCCAAGCCTGACAGTTGTACAAGGAAAATAGCAATGAATATTACAAAAAGCTAGAACTGGCAAGCACATGGATAAATGCAGTGCAAAGTGAAAAGGCACAGCCCTTGCAAAGACAGGCCACAGAGCCTGCATTTGGTGGAATTCTTTGAAGAAGCAAAACGCCTGATGTTAGAGCTATCCTGAGGGCCCAGGGGTTAAGATTTCCAACAAGTTTTTGTCAACATCCTCTACAAAAGGCTCTCACAGAAACTAGCTGGTCAGATTTAATGGACTTGACCATTACGAGAGGTCCTCAGCAACACAGACATCTTTAAATGTTGCAAGCTGACATAACTGCCTGGTCAGGTTGACATTTTGCCCCAGGTACCAAGCAGACCCTGCAGTTGTTCTCTGTAACTGAACACAAACTCGTTCTCCTCCCCTTCCTCTTTGAAAGGTGGGCTCGACAGACCTCTGGAAAACAGAAGAGGACATGGGTGTCACAAAGATTAAAAAAAATATTTCCACTTCCTCACATTTCTCGCACTTGCAGAAGAAATTTAGCAGTGTCACTTCCTCCAGTGTTGCCGCTACAGCACATCTCTGCTGTTGGTGTGTTTTGGGATTTGTTTCCAAATGGGTAGTGCACATGAGCAGAGTGCACAGACTGGATGGGGGATGACTTTCAAGCTGGGATTTTTGTACTTTCAAGTTTGCAGGGAAGACAAACCTTTGTTTAGCAAAGGTGGATTCCTTAGCAAAGGAATCCACCTTTGCTAAGGATTAAAGCCCAGACTGACCTGAGCAAGTCATGGGCTAAACTGAGTGCAGGCAGTGTGCTAGTGCTTGCAGCTCTGCAGTATTTACATCATAAGAGCAATTTTACAGTCATATAAGGACACATTAGGTGATGAGCTATGTTTTTTGCAAAGAGCCAATGAATATATTTAGAACTGTAGAAGGTCATCTAACAAGCCACAATTTTCTTCCAGAGGCATTTATTGTGGCTCATTCTGCAAGGCAGACGAATCTTTCCCCTTATTGCCACATTTAAGCATACATTTTGAAAAGTAGTGGAGGGAAAATTCGGAAGAAAACACACAGAAATGATGGTCTGCTAGCATCACACATTTGTTTCCCCTCCAGTAGTAACAGAGTTGCAGGATTGAGAGTGAAGGGAGAGTGGTTTACATCCCTCTGCTTGGAGCTGCAGCAGCAGGCTCCTTCTTCAGGGGTAAGAGGCTCCGACAAAGGATCTGCCCTTTCCAAGGAGGACTGGTTCTGATGACAAGTGTCTTGCCAAAGTGTTAAGGGCTATATAGAGGACCTGTAGGCAGGGAAAAAAAAATATTTCTTTCTTGTCTTCTTTCTATTTTTTATCCTCATTTAGCATGTCACTTGCAGTATTCTGTTGGCAGATGGTATTTCAGCTGACGAAGACCCATCACAGCTTCAGCATGTAGCTAAAACTAAGAGACTCAAAGGCCATTAACTTTGGATTGCTGTTCACATTTTTCCTGTGTGTGCCTTCTACTTGGTAAGGTGGTATCTGTTCTGCTGTAGTTGGCCTACCAGTTTTTGCTTTCACTGGCACTCTCTGATAGACAGTTCTCTGAACAGATGTGTACCTGAACAGATAAAATGATTAAATGACATTAAATCACTTCCTCCTGATTTGCACATGATAAATTTTACATTTTAATGTGTTAGAATGATAATACTGCAAGAGAAATTGTCCATATATTACTAGGAGAGAGGTAAAGACCACCCAGTCTTTTTATCCAGGGTGTTGTGTTACTTACCAGCACATTCCCACCTTGGAATCTGCATTCTTTCTTTATCAAGTGTTCATACTTCTGCTGCAAATCAGCAGATGCCACATAAGAAAAAAGCTTGGATGACTTGATAAAAGAAAAGCTGTCTTTCTTGTACAAAGTGTAACAGTAACCTAAATACTTCTACAGCATCATTTCTACCTGAGCAGCCAGTTTTATGGTTAAAATATTCATATTTACAAATCAGTTCACTAATTTTTCAAGGGTGTTTCTGAATTTGAGTTTTACCTTCAACAATCGTCTACAGCAAGGCATTCTAAAATGTAATTATATGTTATGAAAAGAACTCTCACTTGCTTTAAATTCTTACTGATAACTTCGTTTGGTCGTCACCAGGTTCCCTGGATATTACAAACCAATAATTTTTCCCTGTTATGTTTTGTTATAGCTTCTTTGTTATAGTTGTCCAAGATGAGGAATCCTAGTTTATTTTTGTCTCTCTTCCTGTGAAAGCTGTTCTAAACCACTGATTCCATTTGTTATATTTCTCTGGAGTATTTCTAGGTCTCCTGGATCAGCTCCAGAATGTTTTTGTTACCACCTTCCCACTCTTGGGAATCTGTATTCTTAAGGGCAAGAGGCAGATGATATCTCATCTCATATACTGACAATCAAAAACTTTCTTCTCTATCCACAATCCCAGAAGATTCGAACAGCAACTTTTAAAAATACCCACAGGTTCAGCAAGTCTGGAGCACGTGGCTCCCAGGAGTTGTTCATGGCAAAACTAAGGAACCTCCTGGGTCATTCTCAGCAGTAGCTGAAAGGCAGCTTCCTCCAAGTCCTGTTGCATTTTATGCTGCTTGAAAATGGGAATCCAGAGAGATCAGTTAACAGGCCTGTTAGTCTGACCTTATCCTAAGGAAAATAATGGAGTCATTAAAATGTTCCTTTAATAAAGATTTTTGAAAGCATGTTCCTCTGAAGGAATTTGCTTCAGCTCCCAGTGTCTTTCTTCCATCTCCTCGTTAAAAATAATATCCATAATTTTTAAGCTTTAGTTGTTGCTGTGTGCCATATTTGTGAGTTCTGTTAGACCATCATAGGTGAATTAAAAGCATTGTTTAAAACTGTGCTGCTTGATGATGCTGCATAGCATCCCATTCCAGGTATCTTTTCCTACTCACAATTTGTCCAAATCAAGAACTGGGGGGTAGCTGTGATATCTGATCACACACACAGATATTTAACTATGCTTGGTGCGTGGCTTTGCTTTGGACTCCTCTCTCCCGTGAAACACTGCCAGAGGAGCGCTGGTCTGCAGAAAATCATTTTCAGTAGGAGGCTGATGAGGAGTCTTCTATTGTCAGAGTGCCCGGCAAGACATCGCTCAGCAGTTCGGTTCCCCGTTTGATTCCCTGGTGACACCAGCCTTCCCAGCTCCAGGCTCGGCGTGTACCAGGGATCTCTTGGTTGCCGTAGCCTCAGCAGCTGCAGTATTCACACACGGTAACTCTCTACCCAGTGGTTAAGCCCGGTGGCAGATACTAATAGCAGCAGCCTCTTTCCATTTCTCAAGTCCATTTTAAATTAATAAGAATGTTCCCCTTCTGTTTTTCATCCACAAAGAGACCCCCTTCGCATATTAATTTAATGTTAAATTGATGGATTAAATTATACCAAGCTCAAAATCAATTCTGCACATATTCATTAGAACGGACTAAATCCCTTAGTAAGGATAAAGCACAGAAAATGCATTTAGAGACACTGATAAGTCCAGGTCCATTATATGTCATTTTAAACAAAGAGCAAAAAAAGGCCCCTTTGGAGACACTCTATCAGCTATTAAACAGAGACATTGCATGCACAGGGAGATTGATGATTAGCATTTCCATTCTCAGAACGGCTCTCCCTGGGCTGATGATAACAAGTAAATGCCTCTTCATGTCTTTGTCACAGTTCACAGAGAAGCAGATGCCTAGACTAAGCTCTTCTCCTTTGTCTTTCCTCTTGTGCAATCAGTTAACAAGTGCAAACGCACAACAGTATCCACTATTTGTTGGAATTCTTTGATCTCTGGTAGGATCAGGTGGCAATTTTACATATTTTTCTTTTTTTCTTCTACTGGCCATTTCTTTTCTGAAAGCCTCCCTGATTGTAAGCTCATTACATTACTCACTAACATGGGAGGTCTCTCATTAGATAAGATGGGATAGACCATCTTTCACATGGCTGCTGGCCAGGAGAACCTTTCCAGTCTACAAAAACCAAAGCCCAAGATGAGGACTCTCTTCAGCTTTTGGCATTCCAACACACAGCTTTGAACCTGAATCCAGGTTCCATAGATGTGTCCTGTTTGTAAAAATTAATTACTTAAAACTAAATTCTCTAAAATTGAGAATTTCAGAAACTAGCACGCATCGACATTTGCACCTAAGGACTTTTACCTACTTCAGTTCTACCAAGTTTGCGATTTTTCTTGAGATCTTGTCTCATCCTTCATCAATGCCTACCATGGATGAAATGTGATTCTTCCAATGAATATTAGGCTTGTTTGAGAAAAACTGCTTCACTTTCACTTTGGGACAGAAGCAGTTATCTGTGCTGCTTAGGAAGCAGGCAGGGCAGCCCCGCCTTTCTTCTGCTAGCAACTAGAGGTTGCTCTCAGGCAGTCAGTGGCAGGAAGGGGAGGATCAGCACCCCCAGGTTAATCAGTACCCTGAGCTGTGCTTTTCCCAGATACAACCACTACAGACTATTCTGCTTTGTGCTGAGCTATGGAGGTGGAGACAGCATGTTAGAATAGCTCTATTAGGCTCAAGTAAGTCTCAAAACAGGCAAGATTATCTCATGCAGAGAAGAGGGAAAGGGACAGGAGGTAAAGTAATACCAAGAAATTATCTAAGATTATTCTTTGAGGGGTTTTATGTCATTCTGTTTTGGACACAATTATACCACTTTTTTTTTTTTTTTTTTTTAATGTCAAGCTCTGATTCACAACATGTCATGAATCTGGCAGTACTTTACTTCTAGTCCAACTGATTACTCTAGTCCCTGCAGCTTCTCCACAGCAAGAGGCTGAGGATCATTACCAGAGGTGTAAGCTCTGCTCTCTATTAATATTTTTTCAGTTTAGTCTGCAATGAGTTCTAGTGCAAAGGTAAAGAAAAGATATTGTAATTATATACAAACTTATTTCATAATGAAATTCAAAGTATGAAAATGTTTCTAAAATCCTGTATGTTTTCAGAATGTGTGTAAATTCAGTGGATTTGATCCCATTTTACAGATATGGAAGTTCATACGGATCAGTTTTACAGCTCATTCTGCATGAAAATAAATTTGATAGGAAGGGAAAAGGCAGAGTATTGTGTGCCTTATATCAAATCACAATGTAGTTACAGATATCTTCTTTTTTTATGTATGGCATTTTAAATTTTTGTAAGAAAAAGAACAACAACTTTTTGACTACAGGGCAAATTTTTGGAAAATTATGTGGTAAACCCAGGTTGGGCATCACTTGAGGTGAAATATCAAAACTGCTAACTCAGTTTTATGCCTAAACCCTGCTGTGGGAAGTGAAATTGTGACAGATGGTTGCTGTACTCATTACCCCTTTATTCAAAATGAGTAATGATTTACCATTAAATCCCACTAAAAAGAATGTATCTATTCATGTAACAAGCTTTATTCAGTGTAACCAAAGAATCTGGTCTTTATTTTGTCAAGAGCTTTTTATTTCAAATCCATAAATCCAGCTAATAGTATTCATTTAGCTATATGCCCAGGGCTGCAGACAACTTGAATCCAAAACATTTTTTTTCTGTTATAAACATTATTGTCTGTCTTTTGAATAGAAAGCAAGAACATATTAAGTATGGTCTTAAGCAATCAGGATCTCTCTTCTAGGCCTGGGTCTAATGTATGAAATGAGATGGAAGTCCCTAAAACTGCACTCAGTAAAAGAAAAGGGTGAACTTCTATCTTATAACTAAAAATTATGAGAAATTGTTGTTCAAAAAATCTATTTGTGACAAAGATGGGAAGAGTATACTTAGTTCCATAAATAATCCAAAAGAACACGGGATTTCATGGCATGTTTGGTCTTATTGAATTGAAATGTTAATGAAGAAATAAACATTCTGATTCTTTTTATATTGAGAAAAACTCATATTTTATAACATGTAAAGCATATTTGGAACTTTCCCTATTTTATTTAAAGAACTGGCAAAAGTAACCCAACATAATGCATGCTGTGTCACCAGAATGTCTAATATTTCTATTAATTATTTTATCAACTGAAATACAACAGAAAAGCAATTACTTTTGCTAGAGGGTTACATTTGGATTTATAAGTGATACCTACTCATGATTTTATCTTGATATGAATATTTCAGTGTTTATTCTCAGTGAGTAAATATAATCTTCTAAACATACAGGCTTTGTTGCTACATTGTAAGGGTTGTTAATCACTTCAAACTGGGTTTGCTTAAGCAATTGCTGTTAAAGCAGTTTGAGCTGAACAATTTTCTTCCAAGAAGCAAA
>JAWWMP010000081.1:86078594-86090699 GCA_035047865.1 Dendrocincla tyrannina | reverse complement strand
AAGGGAGGGGAGGGGGAGGGGAGGGGAGAGGGGGGAGGGGAAGGACTGCCAACAGTACTGTCCCTGCTGGGGCCAGGCTCTGAAAACACGCCCTTCTTTCACCATGTGACTTCTCTACTTACATTCAGCTATCCCATCAAGCTCTTGAAGGTCCCGTTCTTCTGGCTTTCACTTGCACAACTTCCAGCATGCAAGGTGAAGAAGCAGCAAGGGTTTTCCTACAAACCATGCAGTAGCAGCCTCTTTCTTGCAATACAGCTCAATGATTAGGGATGAAATAAGTTCCTTCCCCTGCCTAAGACCTTTCAGCTCCACATCTGCCTCTGAGAGGAGCATTAAACTCAGAGGTCTTTGTGCTATGTGACAGGGGGAACACATCTACTTGAGACAAACAAGAGAGAAGGAATATGGACCATGAGTGAGTGACGTAGCCCACTAGTTCTAGGGTCACATCTGGGGAAGAAGTGAGAGCTTCCATTTCTTGCTCCAGAATTTATACATATCATTTATGCAATTTATGTGTAAATTGGAGAGTTAATTCAGTTATTGTGGCAAAAATTAAAATCCAGTACTCACTTTTTTACATGAATGCCATAATCATTCCTTCGTAGTCATGTCTCTCCTGGCTCACTTACTTCCTGAAAAAGTCATAGAATCACAGACCAGCTCTGGTGGGAGGGATCCTTCACAGATTGCCTAGTCCAACCTTTCATAGGAAAGCAAGCATAGAAGAGGTTATAAAGCACCCTGACCAATTGCATCTTGAAAACCTCCAGCCATAGGGACTCTACCAAATGCCTCTTCTGAAGTCAAGTAACTTCAATGGGAACCAGTTATCAGTACAGGGTTGATAGGACGAGAGGGAGAGTTAGTCATGCAAGGAAAAGAAGGGCAAGTGAGGGGTCCCCTGAGCTTCTGGATGGAAGGGGATGCAGCAGTATCTCCTGTACCAGTGACGTTTCCGAAGAAAGGAGTTACCCAACCTGAAGGACAGTATCTGCTTTACTTGCTTATTCTCAGTTTTTTAATTTTGTTTATTTATAAGAGCAGAGTCCCACTTGCCTTTGCCCTAGAGCTCTTTCCAGGGGGAGAAGCTCTCATGAGGTGGGATGTGGCAGGGAGAAGAGGGAAGGGAGTGACGCAGGAGTCAGTGCAGAAGGTGCTGAGGAACTGCTGAAGGAAGCAGGATGCCAGCCATGCACATCCCAGTGGCAACACTTTCTAGGGACTGGAAAGGTCTGCTTGAAATTTCCTGCAATTCAGAAAGCTACCAAGCTGACTAAAAAAAAGGCTGGAAGCAAAGACTGCTGCTGCAAAGACACAGAGGTAGTTCTTCCTCAGCCTTGTATTTCTGCTCTTCTGTAACAGGGGGGTAGAGAGAAGTTCCCCATACTGGTGGTGTATAAATTTAATTTTTTTCCTTGTGTAACAATTATATAATACCTCAAATCATTGAGGCTTTCTGACATTTCCTGGTACTGTTCTAATTCTTTGGCTATTACGTAGAGCTTTGGCAAGTACCTGAGTACTTTAGACTGTAACAGGATTTAGGATGAGTAGACACTGCACTGGGAAGATGCATGGAACAATTCTCCAAGTGTGATGATGTCAGAAGGACCATCTATTAATTTTATTTTCCCATTTCTATGCTGGCAATTTGGATGATGGATTTATGAATCTTAAAAAACTGGTAAAAAGTAGCTTATGTTAAAATAAAGCATACAATATTTCTTAGGTTTTGTTTAGTTTCAAATCTGAAATTAAATGCTCATACACAGTTATTGGCTCACTCTTTCAAGTCCACTTCTGACTGATGGAACTACAAGTTTCCAAAAGTAGGATAACCGTCAATTGATTCTGACAGTTCATTTCCTGATTCAATCCCGACTGCAATCACACTGATTTGATGCATCGCTTGTTGGCAGGAACATGATTCAGTATTCAATCATAATGCAATGTTTTGATGAAAAGTTCTCCACACATATATAAAATATAATTGTAGTACAATGTATTTAACTGCCCATTGCTGTTGCAAGCATATGTTGTCTTTGGATTTCTCCTAGGAAAACTACTTAGACATACTGAATGATAATAACTGCCACTAAATCAGGACAGCGTTAACATGATTGTCACTTAATGTGGATTAATTTAACTAGTGCTAATGCATGTAAAAAATAATTAACCAGAGGTTTAATATGTATAAACTGTATGCTTTAGCCTTTACAACAGATCACTAAGTAAAGAAAAATCCTGTAAAGTTCACTCATTGCTCAATAGACCTTAGTGAACAGTAAAGGATTTCTGAGGTTCATTATACAAGGAGAGGTCATGAGCATCAGTCAAAAATTTTTTGTTCGTCTTTGGAATGGAAACATTAATGAGGTTTTCTAACATTCTTTACTTGCACAGACAAATTCCTTGTTTTATATTTTCAGTATCTATGATTTGGAAGAGACCTTATGAGAAAAGAAAGGGAAAAAAACAGTGCTCTGGGATGTTGGTTACAAAGATACTGAGTACCTGCAATTGTGAAAATAGGAAGGATTCTTTACACAATCACATTCTTTTTCTCAAGTACAATCTGTAAAATAACAACATATTCAGCAAAGTAGTGTCAAAGTTTATACAGTCTGTGCTGAACCTTTTGATATTCTCTGGTTTTGAAGGTCTTAATTTGCGATAACTTTTTTTCCAGCGTGCAAAGAGCAAACAGATTAGATATATGCACAAAGTTAGCTTATGTGTCATCAATGTCATTTTGCATGTAAAAGTTTTTGCCATGTTGATATTGCATGTAGAAAGCCTTGCAAACTAATCTCCTCTTTGGTAGAGTATGGGGTTGCATCTTCAACTGGAGCATACTATCCACTTTGCATCAGTGTAAGATCAAGCCCTACATATTTTATTTAGGAAAAAAAATTATGAAGTGAATTATGTTAATAAATGTTGAAAAGACTAGAGAAAGATGTATCATGGGTGGAAAAAGCAGAGCTAATGAGGTTTGACAGGTTAACTTTCCCGGAATTTGCCTAGGGTATCCCCTCAAGAAGTGGATGATTTCAAAACCAACATCCTTGAGTGAGCTTTTGCATAAGCTTTACCTTTCTCCTCCTAAGTGTTACAGGGGGAAAAAAGTTAAGTGTCTGTAAAAGCAAATAAAGAGAAATTTTAAGGGCAGATTAAGAGATCCAACAGCACGCTCCCAGAGGAAATGTGAAAGGAGAGCACAAATGAATCTTTCTGTAGGCAAATGGAAAAGAAATTTTGTTTGATGTAACTAGCAGTGGGTATAGCTGGTACTCATAAGAGTAGCATGGTGCCAGCTTGTCTATAGCTATCAGTACATATATATTGCAGTTAGCATGAATGTGACAGCCAGGGAGTGCCCTGTGGTAGAAAGAAACTTAAGCCATCTTCAAACTAGTTAGCTTAGCACCAGCAGCCATCTACTGTGGCAGAACAGACACGGGTGGAGTCTGCAAAACCAACATCACAGGAAGGGCAAAGAACCCTGAAATCAGAAATAACTATAGAAATTAAAGTTTGATAGAAGTTTAAATGGAAATAGTGTCTACTCTTCAGGAGAACTGAGCAATTCAAGGCAGCTGTTGGTCTCAAGCTTCTGTGGACCCTAAAACCTATAAATGTTCTGGTCCTGACCACCAGCCATCGGCAAATCAATCTTCCTGAGAATTCCTGTGTGAGAAATACATGAAGGTATTTGCAGAGATGCTGGCCTAGTAAAAGTTGTACAGTTTTCAATGTACTTGTCTTACTACACTGCAGTATCAAGGTAAGCAAGTTAACCAGCCGTTTCCCATCTCTCAGTCATTTACATCCATTGTAAAAAGTGAGTTAATATGCAGAATACTGTTAAAATTATTCATCAACCTGAAACCAAAGGCTCAAGCACAGCCCCAGAAATAATAAGATATACTTCCGTTTAATATAGATTTCACTTATCTGCGTTGAAAACTTCATAATAGTCTAATTTAAAGCACAGCACCACAGGGGGAAAATCTTTCTAGGCAGCTATCTAGGCTGGTTTTCCTGACATTAGCAGAGATGGAAACTGATGGAATGGATCTAAATGCCTCCTTCCAAGCCACTGACTCTAATGAACATCCCAAATCCACTTCCAACTAAGCACCTTCCAGTTAAAATATTGAATTACATTTCAGTCATTTTTTATAAAAGACAAGAAATTTAATTGAAGCATTTCATCACTGCAATTCAGTATCTTTTCAAAAGAAGTTATTAAAACCATAGTGCAGTCTGCTCCAGTAGAAGATTTGGAAAAATTAGAAATTTTGGAGCATCTGAAATCTGACGGCCTCTTGAGAGCAAGCCCTCCCTCCAGGACAGTGCTGCTCCCAAGACCAGCCTGCAAGTGCTTCCTGGGAATTCTTTGTGAATTAGGTTCACAAATATGGGTTTTCTTTGGAAAAATGCTTTCCAAGCTGCTTCGGTGTATGAGATATGATTTAAAATCTTTGTCAGTTCAGTTAAAGAGTGGCAGCAGCATTCCAATATACCCAGATTTTTAGAAAGGATTCACCAGTAATTTTCAAGCTCTACATTTGCCCATCCAGCTTTCTGGCAATTTCTTGTCATTTTTTTTAATCCTGCACAGCACTTCTAGAAGGCTTTTCCCCCCTTTGCTTCAGGAAACAATCACAAAGGTAACAATTAAAGTGCACTGATTGATAGAAACTGTTTTGTGGCAAGTCAATTAGAGACTCAAACAAGTAAATCTATTCCAGTCAGCTTCAGCACAGCACTCAGGCTATATCACTGAGGTACTCACTTCCAGGGGTTATACACTGTGTGCAAAGTGTTACATGACCAGCGAAGGCTGCATGCAATGCTGTGAACCCTGCAGCCCCCTTAGAAAAGAGCCCTTAAAAAGTCACACATCTGTAGTTACGTGTGCAGTAAGACTAAAGCACAATTAAATGCTCCTTCAAATATAATGGCTTTTCAGCAGGCTATATTGGTAGATCCTTTAGGGTCTGAGAAGACACAAAGTTAACACGCCATCCATTGCTCTTGATGAGAAATAACTGAGGCAGGCTTTATTTGACAGCAAGCAGTCCCTCTGTCCTGAAGAAAAACAGAATAGTAAAGGAAGAAATGGAGAGGGAAAGCTTTCCTGGCTGTCCAGCTTCCATATAGCTGCTCCAAACCAAATTGCACTGCAATGCTTTTTATTGTTTGGAGTTTCCTTGCAAGTTGGAAGGCTGCATTTGAGAGTGTGGGGAGTTTCTATTTTGTTTTGGGTTTCTACTCCGTGGAACAATTTACAGTCAAATTATCAAACACATTATGTCATAGAAAGCCCAGAGTATACTAGTTAATCTGCTACATATTAGTGTCCTACTATTACATGGTGGTTGAATATTCCAAGCATAACTTACAGACTATGAAGGGTGTTTTGGCTCCGAATCTGTAAGTCTAGGGTGGAACAAGCCAGTACTTGGGCTGCGGCAGTGGCAGTGTAACACAGGCTCATGTTTTTGTGTACGTAATGCAACAACAGGGGGAAAAGACTGATCTAGAATCTTTTCCTGCTCTAAGCAGATGCAATTGGACATATATAAACATGAGTACACACAAGTACTTTCCACAAATATATATTAGCAGCATTAGTTTTAAGGATCAAAAAAAAACCCCAAATATCTCTAGCAGTCACGTGCAACTTTATTGCCTATGTTCTCAAAAGCTGCCTCCATGGGATAAACTTTTTTAATTCTGTAAGCCCAGTCATTGTGTGTCATTTGAAATTAGAAAAAAAACAAACATGAATTTCTTAGGAACACATCCCTGAAAACTATCCAAATAAAGTTTTGTACAAAAGCAAATCTAGGAAATCTAAATAAATCTGGCTTGAATTATGAAAGAGTCTTATAAAAGCTACTATTTTTACACATCCTTTTCTGACAGATTTTTTTTCAAAGTTCTAGTGAGTGGTCTGAACTGTTGAGTGGAAAACATTACAAAAACTGAGTGCATTACAAAATCCACAGCCTACTTTTTCTTCACCTTCTAAGGATTAATATTAAAATATAAAACTGATTTTTTTTGTCTTTACAAAAATATTAATTGTTGCACACAAACAGAATTTTTAAATTTAAAAGAAATCAAATTAGCTACATTAAACTCTTAGTTTATGCCAATTTCAGAATGTTAAGATTATTGAATCAGGAGGATCCTTTAGCCACCTTCTTTGATATAACTGCTTGGAAAAAAAAAATGAATTATTCTTTTCAGCTATTATGTATTTCTATTCTCCATCGGCATCTGTCTCACAGACAGAACTGGTCCTTCAGCAGTCCTATAGTTTAACACAGTACTTGCCTTGCCAGCGCCTCTTTCTGCACCACTTTGGGAGCAGTGAAATGATCGTCCCCATTTCTCAAAGCAAGAGCTCCACCATTTGTTGGCCAGCAGCAGTGCATCCTTCCATATCCTTCCAAGGCAGAGACAGGGAAACCGAAGCCAAAGAGTTTTCCTAAAACGGTGACATTTCAGAGGCGATGTGCACACACGTTTACTAGAGTTACCTTTGCAATAAACACAGAGCTGTAGCATTTCTTTTCCCAAAACGCTCTCGCTGCAGGATGAAGTCTCATTTTTCACAGTCTTGAGGGATGGGGGGCAAAAAAGAAGGCGAGTAGGGCACCGCGATTTGTACATTGCTGAGTGGCACATGCTTTAAGAAAGATTCAGCAGCATCTTTGCCGGGCACCGAGTGACTGGAACCGCGTTGGTAGACTTGTAATGGGAATTTCCCAGTTTTGTGGCATTTTGAAGTGTCTATAGAAAACAAAACTTGAAGTTCAGCAGACATTTCTGGCTTGCTTTATTTTTATTTTTTCCTGTCCTATAATATTGAGATGTCACCAAAATGTCCAGATTGCACAAACTGAAATGGATGAAATTTTAAGCAGAAATCAGTGCAAATATGTTGTGGTGTAAAACACTTTCAAAGGAAGAGTGAACTCAGGGTAGACTCACAGAATGCTTGGGTTGGAAGGGACATTAAAGATCACCTGGTCTGAACCCTCTTGACATTGTCAGGAACATTTCCACTAGACCAGGTTGCTCAGAGCTCCATTTACCCTGACCTTGAACACTTCCAGGGACGGGGCATCGCAACTTCTCTGGACAACCTGTTCCAGTGCCTCACCACGCTCACAGTAAATAGTGCTATATATTGTACAATGAGTCTGCCTGGGGTAGTAAATGCAACTGAAAAATAACATGCAAACACTAGGCTGGGCTTTGAGCAGTTTTCTACAGTCCTAACAATATTATAATTACCAAACTAAAGATTTGGGAAATGAAACAGTTGGTTTTGGTAGTTAAGGAAGAATTTCAGTTTCTCCAAGACCCAAACTGCATCTTCTGCCCTTCCACAATGTTTCCAGGCTGTGCACATCTGTATTTCAGGACTCTACTTTTATAACCTCACATTTTCATCAAAGAACAGGAGTTGCTGCAGTGATCACCGCAGGCAGCTCCAGCACCAGGCTCCTTAAACTCAGTTGCTCAGGAATCCAGGTATTGGAAGGACTAAAGAAACCATGATGTTTACCATGCCTGACCCACACAACAGGAGCCACAGGATTCCTTTCCCTCAATTGCTTTTCCTGTCTTACACGGGAGTGAAAGAGATACAGACAGACATAGAGGCAGAGGGAGTATATCCCCACTTTGATCCATCCTGTCTTTTCTGGCTTTGCAGGAGGGACCCAGATTCTAACAGCTAGTGATGTGATTGAGAATATAGGGCCAAAGGACACCCCACTCTGGCCAAGGTCACATCCTTTTCCAGGTGAAAGCCTCCCATGAGACATAAATAAGCATATAGTGCATTCATTCTTCTTATGATATAATTGGAAGCATATTAAAAGCCCCACACATCAGATTCAAAAAGGATATTTTCAAATTCAGTGTGATACAGAATAAAGCTACAAAAGTTGCCCTACCTTTGGAAATCTTTTACTCCTCCAGTGAGAAAGTGAAGAGACTCCAAAGAATCACAGAGACTTTTACAAGAAAATTAATGAGAAAATTCTACTGAACTACCTGCTCCATAATTAAAGAAATGAGAAATGCTTTCTTTGGGCATTTAGTTATAAAGCAAAATTAAAATATCCATAAAATCACAAAAAATTGTAATAAAAAACACATTAATAATTTAAAAACCTTAATATTACTCTACAAAGGAGACAAGTGTGATCAGCTTAAGAGGGTTTACAGATTTCTAAATGTTTAAAATGAGAGTCATGCTTGTAATCAGAATTAAAAAAATCATTCCTTTTTATGGACATGCCATTATTTTCTGGAATCCTGAAAAGACTTTTAGATGCCAACAACTTTTAGCAAATGGTGAATCTATGTGAGGACACACAAGTTGTTTTGCCATTCTAGTGCAGGAAATACATAGCAACATCATCTTATATTTTTCATCTGCACCTTCAAGCATAGTATCCTGTGTTTTTGATCCACAGCAAGGATTCAGAATTGTACTCACAAGACTGGCAGGTCACTTAAACTTGCATAATATAATATGAGAACAATGCATTTATTACCATAACTTACGAATAAATAAATCAGAATATTTCTAGAGTCAAATTCTGTTGTGCTTTTTTTTACCTCTTGGGAGAAGGAGAAGGGTGGAATGCCACACAGTGTGACAAATGAAGATGACCTGAGCCCTTGTGCTTTTATGATCTGTCAATATCTTTCTGGTAATAAGATGCCCATAACTGAACACAGCATTGCAAGAGCATGTTGTGCATCCTAAAACCACACAAAGAAAGATTATTAGCTTCCTGCTTCAATATAGGATGATAGGGTGCCTGGTGAATGCAACCCAAAACCACATTGACCTTTTTTCATAGGCACAACATATTGGAAGCTTATGTCTAATTTGCTACCAAATATCCCTTGGGATTTTTAAAATTGGACTGGCAAAAATACATGAAAAACTATGAGTCTCACCTCAGCAAATGAGTGGAATTTTTATTTTTAAAAAAAAACCTTTCCATTCTGGTTTCTCTTATCTTTTATTGCTGTTTCAAAACAACAGCTTTGCAAACATAGATACACACTGAATGACTGTACATTTTATTTCCAGTAGATTACTTTATGTAACTTAAATCCTGATAGCTTTGGTAAGATGAGGTGAGCTTTAAAATCAAAGTTACTAATTCAGTGCATTGAGTAACCAGGAGCTGGCTGAAGGCTTGAAATAAATACAGAGATAAGATATAAGCAGTGAGTAAATAATTTTTCAGAACTTACTTCTATTAAAAACATAAACTGTTTCTTGAACCACAAACTAATTAAAGGGACAAGTAAGATAATTGAAGAGACTGTATTTTTTTCTAAATTCAGTGAGTTGAAAGCTTTTTTCCAAATGAGTGTTCATCTCTATTAATTGGTATTGCTGAACCCTGAGTGTTCAAGACAGTCCTCTTATTTAATGTTAGGAGAGCCTGGTGCCCTAACTTTGTATCCCTAAAGACAGTGTGTAATGCAGTTGGAATGCTAATGGGTGACATGTTGCAGGAAAGAGGAAGCAGGTTATCATATTCAAGACATTGACAACTCAAAGTGTTCAGTGATATTAAACAACAATACTCACTTGACTAGCACGATAGCATTAGAATAGCCAAGTCCTGACCTCTAACTATGTCATGCTCAGAAAGTGGATTAAGTTCAAAATGAAATGTCCTGAATACAAAAAGAAAACCTCCCAACTGACAAGTTTCAGGTTAGGTATTATAAATATGGAATCATAAACCTGTGGATACATCTTATCTCTGCAGTTACAAGCACATCTCTGCAATGGCCAGTCCATCTACTTTCTTACTGGTGTCTTTGTTGATACCTTCCTCCAAGGAAACAGAAAACAAAATACAGAGTTGTACAAAGTGCACAGACTGCAAGATCTTGGTTTTAAACATTCACACAGAGACATGGTAAGAGAGCAAAAGCAGCTGTAAGCCTCCCTGAGCAACACCCAGTGTGGTAGGAGCATGGTGAGACACAGACAGGGCAGCACAGCACAGCTGGGCAATCACAGTGCCCTTCGTATCAGAGCTGCAGCCACCCTCGGAGCAGCAATTCCCCATTGGAGGGGCTGCAGAGAGCTTCCTGCCTGTGGGAAGAAAGTAGCTGCTGTGACCAAACTGCACCCATGACCATCTTCTTATGATGTCCTCAATGTACATCCATCTTCTAGGCACACCTCAGGTTGTAATTGGCTTTTTATTACTATTCCTCCATTTAAAAAAAAAAAACAACAAAACAACACAAACAAACAAAAATCCCAACTGCACAAGAATTAGAATGTAATAGAATATTTATTTTAACAGAAAAAATACCAGTTTGAGTGTTTTTTTAGGATGATCTACATTTTTTGTGAGATGAGTCCTTCTCCCACAGAGACAGACCAGTGTCATTGTGTGTATCCCCTTTTTCTTGGCTTTGTTTTAACCTTCTAACTACATAATTAATGCAAGGAAAAGAACAGGACACAGATAATGTGAACAAAGCTCTATCAAGAACCTGTGATTTCAAGGTCTGTGTACACTAGCTTTCAGCTAGTCTCATGTTGCCTTAGGATTTCATATTTGAAAAAGAAAGAATAAAAGTATTTGATCAACCACTTCAGACAGACATTTTGAGGCTTAATCTATTGCATTGTTTCATATTTTGTGAAACCTAAAAATATACATCTAGAAATTATAATTGCTCAAGGCTAATGTACTTCATATTTATAACATGGATACAACAGTTCCTTTTTCATGAGACAGTAGTCTGGACTTTCAGTTCTACAGCAAGAGCATTTATTTCATCATGGAACATGCACACTCCTTTTATGCTACCCGCACATCAATCCAAACTTCAATCACACTAGCACCTTCTCATGGAGCTTGTTCTGTCTAATGGGGCTGAAATGTACAGTGGCAGTGACTAATTTGGATGATGAATAATTATCATTACACCCCAATTGTCATTAATGAGAAAATATTAAAAAATGTATTTTTTCCTCAGTAAAGTTAAAGAAGAATGAGCCCTAAGCCTGATACTAATTAACATTGTCATATGCTTAAAAAAGAAAATCAGCAACGACAAAGGTATGGTGACCTCACGCAGTTTGGAGGTGTAATAGGTGTTACAAAGGACCAGCCAGTTGCAGAACAATCCAGTTTGCTTGGAAAGATCATAAAACTCAGCACTGGAAAGGTTTTCAGATTGGCTTCTATTTTGTCCCCCACTCCCAAACCAAGATTAGGCAGTGTGATATATTGTGAGGTGATACAATACAGTCACTGCTCTTTACCATTTTCTGTCCAAGCAGCTGCTTGGATGTCAATGAGAGAGACTCCTCGTCCTGGCAGTACCATCACCAAGGCTTTTTGCTCAGCTCCTGCCATGGAGGAGCCCTGGAGGAGTTCCAGCAGAACTCCTTCTCCTCTTTCACCCCAGCTGCTACTCTGAAACTCACCCTTGAGCAGCACAGAACCCTCTGCTCATCCCTGCTAACTGGAGCATCAAGGACAGAGGCAGGTTAGGCCATGACAAGCCAAGCACACCTGAAGCTGGGCTGTCCATCAGGGACCCTCCCACTCAGAGAAGACAGTGTCAGGGAAACCTAGTATGATACTCTCACAAAACTGACTTTCACCAATGATTAAGGAAAAAATAAGTTACCTTGTATTGGCCTTGCAAACAGCAAACTAAGACTTGGCCTATAACTACTGTTTTTATTTATTCATGCACCTTGCATTAGTTTACAAGTGTCTTAAGATGACCCACTGTTCTTTCCCTTGTTCCTTCCAGTATTCCGTGAAAATAAATATATGTCCTCAGAATTTTATACATTTCCTTGGTTCACTTATAATCTTACTTCCTAATAAGCTTATTACACTTATTCCCTCAAGCTCTTCCCAATAGATCAGCAACCTGATATGTAAAATTGACGACTTTTTTTCTGTGTCTGTTTCTTCTGTGTTTGAAGTAAATTCACCCTTACCTTTGCTTCTCAGCTTTTGGAACAACATCCGAAAAGCTTGGAGTCAGCACCAG
>JAWWMP010000081.1:86045661-86069404 GCA_035047865.1 Dendrocincla tyrannina | reverse complement strand
TGTTCTTGGGAAATGAATAGAGGGGGTAGAATACATAGCTTTGATCACCCCCACACAGTGATAACTGGTCCCTCCTGATGAACTAGGACATAAAGCAATCCCAGAAGATTGTATTCCTCTCCATTCTTATCTCTTCTTTCAGAGACCAAGAGTATAAAAATACAGGTCAGACTCCAGCAAAGCTCAGTACAGAGCACTGGCCAGAAACCTTAAGTCTGTGAAGCATGAAGTGTCCCTTCTGGTATTTAACCTGGCCACTTAAGCAGATGACTATGAAAGTTTTAATTTCTTTAGCTGACCCCAGGTATTATTTCTTGGGTTTAACACAAAGGCAGAAACTGAAAATGAACCAGGTACCTGAAATTGAAATAAGTTACTGACATGGTTGCATCCTTATGGATGGTGGTGTAAAGCATGTCAGAAATATGTCAGAGCATGTTTGTGATGTTTTATGGCAGTCTGTCAAAGTGAGATGCAAGTGATTAAAGCAAGATTGTGCAGGAGGACCGTTCCTAAAAAGTGTTCACGTGTCTCTGTTTTGTGGAAGTTCAGTGAGCTATTCTTTGAAGCATGCCTGGGTTTGTCAGAGATGGACCTACATGGCTGGCTACTATTTGAGCGTGTATATTCTGCCTCAGTCATCAAGGAAACAGAGCTCTGGAATAAAACAAGGACCAAAACACGCCAGTATAAGGAAGATTTTATTGCATGGGGAATAAGAGTGTGTTGCCCCCCATAACACACAGTGGGAATACAGCTTAACTGAGCAGTGGGTCAGGATCATAAAAAAGAACTCTAATGGGTAAAACAGGTGACACTGGCAAAACTACCACAGTCTACATGAACAGATTTGGTTCCTTTACCCAGCCACAAGGCTGCAGAGTCTGTTTTATATGAAAATATAAGACAGCTCAGGCAGCAAGACTCTACCTGAAACAGCTTGTTTTATCTTTAAGGGTATGAAGAATCAGATGTATCTTTCAATACCAGCCCATTCTGGGGTGGGGAAGAGTAGATCACAGATCACTCATGAAACCATTATTTCTGACTCTGGAGAAATAACCTTTCCCACGAAAAACAAATTTCATAAGACAGAAGGAAAAGAAGGAGAGAAAAGCATAACTTAAAGAAGTGGTGCATGTGGTGGTGTAAAAGGAGGCAGGGAATATGTGTGTCTGAAAGGGACTTAAAAAGTGACTTAAAAAATCTTTTCCTAGAAAAAAGTAGACACCATACAGAATTTATCTGGGCAAATTATGTGTATTTTGTAAAAAAACATATTTATAAAAATAATTCACTACAGAATATCTGGTTTTTCTACCACTGTGTTGGATAATCATCTGTCTTTGCTTATTACTTTATATGC
Organism: Dendrocincla tyrannina; assembly: GCA_035047865.1. Classification (NCBI taxonomy): domain Eukaryota; kingdom Metazoa; phylum Chordata; class Aves; order Passeriformes; family Dendrocolaptidae; genus Dendrocincla; species Dendrocincla tyrannina. Next base: position 86,068,038 of record JAWWMP010000081.1, on the reverse strand, counting down.
TATTAAGTAAAGAAGAATGAACTGGCAACTTATAATGTATTTAGTGCCTAAACTCCATCAAGCAACACAGAAATCCCAAGTTAAAATTTTATAATAACATTTTTTTCCCCAATATCTGAATAAAGGTACTTGATCTAAATGTATGTAGGAGTATATTTTCAAACAATTGTTTCTGGAAAGTTGGTTGGAGATCTGGGAAGCTTGGTTGCCATGTTCTTAATGCAGAGAATATAGTCGATTCATAAGGAAACCCTGGAGCAAAACAGTTAATAATATCGTGTAAACATTTTCCATACAGAGGTCACATATAACTGACACACAGCACTGCCGATTTGATAAAACACTTTTGTAGACTAAAACAACATAAGCCAGGCTGTCACTCATTTGAGCCTTAGCCTCAAGGCTTATTTAAGATATAGAAATGAAAACGAAGTGTGCTTTTCTGATAGTCTCTCCTGTTTCTCTTCTACTGGTGCTGGAAGGACCAGTAGGAGTTCAGTACATGTTGGAGGAAATTGTGGTACCTATTGGTGAATGACACTGCTATTTGTACTCTGTGCCCTACATGACCCAATCAATTCTCTGCTGCAATAAACACCACTGCCTGACAAAAAAACTTAACCTCAGAAATACTGAACCCAAAACAAATGTCATTTGACCTAAATTGGATTTTTTTGTTTGTTTGTTCATTAAAATTGTTCATAAGATTCCATTTCCTGAGGCAAACCAAGGGTAATAGAAGCAGAGATACTGCTAAACACAATCCTTGATGACTGTATATTGAAACATCAGTGCTCAGCTACAGCCACACGTCTTAATTGTGCTGCTCTACTCAAACATTCAAATTAACAATTCTAACCAGGAATTCATAACTATCAAACTTTACTAAAAAAGTCTACCTTCTTTGTTTATTATATTATCACATATCACGCATTCTACCCCCACTCAGATTTCATTTAGAAATCATGGGTTTGCACGCAAACTTAGAGTTTTGATTGATTAGACAGCAGATGACACCTGTCTCTTCATGTGTCTTTTGTAAAAAAGACCTGTTCCCAGAGGGAAATACACGGTGCTATTGCAGCTGGCTATCTGTGTGAAGAGTTTCCTTGCTGTGTGTGCTGCAATCAGCTTCTCAGGATGCTTTTTTTCATTCAGCATTATGACAAAGATAAAAACACTGTTAAACACCACTAAACTTGAACTAGCAAGAGTAAAACAAGCGTCTTTTTCTCAGTTTTTGCTGTTGTAGGCACCTAAATAGGTTTAAGAACCGTCATCTTGATATCAACTTGCCAACTAGTTGTTTAACCCACCTTAGTGAAGGAAGCCACGGAGCTGGCAGACTGACTTGTGAGCAAAACAAGTATTTTGTTAACCTACTCCAGCAGTCTGAGACCACAAGCCCAAAAGAAGTCAAATATGTTATGGAAGGCTAGAAATGTGCCAAAACTTTTACAGGAAGAATAAGGTACATAATGAAAATACCATAAAATTATAGCTCTAGCTAGGTAATGCACAGAATCCATACTTTCCCGGGACTAAGTCTGGAATAGCAGCAGTACTCCTAGGCATGCCAGAGGGATGCACAAGGGTTTTCTACACTGACACTGCTAAGAAGGAAGCAATGCCTACACCAGAAAAAGACTGTAAATTTCATAAGGTTGCTGTAAGTTGAGTCAAGTCCCTCTCCAGATGAACCCTCAGCAGTATTTGTGTCGGTGGAGGGAATCCTGTCATTGAACTGAAAGAAATATGCTGAACCTATGTCAATTAGTGAAAATTAGATTACATTGATGTAGATGAATTAGTCCTTGCACAGAGAAGGTATGTGGCATGTGTCAGTTGACATGCACAGAGATTTTGTTTTGTTGAAAAATTTTGGAGAAAGTGCCTTTTTATTCTACATCAGGAGATTTTTTATACCAAATACAGTGTTTTATTTTATGTTTCAATCTGTGCTAATTGTGCCATCATTTATTACATTAAATCCTGAAGACTTCCACAATTTATTTAGTGCAAACTAAGAGCAAAGAGCAAGAGGACTCCATTGCAGGGCTCTATGGTTCTCAGAGAGAAACATTATTAAAAGGCTTGAAAATTGAGAAAACTGGCACTAAAGTGTTTTGGAAAAGAGTACATTTGTTGATGATGCCAGTTACTGAAAGACAATGGCTAGCAATGCAACTTGTCTTTATAGACATAATATTTTATCTCAAGGTGTTATGGTAGCTCTGATGGTCTAAGGACATTAGAATGTCCTTATTAGACCAATTCATATTTGAAAAAAATAAAATGGTAGTTTTTTGGGCATAGAGGATCATATGTACATAAAACCTCGTCTTTATTTTCCATCACTTGATAATGTTGGGGGCGTGCATTAAGAAAAACACAACAATTCAGTTTATTCAAATTTAGGCTCTTTGAAATGTCCTTGTGACAGGGGATTTTTTGATGCAATTTTGTAGGATGTTCTGGGAAAAAAAAATTGAAGTAAATTGAAGTTGATTTTTACTTGTGCAAAGAATGAAATTCCACAATAGCTTTCCGTAAACAGAAATCAGCAAACCAATATAAGTTCAAATTTAAAAGAAACAGATAATAGTCTAAGGCAGTAGTGAAAGCAGATATAGTATAATTTTTTGTTTGCTATTTTAATCAGAAAAGATCTCCACACATTGTCATTTGGAATCGGGGAATGGGGCTCTGAGGAGCAATTGAAGTTACATATGCTTCACTAACAATAATTAACAGCATACAAGCCACAGTAGCTGCTGCAGCAAAAAGGATTAAGTAGGATGAAGGAATTCATTACATTACTTTGAGAAAAATTCCACTTTCTCATAAGGCTGATGTAAATCTGCAATAACCTCAGTTGCTTTCATATAGTCACTATGGCCACTAAAGGCCAATGTCCTCTATCAGAATCCATATTGCATGAATACCAACCAAATGTTCATTTATCGAAACTACTAATATCAAAATAAGCAGTACGTGCCTGCATATAAGAAGGTTTTGTGCATATGACTATTCATGTATTTTTTCCAGTGTATAAATGAAAGCTAAAATTTATGCAAAGAAGGCTTTTTCAAACATTCATTTGTATTTGTTATTAAACATCCACCAATGCTAAACAATTTGTTTTTGAGAAAACACAAGGTTGACATCCAATGGAAATATGTTTGCTAACAGACCACATGGAACAGGATAAACATTTAATTATGTAATTTCGAAACTCCAAGAGAATCAGCTAAGCTGATTTGTCAGTAATTTGTCATGTTTTTTAATTTTTTTTTTAATACTTCACACTAAATTGTCTGATTATATAAATGCATGTTGACTCTCATGGTAAAGGCATTTCTGCTTTGAGCAAAAAAGGACAGATTTTCTCTCTAGAAATTTCTATGGAACCAATACTGCTTTGCAAAACCAAGGATTTTACAAAACCCTGCAGGAGACTCTCGTGTGAACAAGTTCTGTTTGCCAAAAGACTAAAGTATTTTCCTCTGTCTTCAACCATTCAGAAGTTATCCTAGGAATTTTTTAATAGGAGGTTGAAATGGAAATGATAGAACTGTTTGCTAAGGAACATATAACCTATAATCGATTTTACTCCCCTTAGTTTGAATAATACTTTTCTTTATCTAAAATGCATCAGCACATTTACATCTATGGTTCATTTTGGGAAAAAACCACATTAAAGCTTCTCTCTGAAAATGAGCTGAAGTCTGCCCACATTGTTTACTGTCTTATCATCCTTCTTCAAATATTAAATCAGTACCACAATCAATTTCAAACTATTAAGTTATAGACTTTAGTATTCTTGATGGATTGTTAGGTCATCCTGTTCAAAAGTGACACACAAACCCAAAAAACAAATAGACATGATAAGTAAATGTGTTGCAATATATATATGCAAATATGTTGGTGGAAGATGTGCTCAGTTATCAACATTCATTAGGCTTTTTGAAGTCTGTAATCATGGCATATACAAAGTCAAAGAAAATTTAATGAAGACTATAATTCAGAATATATACTAGTTTTCTGGGGGTTTTTAAACATTTTGGAATAATTACTGATCCAATATGGTTTTGAAGTGTCACATTCAGCACATGAGAGGTCTGACTTCTCTATAATGCAGAACTGAGTTTTTTTAAAAGAGGAAATGTCCCAGCGATTGTGTGTACACCCCCTGAATCTCCAGCCTGCACCCTGTCAAAAAAGTAGATGCCTGAAGGTCATTTGTGTAAAGAAGAATGTCGTTTCTGTGTTTCCTGTACTCTCACTCTACCTTCCTATCCTTGCAGATCCTGTTTCATATCTACTGTGTTAATACATGTACAGAAGCTCCTTTGAGTTACACTAAGAAAGCAATGAAAAATTAATACAAGTCAATAGAATGGAAGAAAAGGAAAAAAAAACCACAAAAAATAAACCCACCAAAAACCAAACACGAGTTCAGTCCTAAAGATCTTAGTAAAACATCACATGTCTTGACTGAATGGCCCTGTTCAGAACTCTGGATGCATGAACACTGTCATAGAGCAGGGGGTCCAATTTATCTGAAAGATTCATCTGCAGCATGTACAGAGGTACTGGACCTTGCAGAAAAGACAAGTTGGTTGTGCTGGTTCTGACAAAGACCAAGGAGAGCTGTTATTTGGGAGCAACAAATCTCAAACTGAAGTGAAAGCCAAAAGCATTTCAGCAGATATTCACACAATGGATAGTGAAAAATCATGAGGACTTCCTTCTAAACAAAGAGATGTAACAGAAGTGTTGCACCATCACTTGTAGTGCATATGTAGATGGTTCAAAAGTTAAAAAAATATCCACAAACCACAAAAAATACCTACAAGAATGAGAGACAGACTTTAAGACCTCAATCTCTTTAACCTATCAAAGAGCAGGCTGAGAGGAGAAACGATTACGAGGTACCTCTATGAGGCAAAAGTACTAAAGCAAGTATTAAATATTTTTTCAAACCAGCAGCTGAAAGTGCAAAAAGAACTAAAGGCTGAAAGCGAAAGCTTGATATTTCCATTATTAAACAGACAGAATACTTTAAAGGGGAGGGTAGTTTACCTCTGAAACATGGTAATATAGGAAGTAGCCAATTATCCATCTGTCATGGTCTTCATATTAACTTTTTGAATTAACCACATCCTAGGCTGCATTAAAACTAGCGTGGCCAGCAAGTCAAGGGAGGTGATTCTGTCCCTCCCTTTCATTCTCCTGGGATCCCACCTGAAGTACTGCATCTGTCTCTGGGGTCCTCAGCACAAGAAAGACAAGGACCTATTGTAGCAAGTCCAAAGGAGGGTCGTAAAGGTGACTGGAGAGCTAGAGAACCTATCCTGTGAAGACAAACTGAAAAAGCTGCAGTTGTTCAGCCTGGAGAAGAGAAGACTCTGAGGAGACCTTATAAAACCTAATACCTAACAGAGGCCTTCAAGAGAGCTGGACAGGGGCACTTTAGAGGGGCATGGAGTTATAGTACAAGAGGGAATGGCTTTAAACTGAAAGATTAAAGATTAGATATTAGAAAAAATTCTTTACTATGAAAGGTAGTGGGACACAGAGAAGCAGGTTCGCCAGAGAAGCTGTGGACGCCCTACCCCTGGAACTGTCCAGTGTCAGATGCACAGAGCTCTGAGCAACCTGGTCTAGTTGTCCCTGGGAAGGTGTCCCTGCCTGCGGTAGGGAGGTTGGAACTAGATGACCTTTAAAGTCCCTTCCAATCTAAATCATTCTATGATTCTATCCTGCCCTGAAAAACAATGGAACTACAGCTTCCTAATGAAGCAATTATAAAGAAAATGTTAACAGGCACAAAACAGGCTTCTCCTTGTAATATCATTCTGGGAAATGACTAGTCTATTTCAGGTGAAAATCAAACATGCACAAACAGAATCAGCTTGAAGCAGGCTCCTTTAAGGGGAAATTTTGCAAGGTTGTAGACAAATTGAATTAAGTCTTAATTATAAGCAGTAATATCAGCTCATTCTTTCCAAACAAGCCTTGGATCTGACTGGTCTATATTGAACATCAGGCAAAAAACAAGCTTCACATCCCAGTACTAAGCAAAATTATTGACAGCATCTAGTCATCACTAAAGTGATTGCTTTCAAATATACACAAAATCAGTGCGCCCTCATAGCGGTATTCATACATATTTCTAATAGCCTTGATTAAACTTTCAAACAAAAAAAAAATTTAGATTCAGAAAAAAATGCATTATTCTTCATGAGGACACCAAACTTCAAAATGCAGCATAACATTAAAACAATTATCTAGTGTATTGCTTAGACCAAAAGCAATCTAAAATACATTGTATTTATAGGGATTGAGCAGATATTTTTAAATAGTGAAAATACATCAGGTTTTGAGAGCTTTTTAAGTTTTTGAAAACTTTTTTAAAAAAATTTTTCATCAGTGTAGTATAGGGGTAAAGTAGACTGCAGCCTTCAACTAAAAAGCACAGAGACAGTTCTGTGTCAAAGCCAAATATACTCACATGCACATAATAATGTGCACTCATATACGGGTTGTATGCAAGTAGCAGAATTTGGTTTCATGTTTGCAAATTGCATTTTTTCTTTCCCTCCCTCCCCTAAAATTTAACCATTGTAATGAAAGCTTTATTAGATTTTCTACTTATTATTAACCTGGAGGCCCTCCAGCCTCCTCCCTACTCTCTTTCTTATTCGTTTTTAAACTTCTGACCCGATGCAATCTGCCTGCAGGGGCAAATACAGTTATCTCCTTCTAAATTAAAATTGTAACTCATTTGGTACAGTTTACACAAGGCCTCAGCTTTGACACATGCAATTACTATGAACATAGGAGGAACATGATTGCTGAGAGCCACTAGAAATAGAGTTTAATCAGAAAACATGGAGTTGTTCCAACAGATTTATAATTTCACCACTTGCTATTCTTTTATGTTCCCGAGTGTTCAGATAATTAGATACACTAGTTTTTTGCTTCCCAAGAGGCCAGCGAAAGCAAAATTCCTTCTTTTACATTAACAAGATGAAATTATAATACACAAAATCTATAACTTTTCTGTTGAAATGACAAATTCATACAACGTTAATTTCAGTACTTACAAAATGCTACAAATAATTTGTTCTGTAATATCAGTGTGTATCACATAATGTAGACTTAGGTGAATTAATTACACACTCAGACAGATTGGCCAGTCTATCAGCTTTTACTCACACAAGAACCCCTAGGTAGCTCACTTTGTCTATCTTAAAAGGCAGATTTTTTTAAATAGGTCTTTAAAATGTAAGATTCACATTTTTTGCCACTGGTAGGGAATGATTCTTTGGTGTAGTGGATTAGCCTGCAAGCCTGTAAAAAAAATTGAGATGTTACAAAGCAGATTCATAGCCCTGCCTGATCTCTGTGCCTCCAGTTCATCCCTGAAAAAGGAATTTTAAGTATATTTGATCAAGTGAGACATGGAGTTGAACCAATAAAGAGTCATCACTCACTGTAATTAGAAAGGAAGATGCAGACTTCAACTACATGTTGCCTTGCATGATGGCATCACATTCTTCTGAGGGTAGGGGTGTTCATGACTCAATTGCTTCTACAAATAAAAGCATCTGAACAGTAAATATAAATGAATAGACAAATGCAACGTTGCAGCCTTTTTACTGGGGTCTGAACGCATTCATTTTAATTATACTTTAATATCAAGTTCTCCAGTCAGATGGGTAGGCCTCTGGGAAGACTGTAGGTCAAGTAAGGAGTGAGGTTACAGAAAAGGGCTACAGAAAATACTGTGGGTAAAGAAAATGCATGGCTGATGATGTGCTCTGTAGTACGAATGTGGTCCTGGAGCTCTGGCTGTTTTTTTCAAGAGGCCACCTGCTTTCTATTTCTCCTTTTATGTTAGCCATTAATTTCACTGCCACAGGCACATTTCATACTTACAAGGCTGGAGGCTCAGACAGGAGCAGCTGCTGTTTCAAATAGCACTACTCCATTCCCAAGACAGCCAACTCAGCTGCGACAACATCAGTGACCTGGATACACCAAATTCACCACAAGATAGACCGTTCCATCTTTAACATACTCTTTTCTGCTGCATACATAGCAGCAAAGCAAATCCATAAAGCTGGAAGGAAACAAATTGCAGGTAAGACAAGGTAATGGAGAGTGTCTGGAAGAGCAACATAAAAAAGCAAAGCAAAAGAAAAAAAGAAAAAGAAAAAAAGGATAACACGAATATTGGTGATAAGGTTGCCAATCTGTCTCAAGCAAACTGCTTGGTCTAGAAGATTTTCCTGGTTAGTAAAAACCTAATTTAGGTAATAGTAGTAGTTATCCAATTTATAAGGAGGTGGCAAAATAGAGACATGTAGCATCATCATACTTGTTTAAGTCTGGGATGTCTGGGTCCAGCTCCAAAGGCTGATTTATTTTATTTGGCTGCAGGAAAATGCCCTGAGCCATTGGGATACACTGCCCTTCTGGCAGCCTGAAGACCCCCAGCCCTCTCCCTGGGACCCCACACTCTGCAGGCTCTGTGGTAGGAAGGTAAAGCACCTGTAGAACCATCTCAGGTCTTAAAGAGTTTATGAGCTGTCCTGGACAACCTATGCTTTTTGGTTTCAAGCCCGTTTAGTTTCATCTCAGCTCGTTCTGGGAAAACTCAGCCCAGAGAACCCTGCACTGCATTTCCAGAACTGGAAATGCAGGTAGTGCAGCTCAGAGCATCCTGATACTATTAATAAGACAGCTCTTGAATGCATTGATGCTGGTACAATGTGGCAGGAGCCTTCAGCCAGGAGCAGGACTAGGGAAGAAGAGGAGAGAAGAGCACCACAGTGGACCTGAGCAGTCTGCTTTATGTTGAGTGAGAACACCCCCTGAATCAGCTGGAATTTCATCATGCCCTCATGCACCAAGGAGAGTTGGAGCTTGGGAGCAGCTGTCCAGTAACATATAGGGACAGCAAGGGCTCACAGTGAGGCATTTTGCAATATCCTGAATGGAAAGGAGACTGACTGTTCCCTGCCCCATCTAGTACAAGCAGCAGAAGCCATAAAATTGTTTTAGTTAACAGCCACGTTCAAGACAAATAAAAGGAACTGGCTCACCACACGGCAGATAGGAGAGCTGGAAAGCTCCTTGTAGCTTCAAAAAGTCTGATGGGGCTCAGACAAAATCTGCAGAAGCACTTAAAAGGTCCTGTGTGCTGCAAAAGAGACCTCAGCAGCCTCAAGAAATACCCTCAGTCAGGGAAATTTTAAAAGGGAAGTATTTTATGGATATGCTTTTACTGTTCTCAAGCCATATGTTTCTGGACACTGTTGATGGCAGGATAATGGATTACTTAGCCAATGACCTGTACTAGTCCAGCCACTCCTCTACTCTTAAGACTGACAAATCCTACCAGCTTCCTGCTAGTGGTGGTGGGAGATTTCCATGGCTGCAGCTAAAATGTTGAGTTCAGCATCAGGCCTATCCTCCAAAACTACGCTTAATCCCATTCTTTAACCTGTTTCTGGTTTCCATATTATCTTTCAACAATGAATTCTAAACTCTCATTATAAATTGTGTATAAAGGTGCTTCATCTTTGTTACTTTAAATAGGCCACTTTGGGACCTTTATTGAAGTGTTTCTACTCACCACATTATGAGAAAATAGTAAAAAACCAGGGGACCTTTACCATATTCTTTCCCACGCATTCATACAGCTCTTTTCTAGCCTGAAGCAGTTAATTTACTTATTTATATTTATTATTCAGTGCAAAGTTATCATAATAAAATGTTAGAAAGTATATATTTTAAGAGGTAGCTGTAAGAGTTCAATGCCAAAATTTGCCACAGATAAAGAATAGGAATTTAAAGAATAAACATTTATTTCTATAATTTGCAGTTCCTACCGCAGTCCTACTGTGGAAAAGTTGAGCTGACTTTTCATGGAGTACAGACTCTTCTGAGCCCCTTAGTCCTAGTTCAGGCACTTTCATGCACATAAACTGACTCTAAGGGAGTTGATGAGGACACCAAGTACTGGAACACGACCATGAAAACACCAACTGTAAAGTGCAGCAGTGAGGAATCCACAGCATTTAAACAGACAGGATTGTGTAAAGGGATATTGTCTTTTTATGGTGGTCATGAAAATTGATAGCAACAGTTGCTAGATGGGAATGATAATAGAATCAAAACACTTTTGTAATTCATTTGATTTGTGATGCTAGACTTAAATTTTCTCCTGCGTTTGAAGATAGAGATAAAAGCAGGTGTACATACTTCTAACATAAAGACAATAATCTGTTACCCGCTAAAACCAGCTTTGACTATTTGCTGGACCAGCACAGGTTTCCGCTAGATGGTGCTCCTAGCTTTAGGGAAGCCATAAACAGTTTAACCTGCTGCAAAGCAAGGGAGGAACAAGTTTTTCATGAGCTGGTGAACCAACAAAAGCAAAGGGGTTTCTTGCAGATCTCAATCCACCTTCCCTAGGGTGTGGTAATTTTGCTCTTTCCTCATGTCTCCTAAGTACTCACAGGCATAATGTTTTCAATTTCATTTTCATGCTTCAGTCTTCCCACCACAGAGACTGGTCTTCTTCTCTCAGCCTTATCTTCAGCCACAAATTTTCACAAACCCCATAAAGATGCCTCTGGAACATTTTCTGTAAAGCAGGTTCATGGAGAAATACTATCTCTCAGAAAGCTACTTTAGGAAAAAAATATGTGTATGCATAGATTGCACAACTTCTTTATCTGGTCATCTTCATTCTTACTGCAATTCTTTTTACCTTCTCCACTATTTCCTTAAGGGTTACCATCATCTTCATTTTTTACAGGTAAACAGAGAAAAACATTTCTAAATAATGCTCCCCACAGACTCTCACTTTTGTTATTCCATTGGCAGGTACTGTAGTATATATCAACACCCTCCCCTCCTCACCTGCCAAAATTAATTTGACTTCTTGGGTAACACCTACTGACACCTTCCCTGGTACTCTCTTCCATCTGGTGACAGAGCAGCTTTTTCATGATCCCCTCTCACACCAGCAACATACGTAGAAGGACATTGAAATACTGGAGACATTTCAGAGATGAGTTGCAAAAACGATGAAAAGGGATCTCTCCCACTGAGAGATTCAAAGAGTTCAACTCTGTCCACTTTAAAAGTGTTTAAGCACCAACACACATCAAAATGGAAAACGAAAGTTAAGAATTAGTACAGAACAAAAAATACAGACTTAGTTCAGTTCAACATCAATGTGCAGGGGAGTTGGACTCACACGAACTGTGAGATGAAGCTAAACTGAGCAGACTATGAAGTCTTCCCAAAGGGACTTCCTTTTTGTAAGAACTGCCTGTCGTTGGCTCAAAACAGCTACCACTGGCTGCTGGAACAGACCAGCAGCTGGCAGCACCTCCACAATTTCTATCTCAGAAGTGTATTTCCACAGTCCACTAAAGCGAGATTTCTCTTTGGGACATAAGATTTTCATCTTACATCTGGAAGATCAGCATTTACAACTGCTATAACTAGAGCATTGTTGATAAATCAGTTGTTGTGACAGTAGTACACACTACCATCATGAAGGAGCAGTATCCAGTGCTGCAATGCCTTTGGAATAGCACATCATCATGTGGGATGTCAGTGAGATTCCTGTATCCAATATGCCAATTTTATTTACAGAGAATATTTCTCTGCTGTTTGTTAGAGTTATAGAGAAGTCTAGTTACAGTAAGACTGGTTTATCACTCTTAACAGAGAAAAACAATTTGTTTTCCTCTCTAGGCTTCAAATCCCTTCAACAGTTACTTTGCTAGAAAAGCGGAATGGCTGAGCTTGGTCCTAGGCTGACTGACAGTGAAATCTGCACTGACAAATGAGAAATCTGAGGCTGAGGCTGACAGATCCATTTACCCTGTTCTGGATGAGCAAGATGTAGAGAAGAAAGGGACAGACAGAGCTGATGAAGTCTGAGCTGCAGATGTCCCTTCTATGAAACTCTGTGACTGACAGGGGTAGCCCACTTTGGCTTACCACGCTGAGCCTTGTGCGTGTGCTACGGATTGCATGCCTGTGCACCAAGTAAAACAATGTCCCTAAAGGGAAGCATCACGGGCACCAAGTGTTAAGAACATTACCCAAAATAAAAATAACCATGCTTCTTGTCCTAGATTTATGGCCCTCAGTACTAAGTATCTCCTCCTCTGCCTATCTTTTGCCCTGCCCCATGTCACAGTGTTACCTCATAGAGCACCTGCCGGCAGAAGGGACAGGTGATAGCAGTGGTCCTGATGTCCCTTCAGGCCGATGGCCCTCACAGACACAGTCAGGCTGTGTTCTTCTGTTCCACAGAACAGAAAAGGTATTGAAGCCACTGTTGCCAAGGTGTATTTCTGATTGCAAAGACGGCAACAAAACACCTTTATTTCATTGCAGCAAACAGGGGTGTGTCATGTTCAGCCTCTCTTCAGCAGGAATTTGTGACAACATGGGCTTGGGATCACTCCAGTACTTACAAAGCCATCAGGCACTTTGATGTGTCCTCTTCCATCAGACAGCTACCTGGTGGGTTGATTCACCCTTGTCTGAGGAGCCTGTGACAAAAATATGGTGCAAGCCTACCATGTTTCCTGAGCTTGAAATTGCTCTCAAAGGCCAGGCAGCCTCCTCCCATGACTACATGGTCAATGTAAATTGCAGCCTCTTCTATGACCACTGCCAGCTAACTGGAATTGCTAGTTACCCAAAATCCGCCAAAGGAGGACAGATATACCCTGCTGCTACACTTTCTGGAATGTCCTCCTTTCGGGAATCTCTACATTGTTGCCACAGACCACATACAAAAACTGCAGTTACACCCATTGCCGTTTAAGTTGGGGCAGGGTCTTTCTTCTGCAAAGAATGAAGGAGATGCATTCTACATCTGCATGTAGATACATCTACATCATACAGTGAAGTAGATCCTTCTATGAGGAAAGAGCACTAAGCAGCAGTCTCAAGTGAAGAAGAGCAACACGTCAGTGTAACAGAGGTTTGTGGGTTACAAAGAAGAACAAAAGACATTGTGGGTTAATTGACCTTTCACAAGAAGATATGAAATGAGAATTTTTCTATGTGGTCTGTGCCAACAAATCACCTGCATGCAACCAGTTCCTACATGGTAGATGGCATGAAACCAAGAACTAAAAGTATGGTATATGCATCTGTGTGTGTGAGTACATACAAGTCACTATTACATATTTTTATAGATATGGTGCAGTTGCAAAGGTTCTGCTGGACTGGGAGGCTACTGAGTTATATTTCTTACAAGTCAGAGAGTAAATCAGTGAGTAAGAATCTGACATTCATCGCAGGGGAGAAGACCAAGCTAAGAGAGTGTTCCTCACACACTGTGGATTCTGGCATGGATAATATTTGAAAAGCATTGTAGAAGATTCTCCTCATCAGACATCAGAAGGCAGTGAGTTGATGGCACAAAAGGGATGTGAGTATGGGCATAAACTTTTCTCAAGCTTTCTGGAAAATCCCAAAAAGGAGCTAAAAAGGAGGAGAAACATTATTTACACCATAGCAGCAGTGTATTTGAAGAAAAAGATGTCTCCTGTGAAACCTCCTTGTAAGTTATTGCCATTCCTTGACTTCACAAACACTTCATGTGACAACAATCTCACCAATGCTACAGATTGTGAACTTTAGACTTTTAGGGCAGTTGAGGCTTGAAATACATTTCAACTTGCCTACCTGTGACACTTGACTTTTTCTCTCTGATGCTGACTGTGACCATTGCCCAAGTCCATGGCAGCTGGTAGATTTTCTGTGCAGTTCATTAGTTTAACTTACTAGCCAAAGAAGTAAAGTCCAACACTTCTGGAGTAATAGCCATTCAAGTAGAACACCACATGACCACCTAAGATGATCTCTATAACTTCTGCCCCAAATCCCAGACAGTAACTTTTTGCATGAATTTCTGTTTCTATTAAGAAAGACAGCAAATATTTACTACAAACACCTAATGGGAGAAATGTAAGCATCTGAAAGGTAGCCTTTGAATGTTTAATTTATTTTTTTTCACTAGCTTTTCCCTAAATCTCCTCTTCTCCAATTTAATTTGAATCTGGATGCTTTTAGCTTCTACTTCCAATCACTGAATATTGTTGTGATGTTGTTTTCTTCAGGAATAGAGTCATCCACCACTGGCAATCTCCTTAAGTGTGTGCAATTATGAATCCCACAGGGTACATCAGACTGCAAATTTCTCACCAGTTGTTTTGCTTCCAGACCACAGAATATTCTTTTGTGTTCTTGCTGAAACCTCACTCAAAGACTCGTGTCATTTATGAGGATGTGATACCCTGGCAACAATCTCACTCATGCCATAAAGGGTGATGGGACAGATCCATGCTCTATCCAAACAGGAGAGCAATATTATTGCATGCTTGTGACATGAGTGGGAGCCTGAACATTGTGTTGAGAGGATCATCTGATTCTTGGCTGATGATCCCTTTGTCCTCTTAACAAATGCATCATCTCTGAATACTCTTTCCCTTCTGTCTGGCTCACTGTTACATGAGCCAGAGAATGACAGCACAAGAATTAAAGGATACAGGTAGGCTCTGCTGAGGGGCTACAACCACCACGCAGGCATGCAACTACCTCTGCATCCTGGAAACAGCATGTGAGTAGCTCTGTACAACTAGCAAGGCACAGGGACAATAATCTCCCCTGCTCCCTTTGCAAATCCTCTGATGGCTGACCTGTGATTACTGGTGGTTGTGGGTGGAGTTGTGTAAAGTCACACAGATGAGCTTAAGCCTCATGTAAGACATTTTCGTTAACAGGGGCTGCTCTGTGGACCATCAGTATGACAATTTTTCTCTGCCACTCAGTAGATTTTCTAAGATCTATCCATCCTTATCAAAGCTTTGGGAAAACAATCTGATCCAGCCAGCAATAGCACATTTTGAATGAAGTAAAAGTCACTAGTTCCTGCAAACTAAGTATTGGATACCTGGCACCATCTTTTTCCACCTTACAAAGCAGACATAAAAAAAAAATCAATTACCTTTTGGCAAAGGCAACGAAAAAGTATTAAAATCTGAGTACAAGATTAGTATAGAGCAGAACTGTGCAATTTATAACTGGATCAAGTGATTATTACTACTTGACAGGGTTTAAAACTTTCACATTAAAATAACGCATTCTCTTCAGCTATCCTTATTGTTTGTCACGGCTCACTGTTGTAAAATATTTACTTTGAAATGTGACTAACACTAAATGTTCTATTCAAATAATTGTCTTTTTTTTTGGCAACATGATCTTGAACTTAAGAAAAGCTGTAGAAAAGTTAGGTACAATCAGTCACATTAACTAACACCTCTGCTCTCCAGTGTCTGGAAATCATTCTTAGCATAAAGAAACAGCTAAATGATTCTGAGCTCATACAAGAGCCTATCTAAATTTAACTGCTGTATCATTTTAATGAGAGATAAAATGCCCTGCATCCACAAACAGATGGTGCTAGCCCACATTAATAAACTCACTGGAGAACTTAATGTGCTTAGATTTAGATGGGTTATTCCACTGGATGACGCAGTACATGACGCATCCTGAAGCAATGTATCCGTATTTGGCAATTCTTTATCATCTTACTTGGTTCTACTGGCTACACACTGCTCCCTGTGTCCTCTCCTGCTTCTGGGTCATCCTGACTGGCAGATAATACAGGTGCAGCCCTTTGCAGTTCTTATTTGTGGAAGCCAAAAACATTTGCTGTGGCACAGCCATATTTTGTATTTTCACGTGATCCCTGGATTTTACTGACCCCAGGAAAGAACTGTGCATCCATCGGTATTTGGAGAGCAGTCAGTGTACCCTTGATCTCCCCACCAACACCTCCCTCCCTCCCCCTCCCCCCCACCGCACACAGACACACACTTACTTATCTCCTTCTTTATCTTCTTCTTTCCCCAGCAGAGTGGGGAGCTATATAAAGGTAAATAAGGTATTAATGACTGTTTCTGCCTTGTTCTGACCCATTTGAGGGCTGCAGCTGCCAGGGAGCTGGCATGGGCAGGGGCATGAGCTGGCCATAAAGCCACTGGCACCACTGTAACTCCCATATGGTCTCCTTTTTGCTACAGGCTGTGATTTTGCCTCCCTAAAATCTGCCTCCCAAGGCAACAGATTGAATCTGGACATTCTTGCCCAGGGATCTTTTGGCAGCTTATCCTATTTGCACTTCCAAAAGCACAAAATGTTTGTATAGTAGGTTTTGCATATTTAACCATATATAGTAAATAAATACTTAAAACATATTAAGTAGTATGCTACTTCAGAAAAATTAAGCAATTTATGTAATTGGAAAATAGTATTGGATGCAATTGATCAAGGTATTCATTTCATGAAGGTTGCTTCTGGTGAAATCATTTATATGAATTTGATCCACCTTATCAGCAATCTCTGTGAATATTTTGTTATGTGAATAGTGAACAAAGACTCCTAAAATAAATCTTTGGAAACCGTTTTACTCATCTTCTGAATAATGTTAATGTAGTGTTCTTTAAATAAAGGTTGCCTAATACAAAACCCCTGTAAATAAGTACAGTAACTTAGAAATGAGAAATCATAGGAAGCGGGCAGAAGAGAACGTGTGCAAACTTAAAGTTCAAACGTGTTGCTATTCAAAAGGTATTTTCATAAGATATTGCAATATTTGCACAAAGATACAAGTGGAGTGTTCAGAAAGCTTTAGATGTTCTTATCTACTTTGTATAATGTGATCTTATCTGCTTTGTATAATGTGATCTGGAAGACAGAAAATATTGACTCAGTGATCTAACTCGGAGAAATTATCATGACTGTCATGGAACTTTAGCTACTGTATGCCTGGCCATGGGATTCAAATGGGGGCAGAGAAAAATTGCTTCTTTTGGGCAATCCACTGAATTTGATGAGCATGCATATTTTACTAGCAAAACACAGATGTACCTGAAAAGGCACAGAAAAGAATTCAAGAATTTCATTCCCTACCTTCCAAGACTATCTTATGTCAGGGAGAGACTATGTCATTTCCTGAGGATTATTCTTTCCTGACAGAACTAGAAACATAAAGTGTTTTTATCTAAGACATTCAGAAAGAGAAGAGGGAGAAGATGTATGAAGATGAGAAAGAAATGAATGCAGTTATGGAGGGCTACAATCATAGTAAAGGACTGAAAACATTTTTTACTTTATTTTGTACTGAATTCCCTTTATCTGCGCTCTACTGTCAACTTCATGCATCTTGTGTATGTGACTGTTTACAAGGACATGGGTTTTCCAGTAAGAACTAAGAGGAGTTCAGTCTAGATCTGAATCATCCCTAAGACCCAATACTTTTAAAAGTCTGTGAGATATTACCAGAACCAGTATGGGCTCTTTCTTCTGTGATCCAATTTAAGAACAATAAGGGAGAAATTAAATAAATTGGACAAATTGGGATACTATTGATCAAGTGGTGAGGTAAGAGGCAGGCCTCAAATCCTGTAGCAATTTGTTCCACAGTCTTGGATCAGTCTTTGAATGAGTTGAGCAAGGCTCCCGCTGCCCAAACTTTTTCCTCAACTGGGAAAGGATGAAATCAGCCCACACTGCACCTTAAATTCACTCATTCCCATGATGCTGAGTATTTCCAGTAGTGTGCAGGGACAGGGTTTGTGCACCAAGTATGGACTGCTCAGCACCTGGCAAAGACTCTGTGACACCTAATTGAACTATTATTCCTTGAAAACCCTGAATTATGTTTTATTATGTTTCCTAACAATTTCTGAATGACGGAGGTCTCATCTTTTTTTGGGTTTGTTTTTTGGTTGGTTGGTTTTGGGTTTTTTTTGTTTTTTTGTCACAAGTGCCTCATTTCTTCAGGCTGCCACATCCAAGATACTACAAAACTATCAAAAACAAGAAACTGCTGTTCTTCCCACTGACCTGTAACTAACTCCAGCCATTTCTTTCCTGATTGAAGACAGTCAGATGAATTCTGCATTTCCTCACAAATCAGAAGAAAAAATAAAAAGAAAAAACCCTGTGGAACATGTTAAATCAATTGTAGAAAAATCATTTTAAGGGTGGAAGTGTACCTGATTCATGCTTGAATAGGTATCAGCTGATTCTACCAAATGGCCTTCAAGGTCAAGGACCATCATAAAAATCAAAGCAAGGGCTTTTCCTCGGCAAGAATTTTTTTATTTATTTTGAAATAAAGTTCAGTGCTATGGTCAACATATTTGCTTTTTAAGAACACTTATTTGATTTGGTTTTGAGAAAACCACTTCAGTTTAGCAGTTAAATATTGAATACTCCTTTTCCTACTTCAAGGGTCATAGAAGCATATTTCATAATTAATATTTGTATGCTTTTTATGCTTGAGTCCTCTTATTTATACAGCTCCCTCTAAATCATATAAATGAATGGTAGAAAGGACCAATTAGAGTTTTTTCTGCACCAGAGTAGAGTGGCACTTAGATGTTTGTGTGGTCTTATTTTAATGGTTTCAGGTTCCACAGTTTCCCTGAGGAGATTATTTGAGTGCTTACAGAAATTTATTCTCATGATAGTCAGCTTCAACATTTCCTTTTCCAATTGTATCATAATACACTTACATCCAACATAATGTATCACACATTTTCTCCTCTTGTGAAGCAAGGTAAATTCCATAAATCCTGCAATAAATTCATCACCTCTTCTTATATCCTTTTAAGTCCTTATTAGCTGAGTTGTGTATCATATGCCAGTCTTGACAGCAACATCACAATTATGTCTCTTTAGTGATTTGTACAAAGAGATAGCTATCAAACCCTAATACTACTACTAACATACTCTAATCAGGCTCCAAATTAATTCACAAAAATTATACATTATTAAATAATTTTACGATTTCATGTATTATAAGTAAAAAATACTGCCCCTTTTTACGCATGCTTGCAGAGTCTTAACCCAATCTTTCTAAGGTCATATAG
Source organism: Dendrocincla tyrannina (assembly GCA_035047865.1). NCBI lineage: Eukaryota > Metazoa > Chordata > Aves > Passeriformes > Dendrocolaptidae > Dendrocincla > Dendrocincla tyrannina. The sequence goes on along the minus strand of JAWWMP010000081.1, from coordinate 86,049,040 downwards.
TAAAATTCCCAGAGCAAGTTTTTATCATGTGTTTCTGGAAGGATCCAAATAAATTTTCTAGTTCTCTGCACAGTAAGTGGTATCTTCATATAACTGTGGCTTAGTCTGCCCCGCTATGTGGGCTGCTCCCTTCACCCCGCTGTTTGTCACATGGTAAACTGGTTTGCTTTCAGACTCCAGCCTGCCTTTCCCATTGAAGTCCTTCCATGGGATTGCCCCTGTTCCAGGGCTCATGCAGTTACTTCACTGGGTAAATTTTATTTCACAAGGAACGGGGCTTACATCCATCTTTTAACAATTTCAGATTAAAGGGACTATGGAGATAGGGGAACACATTCCTGCAAACTTAAAACAGCTAGGCTGCACATTTTTAAAGTTATCTGTCTTAAGTTATACTGATCACAGCAGAATTTTGAAAAAAACAAATGAGAAAGAAAAACCAGGGAAGCACCTCTTAACCTTCTAATAAGTAAGTAAGTACATACTCAAGTAAGCTCATGTAAGTACATATAGACTCTAAAACAACCTAGAATACGGTTGTCAAATTGCAATTCATAGAATATTATTCCTCCTGAACAAATGAGTTCTATAAAAGTCTCAAAGTCTCCTGGACTACAAAGTCTCCTGGAAACTCTGTCAGGTGTTACAGATATGGCAATTAGAAAATAATAGAATAAACCCATGAAAGAAATAACAAAAAGTAAGAATATTTGTTATGCATTCAGTAATACAGAAAAAGTGCTCTAGAAGCAAAGGTTAAGAGCCACAGGACCAGGCAGGTTCTTAGTACTTCACCAGATTTTGCAACTGAGGAAGACTCTATGAATACCAAAAGCTCCGGTGTGACTAATAATAATATTAGATCATTGCTGGATGCTGGCTTTAGAAAACAAATAAAACACAACTAGCAGAAATAAAGAAGCCTGCTTGAATCTCACGGCTGAACCTGTACCAATATCCTCATTGCACCTTGTGTCTACGCCTACGGGATGGGTAAGGAGTGCGTGTGCTGAAGCGCTCCCATGGAGATCCCTGAGGGGAGCTGCAATGAACTCCTCCCTGGCTGCATGGTATCTGGTCCCTGTTTGAGACTCTCTGCTTGCTTCTTCAAGAAATCTGTCATTTATTATTGAATTCGGCCCTGTATGGCTGAACCATGGCTTGAAGTCCCTGGAGAGGGAAAAAGGTAGAGGGCAGCCAAATCATTTGGAAGGCAGCTAAAATTTAGCTGAGTTTAAGGTTAAAAGGGATCATTGGGTCACATACTCTGACCACAAGCCAGTAAGTCTTACCACTAGTCCCAAACTGAACTGAGGAGCTTGTTTGTGATTAAAATCACTACATTTGCAATAGGTTATCTCAGCTCCCAACCACTGATTCTTATTTTATGTTCTTTGCTACCATTTCAAAAAGCTTTAGCATGCCAAACCTTGCAGATCTTTTTGAAAAATTGATATTGCTTTTTAAATGCATTAAGTGATTTCCTCCAGCACTGCAATGCTTTGGCATGTCTTTTCTGCACCACTTCATCTTTAATGTCAAGAGCCACACACCTTGCTCTACTGTCAGTCTCATTAATACACATGGTAATGCTGATAGTACATCCAACATTGCACTGGGACCCTTACCTATAATAGCTTGATGTGGTTTTTAGATGACTTTTCCTAAGACATAAGCTCTCACTCCAGAGGCATGGCTTGCATTCTCGGAAAATTTGGCTGTAAATTTGGCTTACACATTTGGCTGTAACAGCCTGCTTGAAAGTGTTAATTTTACTAAGCAGTCCAGATGACATTGCAGTTGCTCTCACAGCAGTTTACCAAGCTACCATTTAGCACATCCATGGATTTTATTAACAGTGAGTTCATTTTGGATCTCTGGTAAAACCCTTGAAAGATGCTGAGAGTGCAGAACCAAGCAAATCCCAAAACCACAAAGACTAACCTCTGAAAAATTTTCAGATCTTTCAAAAGTCAAAAACTATTTCTGTTTAACACATAAGGCATTAGAAGTATATCTGACTGAGGACTGAGACCATTTTGAGGTTCTAAGCCTAATGATTAGAAACAGTAGCCATGATGTTTCTGTAGTGACTTTTACCAATTTACCTGTAAATGTCACTGAATGAGGCTAACAGAATTGTTTTGCGAGATGACTGATCTTAAGGATAACTTACATATTTCTTTATCAAACTGTTTATGTATCTTTTCCATTGTTTTCCCTGTCAAGAGCAGTACAGATCACCCTGACTAGTCTTTTGAAAGCGGGCAGAACACGAGTGGGTTGCTTTTTTTACTTTATTACTCAAGAACATATTTTAAAGATTTATTAAACCTCAAACTTAGCTACTTCCTCCGCCAAGATCCCAAGGTGCGGGTCAGCCAGCCTTCGCTAACAGCTGTCTAGGTGTGCCTGGACCAGCGGTGTCCCGGCGGAGCTCGCCAGCCGCACCCTGCGATGCCGGCACACCCCTGGCCTCTCAGGTACGCCGGCGATGCTCCTGCAGCACCACGGCGCCCCGGAGCCCCCAGCGCGGCTCCGCTCGCCCCTTTTTGTTCCCGTTTGTCCAAGCCCCGCTCCGGGGGATGCGCCAGCCCCGCCTCGCCCTGCCCGTGGGCGCCCGCGGGGGCTGCACCATCCCTGCCCGCGGCCCCGAGCCCCGCCGGGCGGGCCGCGCTCCCGGCGTGCCTGACGGTGGGTAGGTGGGAGGGAAGGCGGGCGCGCCCCTGCCGCTTCCCACTCCCACCCGCTTCCCATTCCCACTCCCACCCGCTTCCCTCTCCCATTCCCACACGGCGCCCCCCCGAGCCGCTGTAGCCGGCGCGCTGCGCGCATGCGCCGCAGGGCGGGGGCCGGCGCCTGCTGAGGAGCGCTCCGTTCCCCGCCCGTGTTCCCGCATTCCCCGCCCGTGTTCCCGCATTCCCCGCCCGCTCCCCGCATCCCCCGCCCGCTCTCCCGCTCGCCGCCGCCGCTACCCGGGCACCCGCGCCCGGCGCCCCTGCCCGGCCCGTGCCCCGCCATGAAGTTGAGCAGCCGCGGCCGGGGATGCTGCGCGGGCGGCACTCGGGAGCGCGGCCCGCCGCCGCGGAGCCCCTTCGTGCACCAGCTGCGCCTCAGCCCCCTGCAGAAAGCCAAGGTAGGGGCGTGCGGGACCCCCTCGCCTTCCCTTCCCCTCGCCTGCTCCTCCTCCTCCTCCTCCTCCCGCGGCGCCCCGGCCGGCGGGGCCCGAACCGCGGCGGGCGGGGATCCCTGAGGCGGCGCTTTGTGAGGGCCGGGGGCGGCCGGGGTGTGTGTGTGACGGGGTGTGTGTGTGTGTGTGTGTGTGTGTGTGTGTGTGTGTGTGTGTGTGTGTGTGTGTGTGTGAGCCTCTGTGTGTGTG
>JAWWMP010000081.1:85974848-86045561 GCA_035047865.1 Dendrocincla tyrannina | reverse complement strand
TGTGTGTGTGTGTGACTGTGTGTGTGTGTGTGACTGTGTGTGTGTGTGACTGTGTGTGTGTGTGTGACTGTGTGTGTGTGTGACTGTGTGTGTGTGTGAGACTGTGTGTGTGACTGTGACTGTGTGTGTGACTGTGACTGTGTGTGTGACTGTGACTGTGTGTGCGTGTGTGTGTGTGACTGTCTGTCTGTCTGTGCAGGGGCCTGGGCCCCGATGCTGGAGTGCCTCACTTTGTGCTCCAACGTCTTCCTCAAAGGAAAAAAACGTGTGGGTTTTGGTGGGTGTTTGTTTGTTTTGTTTTTTGGGTTTCTTTTTCAGTCTGTTTGTTTGGTGGTGCTTTTTATTGTGTTGTTTTTTTTTTTTCTAATGGGGGGCGGAGGAGCCCCTCTTTTCCAGCGTCAGGTTGAGGTGTTATTGACCCGGGCCGAGGCATCCCGTGCAGACCAAGTTTGGCCCCTGGGTAAATAGTCCCTGCGGTATAATTTAGGTAGTGTGCAGGTAGCGGTGAGAAGACAGGAAGCAGTATTAAAATGCAAATTTGCAATTGCATGGCTTTTTTTTTGGTTGGTTGGTTGGTTGAGGTTCCCCCCCTCCCCCCTGTGCCTCGCACAGTGAGCAGTAGGTGCCTGGATATTCAAAGGGCATGGCCCTTGTCTTAGGCTTTCGGTAAGATCTGGGTCACTTGCTGGAGGAAGAAATACCGCCAGAGGCTCACCTAATGGGGGGCTGGCCATTTCTGTTACTTTCATCACTGTATTACTTAAGTTCTTAAAAGCCTACAGTACCTATTGATATTGGAAATTAAGATCCACTGATATTGAACCTTTTGGATCGAGGTGGTCTAGATCCAGCTTTGATTTAATTACATCCTGAGTGAAGTTCGTTGTTGCAATGCCCTGTTGCTGTCCCAATATTTAACACAAGATGTGTATGGCCTGACTTAGAAAACATTGGAATGTTCCTCATGTTTTGTGTCTGGCAGCCAAGGAATTCATAGTAGACTCCAGTAGAAAAGATTTTTACTTTTTTGATGAAGTTTCCCAGTATGTGTTCAGTGGTTACTGAGAAATTGTTGCTTGAGCTGGAAAAGGGAGAAAGGGTTTGTATCATTTGCCACATTTAGTTTATATCCAGGGCTTCCTCAATAAATTGCGTAGTTGTAGTGATCTCCTTTCAATGTTCCCGTACTTTGTTCCTGAAGTCACGTTTTCTGTGTAATTAATGAGGTAAAAGTCTTTCAGGGAGCAGAGAGAAGCAAAGATAGCACGTGTTCATATGGACTAGGGTTGTGTCCAGTTATAACAATACTTCATTTTGCAGTGTTAATGTATTTTTCTAATGTTGCTTTCTACTTGGTTATTTATAAGAAATTTTGAATATACTGCCAGGAGAGCAGGGCATCAGTTTTACAGTTTTTGCAGTATTGAGTCTTATAGGAGCTACTAGCATTGCTGATCTGTTTTTAGTCCTGACAGACCTTTAGGGTCTTCATCAGCTAAGTGCCTGGTTGTAGAACATACCTACCTTCTGTGTGAGCTGCCCTATACATCTGTATGAGATGTGAGCTCTGCCAGTGGACTTCAAGGATTTGTTACTTTCAATGACAACTGCAAGATGTGTTTAAAGCTCTGTAGTTTTTTTTACCATGCACAGGTAATAGGAATAGCTTCTTTACCAAAGAGTGTGTCTCGGTCTTGCTTGTACTGATATACAGCAGCACCAAGTTCTTTAACCCAGCCTTTCTTGCAGCCTTATTTTTGCAGCCTTATGTGAGGAAAAAGCCCATAAGCTGACAAACAGAACTGTGATAGATTTTCTTCTTTGCCTTAATCATGGTTTTCCAGCCTGTTCACTGATTAAAAGTTGTGCTTGAGATAGAGGCTATTAAAGAAGACCTGTGGAACTGTTCCACTTGTGAGAAATGCTCCCAGAAGAAGTGCTCCCCAGGTGAATTGTGGCAGTGTGTGTTCTCTTCCATACAGTTCTGGCCAGCCATGGAGGGTTCAGTGTGAACTCTTACAGCTGAACTCACTTCCCGTTCAGCTGTAGGCACATACTGTGTCTCAGGCTTTTCTGTCTGTCCTGTGAATCTAACAGGGGACTTCTGGGATTGCAGAACCTATCGAGGAAAGTTAGGAACGCGGATGGAAGTAGAAAGCACAGGGGACTGGGAGACAAGACTGCTTTGTCTGAAGGTTTGTTGTCTGTTGCTGATGATCTGCCAGATAGCCTCATTATCTTCACTACCACCTTGTCCTGCACTTTGCAAGAGGTTAGATTAGCTTTTTTATTCATTAATACAACTCAAAAGTAAACGCATTTTAGCACATTTCAGCCTGAGACTGTGGGAGTGAAAGACAGATAGAAAGTAAGAGGGCAAAACAACCACAAAGAGGAAGAACAGCAGAAAGAAATCCCTTTGACTGTCAAGGGACTGTTCATGTCATCTTTTATTGACTTTATAAAATCTAGGAGATTACAGGTGTATAAAAGCAGTAAGGCTGTTTCAGAACTGCATCTCATTCATCCTGTAGAAATGATGGCTATTTTACTCTGATCTGAGGGTTACAGTAAGGGTCATTCTTGAAGCTATCTGTTTTGTTTTGGTACTGTAATAAAACAAGGCCTTTTCTGAGAGGAAGACAGAAGTGATGTCATTAACCATGAATTTTATTCATACAAAACATCTTCTCGGCCCCTATCACATAAGTCAAAGCTCTTGATTCTAGTTACCACTGTAGAACAGGCAGGAGCGTTACTGGAGCTGAGCTGTCCCTAAGTGTCCTTAGCTTTGTTTCTCTGCTACTTAAAAACACAGTATGATGCCATTTTTGTTGCTTCCAGTGTTTCTGGTTCTGTTATTTCGCCAATGCTGGCATTCATTTGGTGCCTTGGTAAGCTGTTTTTGCTCATTAAACCAGCATATTGTTGTGTTTTTCTGTGTTCTGATTGTTTTCTTTTGCTGGGATGGCTTTTTTTTTCCCCCCACTAATGAGCTATATTCTCTCATTGCAAGCTCACATAAGTACTAGAGCTGACTCAAGGGGAGGATTGAGGACAGAGTGAACAGGACCACTATCTGTAGCAGCAATGATCTTAGATTGGCTTAGTTGCACATGAAAGTTTCTACTCCTGTATTTGTTTCCATTAACGTGTCAATTGGGGAACTTTGGAGAGTGGGAAAACAGGTAGCGAGACAATTGTTGAGGGATGAATTCCTAGCTCCTTCAGTGCCATCTTTGGTGAGTTGAGCTGTAGGGATGATAATAGTGAGGAAGCAAAAGTGTGGGGCAAGATGTAATGTCTATCTGATATGTGTAAAAGAAAAACCAAAACCTCTACCATGTCAAATAGTATTTTCTTTTTTCACTATGTAATGATTACTTCATAACAAGTCATGGAAATTTTGTTTTAAATAAACTGATTTTTAGTGATGTTTCTCACTGTATCACTAGTTTCGAAGCTGCATTTTTCCTCTTTTCTGAGAGGTATGATAGTGGATTTCAAGACAGGAAAACAAACCTACAAAAGCAGAAACTCTCTGATTCTCATGCTATGTGTGTTTTGAAGAACTAAAGTCCCTTTTAAATTCATATTTTATACCTTCATTGTGAGTTCATACTCAAATCTGAATGCAGAGTCTCTAAACAAGGAGAACATATGATACCTTTTTAGTTTAAGTGAATTGCCTTACATCAGATTGAAGCCATTCTGATGGAAGAGCGGAGATCAGTTTCCCAGGGCAGCCTTCTGTTACAAGCTGTAAGACCATCCTCTCCCTTCTTGCTGTCCATGGATCTTTCACAGTATACACTACAATTTCTGAAAATTAAGTTGTATCCTGTAGGCCAGCAAATGTTAAATAAGCTGTAGTCAAACCCCTCTTGAGAATTTTGATTGTGAACTGAACCTCCCAAAGTACAACTCCGGATGGACCTTTAGGGTTTTTTAAATGTATCTCAAAACACAGGTGTTTACATTTGACTTATTAGCACTCAGATTTTGTAATTGTAATAGAAGACATGTCTAAGTTCATGTCCTGAATGTGTAGAAATGTGACCATCAAGATGTATGTACAAGATCAGACCAGGAGTGTTTATTTCCTGCATTCTGATCTCTGACTGTGGCCAGTGGGGACAGGATCTTATCCCTTTTTCTGCCTGCCACCAACACTACTGCTGTACTTAGGTTTTACAGGATAGAAGCTTTCTTCCCCGGGAAGATGTCTGAATGTAGATGCTTTTCCATTGTTAGTATCTTTCTTGATTCCTAACCTGCCTTAGAGGCTAAAAGTATTTCTCTCTTCACCAAATTTCTTGTGTGGGCAGGTACTGAACTACCACCTGCTAAAAAGAGGCTGGTATCACAGCCAGACCCTGTACACTTGGTGCTCTTGCTTCTTGGTGGCTATTGCCACCACTGCTGTCTTTGGAAGACCACAAGGCCTTTTCTGTACATTTATGCCATCTTTCATGACATTATGGATGCAACTACTGCTTTCCTTCTGTGATGCAGCGATAAAATGGTCTTGATACAAAGGAATGCTACAGAGATGCAAAAGATGGAATACCTCACTGCCAGTCACCTGCCATTGAGCTCTGCTTTTGTATAGAAGGAGGCTTGAAGGAGTGGGAGGGAGGGGGTGTGAATCCCAGAGGACTGTGTTCTTACCTGTATTTTGTTTTCTTTATTTCTTGATGTCTGGTCCTTCTCATTTTATGAACTGAGAAGGCACTGCTCTGTCATCTCCAGAAAGCTCCCCTAATTGCTGCTAGACATGGTGGTCTTGTCTGTGGATGCAGAGTCATGTGAGCTGATGTAACTTTGGTGCTCATCTGACCATTGCAGTATAGAAAGTTTTACTAGTTCATCTGAGAACACAGCCTAAGGAAAAAAAAATAAAAATCCTTTTCCTGTCAGTTCTACAAACTAAAGCAGTCTACACAGGGACTGGAATCCTGTTTTGGGGAGTGAGACCATAGTTGTTACAAGATGATATCTTGTAACACTGCCAGTCTGAAACATCACTGTAAAATCTGCTATTGCAGTGGGCTGGTAGCTTAGGGCTTGAAACTGATACCTTGGGCTTTTCTCCTGCTGTGTGTTCCCTGCCCCCACCCTAGATCTACAAATCTGTGCAGTTACAGGGTGAGTTGGTTATTGAGCTGTTTTGGGAAGTGAGAGGAAACGGGAACTGATCAATGGGAAACTGAGCTGCATGATGACTGGATCTGCATCAGCGTAGAGAAGAATATGAATAAAGCTTTCCACAGCAGCCTGGAGCTTGATCAGATTAAGCACAACATGAAACAGCAGCTTCTGCCTGTTACTCATCCTTGCCCAGCCACTGTGATGCTGAAAAGTGCCTTTTTTTTTTTTTAATGACCTTATCTGGTACACCTGTAGATATGTAGTGTATTTACCTTCAAATTCTCATTGCCCTTGTTTCACAGTGTCTTCTTCATCTTCTGTACGGCTTGAGGAGCATTGGTGCTACCCCAGTCATCTTCAAACAGTTTCTAGTTCCCTCTCTCTCCCTTAGCCAGCCATCTAAAGCTGTACCCTGCTCCACTTTAAGAGGATTTTTTAGTTTCTTCCTGTCTTTTCAGTGAGAAAGATGTGACTTGGCCTTAGAACTGTTTGCCAGTGGATCACTGCACAGATAGTGTTTTCTGGAGGACAGTTGGAAACAACTCCGAACAGCTCAGGAAAGGCTCTGCTTTTGGGACAATTCTTCAAAAGACTGAGAGAGAAGTTCCAACATGACATTTTTCACGAGAATAGAAGGAAGAGAGCTGATTGCCTGGAAATGGGCTCTCTGAGAACCAGAGTTCAGGGAGGAGGTGCAGAAGCAACTGGCTTCACCATGTTTTCCAGAGGAGGATGATTTCCTGGAAACCCCTGCTTTCCAGGGGATTGCGCCTCTTAGCACAGACCTGGAACTTAAATGTCCATTCAAGTCCGGATGTTTCTCAAGAGGTCTCAGTACAGTGTTCTCCACTGTGGTTCCCCACAGCTTCTGGTTCCAAGAACATACTACAGAGGAAGAGCTTTCCAAGTTGTATCCTGTATTGCCATGTGAATGCACTCTGCTGAAGTGTACATCACTGTCAGGGAGCTGCTGCTGTGGACTGACTTCTCTGTAGTGCAGCAAGGTTTACAACACACCCATGCTAAATATTTGCTTAATGTGAGGCTGCAGAAAGGGAAAAGAGCATGAGGTTGTATTCACTGGCAAACATAGGGTCAGAAGAAGACTGGAAAGGTAAGACTCCATTAGCTCTAAAGAGCATGTTGTGTTTCAGGTATAATTAAGATTGGTGAATACAAAATTGTTGTGCATACACCACAATTATTTGTTTGGAATTGAATCACGTTCTGCTCCTTTTAGCATTAGGGATTTTTCAATTAAGACTTGTTATCAGTTTCTAGGAGTGGCTGACTTATTCAGTCGGAGACTGTGTTAGAATAACACTTGTTTTTACTATTATTTTGCAGATTGCCTTCATGACCTTGACTCTGTTTCCTATCCGACTCTTTTTTGCTGCTTTTATGATGTTGCTGGCCTGGCCTTTTGCATTCATTGCTTCAATGGGATCTGACGAACAAGAGCTTGAAAAGCCCCTCTCCTGGTGGCGAAAGTGAGTCACCAATGTGGTGAAATACTAAGCGAATCATTATATAGTTCAGCAGTTTGAAACAGAGAAGATGGGAAATACCTCATATGTCTCAGAGATGTGCTTTTCTCTTCAAAAGAAAAATATAAAAATTATTAAACACTTTCCTCAGATGGGAAAGTCAAAATACCTCAACTCTTTGATTTACCAGGTGACCCAAGAATTGCTGGGAAAAAAAATGGTATCTGTGGATTCTTATCTTTATTGAGGATGTAATGTGAAACTGTTGTGACATCCTTCAATTTCACCTATTCCTGTAATGTCAACTTCTGGTTATGAAGATTGACTGTATGGAATGTGCCCAGATTTCATATTCTAAATTGTTGCTTTACACTGCTTCACCCCATTGTTTTCTGCCCTGTGACAAATTGACAACACCTGTGTTGATTTCCTGAGGGCTTGCCCCATACTTTGGTGCTTATTAAAAGCCTGTGTTTTGATATTGGAATGCTAATTAAGAGAGAATGTAAGATAGTGTTCACCCATCCATGAATACTGCTGTTTGAGGAGCAAGAAAGGAAGAGTGTATCACCTCTTCTGTAGAGAACCTTAAAATTAGGATCTGATACTAGCATGAGGGAAGCTGCTTGTGTTTTGCATCACAGGAGGGAAGGAGGTGGAGGATCACGGAGGCATGTCACTTTACGTTTCATTTGGAGTGATATCAGTAAAATAAAGGAATAATGGACTGCCTTTGGTCTTGCATACAGTTATTTTGAATTCTTTTAGATTGTCCCTCCCCCATTTCATCCAGTTCTCAGTGTCACCCTGCTCTCCAGTCTCCAATCCCTGTAAGTGTAACAATTTATTGTGTTTGGGTTTTGTACTGTGTTGGTTCAAAGTTACTCTTTTTATGACTGTCAGACAGTTTAAAAAAAAAACAAAAACAAAAAACCCCAAAACTCCACCAAAAACCCCCAAACAAACAAAAAAACTCCACCAAAACCACACCACCAAATCACTTTTGGAGGAGCTGGGGAAAAGGAAAGAAAGCAAAATATTTCCAGTGCTCTCATATGTATTCTGTAGGCATTCCTGTATTTGAGAATCTCTGTCCTACCTTTCTCCACTGTTTTGTTTGGGTAAACTTGAAACCAAGAATAAGGTTTATTGCATTCTAGCAATATCCTAGGACTCAATTTATTAGATCTTTTTAGGTGTTACTAGAAAACATTAGGAATTGTGTAGAAGAAACTCGACAGTCATAGCCTGAATAAAAATTAAGTTAATGTTAATATAGATGCCAATCTTACTGTGATTAAAATGGAGTAATATTCAGACATAAAATGAAATTGAACATCATCTTACCTTGACAGTGGTCTTCAGTCTGCTGGAAGTCTGTGCAGTGTTGAAGCTCTGTTTAAGCATTGTATCCTATCTGTACTTTTCTCACGCATATAAAGTTTTTATGCATTGTTTTTCTTTTCATTATAGTAAGGTATTCCTGTGGCAGCATAACTGTTTTCTCAACTCTTTACAGGATAGTGGATGTTTTGCTGAAAGCAATCATGAGAATGATGTGGCTTGCTGGTGGATTCCACTGGATAAATGTAAAAGGCAGGCGGGCATTGCCAGCGGAAGCAGCAATATTAACTGTGGCTCCCCATTCTTCCTACTTTGATGCTATTCCAGTAACTATGACCTTCGCCTCCATTGTGATGAAAGCAGAAAGCAAAGATATTCCTGTTTGGGGAAGTAAGTTTGTAGATACTTAATTTTTCAAGAACAATTAAAATCATTTCTTAGAAAGTTCACTGGCTATGTGTGAGGACTGAAACACAAAGAAATTTGCTATAATGTATGTTGATTTTTTTTAAATTGGTCTACTCTGAACGTCAATAGACAAAATTGGGACAGAATGTTCTCTTTGCCCTTTCTCCAAAATTGAATCGTTGTATGAAGTCAAAGCAATCCTACAGAACTCATGGTTAAATTTGCAGTGAAATTGTAACATTTTAAGACCTGACAGAAAAACAAATTAGGATGGGTCTATGGAAGCAAAGATTGGTGCTACAGAGAAAGTCTACCAAAACTTCTTACTTGCTGTGTCATCCCAGGAATGTTGTCTGCTCTAAATGGTACCCTGCCTTGAGGGAGTGCTGCTAATTCTTCACGTATCAGTAAATTTGTTTCAGGCAGTATGTGAGAGATGAGCAAGAGCAGACTGTTGTGCACTCGAATTTAGTCATGAGAAAAGCAGATGCCTGAGTCAGTAGTGTTTGAATAGTATCTTGTATTATCATTTATCAATGTAAATTCTCACAAATGTTTGAGAGAGAGATGTGATTTTTATTTTTGGCACAACTGCATTAAAAAAGTGTAAGTTTTTGGGCTTGTAGACTTCTAAACAAAGTCTGTGTTGGAAGCATTTTGGAGCAGGCTACCATGTTGTCTCTAGCACACAGCAAAGTTCAAAAAATCTCCCTTTGTCTCATTGTGTAGATTTTAAGGGTGATCTAAAAGTGACAAATTATTTTGCTTTGGCCTCGGGTAAGATTCTTTAATTTAAAAGTCTCAACAATTCAGTTTTATTGAATATCTGGCTGATAGAGTTAAGAAGTTTGTGGCGGTGAAACATCTGTGTAAAAATGAATGGATGCTTTGAAAAAAAGGGTGCAGGCATGTGTTTTTGAGAACAAATGTATGCAAACAAGCACAGTGTGAAAACAAAAGGAAATTGAACTCCCTTGTCCAGTACTGAAAGTAGATGTTGTTGTGATACAGTATGTTGGCACTCCTGTACAGCATAGGTGTATGTAAAGCCAGCTTGGGCTTTAGATGCAGGCCAGGCATGGAAGCAGGGACTGATTTATCTTCTATCTCAGGTGACTCAATTGGCTGTTTAGTAATTGCTGGCTCAGCAAAATAAAATAGTCTGTGTGGAACTCCCTTTGACTTGAAGATGGACTGTACAGTGGACCCAAACTAGATGAGGTAACTCCAGGCCACATTGTGTTACTGAAATGTGATGAATTGACAGAGTGGCGTTTGGCAGAATGCTGTAATGGGTACTTAAATATCCTACATGGTAGATTCAGTGGGAATTAGTGGGGAAGCCTGAGGAGAATCTGTAGGGATATGGAGACTGTAGGTCCACTGAATGTAATACAAATAATGCACATTGAATAGTTCAAAATGTTTTCTATATACCTAATTTAATTTTGAGGTAACTTTTAAAGGATTCTGTTGAAAGTCTAGACTTACTACAATACATTTTAAAAATTACTCACTGGATTTTCTTCATATGTGAGTAAAACCAGTTACATAAAACCAGAAAACATGTAGTGATTTGATGGAATATTACTGGAATGTACAGTGCAGTCAAATAAATGGATGTTTTGTCCTGTATAGCTGCACTGACTTTATATTATGCAGCCACAAAATAGTCCCTTATAAAGTTCACAAAAATGCCACAGAAATGAGGCGTAGCAAAGGTCATAACTGGGATTCAGAGTTCAAAAACCTTTTTTTGTTTTTAAAGGAGTACTTTCATATAAGCAACATTAGTTACAGCAGCTTGTGTTATTTGAGTAAATGGACCTTAACAGAGAGGTAAGTAATCACTGTATTGATTGTTTTGGCTTAAAAATTAGTGAAAACCTTCTAAAAATTAGTGAAAACGTTCTAACGGAGCGAAGTTGTGATTTACTTATTTATTTTACTGCTTGAAAGAAGTTTTCTGTGAAGCAGGTAGTGCTGACTATATTCTCCTTCTTTGATCTATTATTTTAATCCCAATGTTATTTACACTTCTCTACATGCACACACATAAAAATGTATTTCTTATTGCTGGACCACAGGTATGTCTCTTATGCTATCTGTGGAAAGGTGCTTATGTTTTTATTGGATTGCCTGTTGAATTGTCAGTCCTCTAGACATTCATCTAGAATTTATTCCATAGAGAGGTCAGAATTGTTCTTTATGTTCTTGTTTAAGTCTTGAAAACTTGTTATTACACCATTGCCAGTAAAGTTTTGTAGCCAGTCACTGATAATCCTTACCTTTCTATCTGCTAATTGCATCTTGTTAATGGTTATTAAGAATCTTCTGGGAAGCTTTGAATAAACTACATTCATTTAACTCTCTGAGCAGACTCAAGCATGTAAAAAATGACATGGCAGGGGAAATTTGAAGATAATTTTCATGGGTGAAGATTTTGGGTAGAGTAGATGGTCATCCAAAATAACCAAGTATGATATAAATAAGTTGCCTTTTTGATGTAACGACAATGTTTATTGGGACATTGTACGTTGTATACCAGAGGGACCAGCTGCTTTAGCAGGCACTAAAAGATCTCATTGCTTACTGGTTACCAGGGTTGGTTTGGCAAATATTTTGTACCCTTACTTTGACAGTCATGGAATATTAAGCTTCTGATCCACTTACAAGTCCAGGTTATTAAAAGCCTGTTCTTTATGGGGTTGGAAGTATTCTATAAATATGTTCGTGTATAGGTGTTTTCTAACTTGAAGGGACCTCTTCTGAACCAAAGTCCAATTTCAGAAGCAGACTTAAGTCTTGTGACTCTTACAGACATCTTGCTCCTTTTTAGGTAAAGAAAATCAAACTCAGATTTAAAAATGCTCTTTTGTTCTGACAGAAGAGTTATGAACTCTTCAGTTAGTAGTCAGTAGTGAAGAAAATTACCATTTGACACACACACACAAGGTTAACAGACTCTGGGGAGAAACTGCTTGCCCAAATATAAACAATAATTCCACAATAATTTCAACCAAAAAAATCATTATCTGTGAGGTAGAGAATGCCATCAGACAGAGTATATCATGATGCTGAAGCAAGAGATATGTTTCCATGCAATGACTTTCCAGAGTTTTGGTAGATTGGAGATGTGAAGTTCACTGGACCACTTAAGTGTAAAATTCACAGTTGGGAAGATAACATCTGGGAGTCTGTTATATCTTACATGGGCTGAAGAAGTCAGATCAATTAATTTATCAGCACAAGTCCTTACACTTTCTTCTTTTGTCTACTGAATCCCATTTCAAGTCAGGACAAGGTTTTGGCATAAATTCTGAATAGTTACCCTTCACTGCCTTATTTTTGACTGTTGAAGCAGTCCTGGGGAAAAGTAACTTTTCATTACTGAAGTGGTCAGTGCTACTGCAGAAATGCTTCAATAAGAAGGAAAAGGGATTTGTCAGTAAATATGAGTTTATGGAGATTTTGTTGGACCAGTTTTGTGATTTGAACATTTTCAGTAATCTGAAGTTCTAGAAACTAAATTTAAGGTGATAAGCTAATTTAAACTTTAAGCACTTCTCGACATCTCTAACATCACCCTCTGAAAAGAAGAGGGAGTTGGTGCATGTGAAATGAATGGGGGGATATGTTAGCTTAAGTTATAAAAAAGGAGGTAATTTCTGTTTTGCAGAATACAGAAGAGCTATAGAGGAAGGGAGAATCATGCTGTGCTGTAAAACTATCAATTCTTTCATGGATGGTTTTTTCCACATCTAGTAAACTCATGAATTTTTGTTCAAGTTCATCTTTTGAAAGTGTGTTAGAGGCTTTTCTAAAGCATCATGACTAAAAGATGAGAAATAGGTAATTCAGGGAGAAATACTTAAGCTTTAGTATCTGAGTTTTCATCTCAAAAGGTGTCAAATTACTCATCAGCTCTGTTATGGAACCTAATCCTTTGGCTCTTCACCCCAAGTGCCCCTCTCTCCCCCCCCTCCCCCTCCCCCCTTCCAAAGCACACAAGGAAGAGAACTGTGGTAGAGCCATAGTTCTTCAGTGAGAATCTCACATTTAAATACTTCTGAGATTCTTCAAAACAGTCCTTAAACCCCTTTTGGAAAAGCCTGCTCTAAGGTGAACACATCACAGTTTTCTTTCTTTATATGCAGTAAATCATCAGCTTAAACACTAAGATCACCAGGATGAAAGCCTACATCCTATGCTGTGTTGGCATTGTAGCCTACCTTAATACACGAATGAGCTCCCAAGTTCTGAGGAACATCTTGAAGTTGTTGTCAAGCTTATCCATTTCATCCTCTCCTTTAAAGCCTTCCATTTCAAAATTCAGCATTTCCTTTAGACTGTAGGCACACAGATGGTCCTGCAAGATTTCAGTCCTCACAGGAGCTCTCTCGGAGAAACTTAAAATAGTTGCACTGTCACGTGTATTATGCCTTTATGTGTATATGCCTTTATTATTTGGGTTGGAGTCCTGGGAAATTCAGTAGAAATTATTTCTCATTTGAACTGCTGCTGGAATGCCTAAACCACCATCATTCTTTTAAAGCATACTTAATATTGTTCATGAAAGTTACAAAGTACAGTATAGGAGAAACCTGGAAACCAATACTACTGCCTGCCTGAAATACTTTGGAGACTGGCAGCAGAAAGCTATGCCCTCATACAGGTGTTGCAGGTGTGAGAGCAAACAGCAATCTCTGTGATATAAAAAAGATCTTTGTCCCTCAAGGAGTCCTTAAGGGAAATAGCTCACATTTTGAAAGACCAGCCCAAATACCACAGAATTTACTTCAGTTAAAGCTAAAGAGAACGCTGATTATTCACCTCCCACTACTGACCTTTCCTTATCGTGCAGACTGCATATGTCCTACCTTTTTCTTTTGAAACAGGGAGGGGAATTTTTCTGTTAACAGTGCCTCTACACTAGGAATACGTGGTATCCCTTCTGTCAGGTGGTCCATCTGCTAGGCATTTAGTCAGACTTGAAGTTCTTGACATACATTGAGCTTCAGTGGTTGGTTCAAACTTCAGCTTCAGTCAAATATATATTTTTGTGTATAGTTGTTGTTCTAATAATGTACTGCCGCTGCCTTTACAAATCTCATGTAGAATACCAGGATGATAACTTTTTAACTTTTTCTCTAAGAACAGTATAATTCCAAGTGGAAAAGATCCTAATTTTGGTTGACTTGAGTTTTGTGCGTTGATTTAACTTTGTGTATTTGATGTGTGTGGGCTTGAGTTTTTCCACTGTTAAGGTCTTTGTGTCCATACACCCAGGAAGAAATTTTAAACTGGAACCTTAATGTTTTGTTTTCCTCTGTAACTTCCAGAAAGCTTATGAGTCCTTTGCAGATTTCTTTTCTCTCCAGAAAAGAGCAGTTTTTATATTAGTTATTGCTTCATTTAAAAAGTTAGGAGTTTGGAACTTTGTGATCAGGTTCATTTGAGTAAGAAAGCTCTTAAAAATTAAGCTCGAGGTAGCACTTTTCAATCTTTAACCTTCATGTTTTTGTACCCCTAAATACAAAATGCACAAGAGGGCAACTAGTAATATCATCTGGTTTTTTCTCCCATAGTAGAAAAAATCCAGGGGCAAATACTGTAAATGGATATTCCACTGCAAGGCAACTTGTACAGCTTACCTCCATGTTATGCAAACAGGGCCAGTTGTACTGCCCTCAGCATTTTAGGGGAATGTATGTGATGGTATTTAGTGTTGTTTGGGAGAGAGGCCGATTGAAAGCCTCATGTTCAACATTCTTTACTTTTGCAGTAGATCTGTGACTTTGATGCTGATTCTGCAGTGGAGAAAATGTAGCTGCCTACTCAGAAATGTGTGTATGGATACATTTTAGAAGAACTGTGTTTAGTGCCACATGGCTATTCTATTGCTTTCGGTGTTCTCTGGTGCCTTGTAGTACTAGTGGTGATGTTGCCACACAGCTTTGTAGCTACATGGTTGTAAGTGTCAAACATAATTTAAATGGTTTGCTACAATACTAATGTGTGTTATATAGCACTTCCTCCTCTTGATTTGAAAACAAGGTTTCCTCATGCCCATTTGCCTCGAAATAGAGCGGTGAAATATTTCTTTTTTCTCTGCTGTTATCTTAAGAAGTTCATTGGCACCAATCATATGTGTTCAGCTCATCAGGAAAAATCTTTTTTTGCTTTTGCATTGAACTGGTGCTTAAATTTGATTGCATGGGAGTTACATTTCTGAAATCAGTTGGAGCTGCCACCCTGCAATTAATTAAAGCAATACTGAAGCCTTGCAGACTCTCTTAAATAGGCTGTTTTGTGCTAGGGCAACTTTCATTTGGTTAGCATATCTGTGGCCTTCTGGCTGCCTTGCAAGGCAGCAGTTTTTAAGAAGGTGTAGTACAGCACATCAGCTGTTCTCAGGGCTTCTTGTAGCGATCTGAAATTGGGAATGAGAGTGACTAGTTGAAGTAGGACTGACACTGCTAGAGAAAAAGCTGGAGTAAAGACACTGACAAGGTCAGTTTTGTGAATTGAGGGTTTGTCTGTCATTGCCTCGTAGAACTGATAATTCAAGTGAGGGGAGCTGGCAAGCACATTTTTCAGAGTCTCTGAATACTTGAGCTGTGGTCTTCAGTACCTGGTTACAGTCAGTCTTGTACAGTTAAATTGCTGAGCAGAGAAGGATATGATTACGTTCCATTTATTACGCATATTGCACACTTCTGCTTGTTTCCTTTAGCTGCTCAGTATGTCAGCTGTCTGGAGCATTTTCATGCATGCTCCTTTTTTGCTCCTGGCCTGACTTTGTTCTAATCCTGCCTGTTCCTTGTGGTGTATCTTATGGTACTGCTTCCCTATGTTTTGACTTCTGACTGCAGTCTCGTCTTGGCCACATATTTGGTATGTTTCTCAGCTTTTCTTTACAGACCTTTGGCACTACACCTGACTTTCCTGCACAGATTGACTTGGTACAGCCTTTGAATTTCAGATTTCTGTCTATTTACTGAACATGAAAATATGTGGTGAGAGTAAAGGTCTGTGTAGCATTGTGCTCTGTTTTCTGAAGTGGTTAAAGAGTATATGAGGAAAGGCAAGTACAGAGCTGGCCTTCCTTTGGTGTGTACTTTCAGCTTCTTATTGATGAGTTTTAGTTTCACCTAACTTGTTGGACTTAACCACTAATGGCCTGGTAGATGGTGTCTTACAGGATCTTCAGTTGCTGTTTAATATTAAAACAAGAATTCTGTCAGTTTTTTAGTCTGATCTCTAAGGAAGTAAGACTTAATATGACCACCTTGTCTATTAGGCTAAGATTTGATGTGATGGGTTGAAATAGTGATGCCTTCACACATATTTAGAAGATTACATTGGTGTAGTCTTATGCTTGTCATGTTGCCCTAAGTAAAATCTAGCTGCTTGCTTAATTTCTTGTGTTATAGAGAAGACTTGCTTGCAGCATATCCTCAGATAAGATGGAGCACTGTATTTATCTTATTCCATGGCCTCAAGCAATCTGAATTCCATCATTTGGGCCTAATGTAAAAGAAACTTTGGGGTGAAGATGGGGATGTTTGGGTCTTTTGCTTTCTTTTACTTTACAATGCTTTTGCTATGAAATAGTAATTTGCAACAGTAGAGCAAGCTCAGGAGTAGCCTCACTAAGAAACAAAACTAACAGTTATGATACCAAGTGTGGTTTCCCTTTTTATTTTTGTTTCTTGTTCTGTGCTTGGGGTGGATTTTTTTGTGTTTTGATTTTTTTCCCCTACTTTTCAAGTATTAATCTTTTTGTGGTTTGTTTGGGGGCTTTTTTGGTTTGCTTTGTTGATTTTTTTATTTTTATTCTTCACCATTCCTCAGCCCTAACCCCAGGTGGCCAATGATGATCTTTGCCCCCCTACCAAGCATTGTTCTATAGATATTGTCTAAGAGCAGGCATGTAGGAAAAAGTGCAAGATTAAGGTAACTTTTCTCTGATATACTGTCTCCTAAGCTTTGGCAACATGTAAGATAAAAGCAGTATTTGAGAGGCTGTTTGAATGTTTGGGACCTTGCTGCAAGTTTTGACAGATTAGTTTCTGTGGACCCTGTAAAGCTTTTGGTGAGTTGCTGATTAAATTTCCAGTAGGGTAACACCCGAATCAGCAGCTTTTGCTGAGTATAGGACTGTAATTCCTTAGTGTTTGTTTCTTCTTCACACTTTAAGCACTGGCTGATCCAGTAATGCAGCGAGTCTATCCTTGGCAAAAGAAGATTGTCAGTGTCAGTGAACTCATCTCACCGTGGTTGGAAATATGAAAACTGTATTTTGAGTAAATAGAATAGTTACAAGTTTTAGAGACTCTTGGACCTTGAAATAAGAATACAAGATACAAAAGTTATTAAAAGATATTTGAAGACAACCTGCTTAAATAAAAGCATGGAGCAGTATATTTGAAGGTGCTTCTCTTGTAGTGCTTTTGGACACTGCAAAACAGCTGCATATGCTTATTATTTTGCAAGTCATCTTTGGTGTCCTGGTGACTGACATGCATGGGCTGGATCTTGTGGATTGGCTTCTGATTTTTGCTCATGTTCATTTTGTGTCTGGCTGTGTGCAAGAGGTTTCCCACTGAGCCAGGAAGAGGATGTCTGAGATCTAATTCATGTGGTGAGAGGAATAGGCAGACAGGTGACAGCTGAGAAAATAAACATGCTTTTTTGTTTGGTGACACTGGGTCCTCAAAAAAATAACTTCAGTGTCTGGAATATCTTTCGAGGTGTATCTTTAGTGAAACTGAGCTGCCACAGGAGCCAAAAGCTCTAAAAACAGAGACAGTCTGACCCACAGGATGTCTCTTTGAAGCACTTCTTTAGGGAGATTCCTGCTACCTTGCTGGGTTAGGAGTGGCTATAGACTTTGTGATTTTTGTGGCAGGAAGAAATGACCAATAGACAGCCACAGCTTTATTGTTGCAGAAAACTGTCCATAATATGTACTATCATGTTTTACATTATCTGTGTTGTATGCATTGGTCTATTAAAAATTGAACAAGTACAAAGTGGCGAGATTGTGAAAATGGTTTTCCTCACAGAAATTTTTGAAAATATTTCAGTAAAACTGCAGTAATTCAGCTGAGTATTTAAGTTTGCAGTGTAATATACTAAAGTAGTTATGTTCTTCTACCAAAATTTTTTTGTCCAGTGGATTATGAGGCAGAGATTAGGGGAAGCATCTTTTTCAAATAGAGAGGAAATAAAGGCTGGTTTGTTTTTGTTTCCCCTTCTCTTCAGCTCTAATCAAATACATCCGACCAGTATTTGTATCTCGGTCAGACCAGGACTCTCGCAGGAAAACTGTTGAAGAGATCAAGAGGCGTGCTCAGTCTGATGGTAAATGGCCACAGGTACTGTATTCTGCTATTGTGTGACAAATGGTGTTTGGCATTTCCAGGCTGTGGATACGCAGTTTTTTTGTTGTGAGTGGCTTTTAGATGGATTGGAGTTGGGGGAGGGTGAAATTGCCCCTACTCTCTCTTTTTAGAAGGTACAATGTGAGATTCTTATCTGCTTCTCATTGCCTTGTGTTTCAAGAGGGACTGGGTAAGTACACTAGTAAGTGGTACTAAATGAACAGACCACAGCAGGCTTAGAAAATTCTGTAAGACGAAAAAATTAGGTGCTCAGCAGATGCTAGATTTTTGCATACTGTTGTTTTCAGAGATGCAATACTGGGCAAGACGGCCCAAGTAATTTGGATGTTCCAACAGCTAGAGCACACCTCTGTGGGCCACATGATGAAAGCATGGATAAAAAGAGTGGCTCAGGGTTTTTTTTCTCTGCACCTAAAATGTGACTATTTATCATACGCATTGAAAAGAGTAACGGGAGGGAAGGGGTGACTACCTAAGATCTCAGATTTCTAGAAGCATGGGATTATTTTGCAAATTTTAAGCATTCCTGTGATTTTTTTTTTTGAGATTAAGATACTCTGTGTTTTTTTGGCATTCTTGCTGCTTACAGTGGTTATGCCTGCATACTGGGTTGCAGAAACATTATAAACAGCTATAAACAATGAGACAGAAAGGTGAGATATAGCTTTGCAATCATGACTTTCATCATGAGATTTCAAAGCAAGCTAATACCAGAGTGGGCAATAAAACTAGTAATGTTAATTCTAGTCCGTTGCTTTGTCCCCTTATGATATGGGGGGTTTGGTGGGGTTTTTTTGTTTGTTTTGGGGGTTTATTTGGGGGGGGGTGCTTTTTTCTTTCGTTTAGGTTTTTTAACAGTCTAGGCTCTTCTGCTGAATTTGGTTCAACTTGAGCATTTTTTCCTTTGTTAGAATTCTGCTTAGAATCTAATTCTGTTCATCCTCTCTGATTCGAACATCTGTGAACATGCCAAGTAATAGCAAAAAGAAAATAACTATCTTTTCTCAGACTGTAAGCAGGTAGCTTGGGAGCAGGAATTTTGTTTTGGTGCAAAAGAGAGTATGATAGTTTTACCAGCACCAAAACCTTTGGTGAAAATACTCCCAATGACATGGTCATTGTCAGTGTTTGAATAAATAAAATTATTAATGAGGGCAAGAAAGAGACATTCACAGGTATAGAAAAAGATTTTTACTATTAGGGTAGAACTTTACTTGACTTCTTTATTGAGCACCATTTTTATTTTTTCTTTTTATCTAGCTGAATTGTTTTTCCCTGAAAACATTTTTGCTCTAAGCAGTTAATGTCAGCTTTGAAAATATGTGTTTATAAATAAATTCACATTGAAATAGTTCTTAAAAGTCAACTTTTTTTTTACTTCAAGATAATGATATTCCCAGAGGGCACTTGCACAAACCGGTCCTGTCTAATTACATTCAAACCTGGTAGGTATTTTACTCATTTCTATGTTCTCTAGAGAATGTTCTTGTATCTTTGTTTTCTAAAATGCTACTTGCATTATAATGTACTTGCTGGTGCAAAAGTTGAGTTAAAAATCTTGCAGTAGGGTGAAATTGGAATACAAATTTTCTGGTGCTCCAGGAGGTTTGTAATTCCACAACTGAACAAAACACTTTAGATAATTCAGGTTTTTTTGCTTGGCTTCTGAGATGCATATGAGCTGGAGAACTAATGTTTCTTACTGGGCTTTTGTTTGTGGTTGTGTCTTTTCTTGTTTTCTAATTTTTTCTTGCCCCCTCCATTTCCTTTTCTGGGTCTGTCATGCAGCATTTAGATACATTATAAATCTTAATGTACCAGAGTGAATCCATTTCAGGCTGCCGCAGCGTTTGTTCCTGTGTTGTATCTGGATGATGCCTCTCAAACTCTTCTGTGGGTTTGCATTCTGGTGAGGCTGACACAAAAGTTTCCCATACAGCACTGTTATGGAGGCTGCCATTTTTTACGATTTTTATGTAACATCCCCGTTCTAAGCTCTTTACAGTTACTATCTCCCTTTTAGTTTATCAGATTAGAAGAAGCTGTAACTGACCATTGCTGCAGCTGTAAACTGCAGTTCCAGTAGGGAGAAATGCCAGTACTGCAGGGAACCACCAACCTTTAGTGTAAACTTACCTTTATGATGTAGATAGGGGAGATGGTCAGTGAAGAAGTCTCAGTGAGCAAGGCAGTTGTGAGTCTCGTTTTTTGGCTCTTCCTAGGTTTCTGTTTAGCTCACTGTGTTCAGGTCTTACTGTGTCTTGTATTTGCATTGTTTGGAATTTACATATGACTATTAGAATATCATGCAGTGAGTCAGCATTGTGATCCCTTGCTCTGATTCATTTGGCTGAAGGAATCTCAGACTTGTCTCTCAGCTCTTACCTTTTTAGATGAATGAATGGTAGTTAGGGGAACGTGCACTTACTTAGCTCTTTACTCTTTCTCCTGAATCCTGACTGTGTTCTGAAAGCTAGCCTGAATCCTTCATTTAAGCCCTGATTTCTTGTCTTCTCCTGTGACATAGTCATTCCAGGCACCATGTATTTCTATCTCAAATTCTCACTCTCGTTTCCTCTCCTCTATCCTAGTACATGGTGCTGTCTGCCTCGACTGCCTCACTTTTCCTACTGAAACCTGCTTCTGTGTCCATCCGGCCTTTCAGAAATCCTTTTCCTCAAAATTCTGTATTTACATCACAATACTTTAGATCTCTATTTAAGTAACTGCTTTCAGGATGCCTTTCCCCATTCTACTCATGTGGCCTATGCCTCTTGCTCTTAACTACAGATTTTTTGGTTTTATGTTTGTGCAAACTGGTCGTACAGGGCAAGGTAGTGTCATTTTGTTTAAGTGATAGTATTGTCATCCACCACTCAGATTTTGTCAGCTTTGGATTATTTCAAAAGTTACTTAAACTGTTCTTTGAGTCTGAACAGAAAGTACATTTGGCCACGAATCTCAGCAAGATTCTGTTCAGACAAACTTTATTTAAAGATGTTTATACTGCATTAACAATTCCTACTTTTATGTCTCAGCAGTTATTCTGTAATGCAAATGTAATGCTAAGAATACAGCATACTTCATTTGGTTTTTAGTTTTAATTGGAATATCAGGAAGAACTTAGTAAATTGTTATATGTAACTTAGTTTGAGTAAGCTGTCTTAATTTCTTCATGAGAAAAAGATGTTTAGAGAAATCTTGAGCAGGATAGTTTTCACGCTTAGCCAATCCTTGTACTAAAACCCAAGAAAATGCTTAGCAAATGACATAGATCTTGTGCCACTTATTTATCAGAACTGCAATTTTCATATGAAATGAAGCAATACTTTCGCATAATAGCTGTAGCTCAATACTTTATAACTGTTAGCTTTTCCATATCTAGAGAATAGAAGGTACCTTAATTCTGTTATTTCAGAGATGATGAATTACCTATAAATTGTTGTTGGTCGTATAAAAATAAAAAGCTTCCTTTGCATAAGAAAGTTTAAGTTCTTCGCCAAAAATTATTTTTAATCATGGGGAATATATTGACTTAACTATCTTGCACATACTCATATTTTTTAATCATTTATCAAGCTGAATTTGGTCCCAGGCTCTGACTTGTGTGCATGACAATATATGTAAGTGGTAGAGGATAATTTAGAGAACATAAGTAAGCATTTTTAATTATCTATCCGCTGAAAAGATGGATATACGCTGTCATTCTCCAGTGCTTGCTTTTTCAATTACTTTTGAGGCTACTTTCAGATCTTATTTTTTCACTATCAACTAATTTCTAGCAGCCCATTAAGTGTATATTTTTTTTCTTCCTGCAGTAAACTGCTTCTGTAGAAAAATGTTCTGTAAAGTAATTATGTGTCAAATGTTCCTTCCAGGAGCATTTATTCCTGGAGTTCCTGTACAGCCAGTGGTTTTACGTTATCCCAACAAACTGGTAAGTTCAGCTTGCAGTGTGGCTGGAAACACGGGGCATTTTCCTTTAAATATGTTTGCACTTCTGTGATCTTTTAGGTTTAGAAATTTGAAAATCATTAATAACTGCTTATTGGCCAAGTGTGTATTCCTTAAGTCTCAAGCAACATAGATAGTAGTCTGAGACAGTTTAAATGTTTTGCTTTTATTAGGTTACTCCTAAACAGTGCTCTGAAAGTTTTTTGAGTTGTTGCAAGAAGTAGTGTACAAATGAGGCAAATGTCAGTTTCTGTCTGGGATCTTTCTTGCCATGTGCTCCCGTGTTACTGCTGGGGGGTTTTCTTAAGGTCATTTACAGCTGGAAGGTGCTTCTGCACCCCCTGCCTTTGGGGATGTTAGTCCTGAATTAATGTGACTAGCTGGATTTTATAGTATGATGTGTTGGGGGACCTTTGCACCTTTATAAAGTATCTTCTTGTCTGTGTTTTACATTCACTGTGCACTTGGCTAATGAATGCTAGACAATAGCTAATTTGGAGTAGTCCTTCATTATAAACCAGATTCAGGTAAAATGCAAATGATTGTGTTTATTTAAAATATCTGAAGCTTCTTTTTGAGCCTGCTGGGGAGGGTGTAACGAGTCTCAGAAGTAAAAATGGGACTACCATGACTCTTGGCTGATGCATGTCACGTCAGAAGATATATCTCTCTTTGCCTAGCTCATTAATAACCCCTTGATCTAAGGCAGGATTTTGTTTCCTCTTGGTGCCTGAGTTGGTTACAAATACTGCCATCCATTGTTCTTTCTGTCAGTTTACAGGTTGATATAACACATATGCTTGATTTAAAAAAGAAAAGAACCCAAACTAAGCTGATATACCTAGACCACCTTTTGCTCTTGACTGAGGCAAGGTGTGATGGCAGTCCACTAATTTGCAGTAACAAACCCAAAAATTGTCTTTGTAGATGCTGTGACAAGAATAGCAGTCTGCTATGCTTGCATAGTATTAAGTATATTGTGGCAGGTTGCCTCGGACTTTTCATTATGTAATGTTTTATTATCAGGAAGAGAGATTCTTTTCTAAAAATATTTTAAATTTTTGATTGCACTGCCACTTAAAATTACCAATATGCACATGCCTTAAATGCACCTTGTAACTTTTTGTTAATGTTAAGCTATCAAATGTTAATTTGTAAATATCTTCAAAAATCCAGTTGCATTCTGAGATGTCCTTATTCCCTGTAGTACACAATATGGAATGTTTGTAAATTAATATTACATGTCACTTTATTAGCAGAAATTGTGAGCTTTTAACATTGAAGTAAATCAATATAAATGCAAATAAAAATTTTCATAATCTTTTTGTGTTACTGCAAAATGCCATAAAAGAAACTGTAACTAGTTGTATAGATATCCATTGTGAGCTGGCATGAATTTGTGTATGCAACTTTACTTTTTCCTACTACTTTTAATTGCTGTGAAACACTTAGTTTTCAGTGCCTTACTGAGTCAATTCCTAAGGTCGACTTCCTAGAGACCTTCCTAAGATCTAAGCATTAATGATGGGGGCACTAATTGCTGTAACTATTTGATTTTTACATTACCTTGAGGGCTGCAAAAGAGTTGCATCAAGTTAGAATGAGGAAAAGGAGGAATATGATGTGATACATGAACGTGAGGTTTATTTTAGTTAGGATGCAGACTTAGAGTATTTTGTTTCAACTATTAAGCCATTCTTATCTCAACCTACAAAGTTTACCTTTTCTTCCTGATTTTCCTGCCTACCCTGGGGGAGGAGGAGTGAGTGAACAAGCTGCTATGGGGTACTTAGTTGCCAGCTATGGGATTATGCCACAACACATGTAAGAACAACAGAGCAGGGAGAGAATATTGTTTTCTGTACACTAAGACACCATTTTGAGCAAACTGTAATTGTCCCTGGCTTCCTGTTTGTTGTCTTATTTGACTGCTACATAAAATAATTGTAGGTTTAGAAAGGAACTTCTCAAGATTTTTGCTTAGCCAGTGAGTTCCAGATATGCATTGTGTGCACTCGCCCCACTGCTTTTCACTTGAAATACCTGCTCTGATCCACATTCAGAGTTCTGAGTTCCACAGTACGTACAGATGGGCGAAGTCTTGGGTTTCAGTGTACCTGCTGTACTGGGAGGCTTTTGAGATCAGAGCTTGGGATGAATGCAGTAGGTGTGGGCACTTGCATGTTTGTTTCACTGTAGTCTATTCAAGAACTAGGGAAAGCACTACTGTTCTTCAGTGGGCTGAAATGCAACAAAAGGGAAGAAGTAAATTCAGTTCTTTTCTAGCAAATAAATGTAGTTCTGGTTGCTGTGAAGAACTCTCTATTTTATTCTTTTTATAGTCAGGGTTGCCCCCTGGATACCCATTGTCTTGGGGCTTGTGATTATTTGTGTTGGATGAGATCTCTGGTCCTGTATCAATGTTTCTTTAGGAGTAGAATGTTAGTATGAGGCATGAGCAGAAAGAAATTTTAAGGCCTAAAATATTTAGACCTGATACTCAAAATTTGCTACTGGTTATCTAGTTTGTTAATATTTTGGGTATTGGATACTTGAGCTATTGCCTATACTCTAATTGAAATAAATTCTCTAATGTCTTCATCCATAGGTTCTACAACAGTTTGGTTTTACACTTGTTTTCTTTGTTTCTTCATTTGAATTTTCTGTCAGAGTGCTGGTGATTGTGAAAGGCTGTATACCTGTGTAAATATCACAGAGCCATTTTAAATGTATTTTTATGGCCAAGTGTCTTCTACAAGTAACTGCTATTTGGTAAGAGATTTGGCAGCATCACTTGTGCAGCATTGGTATATCGGGGTTCACTGAAGAGGTAAAAACACAGCCAGTCTGCTGTTTGAAGGTTGGCACAGTTCTCAGTATCTTCTCACGTCAAACTCAAACACTATGAAAGATAACTCTTCTCCCTTTTTCCTCCTGTGCTGAGGGGAAATTAGCAGAGGGGCTAATATTCAAGGTCTGGTTGGATGGAGCTCTGGCCAACATGGTCTAGTTGAAGATGTTCCTGCTCATTGCAGGGGGGTTGGAAGAGATGGCCTTTAAAGGTCTGACCCAAGCTATTCTATCATTTTATGCACTTCCACACAAATCAAAGTATTCATTATCTAGATGCAATAGTTTCAAAGTGTACTCAGAATGCTATTGAAGTGAATGCTGTCTGTAAGTGTAAGCTGGTAGCTGTGGTAAATATGAAAGGTAACTTAACTGGGTAAGGAAAATGCCACTTCCCATTGTCTGTGTGCTGTTTATCGTAAAAATACTGGATATCCAGGTAGGAGTCTGCTATAGCATAGGTCTGCTTCTTGCAGATCAGAATCCTATTTTCCCCTAGGTAGCATTTAGAGCCATCATCCCTGCTGCATCCTGGTGTTCTTGATGAGAAAAAGCATGCATGTCTAGTATGATGTTCACATTGGGAATTTCCTGCAGGATTATTGATAGATAAATGGCTTATTTGAGTTTGACTTGCCAGCTAGCCAGCACAGGGCTGGATTCTGAAAATACGTGTTTGCTGATCCCAGGTACTTCTGTGGAGATCTCATTTTTCTTTATCTCCTTCTGCACTGTTGCAATTTAAGAGAGCTGAGTTGGATACATCTAGTGCTATGGTGTTGTTCTGTAAGGCAGATCTGGTCTAGATAAACTATTAGTTGTCTACATTGGTTTCTCAGAGTTTGTAAATGAAAGTTCCTTGTGGAAAGAAACCAAACCCCATAATGTGTTTATTTGCAGTGTCATCAGACATCAAAAGAGCCAGAAACAGTATAACAGTAACATTGTAGACATTAAAGTTCTAAAAGGTCACTACATGGAGAAATTTTATTTTATGCAGGTATATTGATTGCTACAGATATAATAATTCATCATATTTTGTTGGACTAAAAAAAATTGTAAAAAGTCAAGTTTTAAATTTCTAGTGGACCTTCATGATACATAGACCTTACTCTTTCCAAGCCATTGTCCTATCACATAAATCACATTTTTCACCTCCTATGGATGAGTTTGCTTTCTTTCATTTTTACTTGTGATGGCCTTTTGCTCTAAATGATAATTGAAATTTAGAGTTTCACTTGATTTTTTCATGATCATGGCACATGTGATGACCTGAACTTTCTAAAATGGGTTGCATAGAACTGAACTGGAACATCTTCAGTAAGTTGAACTGTCTTTCTGATCTGGTCTTTTAGAAGCCTGAATTTAATGAGTCCTCCTGTCTTTCCACTGATGACCTGAACTTTTTTCCCAGTTAGAACAGAGATAATTTTCAGGTTTCTAGATCCTTAATTCTACATTTAAATCTCATCTCCAAGTATTGCATTTTTTTCTGTGCTATTCCTTAGTCTTACACTTAAAAATGTGATTACTGTCATATTCCTTCCTGTTACCTATTAGATCTATTATATGTTCCTTTCCAGGTATCTGTTCCCTTTTTGCTATTTGCATCTTGTTCACTTTTGTCACTGGTATTTGTCGTCTCATAGTGTTTCACACAGAGCTCATTTTCGCCGTGCAGAAGTGCTGCTGGTCTTGCCTGAGAGTAAATTACTAGGTTTAGATGTCTTAGAATGTAACTTTTGATTCTTGAATCAGGCAGGTGGATGTATGGTGTCTGTGTAAAGGCAGCTGGGAAAACTGTTCTAGCTAAGACATAAGGTCTTACTCATCCTACTGCTTCATGTCAGTTGAGCAGACTTCTTTACAGTCATCTCCACAGGTCTCAGACATTTCAAGAGTTTTAGAGTGTCCGGATATATTGGTGGGACATTAAAGAACACTGTAGGGACACTGTCAAGCAGGGTGGGTTAAGAAAATACACATGGACTATGCGTATCAAGGCACATCAGCTTACAAGTAACTTTCTTTTTGAAGGCTAACAGCCTTTGAAGAATACCTGGATCTTTAAATGTTTTATCAATGTAGGTGTTTGGTGTTTAAGAGCGGTGTTACAGGGTATTTCCCAGCTATGTAAAAGACAGGCTGATTCCTAACAGGGTTAAGAACTTTTGCAAAGAAAGTTGGTATTGTAATTTCCATGAAAGCTTTTTAGTCATAAGTTGTCAGTTACGCTGTCTACAGTGTAAAAAGTTAAAAATGCGGTAATTAATTGCAACTGTCATACTTCTTTTCTTAGGACACAATCACATGGACATGGCAAGGGCCAGGAGCGTAAGTGGTTTGTGTTTTATTGCTTGTATCATGACTGCTTTCCTCCATTAGTTTTTAGTTACATGACTTACAGGCATATATAGTCAACCATTTGCTGGTTATTGGATTGTCCTTTGTGATTAATTTATCTTTTTTCTATGATTCCCTAAAAAATCCAGGTATAAAGAATGTACTTCTGCTGCTATGATTTTGTTCATTTGCAGAATGATTTTAGGTTCTTATTTCAATTCTTTTTTCTTAGCCAAGTGCCTGAAGTAAAACAACTTGCTTCTGCTCTACATATTCTGTTGCCTGCAAGTCGATTTGGTGTATTACTGAATTAAATCTGGGCTATTATTTGAAATTGGTCTAGTCTTATGGAAACAGTAAACTCACTCATAGAATTTGGAGATACTGTTTCCACTATCTTGCCTGAATATAATTTTGATATTTTTTAAAAATAAAATGTTATTCTAGAGGTTCTTTAGCAAACTCATGCAATGTAAAATGTTAAATGAAGCAGTTCCTGCTTGTTTAAAAAAAATTAGGCATTATTTTTATGTTGGGATTTGAGTAGAAATTCTAAAATGTTTATGTGAAGATGAAAACAAGAATTTTGAACCCTAAGTAAAGGGGAATTGACTTCTGTGTTTAATGGCTTGTATTGTTTTAAATGTCCCAGCTGACCTTCTATATTTTAGTAGTAACAAGGAAACCATTGAGATTACCTAAGATTTGAGTAATTTAGAATTTTGTCAGTTAGTTTTGCACTTGGGAACCAGGTCTAATTAAGGACATGACTAGATTTGGAGACCTGAGGAAATCATATATAACTTAAAAGTTCAGCTTACAATTAATTTATCACATTGGAAGTAAGTGAATCCATGTTAGTGTATAACGTAAGTAGGCACTGCAGCATTTGCTGCCTGAAAGGATTTCTGTTCTTGTGAGCTCCTACCTCTTCCCTTGCATTTGCACTGCAATTCACCTGAAAAATTAACCGTGTAACTCAGAAAAAGTAACTCAGCCATAGAGGAGAAAGGTGACTAGGTTACTTCCAGCTTAGTGTCCTAACTGAGGAGTCAAGAAAACATAAAAGGAGGAAGAAGAGGGAAGAAACTTGTAGGTGTGTTGCCTCAAATCACTATAATGTCTGCAAAACCTTTATTCTGAGTGCTGACCTCTGCTAATGAAGTTAGATTAAATTAAAGCTGAGACAGCATGTGATGTTATACAAATTGGCTGGGTCAGTTTAAATTAAAGCTTTACTTAATTTGGATTAATTCTCCTGAGTGACCTAAAATGTATTTCTGATGTCTTAGCAGAAAATGCTGTTAAGACTGATACAGTTTTTTTTCTCAACAAATGTCTCTTCTCTATCTTAGTGTTAGCCAAATCTTAATCTGGAAATGTTGCTGTATCCAGGAGTATTCTGTTTGTTCAAAGGTAGCCTATTAAATGAATAGAAAACTTGTCACATGCCAAATTATACACTTTCTTCCACTCATTGAAAGTATACAACTTAAATTTTCTCTGCATTAGACTTCAGTTAGATACAGGTTCTGTCAGCTTTACTTTTTTATTTAAATTTAAGGTTTAATCTCTTAGGATTACAGAGAGTTGTGAGAGAGAAAAGTTTACTTGTAACCTTTTGGGGTGGGGGGTTTAATGCTCTTGGACAAGGACCTACAAGACAGAATTTTATGTTTTCTATCATTGGCATAAACTCCAAATCACAGTTTCTGCCATAGTTCTTGATCCTTTTCTTTGCTGGAAGTTCCGTAGGAAAGAAGGGGGGAAAATGTTTTGCACCCCTGTATAAGTGTATACCAAAATGAGTAGGGTTATGCTTCTACGAGCTGCTGTTGCTCTGTGTAAGAGGATTTTGACCAGCCCTCCTCTCACAATGACTGTCTGCTGTAACTACCTAGATACTGTATAAAAATGGGGTTACTAACACTGCTCCCTAATTTAGATTTACTAAATCCTTTCCTGGATTTGAATCTTAATGCTTTCTAAGGTCAAGTTGATTCCAGTTATCTTGTATCTTAGGCTATTAAAACACACGTAGAATTTCATTAACAGACTTCTGCAGTATAATGAACTTTGATTCCAAACCAAGGTAATGATAAAATCTCAGTGGTTATAATTAATCTTGCCAACTCTATGCTGAAGACAGCATTTTCCTGAAATAGACTTATTCTTTCTTTACACAGTATGCATACATTATCCTTTACTGTTTGTCTTCCTGCTATTGAGTATTTTTTGAAGATGCAAATTCAGTGTAAACTGCTTTTGTTGCACCTTACAGAATGTAATATGTGGGACTACTTTCAAAGACCTTTTCTCCTAATTTTTTTATCTGAATATGATAATACATAAAAATAGGAATGATACTTGATGGCTTTGGAGCATAATGTACTACTGTTTCACTACATATTATTTTTTTTCTTCCATCCTTTCCTATTCTTTTCCCCTTTTAGGTTTGAAATTCTGTGGCTTACTTTATGCCAGTTTCACAATTCTGTGGAAATCGAGGTCAGTAAAAAAAACCCCCAGACTATTCTGAGCAGTTTCAGAGTATGTAATATTGTACTTGATTCTGCTGTAAAAGTTTGTGTTGAAACTTTGTATGCATGTGTGTAAAACCAGGTTAAAATACCACTTCTATTTTAGACAAATGGCTTCTATATCTGAAAATAGTTTTAAAAATGGAATGGCAAAATATAGCTTCCCCCTTGGCATAGGGCCTTACTTTTTTATTGATTTAAATTGAGTGGGTAAATTTCTGACTCTCTTCAGAGAGTGTTTTGTGAAAAAATTTGTCTTTTAATGGCCTGATTCCTGTTTCAAATAGTATACCAAATTTGTATGTTAGACATCTAAGTGTGTGAATGCTGATGTACAAGCTAAGGACTGTCTTATAGAGAAAAATTGTGGCTGGTTTCTTATAGACCAGATAGGTTATTTAATATCTGGCTTATTTTTTATTAGGCTGTGCTGGTCAGATTGTGAAATCAGAAAACACAAAGAAAATCTATCTATATTCTTAAATTTGTTTTGAGGAAAACACTGTGATCCTATGGCTGGAGACTATTGCAGTGAAAATGCAAAAACAATTAAAGACATTCCTTTCAAATTGTTATTCTTGTGCATTTTACACAGAGTAATTAGATTTTTGTGGACAATTACAGTATTTGAAAAGTGTTACATAGGATATTTGACAGGTGTTCTGCAATTCTTTTGTTTTTTGAATAACGAAGCAGCTATTTATCTCTGACAGATGGAACTGATGGCAGGGTAAATCAGTAGGAAGAACTGTTGCATATTTACATACACTGTGTTACAGTAGGAACATATAATGCATGCTAATCACAGTACTTATAATTGCTCTGTGTTTGCTTATTTATGCAATCAGTTATTTTCAAAATCAATGAATGTGCAGAAAACCAGCCACTGAACAGTTGTATCTGTTGGAGAAACTTGTAGTTTGTTTTATCACTTTGCTTGGATATTGTCACCTATTAATAGCATATATATAAAAAAAAAATCTGGTTTCCAAAATAGTGGCATGGGTTTTTTTCAGAAGGTTCAGGGAGTGACTGCCTCATGCAGGGAAAGGACAAACCAACTGGTTGTCAGGGTTTTTACTCTTATCTCAGGAATACGGTTTTCTGCCCTAGGCAAGTAAAATGTGTTCTTTCACACAGAAGTGAGCACTGCTGAGCTTTGTTGATTTTTGAGGCAGCAGCTGCTAGCAGATGCTGAGAGTCTGTAGCTCTTGCAGATCTTGTATAACAACAAGTTATGATCTTTGGTAGTCTTTCAAAAAAAGCAAACCAACTAGTGACCTTCTGAAATACTCCCTGCTAAAGCAGGAGCTGGTAGAGGGTAGAGGAGCAGAGCTGTTTGCACAGTGGCTTTCAGGTATGAGGCAGAATACTTGAAAGCTACTTGTTGAATCTGTTTTTGTAAGGAAGCGTGGCAAATTTAGAAATGTAGGGAAAGAATTAGTTGTTCTGTCTTCAAAGTCCTGTTTTTCCCCTGTTTTCCAAAGTTTGTTGGTTTTTACTTCTGCCCTGTTCCATCAGCACAGAGATACCATCAAATACCAACCAGCCTTGATACTACAGTTACTGCAGATAATCCAATAACTCAGGGAGACATACAACAGAACGACACAACGTCAGTGTGTTTTTGGTTAAATGATAGCTGGTAAGGTTTAACAGCCAGCAATCAGGACCCAAAGTTAGCTAGTCTGGGCTTCTCTGCATAAAATGTGTGTTCTGGCATACCATATGTGTCATCCAGTATGTATATTGAGAAGCAAGCATCTCTGTAGGTTTTATAATAGGTTTCTGTAAATATTGGCCCATCCATCCATCCTGTACTGGCATGCAGGCAATGTTGTGAAGAAGAATGGAGATATGATTGTCTGCACATGTAGATGGTTTGGCTCATGTCAGTTTGTTTTGCTGGCCTGTCAGCTTCAGTGTTCATACATCCATCACAGTCTGCAGCAGCTGAGAGTTCTCCTAGTTTTGTTAGCACTGTTGAAATGGTCGTGCTATTTATATCAAGTTAGGCACGGACATGTAGAACACCTCTGAAATCACCTCATTTTCAAGCTTATCCTGTGTTTGGATGAATGACTTGACAGCAGTTTGCAACTCAAAGAAATGGAGTGGGGCTTGGAAGTTGAAGGAACAGTCTTTCCATTTCCTAATTTCACAGTCTTTGTCTTTTTATGTATCAGGCTGGTGTATCTGCTTGTAATGTAAACCTAGGCAACCGGAATCGTATGTTCTCTGTTGTAGTGGTGCATATAGGGAAAGCTCTAGCAAACCCCAAAATAAATTGAAAATTTGTCCATTATAAGAAACAGAAGAACATCTAATGACACCATTTGGGTACTGCTGATCAAACAATTATGTAGTTCTGAAAATACAGTTAACTTCATAGTCATTGAGAAATATTTGCTGAAATTATAAACTTCATATTTATTCCCCAGTTGTTATTTTCTTTTTTGAAGATCAGTGTGAAATTTCTGGATCATAATTCCTGTTTTTTGCTACCCATAAGTAATTATATGAGCTATAACTAAGCTTCTTGCAGTTTTGGTTTCTGCTTTCTGCAGGATTATGAGCATTTTTTTCACTTAGTGCATAAATTATCTCATTGTTTTGCACTACTAAGGGACTTGTCTGTCTGGTACTAAGCAGGGTTGGGGATCAGAGTGATCCCTTCTTGTACCTCCTATCTGAGAAGTTAGTTACCTGGCAGAAATGGAGTGTTTTGAAGGGTTTTGTAGGTGACACTGGTCATCATCTTGGGGCTTACATAATTTTTCAATGGACATTTAAAAACAGACAAAAGCTGGAAGGTCTTTTAATATAGGCCATTCCATTCTGAAAGCTGCCTTTCCTGTTTCAGGTCTCCAGCAGTTCTGGTTCAATTTTTCTCCTTCCAACATCAGCTGTTCTGTGAATCTTTAGCCATCTGCATTTATTTAGAATTTTTCTTTCAATTGAATATTAATAGATGGTGTCCAGTTTGAAGTCAGAAATGTTTCAAAACATCCAACAACAGAAGAGAAATGCTTGATATGTACATTAAGCAGTTACACGTGATTTCAAAATGTGCAAGGGGAACAGTAAATACCTGATGTCCTTAGAATTTGAATTCGTAATATTTAAGCTGTAGAACAATATTCATGTAGCAGGTGCCTTTTTTTTGTTATCTGGAAAGAGATGCACAAAAGGATGTAAAAGAAAGGTTTATGCAAGACAATACTAATACCTGTAAATGATTTAAGAATTCCTAGTCTCAATTATGAAAGCAAGATAAAACTCTACTTTCATGAGGTAAGAAATTAGCAGAGTCAATGTTATCTGAATTTCTAGAAGTATGATATGTATTTAAGTGTTCAATTTTTATTTTTTCTATAGTCCCTTTGTTAATATAATTTTGTAAGTAGCAACAAACTGTATACAATTTTCACCATAATGCTATAAGAGAGATTCTTTCAAATGTTAAATATTTTGGTATAATTCAGTTCTCTGTATGCAGTTTCTCCCCGTGTATATTCCTTCAGAAGAAGAAAGAAAAAATCCAGTGTTATACGCCAATAACGTCAGACGTGTAATGGCAGAGTAAGTATGTTGTAATACAGAATAAAAATAGAGAGATGTGTGATTTTAATTTTAAGATGAAGAAAATATCACAAAATCAACTAAGGGTAGTTGCCTGCTCACAAAGAAGCTTGTAGTCTGCAGTAGCATGTGCAAAACTTTTACATAGCAGTTGCCTTCCTCCCTGAGGAGACCAGGGAACTACAAATATAGCAATAACTGTAGGAGTTAGTGGGTTTGGAATTTTGGGGTTTTTTCTTGTTTTGGTGGGGGTTTTGTGGGGTTTTTTGTTGGGGTTTTTTTTGGTTGATTGTTGGAGGTTTTTTTATCAGGTCTTCATATAACAAGCCAGTTCTGCTTGCTCCTGTGGGTATTTAGTCTTTTGGGGAAAATGTATGGTTGAATTTTAAGAAAGCTAATATAACCAAATTTTATGCTATTGGGGTTGCAGTTTAAACTGTGCCTCTTTTAATGAGGTTAAGAATAGTTTGATATATTCATTGTTAGCCTGTGGTTATTTTGAACAGTAAAGCACAGGAAAGCCACTTCCGTTGGAAACACAGCACTGATACAATGCAAATTAATTGAAGTTGAATGTTCATGTGACAACACTTTGAACACTTGTTTATAGTGTATAGTAAAGCCAGCATTTAATACTTTCACTCTTTTGTTGTATTTTTTCTTTGTTCATTCATTCTTTGTCCCTTCAGTAAATCTTCCATTAGTTAGTAGATACTCTGTGGTATTTACAGCAAACCCTTAGGTCTGTGACCACTGATAACTCTTGAGATATTTGTGAATTGTTGTAATACTGATTTTGAAAGAACTTGTGACATCTGAATTTCCTTTGTGCAACTTCTCTTCCGTTTCTAAGTTACCAGTTTAAGCCAAAGGCCACTTTGTAGATAGTAACTGATAATTCTTCTATTGTTTATAAGCAGAACACAGGTCTGTGAGTTTTCCTTAAGGACGTTAGGACTATAAAAAAAACAACAAATCAATACTTGATCTGTTGTACAGAAGGACATTTCTCATAAGAGAAAAAACCAGAAGAATCTATGTGAATCAATCTGTCTTAGGCTGTTAATTTATGACAGTTGGCTGATACTACGTAAGTGTTGTCCTCAGACTTTGGACAGAAGGCCACATTATTAGACTTTCATTCTGTACTCTGCTCCAATCAGACAGGGATTGTGTCATGTAAGGAGAAATTATGAAAGCCTACAGAAGTTTACAACCACCAACATGTTGAAAGCCTTCCCTTCTATGTGTGCTTAGGAGGAAAGACATGTTTTTCCTCATTATTTTGGTTCTCCCTCCACCGAAGAATTAGGCATTTGGGGTAACAGAAGTGGCATGCAGGTCTAAAGGGAAGAGTATCAGAGTGAGGGATACCAAATATGACTTACTGTGAGATGAAGAAGAGGCTGTAGACGCTGTGTTGATGTGAATGGGAAAACAAATGTGTTGGGATATCAAAGTTTTGAGGTTAAAGTGCAGATGGGAACAAAACAGACTGTTGATGCCTGGATACCATGGATAACTGTGGACCAATTAATATCAACATAGTCAAAAATCGTTTACTTCTGACTGCTTCCAGACTTTCCCAGTCTATTCGCATGGCTTTTGGTACAGGAGATACCAGCTCAAGATGCTGTCAGACTGGTCTGGAGCTGTAGCAGTTGCAACTCAAGTACCTCAGGTGCTGTTTAGTGCTAGCAGTGCACCCTGCATTGCTGAATAAAGGACACTATTGCTGCTTCCTCTATATTTGTTTTGTTTTTCCTGAAGATTCAGTCAGTGGCAGTGTAACATTTTGTTGTCAATAGATCAGGGTCTATTTAGCTGTCTGCTTTCCCCTTCTTCCGCATATTTTTCCTATTTTTCTGGAGGAAGAGTCTAATTGTACTGGATATTTTACAGCATCAGAGATGGCAGTCTCAAACAATAATATCTTCATGATTCTAGAACCAGCGTTTTGGAAACCTTATGTCTTGCTCCTGATTTCAAGGGAAGTTGGTAGAAGTTGCTGAGTATAGCAATAGGTACAGTTTCCACTTCTGAAATTGTTTGCCTTCACAATAATTTTGTCTCGTGAACAGCTTCTGTTAAGTGTTGAACAAAGCGTTTGACAAGATGTCCAACTCTTATGCTGCTTCTTCTTGTTGACTCTGGAGAATTTTTAGTTTAAATTTATTTGACTAGCTGTTCCATGGGCAGTCACAGATGCAAGCGATGGGGTTCTCTAGATAGTTCCTGTTCACTTTTATATATTAATTGAATATACCGTATGGCATCATGCTTAGCATATAGACCTGGGGGATGCAGAAGGGAAAAGGGACATTCAGAGGGATGCCATTTGTCTTCCCAAGTCATTGATCTGAGGGAGCCCTGCTTTCCTGGGGGTGGCTGAACACCTGCCTGCCCGTGAGAAGTGGTGAATGAATTCCTGTTTTTTTGCTTTGCTTGCATGCACAGCTTTTGCTTTCCCTGTTAAACTGTCTTTATCTCAACCCATGAGTTTGCTCACTTTTACCACCTGGGAAGGGTGTGGGAGTGAGTGAGTGGCTGTGTGAGGCTTAGTTGACAGCTGGGGTTAAACCACATCAACCATAATTACGGATTATCATCTCATTCATGTGACTGGAGTTCCACAGTCTGGATTGCTGTTCTGTAAGAACCCTTCCCTGCTGCTTTTAGGACCTCATTTCACACACTTCTTTCCTAAAATAAATATGCTTCATATTTTAATTAATTCAAATATAGGATGATCTCTTGATGGATAATGTTTCAGTAGTCATGCATTGATCTGTCACCAAATTCCAGGAGGACCCAGGTGATACATTTCCATTTTTAAAGGACACTGTTGTGGTAGATAATAAATAGAAGGCTCACAACTGCTACAGACCTTTCACTTGGGACTGTGGCTGTTTGCTTCCTGCAGTGCTGCCATGGAGTGATATCTTTCATTTCAGCTCATCAGAAGAATGAGTAAGATCCAAGCCTCAGAAGCTTTACAGCATCCATAAAAATCCAGTTTCTTTCTAAAAGTATTTCTTAATCTCATCTATTCAATGACCAGTACTTTGATGTTTGTGATCTTCAACCTTTTCCTCATTGACCGATACATATTTAATAGCATTGCGCTAAAATCTGGAATCATATGCAGTCCTGTTGCAGCCACTTAGCTCACTGTTTCTTCTGTTTTGGGGATTATCTGTGTAATCAGAACTGGAATTAGTCATACAGGATAGCCACTGCTGCTGAATGTTCTTGTCTTCCTTTGGGTCATTTGCTTATTCTGCAGAAAAGCTACGTGCAGACTAGATTAATCTGCAGTTTAAAGTATGGTCCCCTACTTGTTCCTTAGTGATATGCTTTGCATTTGAGTTTCACATACAACCTATATTGCTTGAGTGGATCTGTCTTGTTTGGTCTTTCTGAGCTTGTTCTGACTGCTGCTCTATATAGCCAATGCTCATCTCATCCACAACAGGCTATCAAAAACATATTTAGAGTCACTTTCAAATCACAGAAAATGTTGAGAGCTTTTAAATATGGCAACAGTCCAGGCAGGTTCTCTCTTTAAAATCAATCAATAAAATGTGGTGCTCTCTTGAGCTTTAATTCACTTCATGTGTTCTTTATTGCTCTAACACAGTTTTGAAACCACCCTGCTAGTGAATCATGACATGTAGATAAATATATTGCCTCACTTCTGTATTATTTAGGCAAAATCGTCATTTTGGTCTTCATGTGCATAAGGTATTATGATCTTATGTTGGAGATAGTCAAATGGGTTGTTTTGATCTATTAATTAATTAATTTCCACAGTTTCTTATATATTTTTTTCTAGTTGGGAAACTTTCTGGCCTATGATATTACTTTTTATTTCCTTCACGGTATTAAGTCATGATTTATTGGAACTATGATAGTGTTGTAAAACTGTCGGCCACGCGAGATTTTAATCCCATCTTTTTCAGAATTATTAGGAACAAATCATTTGACCTTGCCATCACAAGTATTTATTTCTAAAAATTTCTCAATGATAAAAGAAACATTTCTACCACTGATAGAGCATTGGGAAGTGCTTAATTTTCTTCATAGCATGTGTCATCTTAATTGTTCCCTAATGTAAAGTATTTATTACACATCACAGCTTTTTTCAGTTCTTGGCAATATTACTATCCTTAGGTAGCAGTAAGTTATTTTTTTTTAATATTTTTTCTTATGCTTTAAAGAGTCTTATGTTTAGCTGCACCAATTGCACTTTTTATCCTTCTTTACTTTTCTATGTTGTTTTACTGCATCATAGTTTCTAATTTATCGGTACCTATTTAAAGTTTGTTTTGTTTGGGGTATTTTCCCCTAAAAAATATATTAGTGCCCTGTTTTCATTGTGAGATTGTAGCCTTTTCGTCTGTTGAATAGATTCTTAAACACCTAATTTTCATTAGCAGCTTTATTCTGAAAGAATCAAAGTACTGGTTAGGGTATAGAAATTCTATTTTAAAGAAAAAGTAGGTAACTCTTTCACTCACACTTTGCCAAAAAAAGAAAGTTAGTTGGTTACCTTGCTATCTGGTAGATCTCAAATATACCTGAGTGTATGTTAGTTGTTCAGGTTCTAATTACTTGCAAAAATTCATTTTGTACACGGATGAGCCAGTGGTAGTGCAGGTGGCTAATTGTGAAAATTTGCGCTGCAGGCTCTTTGTGCAAGTCCAAAGTAACCTCACCCATAATTACAGATGTAAGCTGGGTAGATAATTACACACAGGTACATTGGTTGCATATTGACATAAAAACACAATTTGTTTTCCTTTAGTTTCAGTTTCTCATCCAGAGACTATCTTCAAAATGGGGAGTAATGTGGTTTAGATGGTAAAATGTTGGGAAAAACAGAAGCTAAAATATTGCAAATTTGTTAATTTTTTTAATTGCATGTGGCAGATGTTTAACCTGCAACTTGATGGCAACTGGGCACCTTTGCTTCTTTGTTTATCAAATCTGTAAGCACTTCAGAACCGAAGTTCTGTCAGCACTCCTGATTTGAGCATTTTGTTTTTCTGACCTTAGTAGTGTTAAACTCAGCATTATAACTACATGTGTGATGTTGTCCAGGAGTTCTGAAGTTTCTCTTTTGGTGGGCCCAGAACAGCAGAGTTCCTTTAGAAATGCCAGAAGGTCATAGTCCAGTTTGCATTTTTCCAAGAACTTTGTTTTTCTTCCTCATTTACACAAACATTTAAAGACATGTTTTTATATTTACAGTAGATGCTGAATTCAATTAAAATGCAGCATGTTAGACATGCAACTTGAAAATATCTGTCTTCCTTACATTTTCACTGTCAAATGCTTGCCAGGATCACCTTCTCCTTGTTGGAGCATGTAATGCAGTTAGAGCAGCAACTTACCAGCTTGAC
The DNA here is from genome assembly GCA_035047865.1 of Dendrocincla tyrannina. Taxonomy (NCBI): domain Eukaryota; kingdom Metazoa; phylum Chordata; class Aves; order Passeriformes; family Dendrocolaptidae; genus Dendrocincla; species Dendrocincla tyrannina. Next base: position 86,007,087 of record JAWWMP010000081.1, on the reverse strand, counting down.
ATATGAGCATTACATTTTTGTTTTTGAGAAATGAATAGTTTTATCTAGCATGCTGGTGAAAGCAAAAAATATTAAAGATAGTCTTTTGTGTCCATCTTACCTTTTGTCATCTTCTTTGTAGCCAAAATAAGTTTGGGGTTTTTTTCTTGCAGGCTTTGATAGTATCATGTGATCTCTGCCTCTGTGTGTGATACAGTAATGCTAGTTGCTGAAGGAGTAGCCTTGAGGATGTGGGTTTACAGTAGCTTGCTGGTCTATCTCATGTCTATTTATTGTGTTCAGTGGCCAGTTAAATCTAACTTTGGAAAAGCCGCTGTGTTCTGTTCCTCTGCTGTCTGAAGTTTCATATGTGATTCTGCACAGGTATCGTTTGGATGCTCAGCATTCAATGTTGAAATTCAAGACCTTTTTTTGGCATTTTTGTGCCACCTAAGGCATGAGGATCAGTACCATCCGTGGAGGTATTCAGGGAACAGCTGGACATGGCATTTAGTGCTGTGGTCTCGTTGACAAGGTGGTGTTCGGTCAAAAGTTGGACACAAGGATCTCTGAGGGTTTTTCCAACCTAAAGGATTCTGTGCTTTGCTTGGGTTTCAAGTTGCATACAGAAATGGAGGTGAGGAATACATTGTGCGCTCCGTTCATTTTCTGTGAATGCTGCAAGTGTGACAGTTGGTGGACAGAGCTGCAGAACAGGGTTAGCCGTGCAGTTTTTGCTACATTTATTTTCTTAAGGAAGAAATAAATTTTTTAAAGTTAAATAATATTTTGCAGCAGTCTGGTTTGAACTAGATTTTTGAATGCTGACAACACAAGGAAAATCTGCTTTGTTTTTCACCTTTGAAGATTTGTGATGTGCAAGTCTACAAGACCAACAATTACAGAACCCATTTTCAACCAGAGAGAAGTGCAGCTGTTGGCAGCGGCTTTTTCTGTCTAAAAATTAAACTATCATGTTCCTGATGTGAACTTCAGTCTCATGACTAGACCTTCATTTGCTTGGAGAATGTCACAAGGAGACAAAAGAGACTATCTACTCTGGCTTTCCAAAACTGAATAGGTAAAAGCACGTCAGTTTGGGAAAGGATGAAAAAAAAAGAGTGGAGGATTGTTTTGGAGGTCAGTAAAATCATGAGTGTTCTGGAAATTCATCGTAAGGTATTCCGTAGCAGAGGAGATGGAAAGCACTCAACAGTAGATCAGCTGAAATTAAATGGAATAAGTCTTTAAAACATGTACAGAGTTCACTACCAGATACGTAAAGTGACTCTGTCAAAGCTGAGGTAGACTGTTAAAAACAAACAAACAAACAAACAAAACAAACAAACAAACAAAAAAACCATGGTTAATCAGTGATTCTGACACATAGTGGTACAAGTGATCTCTGGTTCAGGAAATTCCTATACAGATGACTGTTAGTAGTTGGACTTATTTGTCCACTGTATTTTGTATATATTTTTGCTGAACATCTGATAATGAAGAAAAATACTAAATTTGATATAATGTTAGTGTTTTCAGCGCCTTATAAAGATTGTAGGGGATTAAAAGAGGTTTCTTTGAGCAGCCTGTAAAATATTCTCCTGATTAGTTCACAGTTCTGCTTATTAACAACATAAAACACTTCAAAAATGTTTTTGTTGAATCATAGATTCAGAATGTCACAATATTGCCTGTACTACTTTCTCTCACTTTTCATAATATTACAGCAATCGCATTTGGGTTCATGTTTGGCCTTTTGCATGCATAGTGGATTGGTATGCAGAAAATGAGAAAGTTGAGCGTTCATTTTATGTTATGACTGCACAAGTGTTAGGTATAGGGAGCTGTTTGGTGTAAAACGTCTGGATATAACAAGTCAAATTGCTGTAACAGATTGCGTTTGCAGGAAAGCTTCTGGGGTTTTATTTGGGTTTATTATTTTGAAATCACTTGCTGAGTTTGAAATTTCCTTAATATGGTATCATGAAAGGTGAATAGCCAGCATTTCAGGGAAAGCAGGGAGGGAAAAAGTCTCAAAGTACATTAAGCCAGACATACATGTCAGACCATGCAAATCTGCTGAACATTAAAAAGGCCAGGCTCAGGTCAACTGACTTTGAAAGCAGAGGTACTATGAAGAGAAGGAAAAAAAATTATTTCAAATAAAGATACAGGAAAAATTGTTTCATTTCTAGTTTATTAAAAATAGGGGGTTGCACTTGTGATTTGCATCTCAAACTGGAATTATCTTTTTTCTTTTTCTGGGTTTCTGATTGAGGTAGAGAAAGGTTGCCCTGGGGATAAGTTAAATAGTCTAGTAACTGGTTCTGTGAGTTGCAGTTATACCCAGGCCTTACAGGGGACTCTACTATGGTAGGTTTTGTTCTAAGAAACTGAAAAGTTCACAAGTCTTAGCTCAAATAACAAACTTTATATGTTCCCCATCTTCGGTTTCTTCAACATTCTGAGCTGAGGTCAAGGTCCTTTAAACTGCTAGCCCTGTTCAACAGACAACTTGTAAGTTGTCTTCTGAACTCAAGAGCCCCTTGAACTCCATCTGGCCTTGGTTGGTTCTGTGACTGAACTTCACTGTGAGCAAAAGTTGTTTCTTCCTTTCTTTACTTCTGATCTTTGTTATTGTGAAATTCTGAACATGTATATATACACTGTTAAGGTCATTTGGCTTTTCTTTTTTCTTTTGAAGTCCAACGGCTGGAAAATTGCCAGCAGGTGAACAAGAGAAGCTACTTTTGTCCTTCTCCATCTCATTTTTTGTATGTGTTGACATTGAGCATACATGCAAGTGTTAATTGTGTTGGGAATTTTCATTTACTGATAGCAATGTAAGTCTGGCCCAAATACCACTCCTTTAATAAGGGGTGCACAAAGATATAAAAGATTGTGTTTTCCCCTTATGGTTTGACTGAGTCTGAAATGATCCCTGCTTTTGTTTGGAATTTGTTCTGTATCTTAAGTTTGGTTTTGGTTGTTTGTTGATTATTTGTTTTGGGGTTTTTTAATTTCTCTTTGGCTAGGCTCTTTCGACATGTTCAGGGACCATTATTTAGAGGTTATTTAAGTCTGGCATTGGTTCTGGGATTGCAGTCAGTTTTCAACCCTCCCTGCAGGTTGAGTGCCCTGCTCTTTCTTAGTCATCTTTCTTCTGATGTTTTGAAAAGCATCATGCTTTTGGTTTTAACAAGTTATTGTTTCTTGCTTTGGCTTGCCACCTTATGGTTATGTTTTAACTTGTCTGTCTTCTCTGTTTTCCTTAAGCGAGCATTTTGGTTTGTTTGGTTTTTTTAAGTCTCTTCATTCTAATTGCCATGCTAATTTCTTTTGTTCTTTCAGAATCTTACTTGTCAAATATTTAACCACTTCTGATTCCCTAACATATGCAACAGAGGAACACTTTACTCTTTCAGTTTCTTCTTTTAACTTATTTTTAACCTGCTTCCTCTTTTCCATGTAGTTGCCCTGTGCTTCAGCCGATTGCCTGTAAGTTCCTGTATTTCTCTTGCGTGCTATACCTACTGTGGCCTTAAGAATGATGAATTTTTGTGCAACGTGCTTGACTGGACAAGATCTTTTGTTTATTACCACATTCTTTTATGTACACTGCTCTGGATAGTGCTGCTTATAGCATGTTCTTGCTGACCTAGGAATTCAGCTATTTCACTGACAGTTGACATGGAAGTCTGTAGGGATGATTGAGTTCACAGACAGTACAAAAGAAGGGAATAGGAAGTAATCTCAACTGGCAGGATAAACTCTGCTTCTTTCATCACTCCTTTTTCTTCGAGGAAAATTGGTTTTATATGTAAAACACCAGTGATTTCATCTTGTATAATACACTGCATTGAATACTGTAAAACAAAAGTCTTGACAAACTCAATGCCTGATCTCTAAGTGAGGTTGAACTTGGAAATTAATGAAAATTCCCATGGCATTGGGGAGTTCTTGCTCTCTATTTTACACAATACTCATTGCTATGTTAACCCTAAGTCTATGGAATGAAGTAAGGTATTACAAGAATCGCTTGTCCATTCCATTAAGGTGGTTTAATGATTTACAAATACTACTAGGACATGTCAGAGGAGGAGGAACAGGAGCACATCAACAAGAGAAAACTTTTGAGGAACTGAATTTAATTGCTTAAGATCACCAATATCTAGTCTTCAACAGTCTGCATGATTTTAAGATGACTTTTATATGTACCTGTATCTTTTTGGTTTAGTTGGCTTTTTCCTTTTGTTCCTTCCTGTTCTTTCTTCTTGGCAAGGGGGGAGGCTATTCATGCAAGATCATCACCTTGTATGGCCTTGCTTTTTTCATAAATAGCTTATAAATAATACTTACTTCTGAAAGTATTTGGTACTTTTGAACTTGAATATATATTAGTGGTCTTCCTGAATATACCACTTTGTCATCCTTAGAGAGAAGAGAGAAACCCTGATCGGTAGCTTTAAGGTTAAGTTCATGTCTTACTAACATATTAGAATTCCTCAAGTTTGACAATTAATTGGTGGACAAAAGAGAACTGGCTTGTGTTTTTTACATTGGCATTCAAAGGCTTTAGAATGAGATTCTGAGGAAGAGACTGATTAACAGAAGTTGTTTATTGCATGAGAAGTAACTGCCATTGCAGATCAAACTATTTATAGTAAAGCACAGAATTGCATGCAGAGTTATCATCAAAGCCAAAATGACTATGGCACGCCTTGGGGTTTTGTATCAATCTTGCCATTACTGCATATGAACTTCACATATGAAAAAGGTGTTGCAGTTAGACAAACTGTAGATGAAGAGAATGAAGGTAAGTCAATAAAAAAAATTTGTGAGGCTTCATAAAGCCAGAAAAGGCTGCATAAAGGAGATAATGTTCCTCAGTAGTATAAATGAAATCAAGTATGATGGAAGTCATGGCAGATGAGTCGCTCATATGGAGCAGTGTTTGCTTTCCGAATTTTTTCTTGTTTGTACACTGAAATCTTAAAGGCCTCTTCCAAATCAAAGTGATTTTCTCTCCACTTTGCACAGCAAATGAAGGGCAGGTACAATATCAAGATTTCCTTGAAGTATATTGTGGTGCTGCTGTTACTACAGACTGTCAAGTTAAAAGTACAGTGAAAATGAATACTTAATTGTTTGGTGTATAAAAGCGTGGGAGTATTTTTTCTTCTACCTTTCTTATGTCATACAATTTAAAATAACCTGGTTTTGCTTGGAAGTTAACTCTACTTGCTTTTATATGTTATGTTCTCATTGTTCTTTACAGAGATATGTCACCTGTCATATAATATTAGTATTAGCTAAAGGTAATAACTGTTCTGCTTAGGTGATTACACTAACATTGATAAATCAATAGTAATAAAAATATTTAACATAATTATTAATAAATATATATTTGTGTTCCAGATTTTAAAATTTTGAAACCCTTGTTATTCACTTATATGAAAATATAAATGAATTTATATGTCTAGGAAAATAGGCACTGCCTAATTTTTTCCTTTTGTTCTTGCATATTTTGATGGACTTGTAAAATCAAAATAGATGTTCTGCAGTGGAACAAGTAGCATATTTCATTCCTTCTATGTGAACTTACCTTTATGGGCCCCTCCTTACAGTTTTTCAGACTAGATAGCATAATTGTGACAGGATTTCTTGCTGTAAAGTGATTACTGTATTCACTTTTCTTAGATTCATTTACAGTGTTTCTTTGGTTTATTCAAGGGCGTTGGGAGTTTCAGTGACAGACTATACGTTTGAAGACTGTCAGCTAGCTTTGGCTGAAGGACAACTTCGTCTGCCTTCAGATACATGTCTTCTAGAATTTGCAAAGCTTGTGAGAAGCCTTGGGTGAGCATATACGATATTTATATGTAAGGTGCATATTTATTATGTTTATATAGTTTTCCCTCCATATAACAATATTGCATTTGTGAATATATATATATGGAATGTTGTCATAATACAATCAGGGAAATACTAATATGAAATCAAACCAATACTATACTTCACTTGCAAGCAGCACCCCTGAACCCTAATGAGCAGAGTAGGTTGTAAAGTTCTCATTTTGCATCTGACAAGTGAGCAGAGTGAGTCTGAGGCGTTCATTCCTGGGCCCAACTAGAGGATGCTTTTTTGAAGAGGGTCAGAAATACTGTGGGATTCCTTTTATTTGATACAATTAAGAGTCAATTGCCTTTTCCTGTGACATCTGTGAAGGGAAAATAAGTGCTGCCATAGCAGTCTTGTGACTGGATTAACCTGGATAATGGTGAGGACAGAGGGGTCACCCTTTCTCAAGAAGCACAAAGCGATAGTTGATCTTCTGAGTTGGTTACTGCCAGATGGACTTTCTAATGAAACTATCGCTCAGTATATGCAGTGTGAAGCTTCTCTTTTCCCGTAGTGTCATTTCCCACTGGCTTTACCTTTCAGAAAAGCCTCAGCAAACCTAAAAAATTCACATAAACCAAACAGTAGAACTTATTGCTACTGTTTTCCAATTTTTCTCCTGCTTCTCCAGTCATCCTATTGAACAACCACAACCTAAATGTGCAGCCTCATCCTGTGAAGTGTTTTAATATGCAAACACCCTTTTGCATTTTTTTGGTCTCATTACCTGAAAGTATAGAGCAGAGTTTCATGTTTTCATTCTGTACTTTATTTCCTTTCAGTAATTTTTCCTTCATCTTCAACTTGTGTACATAAATGAAAATAAAGAAGAGCAAGCTGCATTGGAAAATAAGGAATGTAGGACAGCAAATATTATGCATTCAGATAATAAACATATATTAATGCACTCTCAGGACCTCCATCTGAAAAGACGTCCAGTGGGATAGGAGAGACTTCTAAGGGCAAAGAAAGATCCTCACTTTCTTTCAAAGGCTCTGAATTTACAGCACTAAGAAAAAAAAGCAAGCAAAACAAAGCAAACCAACCACCCACGTCTGTTATTATGCAGTTGATAATCCTGGGATTCAGTTTAATCCTCTTGTTAAGTTGTCTGGCTTCTGTCTGCGCAATTTAAAGCTGTTCTTTCAAATAATGCTTTTCTGGGTTTTTGTTTTGGCCTCTAAAACAGTTACATGCATTTGTGAGTGAGATTCCCTGCAGCCCAAAAGTTCCCTCTCTGGTTTGAGCAATTATTCATTGGTGAAATATCCTGTCTGGATTTGGGTATGTGCCAATAAGAAGGCTATTATGATGGTATTTTTTTGGCACAGTTGGATGAAGATTATAATATGACTTCATCTCTAATGCATGTTTGATAGATGTAGTCATTTTGCTGTTTATTCAAAGGTTTTGAGGCCAGGGAGGCATTAAGATCATCCACTTGCATCCCTGAATAACTGGAACAGTAAATTATATCCAATGGATTTTTCATCCAGTGTTAAAAGTTGTTTATGAGTAATGACATACCTTTGAGGTAACATCCAGTTTAAAAGATTTCTATTACGAGATGAATTCAGACTCTGTTTTGGTTTAGATTCTTTGAAATCAACTTACAGCTCAGGTTGCTACACTGAGGAGTTATTTCTGTGCACATTATGTATCTACAGGATTCATTATCATTGTCTGTAAAATTTGCTTAGTCCGTGCTCAGCTGGATGGGACTCAGTCCAAAAGCCATGCAGCCCCAGCAGTGAGTTCTCATGCTTCATCTAAGGACAAGCTCAGGCTCTGTTAACAGAGCTATACAGCTGGCTGGAACTCAGCTGCCTCATACTGAACACTGTGGTAAAATGACTGCTTTATAAAAGGGATCAATTGATCATGGACTTACCTTCTCAAATTGTGCATTCATTAGTCCTCAAACAGTCATGCTTCTCCGTAGACTGATAATTTACAACTGGCCAATGAGCTGATTACTGAGCTATATGCAATTTGTATTATAGCTTTTATACATTGTAAATCCTCTGCTTCATTTGATGATTTGTTGCATAATTAATTACCCCACTGTTTAAAGTGAGTCTCTAGTTTTACTTGGGCTGGATCTATTACCATGTTCTAGACATTGAATCTTTTTTTGGACTTTGTGCCTTACTGAAGACCTCTTTGGATTATCTTCTCTGTCAGGAAGTGTTAATACAGTTAATTAAGTCTTGTCTCCATCTTTTTATGAGCTGCTTTAGAGTAGTTACCTACAAGGAGATCCTTGAGTTCTGATTTGAATTGATTTGTTTGTTTTGTTTCAAACTTCTTTTTGTTCTAATTTCTGCTTGCACTTTGCTCATAAACTAGAAGGACATTCTAGCTCTAATTTGTTCCCCTTTCGTAGTGAGCAGCGGCTTTTAGGCCATGAATGGCTCCTTGGTGAATGCAGTTTTCTAATTTTTTTAGTTGTGATTGTTCTCAGTTTTCTTTCGTTTGTTTTTTGAAAATTAGAGACATTTTTCTTCTCTAAGAAAAAAAAGCCAAATGGAGCGTATATACAATCCAAAGTAGAATTTTTTTCGTGGCTGTGTTCTGCCTGCGCTTAGATGAGGCTTCTAAAGCCAGGGCTTAAAGTTACTTGTAATTCTAGTGGTCCAGGCCTTTTGCACCTTTTTTTGAGGGGTGGAGGGTGGAGAGAGGGGAGAGCTGTGAGGGGGGAGGAGGAAGACATCAATAGCTTCATCAAACGTGTAACCAGATTAAGGATCACCTGTTTGCTTATCCCATGCTTGATTTTTTTTTTTTTTTAACTTCTCTCTTTTCTCTTGCTGTCTGTCCTTCAATTTGGTAATGTTTAGTATTCTCCTACTGCATTATTTATTCAATTGCTTCATGGTTGTTTCATCCTAAATCTTTCACCTTAAAACTCTATGTATGTTTGGAACATATAGCAGGAGTGAATGTGTGTTGCATCCTTCTGCTTTAGTCACTGTTTTCTACATCCTGATTTTTCTTATTAATTTTACAGTCTTTTAGGAAAAAATATTCTTTAAAAATTAAGGTTATGCATCTGTTTTTTCTAATTTTTTTTTTTAAGTTTGACAGCACTGTTACTTGTACAAGATGACACATTTTCTTTTCCAGCATCAAAAAGCAACAAGTATAGAAAAGTCAATGAAAATATGGTAACGTGAATGTGGGAATGTGTGTTTTATTACTGGTATACTGTGGCATGAGAACCTTCAGTCTGGCAGTTTCTTGGTGTGGTGTATGCCTTTAGTACACAGACTCTGAAGTTCTTTGTACTTTTCACTGAATTCACTGTGGCTTTGCTGATTATATCTTACTTTCAAAAAGTATGGTTTGTACCACGTTATTTTCTTCAGGTCAGATTTCAGAAAAATCCACTGTTCTTGCCTTTTAAACTTCTTAACTTTTGCAGTAGGATTACTTTTAGTGATTTTTCTTTAGCAATGAGCAGCAATTAAGTTTTAGATTCTTTTTGAATTCCTAACCCCCCCTCTCCTTTGCTTTCCTGCCCTGAGTATTATTGGTATCTTGTACCCTTGTCGTGAGTGGGTGCTAGTGATGTCTGCCCTGGAAGTATGTGTTGCAACCTCAGCAAGCCTGCAGGGTTTACCTCCTTACGTAGTCCCCAGCCCTGGTGAAAATCAATGAAATTCAAACCCACTGGTTTTGAATGAATTCTGCTGTCTCTTAAAAGCCATACTATTTTGGTAAGAATGGAAGGAATTAAAGAGCAATTCCATTTTTACTACTACTCTGCAGTATTATCAAGTTGGCTGTGAGGATCCTACTAGGCAATGCTGCTCTAGGCTTCTAAAGATCTCTAAGGAGGAAATAATTACTTCATAGGCCTGGTGCCTCTCTATTCTTGCTCACCAGTCTTTGTCATCCAGACCACAATGCAAACTTCGGCTTTACATGTTTGCCTGAAATGGTGGTCTGGACTGTGGATAGAACTTTGAATCCCCAGTGTAATAACTCTCACAGCTAACTAATAGTTCAGTGACTTCAGAGTGTCCAGAGATACTAAAAAGCAAAAAACTTCTGGAGGATGTTGTCCATCTGCATTGTGATAAAAGCAATACTCAAGAAGGTCAGTTTTGCAGCTGTTCAATATCCTTTCTTCATTATGACAAGAAGTAGCACAGAAGTACATCAACAGACACAAAACTGAATGTATTGTGCTGTTCTGACTTAGGGCATGTTTCTCTGAGCTTGCAGTTTACAGTAGCTATCTACAGGATCCAGCTGTTCTTCTGGCTCTGCAAGACACTAGAAGGTTTTTGGCAGGTTCCCATCATGCAAGAAAGGAGTTTGTTTTCAAATAGTCAAATGCAGCTAAAACTAGCTTACTTGCTAAAAATAGTGGTAATTATGCTGAAAATATTCTACCTTCAGGGATCTGGCTTTTCTTGAAGAATTTAATGTTCAGAGCTGTTAGTCTTGAAAAATGTCCTTTCCATCTTCATGGAATTAGGAATGGCTTTTTGTTCTCTTTGGTGTGCACTGAGCTAAAATATAAAGCAAAACATCACGACAGCAAATAATGTTACATATCATAAAGCCTTAGATCCTGTATAGAAGCCATTAGGCCAACAAGCATGATTTCATCAGCAAAGACATTTGCTGTTGCCTTTCTAGCTTTTTTTGGCCTCCATTGAGATAAAAGTAACAATTGTAAAGGAATTGAGACATTCAAACCATTTCGCATTGGTTCAGAACCTATTATGAGATTTGCACTTGGCTTCAGAAGGCTTCAACATAGCAGCTTTGGTCCTCAACACATCAATTACTTTCTGATTTTGAAGAGCTAGAGGGAAGCAAGCCCATCTTGGATTACCAGTACAGTGCAGCCATACTCAAGTTGAAGCTGTGTCTGCCTCACTGATCCACGTACTGCTTTTGAGATTGGCTCACATCTCATTGCAAAATACAAACCACAAGATGTCTGTAAGATTTGTGGTATGCCATACTACTTTCCATACAAGGTTTTGTGATCAAACTTTTCTAGCTTTTCATATTTAACTACTGGTGAAGAGGAGATCTCACAAGTCTTGAATACTACTCACCAAAGGGATATTCCCTCTCGTATAGAAGGTGAATTTTGAGTCAATTCGTTGCAAACCAAATCTCTCTGATTTACAGACAGATGTTGGACTACATATTCTGTGTCAGTGGTGGCTTATCTCAAGGGAGGATTTGGATGCCAGCTGTCCTTATCCTACAGTTAAAATCCATTTCAGCTACTACAGTGGGATTTATTATCTGTGGACACTTCTTGCATGTAATCCTGCATGTGAGTCACTGAGTTCTGTGTGCATCTCAAATCCTTCATGGATTTTTTTTTATTGTTCCTTCTACTTTTCTAGTTGATCATGCAAAGTGAATGTTTGCAGATGTGTGTCTCACTCCTCTTTTTGTCTAGGACAAAATCCTAATATAGGTGCTTTAATGCTAGGATAGAGAACATATGAATGTCCTGAAGAACCCCTGGGTCTCTGGAAGAATTCTTGTATGACCTTCTTCAGCTCTTATAATTCAGAAATATAAGGCTTGACATTGTTTAATTAATACATATTTGGTAAGTCAGTATAGGTCACGACAGACAGCATGGCAGTTATATTTTTACTTGAAAGCTGTGATGTTTAGGAAAGGTCATTACAGCAAGCAATCAAGTTCTGGAGCTGATGTAAGATAATCTTTCTATCAGAAAAGCTCTTATCTTTTCTCAGAAGTTCCTGAGAATGCTGATATTAAGCATTTTATTCATTCTTGTTGCTGAGAGGAAGCTGCTGAGAAGTCCCAGCTGCAGTCTGGGAACAGCTCTGGTGTGAGTTTGTGAGTTCAGAGAATAACAGCTTTTCCTTGTCTGCAGGAGCAAATGGCAAACAGGCAACTGCAGAAGGAGGTTGTAGGAGACTTTATTGGCTTTTTTTGTCTTCAGACTGGAAAGTTTGGATGCCCACATTACTCTACATCACTTCAGAAGAAACCTGCTATCAAGATGTACTTGATGTTGTATTAGGGGGAGAATCTACTTTTCCTTGCATACCTGCAGCACCATTTATTATATTCATAATAAGACTTTTTTTTGCAAAATGGAATCAGGAAGCTTGACTTAGAGGAAAAAAAATAACCAATCATGCAGGAGATATCTGCATAATTATAAAGCTGTTCATTCATTGGTCAAAATCTGGCTTTGCAGTGGGAAGGACTGAGAAGATCCTGTAGCTGTATGACCTGTTATAATTTTGTTTAGGTCATCTCATAATGGTGTCCAGCTCTGGACAATGTGAAAATGAGGACTGACAAACAGGATTAACAGTATAATCGCTATTATGTAATCCCTGATTTTTTTTTAGGCAAGATGCATCAGGTCTTTCCTGTTCAGTGACATTAGTAAATTTGGAAACGTAATTGGTTTATGTTACTGTCCTACAATACAACTATATTCAGGTGACCTGAATTCCACCTAGTTCTCCATGCTTGGTATTTATTAGCTAGCTCTAGACTGTGTTTCTTCATGTTGAACTGCTTACACATATGGCTTATAATTAAGGTGAAGGACACAAGTTTATGCCTAGAGGTCTTAAACCCTTGCAGTAATTTCTAATACAGTTCAAGAACTACTGAGAGCCTTAAAATTACAGGAATCCATTATTTTATAATAAAGTTGTGTAATAATTCTGATTTCAGATTTTGTAATGCCTTACACCATTATCATTCATTGCTTCATTTGGTATATTGAAATGTTTATCGTTAAAACTGTGTTTATTTTTAAAATGTACAAAAATAATATGCTTTCTAGGCTGAAACCAGAAACACTTGAAGATGATCTTGATAAATATGCTGCGAGTGCCATGAAAATGAAGAAAGAAAAGGTTGATCTTAAAGAATTTTCAGCATACTTGGAATTTCCAGTTTCTCACACATTAGAAAGTATGTTTGCGCTTTTTGATGAGGTAAGAAACAACAGGTTAAAAAAAATTTACTAATTTTGGTAAATTCCACTCTAGCCTATTTCTGTTCCAGTTAAATTCACTGAGATATGATTTTGAGTATTTCACCATGGTATTTGCCTACCATGTTTCCCTTTCAGCAATGTGAGGGCATTGTCATCAGCTAAATAAAATGTTTGTTCAGGTAGAAGTTAAAATCAGTATCAGCTGTAAAAAAATTATTTTCTTTCTAGATGCAAAATAGGAAGAAAAAATTTAGGGTCAGGGTAAACCTCTGCTGCTACTCATTGCAACTCAGTGCTAGCTGATATTTCACTTAACTTGTAAATAAATGACTTGTTCTTCTAGGATGCCTGAAACTTGAAGGACCTAGGAACTTGGCAACTGGGCCAGTTTTTCATTCTTCTGGCATTGTCAGACTGGGGAAGTGACTATTATCCTTGTCTGGATGAGGTGCTGTCTGGACCAGGAGGTGGATTTGTCCACAATGTCCTTTCTCAGACCAAAGGGCAGATGTCATGTATTCAGGCCTTAAATTAGGCTGCATTGTCATCTGGTTCTCTGGTTTTAATGTCAGCCCAGTAATTCGGATGGTTTAATGTAAAAATTTTAAATATGCAAGTAGCAGCACTGTCTTCCAAGAATATTTGAGCTGTGACTTTTTGACTGAGACTCAGAAAAGGGCCTGCAGAACTTTCACATAGGTTCTTGCCCTCATGTGGTATCATTTCAGTGAGACTGGTTCTTTGCTGTGGCATATGTAACAATATTTCTGAATATTCTGCATCTTTAGCTACCATTTTTTATTTATGAAAATTCTCAGACAAACTGCACTATTTTGAGGGGAGCTTTTCCTTCACAGAATGAAGATGGCATAATTGACATTCGGGAATTTGTCATTGCTCTGTCAGTTGTCTGTAAACCATCCAAAACTCTGGAAACAATTCAGTTGGCATTTCAGGTAAGCAGTGTCTTCTTGCTCTATGTAGTTTACTTATTTTTAGAAATTTTTAATACTGCCACTAGACTTAATAGTAAGTTTCACATTCCCTTTTAATACTTAGACACATTTTAAAACAATATTAATGGAAAGTTAGATTAGGAGGTCATGTAAAGTGGAAATGCATTGCAAGTTTAAGTTGTGTAAAATTATGGAAGGTTGCAGTTTGAAATTGTTCTTTGTAGAACTCTGGTAGAATCCTCAGTGACTTAAGTCTCAAACCTCAAGTCCTTTGTATTGATTCCTCCAAACTAAAGGCTGTTCAGTTGTACTTACTTTTAAAATAAAATCTTATTTTTCAAATTAATAAAGTATTTTTTAAAAGAATTCCTGCATGCTAATAGAGAATATTTTTCTACCTCCTCTTATCTTCTTGTGAAGATTTTCTTCCCTCTTAGTCTTACCATTCTTGTGTGATGGTCCTGCAGTTTTTGTCCAGACTTTGTTTCCCAGAAGTGCTCCTGATCTTGTTCTACCCTCAGTGATTTGTTGTGGCATCAGCATAGATTGTTAATGCAGGCTTTTTGGGAAAGTGACAGCAACAATGCTTAACATTTGTCATTCTGGTGGGTTTCTGACACCTTGAATTAATTCTTTTCAATTAATTTGTTTAATATTGTTATTTGAACATGGAAACTGCTGTATCCTGCATCATCTTTTCACTTTGGCTTGAACTCAGATGGTCTTTAGAGTTGCTGAAAGTGAAAAGTGCTGACTCTTGATGCTGTCTTCACTAGTTGAATGCATGGAACTGAGAACATTCAGTTAGATGGTACTACATAGTAGCCTTGTTTTGGGTAGTTATTTTCAGGTTCTTCAGCATACCTGTGTAACCTTACCTATGTTACACTAAAGAAATGAGGCTCCTGTGAAGGCTTAGTGTTCACATGTATAACCTTACCCTTTGGCCAGAATCAAACAAATTTGACAAAGGAGGAAGGATCAAAATTATTTAGTTCCTAAAAATATCGGGGGAAAATCTGTAATTAGTTGCTGCTTACTATTACTTTTGAGGGAAAAGCAGAAAGGTCTCTGTCCTTACTTGGTCAATTTGATCTATATAGTGGCACAGAGAAATAGGTGCTGTTTGGTCAGCTCTGTGTCTTCATAGTAAGATGAGTGAGCTTAAAGTAAATTTGCAGGGGGGGTTGGGCAATATTTTAGTGAAATTTATCTGTCACGATTCATAATGCACAATATAATTTTACCATTTGAGAGAAACAAAAGCCAGATTGGGCAGTTATTTTCTTTTTGGCAGTACTTGAATTTAATAGAACTGTTTCTTAGTAAAATTTCTGTTCTTCATTATCTGCTTCATTCGTCAACTCATAACACATAATTTTGAGTTGCCTGGTTAATTGCAAAATATAAAGTTAGCTATAAAAGATGTTTTATGCACGTATTAAGAAGGGGAAGCAGGTGTCCTGCTAGTGGTGGTTGGGAGGGTTATGAAAAGTCTCAAGCTGAGGAAATTTTGCTCATTATTCTAGAAAAAGGAAAGAGAATCTTTTTTAATCATTTTCTAACCCAATGTCCTGTCTCCTTGTACCATAAGATATTCACAGAACTTACCTGGAGCCACTGCATGTTCTAACCACTTCATGAATGTGTGACATTGAACAGTTGCCACCCCTGCCATGTGCTGCTTTTTGCCCAGCATTTTTTCATTTGCTCTCAAGGAAAGTGCAACATTTCACACAGCTACAACTTTTCAAAGTGAAGGTGTTCAGTACATGGCTGGAGAACTTGAAGGATAGTGTCACTATATGCTGGTGGGGGGGAGTGGCTGATGCACCTGAAGGCGGTGCTGTCACTCAGCAGGACCAGGATAGGCTGAAGTTTGATGGAGAGAAATCTAATGAGGTTCAAAAAAGGCAAGAGCAGGAAGTGTGGCCATCAGGTCGGGAGGTGATCCTTCCCCTCTGCTTGGCCTTAGTGAGGCCACATCTGTAACACTGTGTCCAGTTCTGGGCTCGTCAGTACTGGAAAGACAAGGAGCTACTGGAGAGGGTCCAGTGGAGGGCCACAAAGATGACTGGAGTCTGGAGCATCTTCTCTGGGGGAACTGGGCCTGTTTAGTCTAGAGAAGAGAGGCTGAGGGCAGATCTCATCAATGCAAATATTGCAAAGGTGGGTGCCAAGAGGATGGTGCCAAATTCTCTTCAGTGGTGCCCACCAACAGGACAAGGAGCAATGACCATGAACTAAAACACAAGAGTTCCACCTCAACATGGGGAAGACCCTCTTTACATTGAGAGTGGCAGAGCACTGGAACAGGCTTCCCAGGGAGGTGGTGTAGCATCCCTCTCTGGAGGCCAAACCCATTAGCACACATTGCTGTGTAACCTGCTTTAGGTGACCCTGCCCTGGCAGAAGGGCTGGATTACATGGTCTGTGGAAGTTATCAATCTATCAGTAATAAAGCTAACTCTTTCTGTGAGCAAATGCTTTTCCAAGATGTAAGAATATGCAAATTATTGTTTTCTAGAATATGTATTTGTAGAAAATTACAGGCCCATCACTATATGGGGTAGGATTATCCTGATAAATACCATTTAGACATAGGCAATTTATGAAAACTGACTTTTGGATGTTGGTCAAAGGAGTCTTGATTTTTTTACATCTGACCAAGTGGAAATGCTATCTACTTTAGCCTGTCCTAAATATATCTTCTGATGTCATCCAATGTCTTGGAGTTTGGACATGTAGCTCAATGGACTAAATATTATACACAGTTGCATATCTGCAAAGTATGTTAAACAGTCTTGTCACTGAATTCCAGTGGTCCATTGTAATTCCAGTGTTTAGGCATGTAAACATAGGAATCTTTCCTGAATATAGCCAGCTTTACTTTCTAAGTGTACATAGGTGAACTGCTGATGATGATACCTTTTACCCGGACTAATCTGAAATCCTTAATATATTACATCAGTCTGAGAGTGACTAGAATTTCCATTACCAAATTCCAGTTCTGTGTTACTTAAATGTGGTGCTGTTTATAGGAGTTGGCATTCAGCTTTGCAATGATTTATCTTGCTGTCTTAATTCATAGCTGTACCAGTCAGAAAGTGGAACTATAACAGAAGAGGATTTAGCTCATATTCTGAAGACTGCCATGGGTGTGTCACAGATTAATGTTACACATCTTTTTAGAGCTGTAGATGAAGAGGAAAAAGGAAAGATTACATATGGTAAGTATTTTAAGTGGATCTGAACTGTCACAAAATGTCAGAGGTGCCTAGACTCATGTTAATATACAAAGTAGTTATATTTTTATTAAACTCTACCTTTTTTAGTTGACTTGTTGACTTTAACAATGATAAAAGCACTGCAAACAAAGTACATTTACATTTTTTAAAATGAGTTTCACCTTTGATATCAAATACCATAATTTGCGTATTTTCAGAAGTTTTCCCTTCCACATTGTCATTTAATATGTGGATTAGCTCTTTCAGAATACTCTGTTCCATGACTTCCGTGTATGTGAATGTGTATTTTTAATGAAAGCTAACTTAGTCTGTCTTGTTTTGTCCCTTGTAGCTGGGGGCAGGAAATGAGGGGGTTAACCAGGCTGCCTAATATGCAGTGTGTGATGTAGGTGGTATGGAGGCGAGAAAGTTGCATGTGAAAAATTGAGACCTGGTTGAATAGATTGTGCTGGAAGTCAAAGTACTTGTGTGTTACTGCACAAAACATGCAGAATCTGAAGTAAGACTCTAAATTTAGTTGTATCATTTAAGCATGAACTGAGTTGTTGATAGCTGACATATCACGGGTCTCCAGTAGAGGTGCTTGTGACATATACTGTTCTAATTGTTTTCCTTCAGGAAAATTTTACAAATTAACACATCAGTGTTAGTAAATCACAGTTTCTACACTAGTAATTCCTGTGTTTCAGTCATACTGTATACATATAAAGCTTCAACTGCAGAAGTATTTTAGAGTTACAGGAATGAGTATCATTGCAATTGCCCTTCCTTTTTTTCCCTGACTGCTCTGTCTTCTCTCCTTGATTTCTGCTGTGCTACCCCTTTCCTTTCTGTACCTCTCATCTGCCACATCCCAGCATTTCCACATCAATCCTGTCGATTGCCTTTTTCCTCCCTATCACTCCAAACTGATATATGCAGTGACTCAACTCTTCCCCCACCTCCCCATCACCAGCTTTAATAATACAAGCACAGAATCTTAAGCTGGTAAGCCAAGCAGAACTCTAATTTTGTCACACTTCATTGTTTGAGAATAGCTAAATTTGAAATCATGTACAAGTGAACTCAGACCAGTTTATGTGAGTTACCAAAGAATTAATGTGTTAACATTCATCTTTAATAGTTGCATTTAAATCTGCACTTTTCCCCTGAGTGGTCATGGTATATTCCCATCACAAGAAAATCTGGACCACCAAGCCCCAGCAGTGGCCACTGAAGTGCTTGGCTCACATTTTCACTATTATTTTTCATGTAGTCAAGAACAGTCTTTTGTGAGGCTACACGAAGTAGGTAGTAAGATGGTGTTTACATAATTTTTTTTAAAACTTTCCTTGGTTGTTCTTCTGTTAAAGTTATAATTTTATAATAAAAACACTGCACTGCTTTTAACATATTTGAAAGTTTAATAGTAAGAATAAATGTTCAATTTATTGTGGTAGAGAATTAGAATACACAAATAAACTTCTGGTATTGCATTTTTGTCTTGAAATTTCCTGCCGTAAGTATTCAGTCTCTTGCCTTTCCTGAGAATATGTAGAACTTTGCATATGCTCAATTTGTTGCTCTTACTTACTAGAAAGGAGAGGTGGAAAAAACTTGCAGACTACAGGGTTCTGAAGATATTGTCCAGACAAGTTCTGAGAAATCAAAACATTGTGTCTGGTGGAAAAGTACTGATGTTACTTTGGGCACACACAGCAGAGATGTCTGCTCGCAGTCTTCTTTCTAAGGTGGTGGAATGTGAAGCAGGAATTAGGTCTTCAGTCTTAGTTTTAAGAACAAAAGATAAAATATTCAAAGTATCAAACATAAATTGCTGCACATACAACAGAGTCCTTGAAGCCAGAGATCTTATCCCAAAGGAAGAGGCCACGTTGTGGGTAAACAGAATAACCAATAGCAAAATAAAATTTGTATAATTAGATTGATAATCATGACTGTAAATTGTTAGAAATCTGGATTCTCATTGCATATTTGAAAGCACACTAGTGGCCAAGGACCTGTATATCAGTTCTTTCAAGCAGTGTGCTGTTGGCTGAACTGTTCAGATGCACTTTGATTGCAAAGCTCATCCCTTCACTGTAATATATAGAGAGGCAAGATTTCTCAGTCTTAAGATGATTCTGGAGAGTTTTAATGGGTTGTGTAGGTGGGCATCGCAAATTTTCAGGAGCTGTCCAGCAGCCCTTGGTAGACAATTGATGACTGTGAAAGTGTTCTGAAGACTGCCTGGCTTGCTGTAACCAGAAGAAAAGAGGAATTGACACTATTTTGAGTATCTATATGGATGAACATTTAGAGAAGGAAGAATTATTTGTTCTTTAAAATTAGTATCTTTACCTGTATTAACTACAGGATTATCCTACTAAGTCTCTGTACACTAAGGTAATTACATAGCTGAGGGGAAACAAAAACTAGAGGAGACTCATGAACACAGAGCTTCCAGGAGGAGGATATTTCAAAGGCAGGACAAAAACCTCTTGAAATTCTTGTAGTATATATGCCTACTTAATGCAAAAATGTAGATGTGAGTTCTAACTCCACTTTGCGTTCTTTCTTTCGTCTCTTTGCTCTTAGTAGGGTTAAGAAGCAAAAATACTTTTTTCCCCAAGTTAATGACTGAGGTGATCTTTTCCTCCAGTCTAATGCTTCACAGTTGCTTTCAGCTTGAGCTCCAAGGTGAGACCTGTGATTAGAAGTAACGTTGGATTAGTTCCTTCTTCCTACATCACCTTGTTTCATGTTTCTGATGAATGAGGCAAATGGTATCCCAAGCCCTTTTCTTTGGGCTCTGCTGTATATAAGTTTGATAAATATTCCTTAATATCTTCAAGACTTATTTCAGCAAGACCCAAAATATCAACTTTATCCAAAATGTTATCATGTTCAATTAAGTCCTCCCTGGAATCTGAGGATTTTCATTTGGATCCAGTGCTGCTAAAACATTGAGGGATGGATCCTGACAGAGTTGTCAGGGTGATGATTTGGATAGAAACTATTGTACCTGTGTGAACAACTGCTTTAAGGGATTTTCTGGATTTATTTTCCAAAAGGACTTTTTAGCTTTTTGAGGAATTGCTTAGAATGGCATCAAAAGTAAATAGTTCAGTCTTTACCATGCAAAAAGGATTATGCTTAATGTGACTGTAAGAGCATCTTCAGTACTGTTGGTTGAAATTTTTATACTTATCTTAGTTGGCCTAGATATCAGAATGACCTTTCCAAAAAAAAAAAAAAAAAAAAGACTACTTTTCATGGTCACTACTGTGATGCACGCATTATATTTCTTGTTACAAAAAGTAATACATCCTTTGGATCGGCCTAAAGTGTCCATGTCGAAAAGGGAATGCCTTCATATGCCTGCTGCAGGCCAGACCCTGTTTGCTTTCACTGAATGTGCTTAACTGTTCTGATCCTGACGAATCAATTCATACTTAAGTGTTTCTAATATATTATTTCAACTACTGCCACTTTTTTATTTTACAAATATAAAAGAAAATTCTACATTTCCTGCTTTCAAATGGTCAGATGCATCACATTCTTTGCTATGAGATTATTTTTTTAAGTTGAACTTGCATTAAATACTCTCAAAAGAAACATCTTTGCTTTATGCATTTTTAAATATTTTGAGTTCCCCCTTCCTTGTGAAGACTATCATTTACATCATCCATCAGCCTGTTGTGCATATAGGTTTTTCAACATAGATGGTAATGTTGGTTTTCATGACCTGAAAATCATCAGCATTTGTTGAAGTTCCAAAATACTTTAGATCCATATAAACTGTGGATAAAGGATAGCCACGTTTTTGTTTGTGGAAGGATGAAGTTATGTTTATTGCCTTCTGCCCACCTATCCCTTTGCAACAGTTCAGAGGCAGAATTGCCCTACAACTTCAGTGCCCTGTGAGCCAAATGGCATTCCCATGCATACTGCATGTTGAAAAATCATGTAATCTCTAACAAAAGGATGACAGACAGAAAGCTGTGGTAGTTCTCATCTTCCATAACAGCCCAGTTGAACTAGAAGGAGCGGGGCTTCACTCCTTTGAAAGGCTTCTTCAGCTGTTATCTGCCCTGCACTCTGTGGAATTCCCAGCATCGTCTGCTTATGAGCTCTTCTGGGGTAACCCAGAGAATTTGAGTAGGCGGTGTGTGATACACTGTAGGTGACTGAATTAGTGATTATATTCACATCCAGTTTCTTCTAGTGTCATTACATTATAATTTACATTATAAGAATAGCTGCTTATTACTTAGGTCCTGTACAGTGTTTTGCGTTCGAGTCATATCTGAATAAACAGTCATGTGGGCAAATTGTGACAAGGCTTCAATGTCTGATTATTAGCACAAAATATTACTTCTTGATGTTAAGGATTCCCTGCTCCCCCAAACCTAATCTTGCTCTTTTTATTGTCATATTAATATCCAACATTAAAATCAAGGGGGTTTTTCATAATGTGCTATAAATTATCTTCTTACAATATTATTCTTTAAAATATTAGGACTTTTGAAACGCTGAAATCTTGAAAGTGGAAGGCAACAATGACAGCTGCTGTTGAAGCAAAACATTAAAGGGCATATTTGCAAAAGAGTTTAAGAACTTAATAAATGACTATTCTTGCTGTTCAGTCATCTATCTTCAGCTGGAGGGCGTCTGCCCTTCCCCCAGTGAGTAGTGAGATGCTATGTCAGGGCATGTGGTGCTCATCGTGCATTTTAATGCAAATCTGAGCCTGTTTACCCCTTCATACAAACTAAGCTCTGGCCTGAAGTGTTTTAAGAGGGCTTAGATAATTCTGCAGCATCTCAGCTCTGGGGATGTGGTAAACTTATGCTGAGAAGCTAAAACAGGCAGTGGGAATAGCATTATGTTAACTGCTGCTATTTTTCTCCAAAGAGATCATGTGATTATATATGTGTAAGTATTCAAATTTAGCATCCTTCTGTTTCAAAGAGCTGATTCTGTGTAACAACCTTTTTTTTTTAGATGACTTCTACACATTTGCTGAATTGCACCCACACTTTGCAGAAGACTATCTCTATGCTGATCAGATGGGAGCTGAGAGCAGCTTGGAGACTTCATCTCTTTCTGCTCCTAATGGTATCTGTACTGACTTCAGCCCTGACAACATTGAGGATAAAAACAAGCCCCTGCAGAAGAAACTGAATTAATACTGCAACTCTTACCTTCCTCTCCTGGTGAGAGGGTTGTCTTTTCTTGGGATTTTCATAAGTCACTCCAATTATACAGCAAATACCAGTCTTGTGTGTGAAAGTTCTACCTTAATATCATTCTTTGAATCATATGTGCTATATTTAACATGTTCCAGGTTACTTTGGGAAAGGTGTTTTTTGGGTTTTTTTGTTGTTTTTTTTTAAAGTCTTTGAAAGGCAAAAATGTGAATGTGCTTCATTATTAATGTTCATATTTAAAAGGAAGCGGCACACTTATTTATATTCCATTGGCTATTTTCATGTACAAAGTGTCGCACAAACTGTGCATGTATAAAGAAACTGTAGCTACTATGGTGTTAAGTGCACTTTGGTGATTAGTGTTTTCCCTAGTTATGGGGAGGTTTATTTGGGGCCAAACTTTGCTGTCCCTATTTGCATAGTCTGTCCTGTTGATTTCAGTGGGATTAATCTCTTGAGCAGGGCAAGCATATTTTGGCCCTTTGTTTTGGTTTCAGTGAACAGTTTGGAAACAGTAATACAAAACTTGCTAAGGATTATTTTTAATTTTTATTGTTGAATGACAAAATTGTTTCTCTTTCAGTCTGTTCCATGGTAGAATGAAAAGGAAAGGCTCCTTATCCCTCACCCCAACAATTTTCTACTGTAATCTTCCGGATGCAATTAAATGTGATTTTTTTCCAAACTGACATACCACACAACTGTTTGCAAATACATAACTAAACTGTTTGTGCTTTTCTCTTATAACCAATTCAAATCATAACTTCATTTTAATGGGAGATATTTATACAATTGTATTTGGTTTAGATTTATTAGAAACCACAAGTTTCTTTTGTAGCAAGCCTGTACAGATAACATATCATGGAACACATCATGAAAACTTTATTGTATCAGTTCAGGTTGGAAAAGGTTGCAGTTACTTCAGAGACCAAGCCAGCAACAAGTTGCAGAACATGTGAAGAAGTGCTAGTTAAATCTCTATAGCAACATTTCATATACTGCATATAACATATATGAAGCTTAAAATAGTTTGGCACTGTTAAAAAATCCACCACACTTGTATCAGTAATACTTCTTATCCTTCCTTTTGTAAAGCCAGATGCCTTAACTACCAGTGGAGGTCTCAGAGAAAAATATAGATTATAATAAAACCACAGCTCTTCACTGATTAGTAAATGCGACAAAAGCCTCAAGGGGTAGGAAGGAGGACTGTCACAAATTAACTGTGATGGCAACTCTGCTTCCAAGCAAGCAAAAAAAATATTTCAAGTCATTTCTGTGACTAATTTTGTAGGGCTGTGCTAAAATGTGATGATTTTGTGACTGGAAAACTGCTGAGATTTGAATCTTCCACAAGTTAGAGTAATTTGAAACTAGATTTGAAAGGAAAGAATTTTAGCAGAAGGAAATCTGTTTGCACCAAATGCTTTTATAACTATTTTTCAAATAACAGGAGGGGTTTTAAAGCTCATTAGGGTATTAGAATGTGTCCTTAGAAATCCATAACTGTATGTGGCAAGTCTCCAAACTGGAACTGGCTTTAATAAAAAGGGTAGGAGGAAAAAAAATGTAAGAAAATATGCTTTCTGTAGGATATATGGAGGTAATTATTAAATTTTTGATTTTTCTAGGTAACATATGCCAAGCTGTCAGGGCTGCAGCAAACTGGCAGGCAAGATTTGAATTAAAACTGATCATGAAAAATAGGATAAATGGTTTGGGAAAACAAGGCATGTGCGAAACTACACTTAAGTAAGAATAGTCGGGTGCACAGAGGAGGGAGTGGGTATTACTGTGTTACATCTTGGGGCAGGGATTGCACGGAGTATGACAAAGGGAGCACTATTAACTCATTGCTGCAGGAAAGATACTCATGATAGTGGGATGCCATCATCAGTGCAGCCTGTGAGAAGCATGCTGATATTAAGGCCTTACCCAAAGTACCTGTCCATGTTGGAGCACCTGAGAAGAGATGGGGAGCAGCTGGATAAAGTCTGGAGGACAGAAAGTACTCAGAAGGAGAGATCAAAATTATCCCTTAATCCAAAGAAGAGGAGACTGGAGGAAGGTGTGAAAACAGTCTTCCAATACAGAAAAAGTTGCTATAGAGAAGATAAGAATGCTCTTTTCTCCACATGAACGGTAGATACGGGCTATTAATTTAAAAGGCAAGTTAAGCATTAGGAAAACTTCCTTACAATACAGCTAGTTAAGCTAAGGGAGAATGGGTTAGTCCAGGCCAGGTGAGGAGCCTGCTTTCCTTCACTGGATGTTTTGAAAATGGAGGAGACAGCTGAGATAGAGACACTTGATTTTGTTGATCATGCCCCAGGGTCACAGGGAGTTGTCCCTGAGGTCTATTTTCCATTATACAGTATGTATTTAAGTCAGTATGTAAGGGAAGGCACATGTAGTCTGGACATGTTCCATCTCCTCTGCAAGGCGTTTTATGGCACGTGGGTCAAGCTGGCTGTCTAAGATAGTTATCTTTTGCTTTGTATGTGAGCTTGGGGTTTGAGAATTTTGAAATGCAGAGGATGAGACTGAGTTCCCTGAGACACGTGTCTGAAAAGAAGAAAAAGTAAGCTTAGTATCACATGGACAGTTTTGAGGTAATAGAAGCTCCAGAGGAAGAGATACTCTGTCCACATGTGTGAAAGAGCAAAGAAAGATGATTGAAGTTCGCTGAATATGAGTGTGTCTAATTTGCCTATATAGTGTGTGTATCTTGAGGGTCTGTTTTCTGAAAGCCCATAGGTTCATTTGGCTTTTTTTTTTTTTTTTTTTTTGTGAGGGAGATGTGTTTTTATTGTGGTGAGTGTAACAGCTGCACTTGTGTGCAGTTAAGCTGTACAGAGTGCATGGAAGGGCACTGCAGCCTGTAGTAGATGGGCCCTTAAACAGATGCCACATTGTGTGGTGAAGAGGCACTGGAAGTCCTGTGTGTTCGTGAGTTCAGTCCAGAGCTGCCTGCTGAAGAAGGCTGGTGACCTGCACATTGATTGGTGAGCAAGTACTCTTGGTGGATGCAATCATTTCAAAATAATAATAAAAAGAATAAAACATATCACAAAATAGCATTTAGATTCTGTAATGAATCTTCCTCTTTTGAGAAATTATGGAATAAGGTAGAGATATAAATAGGATGAATGATCAGGTGAAGAGTCAGCCTGCATGGAAACATTGTTAGATCACACATCATGTCACAAAAAGCTGAGATTAATTAATAAAATTCTGGTGATTTTAACATCTGTGGAATATAAAGTTGTAATATTAGACTGCCTTGTAGTGAGAGAAAAGCACATTACCACAGGATAATGATGAACTCAGGCTCTTGAGGGCTAAGACCTCTAGCACACTGAATGACTGCAGCAATATTCCTTACAAGTCATCTATCAAACTCTGACTGCCAAAGTGTGTTAGTAGTTCCCTACAAGAAGCCTTTTTAAAAGGCACCTGACTTGGAGCAGCAGGGTAGTGATTGTCAACTTTTAGTGACTTGCTGAAGAGTCAGCACAGAAGTGAAAACTTCCTTTCCCCTTCACCACACAATGACACATAAATGCTTTCCATTAAAATATTACAGATTTTACAGACAGATTGTTATATTTTAACTGGTGGTATCAACAGCCCCTAAATTTACAGGGAGAGATATGAAGCAATTACTTCAGTTCTTTGCAACTAATTAACTTAATAAATGATTCTTACCCAGAAAATGCAGGGGTGTGAAGCCCTTTGATGTTTCTGAGGAGCATTTTTCTACTGTTATGTAATACTGCCATTCCTTGCCAGAAGAGCTCTTGCATCAGCCTGAATTTTTACATATAGTATGAGATATGCAGCCAAAGCTTTGCTATTCTTGTGTGGCTCAACAAGTATACTCTGTATTTTGAATGTATTTTAAGTAACACAGAAAACCATGAAATCCAAGATATTTGAAGTTTTTGGAGTTTGGTTTGAGTTTTTTTTGCTTCATTTGTCTTTTTTCAAACAAATGTTCAGGAGCTGCAAAGCATGTTTAAGCCTCTGTCTCTACCACGGTACAGCAAGCGTTATTACAGATTTTTCAGGAGTCCACTGCTGTAAGCTGATGCACTTCAAAGGCTTTATAGGGAATATGTAAGCCTTATGAAGAAACTAGGATGTACACTTAATTTTATACGAATTAGTTACACTGTACATTTCAATGCATTTATTGTTGCTAGAATAATCTTAGCATGATAAATAGCAATCAGGCTTGTGTGTGTTTGCTAATCCCACTTTGAAGGTGTAAACCCTTGGGCCACAAAGTTTGAAAAGGAGACACGTGCACAGTAAGAGAGTGATGCAACCTCTTTAGTGACAAAGCTGCCAGAAGTAAATAGCTGAGTTTCACACAGAGCTGTTTATTACTATTTCCATGCAAACTGAATAGCTTTGTTAGCTACTTTAAGCACTGGGCTGGTTGGAATATTTTTGTATTCGTAAAATGTAGTAAACATATTTCTAGAAAAGTCATTGTTGCACTTCAACATCTGATAATTTTCTAAAGTGGATGTGGTTTTATTAATTTATGAGTTCCCTGATAAGGCCGTCTTTGGTACTGCCATTAAATTATTCTTCCTACTTTTATATTACCATATGGTAAGTACAAATTTTCAAGTTAGGTGTTGTAGTCACTTTCTGATCTCTGTTCCTTCAAAAATGGAATTCTATTTAAAAACAAAGCAAAACCAAGATCAAAAAAAACTCCAACACAGCCTGACTTAAAGAATACTAGTTGCAAAACTAGCAGCATATGCTGTAGATCCTATTATCTCAGAAGAAATCCCAAAACAGATCACTGTAAGCACAGCCTTGCACATGTTATGGGACTAAACAAGAATGGAGAGTAAACAAAATTCTGATTAAAAGCTCTGACCAGCTCAGTTTCATTCTTCTTTAGGTCAGACTATGGGTCATAAAACCTTCTGAAATGTTGCATTTTGCTTAATGTGAAGCCTCTGGGTTTTTTCTAGCAGCCCTTTCTTGAGTGCTGTAGAAATAAGAAAAGACAAACATGCTGGCCAAGAGTTCTACAGTAGCAAAACTAAAGTTCAGCTCCTAAAGCTACATTGAGGCACAGAAATTCCCTGTGAACAAAGCATTTCAGATACTTTGCTACTTTTTAGGTATCTGAACTTCACCTAATTTGGAAAACTTAATCACCAAATTATTCTGAATAGATCATTACAAAAAAAAAAGTACAGAATTGAAAGTAAGAATTTAGCATCATGCCATTGATAATTAGTTATTAATTAATCAGCCCAGCAAAACTGCAAGATCTGTTTCACATATGTGCAGGAAGGCTGAGATTATCACTTTGGTTATTTTGCTATCCTGACTAGGTAGAAATTAAGCCAGGTGGTCTTCAATCAGAGGATGATTTCTTGAAGATGCTGCAGCGTCATGTATCCAAGTAATGTCTCTGTCATCGGCAGTGCAGCCAATGAGATTTCATCCCACCCTGCTTTTTTCCTTTGAATCCTGGAAGAAAAGTATTCCAACCATGACAGTATTCAAACCTGGTAAGATCCCCTTAAAGGTAAAATCCTCCACCACCATCTCAGAGGCACAAAGATGAGCATTCTGTGCTATAGCTACAGCAGTGAACTGGTTATACATGTTAGTCACCAACACCTTGTGATCAAACCATGCATAAATTATATAATAAACCATGCATAAATTATATAATACTGACGTAAAACTACTGAGAGAACACAGCAGCAAACAGGTCATCCATTAGATGTGCCTGGACTTGGATCTGTGAGTATTTCCTGCATCTCCCAGTGCTCAAGTTACAACAGTTTCCTTCTCTAGGAAAAATTTCAGGTTTATTTCAAGATAACAATTACTTTGACTTCTCCAAGTGTAGGAGTGATTTGTTTTGTAGAAAGCAGCTTCTTTTTCCCCACATGGTATGATGTGCTTTATCATGTGTAACGGGATTAAACTGAAGTGGTGACACCAAGAGAGCAGAGGATGTAAGAGGCTTATAAAATAGAGGGTTTATGTTATGTGAGATATGCTGAGACATTTCTGCAGCAGTTGACACTCCCTAGATTGTCTTGCAAGTTCGTTAGGCAAAATAATTTTGCTAGTTGTGTGATGGCAGTGGCTGTTTATTCCATTTTCCTTACCAGAGTGGCAGAGCAGGTCAACTTCGGGAGGCCATCCATAACTGATACAGACATAGTTGCAGTTTTCAAATGATCAGTCTGGGAATGGAAACAGTAGAATCACCTTAGCACAGATTGCACCTGAGTAAGTTACTCCTGTTAATTAACTAATCTGTTTGGGATATTTCTTTTTATGGACAGAGTTGTCATGCTGCTTGATTCTGAGCTAAATTGCACAGAGCCATCTGAACATTAGAGCTCATTTGAGATTAGCTTGGGGATCTCAAAAAAGGTGCTGTATGATAATCTGTCAGTATAATGTTACATTTCAGGTTTTTTACTTTGACCAAAAATGTTAGAAGCAAGAGAAAAGTCATAATGACTTTTGTAATGTTCTATTTTTATACTATCAATGGGGTGTTATTTAAGAGTGCCAGTTCTGAGCCAAAGTCAGCTGGAGAAAAATCAGGCTGAACTTCTGATCCCAAACCAGCAAGTAAAAAAGCCCGTCAAGGCTAGCATGGCAGCAAAGCTTTTACTCTGCAGCTGACCTTTTCCCATAGTAAAGAAGGATCTTTTCTCCCTCTTGGGCTGGTGAATTCAGTTCACTGTACCCCTAGTTCTTGCTTGTGTTGACTGTTCTTTATAGGTATATTGCAGCCTGAGGGAGACCTTGCTGCCTCTTAAGCTTTAGTGACATTCACAGTTTTCTCCCTGAGCCGTGAGCGGCAGCTGAATATTGAAGTCTGTTCTGCTAATGCCACCCAAAATTAAGGGTCCATGTACTCTTTTAGGTTATGCCTGCTATTAGGTAAAGGATTGCTTTTTCTTTTCCCACACTTCAACCATTGCAGATGTGTCCAGGTGACAGCAGGTCTGAAAGAGCATATGAGATTCAGCTTGTTCCTGTAAACAGCAAGAAATTAAATTTAGAAAGATAGTACAATGAAACCTTAAATGGTATTGACTTCTGACTCGCTATATCACTTTTAGTGTAAGCCTGTTTACTTCCAAGTTCCAAATGCAGCATCTATAAATGTGGCCGTAAACAAAGTCTCCTCGTGGATACTGAAGAAAGCTGATGCTCAGACACTTTTCATCCTACCATGGTACTGGAAATGAAATTCACCTGATGATAAGTTGTTTCTAAGTCTATGAATGTATATGGGAGAAACCCAAATACATATCTTTTATTCGCTATCCAGCATGAAGACAATTTTGTATCTTAAATGGTGAAGAAATAAACTTTTAAAGATCTTTTATGCCCTAAGTATATATTTTTTGTCCTATGTTTTCTTTTATAATGAAGTTCAAGCAAAATGTTTCTTACATTTCAGAATGGATGCTTAGGTTAGCCAGTGCTATACTTTCCAGACTACAAAAGCAGTTTTGAAGTAAACGTGTAAAAATTGTATTTTTAAATATGTGAATTAGAATTTCTTTAAGTTAAACATGTCTCCTTAGCAATTGTATATACTTAGGCAAAAAGTGAAACTGTTGCAGCTGCTTGTCTCTATAGTTGTTTGTGTTTGGTGATTTGTTCATGTTGCTTTCTCAATTGCTCTAAGGGTATTAAGAGCTCCATGTAATTCAGCAATGTTAGAAGTCAGAAGTATATTTCTTTAGAAGTAGTAGACTTTTGTTTCCTGGACGAGGACCAAGACTAACCATCAGCTAACCTTGTATTATGTACTATAAACTTCAATGTTGCAGCCTTGTGCTGAAAGTATTTGACATCTGTTCAATGGGACCACTTTCTAAACATTTTTGTAATTCCCAGCATCTGTCTAGGTGTGTGAGACATTTCTAATTTGATCACAGGTACTAGTTTGTCTTTTTGGAAGAATAAAATTGAGTAATCAACAAGCTGAGAAATAATTCAGAAAAAAAAAGGTTTTGATCTCTTGAATTATTGTTGAACTTGCATTGAGGATATAATTTCTATATTTTGGAAAAAAAATAATTGCTATGTTTTTGAATACACTTGAAACTTGAAATGCAAAAGCAAAAAATGTTAATCTTTTACATGATCAAATTTTGGAATTTTCTCTACCACTACTGAATCCAAGTTAGGCACTGCCATGAAGAGGATGCTTTTAGTTGGAAGCCTGTGCTGACAAAGCAGGAAGCTGTTTTGTTGGAACTCACTTGCAAGGTGTATCACGTTTTTGTTCCATCAGTGGTACAACTTCTGTTGTTGATTTCAAGGCTGCTCAAGCAGACCTGGTGTGTTTAAAGATGCATATTGGCTACAAGCTTTTTATTTTAAGAGCCCTTGGATATGCAGTGTAAATCTGTAACAATGTATAGTGCTACTGGATAATAATGATCTGAATGCATATTTTCTGCTGTAAATTTCCCTCACATGGCTCCTGTGATATGTGTACATAGACTATTACCTTTGCACTGAACTGACTGTGCTTCATAACTGAAGAGCAAAAACAAGTAGTGTACTAAAGATGACTGTACCGTGTGGTTCCAGTTGTGGAAATACTTTTGCAGAACAAAAAGTATAGCTTCAGTGCTACAAATTTGATTTTTATATTTTTTATTAACATGCATGGAAAACTAAGGATAATATTTTTTAAAAATGAACTTGTTTTTTGTACATTTTTCAATGTTTAAAACTGTATGATTTAACATTACCTCTGAATACCAGTGACCAGTAAATTTTTAAAGGAAATACCTCAATTCGAGCATTCTTCTGATGTTAGTTGTCTGATAGATTGAAATGGACTACAGTGTGTGATGAAGTGAGCCGTATGATGTAGATGCTTAAACTGTGCTATAGAAGGCATACTATGATTTACTGAAAGGGAACTAAATGATACACTACAAGTGTTGATGTGCAGTTACACAATCATGGCTCATTCTTCCCAACTGGACATTTTCCTCATGAATGGCTTGTAAATTGAATTTTCAGCGTGAAGCCAAATTAAAAATAAAACAAAAAATGTTTGGTTTCCTCTGGATTTTGTTTTAGATTTTTTTATAAACAAGGTTTACAATAAGGGAAAAGGATATAAACCATAATTGTGAATAAGACTGAGTCTGTATATGTTTGTTTGCTTTGTTGATATGTGTTCTCTGACTGAGTGTAGGAAAACAGTGTTTCTTTATCTGATAACTTGGAGCATGAAACACAGAAGTTTAAGGGGGAGGTTTGTGTGGAGAAAAAAAAAAAAAAGAAAAAAACAATATCCCTGTGTGAGAGCAATCTTGACTCCAGTTCTGTTTTGTGTGCTTAAAGCAGAATATTGAAAGATCAAAAAATATTCAGAAAAGCTGCTCCAGAAGTCTGGACAATTAATCTGTCTAAATTAGCCTGAAGTAGCTCTGGCTCCTTTTATTTATCCAGGAAATAGCCAAGAAGGGATCCAACACTTCAGATACCTACATACCTCAGAAATTGATAATAGAGGGTGGAAAAAAGGCATACTCTGAGGTCCAGTGAATATAAGCTGAACCACTAAGAATAAAAGTGAAGCACTAGGGAAGCTTACCAGAGAAATTTGATACATTCATCATGATATGAAGATTTCAAGGAAAGACTTGTTAGTGTTTTTCTTAATGTTATTTTCTAATTTCAAGTGATGGAGTTGTGGTTTGGCAACTCAGTTGGCGGCTAAGTACTGCACAGCCACTTACTCACCCCTGATGGGAAGAGGAGGAGAACTGGTGGGGGAGGGAGCACAGGAAAAGCAAAAACGTGGGTTGAACTAACATTTGAATAGTTGAAATAAAATAATTGTAATGAAAAGAGTGGCAACAAAAAGAGAGAGAAATAAAACCCAAGAGAAACAAGTGATGCAAAATAAAACTGTTCACCACTCTCTGACTGATGCTCAGCCTC
>JAWWMP010000081.1:85955846-85970999 GCA_035047865.1 Dendrocincla tyrannina | reverse complement strand
CAGTGGTGTGGCCAGCAGGAGCAGGCTGTGCTCCCTTCCCTGTGCCGTGCCCAGCCCTGGCCCCTCGGTGCAGGAGGGACACGGAGGTGCTGGGGTGTCCGGAGAAGGGCGGCGGGGCTGGGGAGGGGTGTGGGGCACAAGGCCCAGGGAGCTCGGCCTGGAGAGGAGGGGGAGGCTCGGGGGGCACCTCCCTCCCTGCAGGTGTAGCCAGGGGGAGCGTGTCCCGTCTGGATAGGACGAGGGGACAGTCTCAAGCTGCACCGGGGGAGGTTCAGGTTGGATATTAGGAGGAATTCCCTCAGAGAAGGGGTGGTTGCACCCTGGAATTGCTGCCCGGGAGGCGGTGGGGTCACCGTCACCCGCGGTGTTTGAGGTCAGACCGGCCGTGGCCTGGGTGACACGGGGGTGTTGGGTCACGGGTGGGACTCGGCGGTCCCAGAGGGCTCTTCCACCCCGATAACTTGTGTGATTCTGTGCGATCACCACTCCCATCGCTACCGCCACCATCACCGGACCCGGGGCCAGGGGGGGACCAGGCCCTGCCCTCAGCGCCCCCTGCCGGCCGCGGGGCCGCGCCGCTGCGCGCGCCCGCCGGAAGTGACGGAGCGGCCG
Organism: Dendrocincla tyrannina; assembly: GCA_035047865.1. Lineage (NCBI taxonomy): Eukaryota > Metazoa > Chordata > Aves > Passeriformes > Dendrocolaptidae > Dendrocincla > Dendrocincla tyrannina. The sequence goes on along the minus strand of JAWWMP010000081.1, from coordinate 85,970,387 downwards.
GCGGGGCGGGCGGCGCGTGGGGGATGCGCGAGCGGCGGCGGATCCCGGTCTCCATCCCGATCCCCATCCCGATCCCGGTCCCGGTCCCGGTCGGGGCTGCGGCGGGGCCGGGGCGATGCTGAGCCGCAGCTCCTTCACCAGCCTGGTGGTGGGCGTGTTCGCCGTGTACGTGGCGCACACCTGCTGGGTCATGTACGGCATCGTCTACACGCGGCCCTGCCCCGCGGCCGGCGCGGCGGGATGTGTCTGGCCGTACCTGGCGCGGAGGCCCAAGCTGCAGGTGAGCGGGGCGGGGCCGGCCCCGGCACACCGCCCGCGTCACGGGCTGCTCGGCCCCGGCCCTGCCCTGCTCCTGCCCCTGCCCACTGCCCACACCCCTGCCCACTGCCCACACCCCTGCCCCTGCTCCCTGCCCACACCTCTGAGCATGGTCCCTGCCCACACCTGCCCCTGCTCCATGCCCACACCCTGTCCCTGACCCTGCCCCCGTCCGTGCTCCCTGCCCAAGCCTCGGCCCCGTGTCCGTGCTCCCTGACCTCGTCCGTGCTCCCAGATCCTGTCCATGCCCCTGTCTGTGCTCCCTGACCCTGCCCCAGATCCTGTCCATGCCCAGGGAGGTGCTCCCACGCTCTCCCCTTGCAGTGCTAGGCCCCTGTCCTGTGCAGAGCGCTGGTGGCTGCTGCACAGGTAGAATGGAAGCACTGGGGTTTTGGTTTTTGGGTTTTTTATCGATTTCTTATGGCTGTTGGCACACAGGCTGAATAGGGCAGTCTTGCAGGAGAAATGCTGGGCCTATTTAGTCTGGAGGAGAGAAAACTGAGAGGGAATCTCATTCATACTCGTTGATATCTCAAAGGCGGTGCTAAGAGGATGGTGCCAGGCTCTTTTCAGTAGTGCCCAGTGACAGGGTGACGAGCAATGGCCATGAGCTAAAACACAGGAAGTTTCACCTCAACATGAAGAAGAGCTTCTCTACATTGAGGGTGTCAGAGCACTGGAACAGGCTACCCAGGGGAGTCGTGGAGTCTCCCTCTGTGGAGACGTTCCAAACCCACCAGGACGAGTTCCTGTATAACCAGCTTTAGGTGATCCTGCCATGGCAAGGGGGGTTGGACTAGATGATTTACAGAGGTCCCTTCCAACCCTAACAATTCTGTGGTTTTGTGAAATGGCTTCACTTCCTTTGACTTACAGCACAGCTTATCTTTCTAAAAGATGTTTAGTGACTTTGTTACCATGTATTTCTGTCCCCAAAAGGAGCTGAAAGCTGCATTAAGACTTTTTTTGAGTACATTGTTTTCATTCCTTGTGTATATAACCTTCCTGCAACTGGGGAGTGAGTGAAGCTGAAATAAAGACCTGTGCTTTAGGCATACCAATGCATGAATTTAAGTATTTCCATACTCTAATTTCTCCATGCTGTGTTTTGATTTCAGTTAAGTGTGTATACTACCACACGGTCAAGCATTGGTGCTGAGAGTAATATAGATCTCGTTTTGAATGTGGAGGATTTTGATATTGAGTCCAAATTCGAAAGGTAAGTATCTGAACTAGTAGAATCTGAGGTATTAGAGTTCTTTGTTTAATTCTGAAGCATGTATTCTAACTAGTAGTTAAATGGGTAGAAGTATGCATGAAGCAAGGTAGGCTTCACAAACACATAAGTCATAAGAATTAATAAACTGATAATACAAGCAATTATGGGGCAATTAAAAATTTCATTAGTTCCACACAGCTCCATCTCATCTGTTGGCAGTGTTCTATAAAAAACTAAGTGAAAATTCAGCGCAATACAGACCAATTATTAAAAGAAAGGCTAGTATAATTCTACTAAAGCAGTAACTTGAGTTTGAAATGCTGACATTCACAAAAGTGACAGGTCCTAAGGGGAGAAGGGCTATCACATCTTAGCCTGGGAGTTCCCCCAGTCCTGGGGGAACCAGAAGTGGTTCCTTTTATCTTCAGTGGGGAAAGTGCTGGCATTCCTAGAAAAAACAACACAAACTTCCCCAAGTTACCCCCTAGTGAATAAAGTTTAACTGCATGAACTTGGTATCTCTCAGGTTGGATTTCAACTTCTGTTTCATGAAGTGCTTGCTGCATTGCTATTGTTGCTTGCCCCATCTTTTTAAGGGGGGGGGTCTCCTCTGATGAATTTCATGTTTTTCACTTGCTCCACTTACTCCAGTGATTGGGTGCTGTCTGAGAAGTGGATCCAGCGTCTTGGCATCCTGTGGCATTAATACTGACTGGATTCCAGTCTTGCCTGATTGATTGCCAGACTTTCATATCTCTGTAGCTGTACTCGGCACGGGTTCAGTAGCAGTTTGCTGACCCTGGCAATCATTTGAGGTTTCAGCTTTAATTAAGGGTCAGCATGCTGCTTCCTTGTCATCAGATGTCAATACAAACCAAACGGTTTGCCCTTTATCCGAACAACAGACTCATTCACTGTCTCTCAGCTCCTCCACTGTGCACAGTAAGTTTGAGTTACAAGACCAGGTGTCAGAGCATGTTATGGGTTTTACATCCTGCAGATCTTCTCATAAGATCTCTCTCATGTGTATTACAAAGCTTCACCTGAAGCTTTTTGCTCTGATCATGCTCAGCAGCAAGCAATGCCTCCACTTGCCTCCTATTTTCCAGCTTGGCAGCAAGCAGTGCCTCTGCCTGCAGACTTTTTTCTTTACGTTGGCCACCCAGTACAGCCTTTTTAGCTGTTTTCAGCCATACGGACAAATGTTTCACAAAAGTGTGCCTGGCTTATAATAGTAAAATTGACTTTGCATTGGGAAAATCTCAGGTCAAAGTGCCTGGAAATGCTTGAGACTTCCCTCTACACAGGTAGCTAGTACACATGCTACACGTTGTTCTTAATTGCTGTGGCCTCAGACCTGGAATAGAACTTGGAAGTCAAACTGTGTTCTTCTTTCCTGTGTTTTAGCAAAATGCTTTTCCATAGTTCTTTCCATGCTAATAATCATAAAAGAAAACCTTATTTTGTGGTAGTGTAGGGTTTGGGGATATTCTGAAGGCACGTTGGTGCCAAGAAATTTTTGAGTATAACACTGCACTCTACATACATCTCTGTACCATTAAAATTATTGGAACTACTTGTTTTTTTCTTCATATTTTCTGCCTCACTTTTCATTTGTTTGTTTGTTTTAAATAGTTTGCCTTATTCATTACTTTCTTATTGCAGTCTCCCAGCCTTCTCTTTCTGCGTTTTCTGTGATTACAAAACAAGTTGGTCTGCAGTTTAATGTTCTATGATTAAAGGACAAGAATTGTTTTACTGACAGTCTACTAAGCCATTGAAAGTATTCAGAGCAGAATAAGATGAGCAGGACTACAGGAATAGAGGAAGCATTATGCAAAATTGCAAGTAGAATGATTCTTGGCTAAAAAGGGGAGTGACTTCATGGTTTGGGGCTCCAGTTCTGTGCTTGGCATGGCATAGCTGAGAAGATATTTTATTAATGCAAAGTGCACTGCAAAACTTTGTGATTTTCTTTTTAAACTTTGTATCATATATACAATCTGCGATACATATTCAGCACATGGAAGGCTGTTTTTTGCAAATGTTGTCATAATTTTGGCCCTATGACCTTTCAGTAGACAAAAGCAACAAAAGAATTGATGATGCAGTCCTGTGTTGTTTAGGGCAATAAAGTTTTAATTGAACAAAGATTAAATTATTTTAATAGTAAAACTTTGGAAGTGCATGTGTTGTGATACGGAGTATAAAAAATTATCCCATCCAACCATGGATCTGGACATATTAGCCCGAAGTATTGTTGTGTTCCAGGCAACCCAGATGTTTAGTAATAGCTAAATATTTCAGCATGTACATCTCATAATGTATTTATATTGTTTTTTAGGACAGTGAATGTCTCCGTACCAAAGAAAACTCGAAATAATGGCACATTATATGCATATATATTTCTTCATCATGCTGGCATTTTGCCTTGGCATGATGGCAAGCAGGTGCATATAGTAAGCCCTCTGACTACTTACATGGTCCCCAAACCAGAAGAAATTAATTTGCTTACTGGAGAATCAGCCACACAGGTAGGTAGTTTTTCAATCTATAGAAGAACAAGTGCAAAAAAAGTGATTTTTTTATAGATACTTCTAGTGTTAGTGTCTGCTCTGCTTGCATCTTTAAACTAAAAATCATATTACAGAAAAAAAAAAAATCAAAACTCCTCTTCTTGATTACCATGTGTGCTAACAGTAGACCACTCAGCAGAGCAGAGGCAGAGCTCTCTCTCTCTGTAATGCTGCTGTTAAAACACTGCCCTAGTTAACAGTAATTACTTCTTAAAGAATTCGTTGTTTTTGGTAGAAATATTATATTTCTGTAACCGCATGGTGCTCTTTCTCTAGTGAATTGAATTCATGTGAAATAATACACTTTGCTGTTGTATAATAGCAGAATAAAATATGAAAACGTGTTGTTTGCTTGATCATCTATATCCTTTTGACTGTTTTGACATATCATCTCATTACTGTACAGTCCTGATTTCAAAGTGAGTTTTTCTTACTAGTATATACGTTCCTAAAGTATGAAGACTAATTAGGTGAATATTCATTCTTGATGAACAAGGCTGGGATTTTGGACACTGCAGTTTTTCAGTATGAGATTATGGTGGGCCTTTATTCTGTTGCATTTGAGCAAAATAGTTGGTCTGATCAAAATTAAGGTGGAATTGTTTCTTCGTGGGCTTCTTTTCTTGATACAGGTAATGACTGCATAGATTCTGTGAGTTAGACTATTATCCTATTTAAAATTTTATGTTGTTTAGTAGCATGTATTTTTATTCTTTTTTTTAAAGCAAATTGAAGCAGAAAAACAGACCAATGCTCTGGATGAACCTGTCTCTCACTGGAGGTCAAGATTAACCTTAAATGTCATGGCGGAAGACTTTGTGTTTGATGGATCGTCCCTTCCTGCTGATGTTCACCGTTATATGAAAATGTAGGTTGATGACTTAATTTTGATGGATTTGTTGTTATGAACTTATGACATATTTCTTCAAAAATTCACCCTGGCCACCGTTAGTGTTTTAAGTTTAAATGGGCACCTAGGAGAGAGGGACAGGTGCTCAGTGCTTGCATTTCTGTAGAGATAAATTACTAAGTTATTATGTACTGGAAAACCTTACTGGAGATACCTTGCTCCTGGGCAGGTCAGAGTTTAGAATCCTTTCTTTGAAAGGAGTTATCATACTAAGACAAGCAGACACAAGTAAAATGCTACAGCAGACTTCTCCAATTTCTCCCTTTCTTCTCCAATTGTCCTTCTAGCCTTTAGAGCAGTTGCTGCCCCTTGACCCTTTCCAGTTACCCTTCATCTGCAAGTTACCTGTCCAAACTGCAAATGCTGAACAGGCACAGGTGATCTCCTGTGATATCTTTTTTTCTCCCTTTGTGATTGACTTTATTTTACTTCAACAGCATGTATTCCTACATTATGCTGTTTTTCTCAAGAAAGTACTAAAAAGCAGGCATAGGTTTTTAGGCCACTAGATGCAGGCAGTAGCTTGTGTTCACAGCTTGCTTAAATAGCTTCCGGCGTCAACCATGTAAGTAGTGCTGTATTGGCTTGTGCTATTGTGTGTTGATGCCTTTCTCTACAAGTATCCTGTTAAATCTAGAAATAGTTGCTTAAACAGCAGACTGATTAGGCAGCTGGGGTTCTGGGATAGCTTCCCAGCCAGAAGAGATAAACTTAGTAACTGGTAAGATAGGCACACAACAAGAAGGAGATGTTGGACTGGGGTTGATGAATGAGGATTTTTTTTCTGGTCAGGTTTAGATTTGCATCAGTGCTGATGTGTCATTATATAATTCAGAAAATAGTTTGGATATGAAATAACCTGCTGTAATTTCACTAGCAGTAGCTTTAACTGTAGTTACTACCTAGAAATCTAAAGCACTTCAGTTAAATAACCAAGCAGTATTTCTGAACCTCAGTTTAGTACTTTTCTGTGTTACTGTTGCACTTTGTATATTTAATATTCAGTCTTTCTTAGCATGTATAGAGACATCTTTCTTTTGTCAACAACTAAAATTTAACTTTCAGGCTTTAAAGAGCTCTTTTAGGCTAGTTCTGTAGACTTTCACCAAGAACATCAGTGTAGATAATTGCTTTTCTAGTGAAGACTTTAAGAATTTGTCTCTTAGAGCACTAGGCTAAATACCTTTCTAAGACACTGACAAAGCAATTGCATGTAGATTATAATTTGCTAAATAACTTTAATCAGCTTGGTAGAGGGCTTGAAGGCTGGGTGGTTTCTATGGGATTCATGCAGGTTGGTGAGGTGGTAGAGCAATCCAAATGAGAGCTTCTGTGGAAGAGATGGCAGAGAAGATTTCGGCTCCTGCTGTGCTCTCTGCAGTAGTATCTGGCCTTCCCGTGTGCACACCAGCCTCATGTCCATAGTCCATGCAAGCTAGAGCATGTGTGATTGCTGATCTGAGAGATGACCTGCAGGGTGCAGGAGAGTGGGGGAGGTGGTGGAGAGTTTTTACTGTTGCATCAGAGCAGGATACTTGAGACAAAGGATGTTTTCTTTGACAGACTTTTAAATTTCCTCTACCCTTGATCATGCAAAAGCTTCAGCATCATCACAACCAATTTCATTTGTCTTTTTATTTGCTTATTCTGTCTTTCTACAGAAGAGTAAAAATGAACAAACTTAATACAAATTCTGTTCAATGAAAGATTGTAGGCTAGTGGCTAATTTCTTGCTGTGTGTTAAAACAAAATGTACCTGAAAAGATGCTGGGAAATACCTACATGGGTAGATCTGAAAGTGATGAATGAATGCTAATTTGAATAAAAGTAGGTTTCTTTATAGTTCACTACAGTCATAAAATTCATGTTTAAACATCCTAGGGTTCAGTTGGGGAAGACAGTGCATTACCTTCCAATATTATTTATTGATCAGCTAAGCAACAGAGTGAAAGATTTGATGGTGAGTAATAGAATACCTTTAATTACATTTAACAGTTTTAACTGTAATCTTCAATGTTGTTTTAATTAAGGTTTTCTCATAGATTGTTTGCTGTAATGAAAACTACAAATGCACAGAAGAACTCAATGACTGGTTAATTTAATACAATCAAGTGTGGTACTGCAGAGGCTGGATCTGGGTTTTGAGACTCCCCTCTGGCCAAAGTGTCTGCCAAGCACTGTCTTCTGTTCCACCAAAAGGTAGTTGGATTCCATTGCTTCTGCCTTTTGGGTGGATATGGAGGACATCACTGTAGCACCAGCTGTAGTGGGAGAAGTCTTATGAGTAGTTTGACTCCCTAAGCTGAAGAAGTTTTGTTAGCATCTCAGAGTGGCTTCTGATATCTTCCAGGGAAATAAGCATATTCTCATATCCACAGCTGATAGTAGAGTTATAAGCAGATAAGTCAGTAGATACTCTCTTATCTGCACAAAATTCACTTGTGGTTAAATTTCCTGGTAGTTCTCTCTATCACGTTAGAGTAACCTGAGCACCTGAAAGCTTGGTGTTGCACTACATCCAGTGATTTGTGCCCTCAGATAAGTCAGGACTTTGAAACTAAAATGATGGAATTACAGGATGAAGTTGGATGAGATTTCTGAAGGTTGCTAGTCCAGTGCCCAAGCTCGGAGTAGGATCACATAGAGTGAGTTGCTCAGGACCTACTCCAGTTGAGTTTTGGCTATATTCAAGGATGGAGATGCCTGGGCAACTTGTTTTAGTGTTCAGTCACTCCAGCAGTAAAAAAACCCAAACCAAAACAAAAAAACAAAAAAAAACCAAAATGACAAACCAGAAAGAGTTTTTTATAAATTTAAATAGAATTTTCTGTATTCAATTTTTGCTCAAGTCTTCTCTTGTAGGAAATTATGCAGTTCTTTTGCTATATGTTACACATAGCCCCTATATCTAAAACACATTTATCTTAACAGCTCTTAATTAAGCCTTGCAGTTCTTTTCAGGTGTACTGATTGGAATTTGCTAATTAAGAGTTACTGAGACCAACAGTCTTGGGGAATGTCTCAAAACTGTTAAATGAGTATGTCTGGATTCTTCATTTTCTGGACAGAAGCCTTGGTAGATGTAAACTTTCCATAGACTTTCTAAATTGTCTCTCCATTAACTTTAGCTCAAAGAATTTTGCTACTTAGTGATGAGGAGAATCTAAGAACTTGTATCCCTTTCACCCCAAGGTTGTTCAGAAAAAAAAACTCCTGAGCATTTGTTGCAACTCTTCATAGCAGACAGTTTTGTCCAATATTTCTTTAAATACACTTTTGCAATGTCTTTATTAGTGGTCATTGTCCTTTATTTTAAGTTTTTTATCACAGCTCATTCAGTTCAATACATTCATATGAACTTCTAACTGATCAAGTCGTGTACCCTGTTTACAAATAAATTCAGCATTCTCACGTTACTAATGACATTCCTGCAATTGTCATGCAAGTCACAGTTAATGCTTTTGTAACTCACTGCCTTAAAGTCATAAAAGATCCTGAGAAGTGCCACAAAGACTGCTCAGTTAAAACTAGCAAACTTCCCCTTCAGCACTGTCTTATGTGACACTTCAGTAGTAACTGGCCAAACTTCTCTCAAGCACTGCAGAAAGAGTGATCTTGCAGTAAACATACTGTGAGATAATGAGGGCTAAGTGAAGAGCAGGAAAGAATAAGGGAAAAAAGGTGGTACAGCTTTTGTGGAGCCAGGTTAACATTTGACTGTAAATAAGGGAACAGATACTGTCTGTTTGCTATGCTAGACCTAAAGGCATGGAGCTGAAGATGCATTTTCCCTGCTTGTGCTAGGCTGTGGGGATTGTGAACTATTAGTTTGATAAAGATGTAGGTCTTCAGTGGTAAGTACTGCAGTCTAGAGGTTTTGTGTTCCTTATGCTTGCCAGTGCTGGAGTTTTGGGGATTGCATGGAATTTAGTAAACAGAAGACTTTAAAACATAGCACTGAACTTAATTGCAATGCTTATGCACTGTTTTGCAGTACTGATTAAGTAGAGTGCTAGAAGTAACGTGTGATGCACTGAAGCTGTGCTACAAGAGTAGGTTGTATTGCAGGGGTCTGATAACTTCAAGCTTTCAATGGCTTAGCAAACCAGCACACATCAAGGTTGTGAGGCAGCACATGTGGATTTCTGTTTGTCTATTGAGAAACAGTTCATTCTTCTAATCCCTGTATCTTCATTTAATTTGCTTTTGGTGTTGAAGAATTCCTGTCTGTCTTGTATGACAATCCAATTTCCTCTCTGTGCTACCCCTAACTCTTTAATAGTTCTTTCTCTGTTTAGAGTACACTTTCTGCAGGCTGCCTGACCATGCACTTGCAAAATTTTTGTCTCCTGTCCTTCCACCACAATTTTTTTCTTTTCTCACAGAAATGTTAATGCTATCATTGATAGACTGAGAAATTGGAATGGGAGTAGGTGGATTACAGGAATTCTTTAAAAAGGAAAAGCAGCCTGGCAGATGTTTATATAGGTTTTGGTAAACCGTTGTAGAATCTTGGCAGCGTTCCTGACAGTAAGCTCTGTCCACATTGGTTTCACCCTGTTGTTTGTTTTCCCTTTGTTCCTTCAGTTCAGAGATCCTTGGCATTGTTCTAGTTTCTCAAGCTTTTCTCCCTACTGTATCCATAAAACTTTCTCAGCTTCCCTTTCTGTCCCTAGTATGCTTACATATTCTGCCATGGTCTGAAAAGCTGCCAGAGTCTTGGAAGGGTGGTGGGATTGAGATTTGTTTGTACTCCCTGGAGGAAGTAGGAGATGGGAGAGTGACTGTAACCTCAGTTCACACCTGACTGATGAATGGGGAGGCTAAAGCCATGGTCTGTGTCCTAAGAATCAGAAGAAGCCCGTTCATCTTGGCTAAATGTCAGCTAACTAATTACTGTAGAAACAGATACAATGTAGAGAGTAGCAGGACGGAGATGGGAGATTATGATTGGGAGTAATTAGGAGCCTGGAGCAAGAGATCTTCAACCTGTTGCAAAGCGTGCCTGCCAATCTATAGTCCTGAGCTACCCTTGGAAATGTAAAACATACTGCCTGAACTTGTACTGAGGTAGCTGCAGAAATTCTAACATCTGAGAGGACAAGGTTGTTTGTTTGTTTGTTTGTTTTTGTTGGGTTTTTTAACTTGTTTCAGAGACAGACAACTATCAAGCCGAAGGAACTGAGGCAGTTCAACACTTTTTGTTTTACCCATCTTAAGCATGCCCCAAGTAGTTTTCATCTAACTAAAGTGTGAATGATACAGTAGGATTAGCTGAAATTTATTTCTTTTGGGGCAGGAAGAAGGTTTGTGTGACATCCCAGATCCCAAAGTATCTTACTTAACTTTAGCTGTGATGTTTTCGTTAGGATGAGCTAGTGGCATCATCTTTCTTCCCCATCTTTTCAATTTCTCTCAAAACCAGCCTCATTTTAGTAAAGATCTGACTTGTGTGATTAAATTATATAGCATGACACAATCACTTTTCTTTATTTAAAAAAAAATAGTGAAAGTAATAGTAGCCATTTTTCTGCTATTAAAAATGAAACTATATCTTTCTGAAATACAGGTTATAAATCGTTCAACAACAGAGCTACCTCTTACAGTGTCATATGACAAAATATCTCTTGGAAAACTCCGATTTTGGATCCACATGCAGGATGCTGTATACTCCCTCCAGCAATTCGGTATGTTTATTGTATTTAGGTCAAAAAATCTGCAACTAGCCCCTCAATTTGTTTCTTTTAAGTACATGACACTTTTTTTTTTCTCATGCTACAAATCTTGTGTTGTTTCACTTTAAGTTAAAGATAGAAATATATGTTGACGTGTGGTAGGAAGCAAGAATACAGAGGTGAATTAACCATTTTTCAAAGGAATTTTACGTGGATAGTACTCTGTAAAGTGTAAGGACATACGGGGAGAATTTTCACCATGGATATCCCCTATTCATGGAACAGAAAAGCTGTATCAGTGATACATAAGCTGTGATGTAAGTTATATATAGGTGGCCACTGTAGCCATATATCTACAGGAAATACAGGCAGGCACAGCAAAGTGTAATTCAGATGAACCATAGGCTTTACATGCATGAACCTTGATTCGTGTTTTGTTTAAATGTAAGGGGCAGGGGTATACTTTCACTCTGGAGGGCATATGCTCTGTGTTGGTGATTGTATAGCCAAGCTATACATTTGCTGCCTTTGTCTGTTCCACTGATGCACACCTTTGTGAGTCTAATCATCACTCTTAAAAAAATCCCCATCTTATTTTCAGGGTTGTCTTTGCTGACTTAGTTTTCTGTCACAAGACTGTAGTTAGCTTCTTCATGCTTGTGTAAGGAACTACATTGTAACTGAAGTGGTGCTGATTTGCCAGTGTAGGATTCTTTCTGATCCTCTTTTTTAAACTCTTCAGATAGCAATTTGAACTTTGAAGCTTCTGTTCTGTATTATTGTAATGTTTTTCCTATTCTTCCTAGTTTATCTTTTTTCTTTTTTTTAATGCAGTATTCTGCTAGGTTCCCAACAGACATAAAGCTGCTACCATACTACTCAGTGTTGTTCTTTGTTCACCAAAATGTAGACAGAGCAAGAGGGTTTGGTTATTTGCTGCCATTTCTGAGCAAATATTTTATGGTGGACAACTTAACACTTAAAGCATTAATTCCTCTGGAAAAGAAAAAACCTGTTGTGGTTCAGCATTAGTTTCAGAAAGTGGTGTTGTAAGACACCTATGTACAGAGCCTATGTACAGTGTAATTTAACTGAGAGCCTAGACTTTCTCAGTTTCTTTTGCAGTTTAAGCTTTTCTCATGCTTTGTTGAAGGAGAGAGGGCAAGTAAGGAATAAGGTCATCCTGAGTAGAATCCAACTGCTTCTCCGTAGCTCAGGCTAATATATATTGGAGCTATAAGTATGTCTTCTAAAAATAACTGCCTTAAAAGAATCAAATAACTGGTCAGTTTGTGTAGGGCATTGGGCCATCATCACTTCTCCATGATATTTTTTGTGAGCCCCCTCAGAATGGCATTGTATTGAGATGGAATTTGCTGTCGGTATTTTTGGTCTGTGTTTGGCCCAGCCACCTGTGAGGAGTTGTGCTTCTCCTGCCCAAGTTATGGGAAAACAGGCTGATAAAGACAGTCTCTAGCCTTGAGAGAGAGAGATTTCCTTGTAAACTAAAATTAATTGGTCTCTCATGATTGGCTGATGGCCCTCCAAGGGCACTTGAAGGAGAAAGAGAGGAGGAGGATGATGAAGTAAACCCCCAAACTCAATTAAGGAAGACCCACTGAAATGGACTGCGCAGGTGCAGAGAAGTATCAGTTATGTAACATGAGGGGCAGTGCCAAATACCTTTGCTTGGGCAGCGCTGGCCACATCACTCAGGTAAACGTCATTTGGCCAAGTAGATAAAAGGCAGATGGCTCATGTTTTGGGGCTCACTCACTTCACATGACAGGACAACGTTGCCTTGGCGATGATGCCCGCCCTCACCTGTGAGCCAGCTGACCCTTGAGGATGCAGCCACTGCTAGGGAAGTCTGGGCATTGCAGGGGTCAGTGAGACAACTCCATGGGGGACACCTAGGCAATTTGGGTGTTTGCACCTGGAGGCTTATTTGCTCTTTTCTCTCTCTCTTGGGGTTTTTCCTGTTTACTTGGCCACTTTTGGTAATAAAACTACTGTTTGGGTTAAGTTTTCTGCGGTGTCTCAGTTTCAGCTTCCACATCCCTTCAGACCCCATTTTCTCCTTGGAACAGGAGTAATTGAAATTTTCATCTTCCATATCTTGGTTGTCTTGTGATGAACATGTACAGCAAGACCTGTCATCATAGGAGTGCCTCCTCTGCCTGGGAAAAAAGTTCATTTAAGATGCTGCTTGTTCTCCCTAAGAATGTAGGCAGTAAAACTAGTGAAACATGAAGTTGAAAATTTTCTTTTTGGAACAATTTCTGGGAATATCACCTTAAGGTAGCAGCAAAACTCCAGAATCACTTGAAAATGGGTAAATTCACATTCTTCTTGCTGTGATGGTGAAGTAAGTTGGTGCTGAACTCACCAGTGTCGGAATTAGCACCAGTGCTGTAAATGCAGCCTTGTGTATTTTCTGAGAACTGTAGACATCAATCACACGGTGACTTCTACAACCATGTTTCTCACTGACCTTTGTTGTCCTTTACAGCGTAGTCCATTTCTCACTTTTCAGCTGTTGATGTGAAACTCACTCTTATTGTGTATCAAACAGAAGTTCAGAGGCCAATTTGAATAACCTTTTTTCTTCCCACTCAGGCCAGAATGATTTCCTGTGTGTTGCCATTTGTCTGTCAGGTGTTCAGTTTAGGCTGTAATTACACATGTTAAAGGCACATTACAAAACACATTGCAATTACACAAGTTAAAGGCTTGTGACTGGTGGGTTTTGTTTATGGCAAGCCAAAAAACTTGCCAAAATATAGGTAGACTTGGGTTTTACCAGTAAAGCTTCCATCATGTTTTGGATTTATGATTCCTTAACAAAACTTTTGCAGGTGACATAAGATTCCTTTCATATTCAAGCATAAGAGCAATGAACTGCTTGGTACTTCTTGCATAATTACTTGTTCTTTTTCTTAGGGTTTTCAGAAAAGGATGCAGATGAAGTAAAAGGAATCTTTGTTGATACTAACCTGTACTTTCTGGCTTTGACGTTCTTCGTAGCAGCATTCCATGTAAGTGGTTTTAGTTTGTAGAAATTACATAATATTAAAAAAAAAAAAGGGCAGATGTCAGAATTTTGGTTGTTTCATTCATTAAGAATTGGTCTTGGAAACAGAAACTTCAGAAGAGCAATGGAAGTATTTTCTGGTACAAGTCAGCTATATATCTGATAGAGAGCTAATATTCACATCTCAAATAAGATTAAATTAAAACAACAAAACACAACAAAATACAAACAAAACAAACCCTAAAGCTTTCTCATTAAAGTTCTCTTACTCAAGAATTTTTTAAATCTGTGCTGGTTTTTTTTAAGACACTGAATGCTTAAAGGAAATAATGAAAACTGTACTAAATGAAAAAACTGAAGAAAAAGAAAAAACAACTTGCTGTGGATTCTAAAATGTCTTGGAAGTTTAGGTCAACTTAGTGACCTAATAAGAGAGGTCCTAGATATATGAGAGATAATAGAGAGAAAACTTGACTTGCTGTATTGTAGGATTTTTTTAAAAAGGCTTTGGTATTATCTAAACCTAAATTGACTATCAATCCAATACAAAGCATTTTGTACCTAATTTAGTGTGTCTTGCCCTGGTCTCTCAGAGTTCATCAGGGTCCTCCTTCTTCACCCTCTATGGTGTGTTACCCTGTATTGGGTCACTGACACTTTCTTTACAGGACACTGATTTGTGCAGCATTGCAGTAGTAGCAGTATTTTAAATTCATCCTGTCATTTTGCACTGTGTGCTGGTTTAAAGGTAAACCAGCAGGAGAAATGGACCCACCACAAGAGAGGTTATAAGTCAGAGTTACAATTTA
>JAWWMP010000081.1:85927625-85955386 GCA_035047865.1 Dendrocincla tyrannina | reverse complement strand
AATAGAGGGGGTAGAATACATAGTTTTGATCACCCCCACACAGTGATAACTGGTCCCTCCTGCTGAACTAGGACACACTGCTTTTAGATCCTGGGCTTCTACCACAGCTTTTTTTGCTAGCTTTTATTTGTGATACTTAATTTTCATTTCTGAAGCTTCTAAAACAGCTTTTTCTCCAGCTCCATCTTAAATGCATTTAACAGTTCAGCTGACAGTCTCTAATTAGTGCGTGTTTCAAGCAAATGAGTATGTTTCTTGCTATTTGCAGCTTCTCTTTGATTTCCTTGCATTCAAAAATGACATAAGTTTTTGGAAGAAAAAGAGGAGCATGATTGGGATGTCTACAAAAGCAGGTATGGACCAGAAAGCAAAGTGATGTGCATGTGCTGTGTAATGTGTGCTGTGTGTTTTCAGTCTTAGCCTAAACTGATGCTTTGTAGATCTGAGCTGATATTTTGTGTATGAAAAAAAGATAGCTAACAGTCCACACAGTTAGATGGTTCTAACTTTGTTAGCATTGTGCACCAGTGTCGCTTGCTTTTAAGTGCTTCTGTCACTTCTGAGGTTTGACTGTCTTGCAACTGAGAATTTAATATTAAGTCAGTTACTGTATTTCCCTTGCTGAAGGAACAGAAAAGAATGAGGACCAGAAAAAGTTCTGTGGGTGAAGAGAGTGTGCTGTCAAGGGTAATGCTGGCCTGCAAGTCCCAGGTTTCAAAATATTTGGGGGTGGAAAGTGCTGCAGTGTAATGCTCTTACTTGATTGGGGCATTGATGTAAACAGGAGCAACAGAGGCTCCTGGGACATGTGGAGTGGGAGAGCATGGGAGGGTTAATTTGTCCTATATATAGAAAAGATGAGGAAACAGTGACCTCCCAAGCCTTCCTAAAAATCATTGAAGGTTTATCTAATAGATTTTTTTCATTTTTGATTATAAACCAAAATGATAAACCTGGAATCACTTGACCTCTGAGGCTATCCCTAATTCTAGCATATTTACAGATGGATTAAAACATGTGAGGAATATTGATACCAGGGAGAAAAAAAGGCATTTTAGTCTAAATTACAATGAACAGCAGCAACATGTTTTTCTCATGTGGAGAATCTGTCTATCATTTTTATGAAAATGCATTGGGGGTTTTTTAAAGCAGTTATACTGCTGGTGGTGTGTGTATGTCAAAAGTGGTCCATGGAATTTCAGAATTAAGTGTCAATTGCCAGTTTGAGAAGTCAGTAAAGTCAAATTGAAAAGACTGAGTAACAAAGAGGGTTTTAACTTTACTGTTAAAGTATCAGTCTTCAGTCTCCATCTGTGGATGGTTCCATCCTCTCCTTAGCAAGCCTTAGTCACCCCTCTGCCTGTGTCTCCTTGCTCTGGGGGAGAGGTTTGACAGACAAATGGTGTGGAGTGGTACAGTGTAATTGTTGATGTGCGAGTGTGTTGTAGCTGTTTTCTTCTTTTGTCCCTACTTAGGGGGACAGCTATTCCATCTAAGAATTAGTTGAGAGACACAAGTACCCAAGGTTTTGCAAAACCTGAAAAATAAACCTAAATATAAATAAATAAACCAAATATATCAAATAGATCTATTTGACACTATATAAAATATACTATGTAAGATTTACAAACATTAATTTAGTTGCATGAATTTCAAAGACTGGCATTAGATTACCTCACAGCCTTGCAGCTTCCTGGAAACAAGAATTCTGAATGTAGTTCATAATAGTACTGTTACATTGCTGTAGTACAAAAGTCTTCCTTAAATGTTCCAATTTTCTTTCATATTTTATGATAAGGATTGCATAAAATATTTTTGTTCCCTATTTGCCTGGAGCTCACTGGCTGTTTCTAAGACTACTAGATATATCAAGTTGTATGCAGAAGGAGTTCATGCTTATACTGTGTAAGACAGTATTACACTAAATAGGCCAGCAGTCTTCTGTCATCTCAACTGTCCATTTAAATATTAATAAGCCTTTAATTTTAACTTACTTTAATTTTTTCTGTCTAGTGCTTTGGCGGTGCTTTAGTACTGTGGTAATATTTCTTTTCCTTTTGGATGAACAAACAAGTTTATTGGTACTGATCCCAGCAGGCATTGGTGCAGTGATTGAGGTGAGTTCTTAAAGCTTTAGAACCAAATACCAATGTTTGCAGCACCATCCACAGTTTATTGTAGAAAAAGAATGCTAAACTAGTTACAGAAAAATTCTGCTGTTAGCATACTGTTCTTGCAGCATTAACTGGCTTTCAGTAGCAAAGGAGATTGTGTTCCTTAATCAAATAAATAAACTGGAAGTATCATTTTTTTCTGAGATGATCCAGCTGATATTGTAGAAACCAAACATAGAGCAATGCTGAGGTTTGTCCTATCACATCATCTGATAGGCATCGCTCCTGGCCAGGCAAGTATAACCATGTCAATAAGCCTTCATGGAACCATGGGCAAAGCACAGGCTGTGTGCTGTCAGACAGTGCTGGGACTGAGGTGCTTGGGGTAGGAGAAAAAGGAGGAGACTGCTGGCTGTGTTCCTTATTCCAGAAGACCACATCCAGTTGGTGGGTTGCCCGTACTGCTTAGAGCCCTGGCTTGTATGTAGTAAAGCACAAAGTCAGCAATAATGAGAGGATGAGATCTCTCTACCTAGCATTGATTGCAGGTCTGTTTACCTTTCAGCATTTAAAAATAAGTTCAGGACTCTCGTGGAATTTTTCACTACACATGTATTATAGTTGTAGATAATCCCTGTGGAAATACATAAAACAGTTCAGAATTTTTAGTCATTATATTGTTGAATGCAAAGTCACAAAGTGATTCTTAAATTTCAGGTTGTTGTGTAATGAACAGTGGTGTCCTAAATAGTACCATTTCATTGTCTGTAACCCTTTAATCCTGTAAATTGAGATTTTAACCTGTGATGTATTTTTGTGTGTTAAGTTTTCTGTGTCAGGTTTTCTGGTGGTTTTCTTCCTATATATGGGAATTTAGTCATATTTCAAATGTTCTTTAGCTGTCTGAAATTTTAACTAAGTTTCCAGGATAAATATATATATATATATCTCCCTATAAATATGCTACTTCTTTTGTAGAATAACTTGTGTTTTAACCCTTGAAATCGAAATAATTTTTTAAAAAATCTCAGTATTTCAGAAACTCATGAGTACATGAATAAATTTTCAGGTGAATTAAACCTTTGGTTGCATTAGGGTCAAGCTGTTGCAAGATGTATATTAAGTAGCCAAACAATTCAGTGGACTCACTGGCTTGCTTGTAGTCCACTACTGAAATGTAATGATCATGTAAGTGCCAGCTTAATAGCTGTTAGGAGTTCTGAGGCATCTTCATCTTGCAAACTCCAGCTGATCTCAAAGGTAGGTGGAAACTTGCTTGGCAGGTGTCTACTGGTGAATTCTCTAAATGCCTCAGGTGCATATTGGTGCTGAGGGCATCCAACCCTCACCTAAGCACTGCAATCCAGATATCCTGGAAGGACTACCTTATTTCATTTAATGTACATCATCTGATACAGCAATTTAATAGTGCAGGCTAACAATGTTGTACTTGTCTGATGACATGGGTTTTGGTTTGTATAGACACAGGCAGGGGACTGCAGTCAGGCTGTTGCTGCTTTATCAATGGGTGCTTGAAATAAACATTCTGGAATCTTGATTCTGATTATCTGGACCCTGCATGAGACATTCCTTTGGATAATCTTGTATGTGCATGTTTTGTTTTTGCTAATCACAGCTCTGGAAAGTGAAGAAGGCCTTGAAAATGACAATGAAGTGGCAAGGCTTGAGACCCAAAATTCAGGTATAGTAGACATTGCCTTGTTAATGATTACACTCTTGAGTCGTCCATCTGTTTTCAGGTTACTGGGCAGCTTGGCTTTTAGTGAAATGAAAATTTTCTAAAAATCCATGAAAGCTTCCTGTGTGCATCTTCTCTTATGAATGGCTTAATCCAAAAGCAGGGTGAGCATTTTGAAACTTTCTTTGAGCTCTGTAGAAGAAGCAGCTATTTGAACCAATGGTGTGAGAACCTTCAGAACTTCTCTGTCAGCCCTGCTAATTCTAAATGGGTGGGACTGTGCTCCTGCCACTGTGTTGGAAGGGCACTCTTAGCTGCCATCATGGTTTGAAATAAGAAACTGACTTTTCCATGAAGCTGTAGGTGTAACTTCTTTATTGTGAAACTAATAGAAGATGTGACATGTTCTGGAGACAGCACACTCTGATGATTATTCTGGGTAAAAATGAAGTCATGAGACTGCATAACATGCAGTGGCAGCAGGGACTCAAATTAACTTTTTTTTTTTTAATCTGACTGTAAGCTTTTTAAAGTGCCATCTACACTGAAAGTCTTATCTGGTTGGTAGGAGAAACACTTGCCTAATCCTCAGTGTTTACATCACACCAAGGGGGTTGTGCTCCTTCAAATCTGTATCTTAAACAACTGACAGCTCTGATTGTTCCTTTGTCAGTATGCAAGGAACTGTGTTCATGCAGTCACAATTTCTGGACATGTGGAGGTAATTCATAACTGATCTCTTCATGGTGATGGTTTTTAATAAAGGCTTCCTGTGTCTGCCACAGTCTTAGCTACTTGACTTTGCTTTTGCTTTGTGAACTTTGCTGTCTCAACAGCATTTTTCTAAGCAAAGAACGCCTGGAAGTTTGGTGTAAAATATGAAGGAAAAAATTAATCTTTTTGCCTACCCTGTATTTAACAAGCTAAACAGTACAGGTATATAACTCTCTTGCATAGAAGCTTATAAGAACTTTGAACTTAATGTCTAAGCAGATTAGTTTGCAGTTGAAATCCTGTGTTTAGGGAGCTGGACAGCAAGTGCTTTTCCCCCGTGTTCTGACTTGGTTGTGCTTTTTGTATGTATTGCAGTTTGGTACATACAATGACTCTGAAAAGAAAACAGAGGAGTATGATGCCCAGGTAAGAGGGAATCATATGACTTCTGATCTATAAAGTCTGTATATGTAACCTGCCAATTGATGTGTTTGGTCTTTTTTTGCTACAAGTGTATTTTTCATGTTCTCATAGTTTTCAAGTGGCTCATCATTCTGTGGATGATCAGATAGTTCTTTTGTTAGCTGAATCTAGTTGAAACATTGCTTCAAGAAGCACAATTGCAATTGACTTACCTGAAGAGAGATCTGAAAGGCCTACCACTCACAAATTTGAAAGTTAATATTTGTACTTATTTATTTAAACTGAAGGAAAGTTCACATGCTTCCTGATTTCTGAAAGGAGTTGAGTATATGTGACAATATTGTTGTTAAGTAGGGAGCTACTCTTAGACTCTGATCATCATGCTGCCTCTTGATGCCTGTGCTCTAAGGGAATTGCTTGTCTGAATTGGGCACTGGAATTTTCACTACCACCACTAGAATTGGAAGCATAGTGGAAATAATAGCAGACATTTGGGAATAGGAAAAAATTTTTGGTAAAAAATTATGTTGCTGTTTTCTAGTAATTGCCATGAAAAATCTCTATATAAAATGTGAACTAACAAGCTATTTTCCTTGTCTATTAGGCTATGAAATACTTGTCATATTTGCTTTATCCACTGTGTATTGGAGGTGCAGGTTATTCCTTGCTGAATGTCAAATACAAAAGGTACTGTAACTCTATAAATGATCATATATGGGATTGAAACATTCCACATTTTTTATTAATTAATTAATTTGAGATGATGAGTTATGTAAATCAGTTAGTTTATTTGATTCATCAGCAAGGAACTGAAAGCTTCCTTGTTCTGTAGAATCTGAAGTGTCTAGCCATTTTTTTAACACTCAGTAAGGCTACTGACTGTTGTATTCCACAAGTAGCCTGACATTAATGTAGCACAGAATTCAATAGCTTGCATATGTGAATAAGCTGGCAATAGGAAGAAGAAAGCTGCCAATGATGTTTAGAGGACCAATAGGGTGTCAGGAGAGATGACATGAATTCAGTGTTTGAACCTGTCCAGTAACAGAGAGTAGCAAAAACTGTCCCAAAATTACTTGCTCTGACCAAGAGGCTCCTCTGCTCCTAAATGGAATAGCTAGGATGGCAAGCAAACGAAAGCGTTTTTGAGAAAGAGCTCTATTCCTTTACTCTTGGATGTACTGCAACATATTAATGCTTCAGCGAGAGCTGGAGACTAAATATTTCATGAACAGGTAGATCCTTGTTCTCTTTCACTCAAGAGAGTGTCCAAAAGAGGGCAACAATGATGGTGAAGGGCCTTGAGGGGAAGCCGTATGAGGAGTGGCTGAGGGCACTTGGTCAGTTCAGCCTGGAGAAGAGGAGACTGAGGGGAGACCTCATTGCAGTTACAACTTCCTCATGAGGGCAAGAGGAGGGGCAGGCACTGATCTCTGCTCTGTAGTGACAAGTGACAGGACCCGAGGGAATGGCCTGAAGTTTTGTCAGGGAAGGTTTAGGTTGGATATTAGAAAAAGGTTCTTCACTCAGGATGTTTGGGCACTGGAACAGGCTCTCCAGGGAAGTGGTCACATCACCAAGCCTGGCAGAGGTCAAGAGGCATTTGGATGATATTCTCAGGTACATGGTGTGACTCTTGGGGATGGTTCTGTGCAGGGCCAGGAGTTGGACTAGACGATCCTTGTGGGTCCCTTCCAACTTGGCATGCTCAATGATTCTGTGAAAATAGCTTGTTCATTTTCTTTGGAGAGATGCAAGCAAGTGTGCAGCCATGAGACTTTCTTGTAGAAAAAATCTGCAAACACAAGCATGGTGGCAGCCATGTAGACGTTTTTTTATTGTCTTTAGGCCCAGAAGGGATAGGAGGGAGCAAGCAGTAGCTAAAATAATTGCTGCATACATGATTCGTAGCACTAGTACTTGAAACTGGGACAATTTCTGGGCTGTGGGAAAAGCAACTTTTTCAAAAGACTTTTGTCTTAGTAAGGAACTCACAAATGTCCAGCATTTAAAAATCCTACTCTTCTCACAGAATTCTTGCATTCATTCAGTACTGCAAAATGCTGTATGCCAGATGGTTTATGAGCTTCAACTTACGGAAGTGAAAACAATTAATATCATAGAATTCTTACCATTGTTAAATCTGTAAGGAAATGTGGCAGAACAAGTGACCTTAACAGTGGATTATCCTTTAATTGTAGAGGCATTTTCTGATGCATTTTTTAAATGCTTTTGAATTATTGAAGTGCTGCCCACAACAGTGTTGCTATTAGCCTGTCACTCACACAGCAGTACAAGTTTAATTTTAAATGATGTAACCTGAACATCATAGTTATTAGGTGTTCCTGTGATCACTAGCAGAAGTATGAAATATAATCACTGTCTGTAGCACTACTGTTATTTTGCTAAGATTTTGCTCTGTTGAACATCTGGGAGAGTTATTAGATGTAAGGAGGGAAAAATACAGATTCCTTGTATTTACTTTTTTTTCTAAAGTACCTGCTATCATGGTTTGCACGGAATGGTATTTGTTGTTTGAAACCTAATAAATCCTTATAGAGCCGTATTAAGTGTCTCTTTAGTATTTGGAATACAGTGTTACATTTGCAAGCTTAATACAGTCGGAGTTCAGTGCACAGTGTTATCTGATGTCAGTTTGGATGCAGGAGTCTTAGAATGGTCTGAAAAATTAGAAAAGCAGTTGATAAAGCTCTCCAGACATCTGTGGACTGTTAAGCTACTTTTGCTTAAACTACCTTCTCTGGAGCCCCTCCTAATCAAAGGAAGATGTGAGGTATTTAGTTCTTGCATACAGTAATTTGCAACATAGCCTTTTCTTGGTGTAGTCAGCATACAGTACTATAATTTTGTATGAAGTGAAAAAATAACTGGACTGTCTTCTTTGTTTGTAGCTGGTACTCCTGGCTGATTAACAGTTTTGTCAATGGTGAGTCTCTTCTTCTGTTCTTTTTTCTATTCATATTTCTTCAAATGGAAGCCAAGACTCAAAAGCAGAAAATTAACTTGCTGTCAGTTGGATCATTGTAATATAGAGCAATAATTTGACTGTAGGTTCCAAAATTATCACAGTAATTGAAAAAGGGAGAAGAATCAACTCAAGCGAACAAAAGAATTAGGTGCATATTCTCTTTAGAAAAAAAATAGTATAAATCACTAATTATGAAAGTATAGTTGTGTGATGTACATCTCTCCATTTGTTTGTTTTCCATATTTTATCTTCAGGAGTGTACGCTTTTGGATTCCTGTTTATGCTGCCCCAGCTGTTTGTAAACTACAAGGTAAGATTGGAAAGTGATGAAAATCTGCTTTTGTAGTCTCTTCTTCCAGACTTTATTACATTTTGATATTTTTATTTCTAGATGAAATCTGTTGCACACTTACCATGGAAGGCTTTCACATACAAAGTAAGTAAAGCTCTAATTTAAAGCTCGGTGCAGTCATTTTGAAAATTATTTTCTGTAAGAAATAGCTTAGTAATATGTAGCTTGACAGTACTTTTTTTGTTTAAGAACTAAACTTGTTTGCAATTCCCCTTAAAAAAAGAATTGATTTTAATTTTTCATTATGACTTCCATATAATGAGAACACTCACAGTCTAGTTTTTATTGTAATACTGCTTTTTGTACTGCCAGTTGTCTTGTGTGGGTGCAGATGTTGGTTCTGCAGATAAATTAATCAGCCTCAATTTAATGCGTCATTTTAGGAATAGAGAGATTATATTGACAAGGGATAGTTCTCAAGAAACAGATAGGACTGCTAAGAGACCCTATTTTGGCAGGTTCCAGGAGCTACCAGAGACTGAAATAATGTACACACTGTGCTGGGGTGGTAATTCTGAGCTTCTGGGCAATGGTGTAGTGCCAAGGGAGTGGTGGGTTGTTTCATGGGGAAAGATGGGCTGCATTGTGGTGTCCCCACTGCCTAGACTGCTCTGGTATGAAATAATGCAATGCTGCAATAAAGCTTAATACCAGACCTTGGAGAAGGAGAAGGTGAGTTTATTTCAAAACAAAACCAAGTTACTAACCCTTTGATACCTGTATACCCACACGTGCTTGTGTGTTCAAGTGGTTTGTATCCATCTTGTGACACCAAGATGGATATATCCAAGTATCCCAATCAGAATTCTGTGTGCTGATACGGGTAACAGGGGACACTCACTGTTGAGTTCCTATGTTTCCTATATTCTTCCTCAGTTGGCAACTATATGCTGATTTTGTTCTTGTACCCCTAAAGAGCCAATAGTGTTTTCACTCCCTCATTTCCCACCAATCTTCAGACATTCGAATTTTCCTACTGTCCTTTGTTTTCCTGGTCACTGTGTCCTGAGAAACCCTGCCTGGATGTGCTGGGATCATCAAAACCTCGATGCCATCAGCATGTGCTCTTTTTACTTCTGCTTCCACTCATAAATGCTTTCACTCTTCATTTGTACTGATGTACTACAGTTCTCCAGGACATCAGCGCTTTAAAAGCAGCAGTGTTAAAAAACACTCAAAAAATGGTGTCCAATTTTGAACAGATGATTTGGACAGAAGAGCTAAAATCTAAAAATTTAAAAAGCCTTTCAAGGCTTTTCCATTTCTGTGAGCCTACAGCAATAGCTCAACCTTCTACTGCCTTAATGTTTTTAAGAAACTAGGATGCATAGCTGATTGCAGAATAGCAACTAAACAGTGTTTGATGTGGAAACAGAGTAAAAGATAACAATAAATATAGTGTTTCAGGCATATACTAAGCAAATCAGCATGTTTCTTAACAAAGGGGAGTAAAAGGTATATTAGTGAAGTAATTCCACCATTTTACTTCACCATCAAAAGGTAGCAACTGAGCAGAGACATCAGCAGTTAAATAAACAATGAAGGGAGGTTGTTCAAGTAAGTAGCCTTGAAAGCAGTACAACCTCGCTGAATAGCCTTTTCCTTCAGAGCATCTATGCTTGTTTAGATGTCATATGCTACCCACAGCAAAGGCTTGTGTGTATGGAGAAAGAAGTATATGATTTTCTCAATTATGGTTAATTTACTGGGCTTTGGAGAGGGTAATTTATTTTTTCTAAATGCATATTTAAATTTGCTTGCTCTTCTGCACTTCAGGTGGAAAGAAGAGTCTGAGGGCTTCTCTGTGAATATTGTTTTAGAGAGCTTTGTTGGGGTTTTTTTCCTTAATTTGGACTCTGACTTTCCAGTTTCTGTAGGTTTTATGTTTATGCCCTCTATACATTTATGAGGAGTACCTTCAAGTGAGGTAATCTCAAAAGAAAATTATCTAGTTTAAACACTATTGGATGGGCTGCCTTGATGCATTCACTTGCAGTGGCTCATGAGGACTGCCTGTGTGCCTGAAGATAGAGCATTTAGCTTTTTCTTCCCTTTGTCATGGTAGGATCACTCACTTAGGTGTTGACTTGGAAAGGCTGTCATTTCCAACTTGCAAGGTTTGGGTATTTTTGACAAACCTCTATACAGACTTGAGAAGTGCCATCCATCCCTTATTCAAGGCATGATTACTTCCAGGAGAGCACTGAAAATATTTTAAAAATCTGTCCAAGGCTATCAAGTTAATGTTCTTAAGAGTAATGACAAGTTTTTACACGAATTTCAAATGTCTAGAAAAAATGAAAGTGAAGTGACATTTTGTAAATCTTGAGCTATTTGACTAATAAATGAACGAAAGTGTGTGGGGGGGGTTTCCAGTTTCTTTTCAAGATTTCACTAAAATTGACCCCATGTTTTTCCCCTTCCATGACGATACTCTCATTTACCTGAAACAGTGCTACTTCTTTTTTCCTTGTAACTATAACTACGTGGTCTGTAGTAGACAGTATGATCTTTCAAAGAAAGCTCTTTAAAGTTTGCATTAATTAGTTTTTCAGCATAACTCTTAAGTATTACTATAAATATGAAAGTAGTTTATGTTCCCACTGGAAAACATAGGATGCTTGTAACCTTGTATGACTGATGACTTCCTTTCTTCACAGCCAACTGGAGTATGCTTTTCTTTTATTTGTAGGCATTCAACACCTTTATTGATGATATATTTGCTTTTATCATCACTATGCCGACATCTCATAGGCTGGCATGCTTTAGAGATGATGTTGTGTTCCTGGTCTATCTGTACCAAAGATGGTATGATTTCTTTAATATTCACTAGAGTTTTTACAATGCTGTAGATGGTTGCAGTCTTTTGTTATAAAGAACTACAGTTTGGGATAGACTTGAAGCAGAATTTTTATATTATAGTAATATATGGTATGGTTGTGTATATGCCTAGTGAATAGAACGGTGAGTAGAGGATCCTGTAAAAGAGATCTCAGTATAAATAACAGGAACAAAAGCATTTTCCCATAATTGACAGTATTCCTGGACATGATACGGAATAGTCAAAAAGTTCCTCTTCTCACAGGACTCAGAATTTTTGTCAGTTACTCCTTTTCCTTCCCCAGAACAGCAGTCCTTCTTTTCACCAGATAGTTTCACATTTGCAAGTCACAAAAAAATTGCAAACAAACCCTGAGACATGATACCTGAAGTAAGGGGAAGGAGAGAAATTCTTAAGCTTGTTTTCACAAAGCCACTTAGGTGTTCTGGGCTTTTAACCCTTGCTGAGGGGCCACATGGCTGCATATGTTCAATATCTGAGACATGCTTTCCAAGTTGCTCTGCAAGGCAGTAGCAAAAGGTGTCTTACGATGAGGGACTGCCCTGCTCTGCTTTTCTCTTTATCTACTTTGCAAACACAAGTTATCAGGTTCTCTTGTAAGCTGTGTTTCAGATTCAAGTAACTAAAATGGGCAAGAAGGTTACATACAGTACTCATGAATACTGTTCGTAGTGAAGCTACAGAAAGTGTATTCTTGTTCCTAAGAATAAATACCTACATGTGGAGCAAACAAGAATTTTAAGGCAAGATCACACTATACCAGAATATGTGAGTGTGTACATCTAACTAATCATTAATACTAAATGCAGACTAACTCATTAATACTATATGCAGTTTGGAATTTATCGTACCTAAGTGTAGTAGAATAGGTTCTCTGAGGTATTTTTCTAGAAGTTAAGAGCTCAGATAGGAGTTGCACACTGGTTTCAAGTTTGAGAGATATCCTGGATTGCTTGAGAAATACTGCAGCCAAACTTTAGGGGAGCTAACACATCTCTTAAGAGGTCCTGCTATGAGACAACTGGTTAAGTCACATTATGAAGAATCTGATATGTCTGTAGATAATCTTTAAAACTTTTGGGTTTTGCTGCATATGGGCAAAGAATATAAAACAGAGAATATGACAAATTCACTTTTAAAATTAACTATCACAGAACTGCTTAACTCCTTCAGATAGCAGACTATAACTAATAATATTTTTTTTTTCTGCCAGGCTTTATCCTGTGGATAAGAGCAGAGTAAATGAGTATGGAGAATGTTACGAAGAAAAGTCAAAAAAGAAAAGCTCATAGAGAATAACTAAGAATTGAAGAAGATTCTGACCCCTGGACTCTTACTTGCTTTGTGTATTATTGGGTCTTAAGGAAGGAAAAATTTATTTAATAAGAGTATTTTTAAAGCTTATGACAGAACTACACGGACAATACATCTTCTATATTGCCAAAATCTAGTTTTGATATCCTCCTGTTTCAAGACCCTCTTTTGTCCTCACAAGGTCTGAAGTCTGCCAGATTATTATATAACTTCCTGCATTTCAGCGTCTCTTCACTGAAAGCCTAAGCATCCTGACCATTGTAACTAAGATCCAAATCCATGTTATTAAGACAGCTCACTAACTGAAAGTGTGGTGCCCACACCAGTAGGCTATGAAAAGTGAAAGAATGAGACAGTGCATTACAGTAGAATCAAGAATTATTGCCAAACTGGAGGCTGTCAAAAATAAAAGGTATAATATTGGATTATATGCTAATTACAAATCATTCTCATTTGATAATGGAGATAATGAAAATTCTAGAAATTGTGACTTCGTAACTTAAAAAATACGTTATTGAAGATATACAATGAGACAGATGGAGTTGTTAAACTTCAAATTCTGCCACGTTCTTGGCCCACAACACAGCAGAGGGTTTTAGTTGTCTTAAACTGAATGAAGGTGTGAAAGAACTGCAACGTGATTTCTTTCAGTATGTATCCAAGTTTACATAAATCCTTCTGCATTGTTGACAAACTGATTTCTCGGCATAGCAGGTATTCGCATAATGCAAATCATTGTTATGTGCTAGGAAGGTCTCTTAACACATCTTAAATTCTTCATTATTTGGTACCCCGGTGACCTACTAAGTCAATTCTGACATGTTTTAAAGCTAATAATGCCTTGGTCTGTTCTCCTTTCCCTCCCTGCCCCATCCTGTTTATAAGATGAAACATGCATAATTCAAGTGGAATAATTTATCTTAAATATAATACAGGTTCAACAGAGTACCCAGCTATAGAGAAAAAAACCCATCCTGGTAAAGAACAGGTATGCTTTCATACAATTTAAAATCCATAATCCATGGGAGTGGAATTCATTAAGGGAGGTATTTTGATCTGTTTTTTTCAAACTAGTAAAAATAATCAGGTTGAATTATAATACCAAAACTGAAAATTCACAGCTATATCTAGAAACCATGGTTCTAGATTTTAAGAAGCAAGTTTCTTAGTAACAGTAAGTGAAATACAGAGTGCATTCCTTTCAGCAGCAAATAAAATGCAATTAAAAAATTCCAAAAGGCAGAATTCTAGTTTCCAATTCTAATTTTGCTTTGGTCAGTATATTTACAACTAACCCTAATGATTTCTTAAATTGCACGCTGTTTGTGCAAGGCTTTGTCATTGACTGAAAATAATCATTGAATAACCTTGAAGAACACAGGTCAGCTCCTGTGGTCTGTAACTACTTCATGACATGGATTTTGTCTAGTTCTGATACTACAAAAGTCTGAAAATTAAAATATTTGGGTCCCAAAACTATTAAGAAATGTGCCTAACGTCTTTTGTCACAGGCTATAGTCTTTCCTGTACTGAAGTCCTCCGTACATGCTACTGGCAATGGAAAGAAATCTTGAAGTGAATATTTAACTTCTGTTCACATTAAAATCTCTTTATGCTGTTAATTATAACTAAGGAGGACTGTTGATTTTATCATCAAACACATAAGTAAGTCTATGCAAAACTGGGGTTACATTTACTTTATCTTGCACCTGTTTTGAATTTGTTTGCAATGAGCTGTTAAGCAAACTAATTTGTGGCTCCTATTTCATAATAAGTTTATGAAAATTTTTCCTGATATAAAGAATGCATATAGCACGTTCCCTTTTTGTGCCATTTCAAAGCAACCAAGTCACTGATTCTTCTAGAGTAGCTTCTGAAAGTCCAGGATACGTTAATTGGGTATTTCTAATGTTTCATCACTCATTTTTGTACATAGCTGTTGAAAAATTGCTCTTGCACCTTTACATACTCTGAATTTATTGGTCTTCTGTCTTTCATTTCTGATGACAATGACCTCATAATATCCTATACAATAGTCATAAAGCATATAAAATTAGAACATTTTAAGTCTTTAAATGAGCAAGACTTTCCTGTTCAAGTCATTGTTTTATGCATTCCATTTCCAAATAAAAGACTTGTCATATGGGATAAAGAGTTACCTTTTGTTACTGGAAGGAAAGGTGGTGGAAAAAGTACTTAAGTAGTATAACTTTGGAGATATTGTTTTAACTTTCTTTTTGTGGAAATGACAATTTAAAACAAAAATGTGGTCAGCATGTGATTAATGTGGAAGAAAAACTTACGTAAAATTCCATTGAAAGTATTGCAGCTCATGATGGATTATCAGTATCTACAACCTATTTAAGTATTGGAAAGTAACTTAAAAACTTCCTCACTTCTAATAGGATTTACTGTGGCAAGCAACTAGGTGCCAATCTCACTTTCTCATCTTTATTAGGCTTATAATGGCTGTGGTTTGGGGCTGGGGCTGTTTTAGAATGAATTGAGAAAATCATCATATGCTCCTGGAAGTTGCTCTTGCACAGGACTTGGTGCATAATACTGCAGCAGTTGTGATTCTGTAGGGACATAAGTGACAAAAGGCAGCCAGCTGGACTCTTCCTGTGGGTGTACATGGCCCATGGCACCATCCCTCTTGGCTGTGACAGAGGCCATCCTGTGTTCTTGCACAGCTCTTCCTCTTCCATACCCTGCTACTTCCTGCACATCATTTCCTGCTGCTGACCCTGTTCTCCAGGAGCTGACCTTCTGCCTTTATGACTTTTTTCTTTGGAGTCACAAGAGGAACTGATTTACAACATAGGCAGCAGCACAGATTGTTTTTGTCTTGCCCAGCAGAGCTCAAGAAGAATGCTCTGCTCTGCCTCAGTTGCTGCTGGAGCAGGAGCTGTGTTTTGCTGCTAAAATGTAGACTCTGCACCAGTATATGTTTCATTTTAATACCACACTCCAGTAGCTGTCGGCTACAGCATCTACAGCTGCTGACAGAACCGCTGAGATGCACAGTCCTGCAGTTTGTCTGCAAACACCACATTCCCTGGTTTTCCCTTCAGGAGATAAATCTCATCTTGAAGTCAAATATGGCAATTTATTAGTAGAGCTGGTCCCCTTTACATTACAGCTTACAGCTTTTCCATATTGTAAGACCTGAAACAGGTGGGTGCCCAGTGCCAGCACAGCATCTTTCCACTCTTACACGACTAGTTGGGCTTTCCTGATAGTCCTGTGTAAAACCCTCTGAGTGAATAGGTGTTCTCTCTCGTGCTAGGAGAGGTTTGGTCCTGCATCTGTGAGGGTCAATGCACTTTTTCTGTGGTTACAGGCATATCTAAAGAAGACATTAAGCTGTTAGAGAGTGTCCAAAGGAGGGCTGAAAGAATGGTCAAAGGTCTGGAGGGGAAACCTTGAGGAGTGGCTGAGATCACTTGGTCTGTTCAGCCTGGAGAGGAGGAGACAGGGGAGACCTCAGTGCAGTTACAACTGGGAAGAGGAGGGGCAGGCACTGTGGGGGCCTGTGGTGACCAGTGACAGGACTGGAGGAAATTATATGAAGCTGAGACAGGGAAGGCTTAGGTTGGATATCAGGAAAAGGTTTTCCACCTAGAGGATGGTTGAGTACTGGCACACACTCCCCAGGGAAGTGGTCACAGCACCAAGCCTGGCAGAGTTCAAGGAGCATTTAGACAATGTTCTCAGGCACCTGGTGTGACTCTTGGGTATCCTGCACAGGGCTAGGAGTTGGACTCAATGATGTTGATGGGTCCTTTCCAACTCGGCATATTCTGTGGTTCTATGATGCTATTTAAGACTTTCCTCTTAGTACAAAGGGAGGACTGTGATGTCTCCTCTTTAAGAATATCTGGAGCTAATCTGTTCCAGCTTTTCCTTTATGCTGTTCTGTTTCTTACTGCTCTTTTGTTTTGCAGTTTTTGTAATTTATTTTTTTTTAAACCTCCCCTTCATCAAAAGGAACAAAACAGATTCAAAAAAGACAAACACTTTAACACTGGTGCATTGTGTCTCATGGCTGCTTGTGTTTGGTCAAAAGAATAGGCTAGCTTCTCCCCTGCTGCCTCCTGCTTTCTGTTTAGCAGTACTCTGTCCCTTTAGTCCTTGCCATCATAAAACCTCTTGCAGGCTGTTTTGAGTATAGTATTTGCATATAGTTGCCTCTCAGGTTCTGTCTCCTAATACTCTCCTTAGTCTTCCACAGCTCTACAATCCTTATTAAGACAGAGCTCTGATAGTTGCCTTTATGATGATTTTCCCTCCTTCTATTCTTGCACACCTGTAAAGACTCATGGACTGTCCTACTTTTATTTTCGACTTGGAAGAGTTGACTCTCAACATTTTTACTAGGCATTATTTGCCTCTAGCAGCCTCTAGCCACAGGTTAGTCTGTATCAAGCAGCCTAAAGCCAGGTAGATGTTTCATTAATGTGGTTCATCTGCATGCTTTGGTCCAGCTAATCACTTGGCCACTGAAGTAAGATGCTTCTTTGAGCACATACCTGAAAATTGCAGCTACACTCTTCACTCAGAACTGCAGGCCTGGCACACCTCCAGCTTAGCACAGTGTAATGCTCAATGCCTGGCTTGTGGCCAGGAAGCAGTGGCTGTCCAGCACTCTGCCTCCTTGCTGCCTGCAACCTCCCATCTGCACTTCAAGCTTCAGCTCAAAGATTGTCACAGATACCTAGTTTGGACTGACAGGACCTACTGGAGTATAGACTCTGCTTTACATTTCCTATGCTGAAAATCTCAGCTCTTGGTACATGTGCCCTTTAGTCTCCATCATAAGCAGGTGCTTCATTTGGTAAGACCAACAAACCATTCATTAACTTGTTTGAGAAAGAGCTGACTAGCCTCATCCTCTGCCATCCCAGCACTTGTTACAGGTACACAGGAGAAAAAAAAACAAACTTGAAACAGGAATTTGTGTAGTTTCAAGTTTTCACGAACTTGGGGGTCTCAGATTGGTGTCAAAGGGCCATGCAATCTGAAAAAATCCCAGTCACAGACCTTGACTCCATTATCCTTGGAACACACTAAGTATTCTCTGCTACTCTGATCCTCTTTAGCTATGCCAAACGTGCAAGGATCAGCAGTACATTATGGATGTTTGCTTATTATCAAAAACCTCCACTGAACGAAAGTTCAAGAATCAGAATTGAAGATAAGGCTCTGAGAGCATTCATGTCTTTCACTACTGCTTTCTTTGACCTGTCACTTCAAACTTGAAATACATTCAGCCCCAAGGGGAGTGGGGAAAAGATGATATTGTTCTTTGATTATGCTGCATTTTTAAATGATTAGTTACAAATACCTGTAGGTGGAGTGCCAAACAAGTCCCTTCAGCTTTCTGATATTCTGTCCCAGGAACTCAGAAAGGTTGTGGTCTTCTCTTGCTAATCAGCTACAGCCATTCCCAGTCTTTGCTGAGATAAAAAAGAAAAAACACAAACAAAAAACCACAAACCAAAAAATAACCCACCAAAAACAAACAAAGAAAAAAGCTGAGAAAAGCTGCTGACCTCTGCATTTCTAAAGGAAGCAAAGTCTTTGAAAGTCTTCCAGTGACAGAGTGGTTTAGTTCATGCACAAAACAGGTATTTCATTCTGCTGAAGATCTGACCAACTGAAGGTAATATTCTTACATTCAGCTACCATCAGGATCATATATTTTGCTTCTTTTCATATTAATTTTCCCGAGCATCTTTTTTGCAGGTTAAATGTAGTTCCATAGCTCTTCCTTGGGACTATATCCTGGCCATCACAGCACTGGGGCAGAACTCCAAAGGACTTGCCAGCAAAGTGAAAGGATACTCCCCTCCAGTGAAGATGCCAACTACTAACTCTTTTTTAATCAAGTTGAAAATTTCTTATCCGAATGGACCATCTGTGAAGTAAGAGAGTAACACTTAGAATCACCAAGACCAAGAGTAAATGCTAAGAGAAGTGCTTTGTTTATAGAAGCAGAATTAGACTCTCCAGCATTGCTATCACTGAACCATTTTTGTACAGTGCTAAGGATTAGTGCACACAGGTTCTCATATCCTGCTGTCATGGGAGCAGGAATTGTTTTACATTGGACTGCTGAGCAGCCACACTTCGCCTTCTGGCACAATGAATCACAGACATGAGTATCCTCAGAGCACTTGTACAGCATTTACTCCACACATACAAATGGAACCCTGAGCAGTCAGTTTTTTTTCAGTAGTGCTCCTGACAGCTGGCAGAGACCAAGCAGCCTCTGTAGGGTAATGCTGCATTTCTTTCTCCTTTCATCAAATACCCATATATGGTGAGGCAAAACTTTTCTTATATGGTAACACGTTGGTTTGTAAGCTTGGATCTAAGTGTAAAGGGTTAGGATATTGAAGCTCAGTTACACTTACTGTTTCTTATATAGCAGGACATCTGGGGGGTACAAGCACAGGACTGAGGGCAGAGTTCTCATCACCCAGTAATAGATACATGAACTGCAAATGGCCAGTTAATGACTGCTGGGGAATGTCATCCAGGGGCCAGGTAGAACAAGGTTCTGGACGCAAAAATGAAACAACCCATTTGAAAAACCTCCCACGTATGATGAAAATGCAGAGGATTACAAGGCATAAAAGATGTTCAAAGAGCCCCCTACAAGAACAAGAAAGTTACAATGGCAGAGAATGCTCCACCATTAACCCCAGGTAAGGACACTGTGCCTGATCAACACCATCTCTTCACTGCCAGCACGTTCCCAACTCCTTCGGTACAGGAAGTGCTGCTTCATGGTTAACCTTTTGCTACTGCAGACTCTGCAGTCATATAGTAAAAAATAACCTGTGAGGGGTAAAGTACCAAGAAAATAAAAACTTTAAGGAGCCAACAGTGCGCACATTATTTGGTCCACTTTTCCCATGTAAGAAGGTCATGGATACTGCACTTTGTCTGAGTAAATTTCCATGCAAACTGGCAGATGCAGGCATTTTCAGCACTGAAGTAGTCAAAGTCTGATAGCATTTGAACAGGTTACACCTGGGCCACAGAGATCTGCACCAGAGGGAATGAGTTTCTGTGGAGATCTCAAAACTTGTGAGTCTCATTGGTATGGCAACACAGTGTTGAACTTTCAAAAAGCAGTAATTCACTAGGGACCAAAGCCACAGAGTTATGGTTTAACACCAGGTGGTATCTAAGCACCACACAGCCACTCACTGCTCATCCTCTGTGGGACTGGAAAATTGGAAGGGTAGAACTGAAGAAAATTGGGTTGAGACAAAAACAGTTTAATAATTAAAACAAAATCATAAATAAAATTGCAAGAAAACTGAGAACAAAGACAGAGGAAAATAAAACCCAAGAAAGACAAGTGATATAAATTAAAACAATTACAACTGATGCCCAGCCTGTCTCTGAGCAGCATCCTCCCCACTTACCTCCCACCAGCTTTATATGCTGAGCATGACACCATATGGTATGGGATATCCCTTGAGTCAGTTTGGGTCAGCTGTCCAGGCTGTGTCCCCTCCCAACTTCTTGTGCAACCCCAGCCTCATCACTAGTGGGGTGGGGTAAGGAGCAGAAAAGGCTTCAACACTGTGTAAACACTGCTCACCAGTAAAAAAAATGTCCCTGTGTTATCAGGACTGTTTCCAGCACAAATACAAAATATAGCCCTGTAATAACTACAGCCAAAACCATCACACGGGAAATTAATTTCTCCTCAAACCCACTAAAGGCAGTGTGAAATATGAGGCAGAGTGTGCTTGAGGGAAAGCAAAGTATGATACACTTGAGCATGGCTGACCACCAGCCAAGAGTAAGAAAAGGATCAAAGAGCTTGTGAAGGAATTATTGGAACTGATGTGTGAAAAGCGGCACCAAATGTTTTTAAACAGAATTGAAAAGTTCAATGTTTGTTTGGCACAGAGTGTGTCTCCTGCAATTAAGACCTGATTTTGAGAAGGCAAATGTGGGAGGAGAAGGAAGGGCTAAATAATGATTTTAAGGAGCAACAGGCAAGTAGAAAGAAGCTGAATCAAATAGTAAGTCTCAGTCAGGTGTGAGAAGAGAGACAGACCATTCAGGAACCATCACACACAGTGCAAGAGATACACAGAGTCCTGGAAGAAAGGTATTTAAAATGTGAAGGGACCACTGCAACTCTGAGGGAGAGTCCCGATCTGGAGGATATTGGTGTAGAGACATGGGAAGATCCAGAGCATGTAAGTCTGGTAACCATAATAATAGTCCTAGAAAGGTCTTTTAGCATTTTTAGCTTCTCTAGCTGGCATAGGGCCAGCTAGAGAAACAAATGGCACCTTCATTTACCAAGACCATTGTAAAGAAAACCAAGGCTGGAGATGCAGCCCAGCAGAGAAGAGAACAAGTTACTGTCACAACAAACTTCATTCTGCAGCAAATAAGAGCCATGACATGTGATCCCCTCTATAAAAGGGATTACACTGAGCAGCTGGTTAAGATGAAGGGGTGTCCTTGATTAACTGTGTATGACTATATGATTTTACTCAATCAGTAGCCTTGGGGTGAAACTGGGACCAAGATCAGCCACACTGGCTGAAGATTCCCTGGTCAGACTCAGACTAATGGATGTTATAGGTCATTAAGGGGTCTTATGCTGACAGATTGTACTGGGTCTTGCTAGGAGTGAGTTACCTTTCTTCAAATAGCATGTATTGTGTTCTGCTTTGAGTTTGTGACCAACAGACAACACACCAATGTTTTGCTTGTTGCAAAGCAGAACTTGGACAGAATCGAGACTTTTTTTTGCCTGCTCTACCCCTAACATGAGCAGACTGGGGAGGGCAAGAAGCTGGGAATGGACACTGCTGGGACAACTGACCAGAACTGACCAGAGAGATATCACTTTGTGCCATATAACCTCATCCCCAGCAAATGTAACCTTGCCTCCTCCAATGTGCCATAGTTATCAATGTGTCCATTAAATCCATTCTCTACTACAGAGTGAATCAGCTTCCACAGCTGAGTCCTCAGACTTAATGCTAGGTAGTTCCCATGATCTTCTTTAGGATCCTTGGTGTCAGGTTACATATTTTCATGGCTTGAGATATTGAAACATTCTGGTTTGACATAGTTACTGAGTTCCTTTAAACTCACTGGTAAATACTATCTAATTATAGACCTTCACTGATTTTTTAAACATTTTTTTCCTTTCTCTTGAACAACATAATTCGTAGTACTTGAGCCTAAGACAGATCATGCTGCATGCAAAGATTTGATACAGGGCCCCCTCAAGTTCCTCAGTATTGCCACAATTGTCCTAAGTGTTCCTTCTCTATTTTGCATTATGGACTTCCTGGCAAGCTCTTCCACTTCTGATGTTTGATGTTTCTTTCAGCATTGTGAAGTTATTCATCAAACTAATCTGATACTGTTTTATTTCCTCATCTTGTGACATTTCTCATAATGATTTCCTTTCAGCCTTTTCAAATGGACCTTTAAAAAGAGAGGCACATTTGCAGAAAGCTTGCCTCTTTACACAGTTATCACTGAAGCTAGACCTAAACATAACATCTTATTTCCTTTCACTTTGCTGCTGGACCATAAAAATTGTATTTTATTTTTATCACTCCACTATCATCATCCATTCCCAGGGCAACTCCCTTTCACAGAAATGGTTGTAAAGCAGGATGTGTGTAAGATTAAGTATGCCTTGAAGGGTAAATTTTTTTGAGGAGAATTGTGAGCTCATTATTTGTCCAGACTTAGATTCTCAGTACAGGATTGATACGGATATACTGTATCCGTAAAGAGAACTTTCCACTAAGGGTCACTAAGATGATTAAGGAGCTGGAGCACCTGACTTATGAAGACATTGTGAGGCAGATGGGATTGTTTAGCACCAAGAGGGAAAGGCTCAGTGGGGAGCATATCAAAGTGTATAAATAGCTGATTTAAACAAGATGGATTCAGACTCTTCTCAGTGGTATCCAGTGACAGGATAGGAGGCAGTGGATACAATTAAAATACAGGAAATCCTACTGTTACAGTTTCAAACCCAAGCTGGAATTCCTTCCAAATAGCTTGGAGCCAACGCCCCAGTGTCGGTAAAGATGTTTAACAAAGGAGACAAAAGACATGCATATGCTGATATTATCTACTTTGGCCAGGTCTTTTGTTTCGATCTTTCCCCAGCAGGGGAGAGAGGGGGAAGGGGTTAGTGTTTCTGGCTTTCTGCGCAGGTCAGGGAGCTCAGCTCTCGGCAGAGCGAGGAGGACGACTCACACACTCCCCAGATCTCGGCATCACTGGATCCTGGATGGTGTTCCTCTTCCCTTCTCTATCTCGACCATTTTTCATCCGTAAGCAACTATAAACACCACCAATTTACCGTGAGGAAAAGGAGGGAGAACGCCTCGGTTTCCTGCATCTGCAGAGACAGGATTGTTGCTGCTTTCTGCCTTCCCATTTTTCTCACGGGAATCAACCTGAGAACCAACTGCCGCCACCCTGAGGGAGCCCAGCTGGCTGGGCGCGACATCGCCACCTGCTGTCTGTAAATATTACTGCAACCCCTGAGAGAGAGTGGCCCGCGGCGGATGTGCCACAGCGCCACCTGCTGTCCGTGGATATAATTGCATGTCCCCTTTTGGGGGTAGCCAAAAAAGACCTTTTTGACTGTTTTGCCTAGTTATTTGGGGGGTGGAAGGGTTTATTACAAACTGTTGTTGTTTGGTTCTTTTCTGGATATACATATATATGTATATGGTGGTTAAGAACTGTTATCCTTTTCTTTATATATATTTTTCCCTAATTAAAGTTCTGTTTTTCTAAATTCAAAGGAGAGGGATTATTTCTTGGCCAACATAGATATCTTAGTTCTCCCTCGAACTAAAACACCTACATAAATGTGAAAAATTCTAGGAGTGATAAAGCACTGCAGTAGGTTGCCCAGGAATGTTGTGGACTCTCCAGCCTTGAGGATATTAAACTCTGAATAGACACGGCACTGAGCAATCTGCTCTAAGTGACCCTGCTTTGAACAGCAGAGTAGACAAACACCTCCATAGATCTCTTCCAGCCTCAGCTATTCTATGTCCCTATGATTCTGTTCTTTTCCTTATTTTCCCTCCCCTGACAAAAAACCCCAAACCTTACTCCTTTTCCAGGTCACTTCATACCCCCTATCTGTCCCCAGCCCAATGGTAGGCACACAGAAAACCATGTGGTAGCTGTGAAAAGAAACAGGAGGAAAGAGCCCCATTTAACCTGATTGCAGCAGCCCTCCTCTCTCTCTCCACCATTGTTGTGCTCATTGCTACCAAGCAGTAATCAGCAAAAGGCAGGGGCTGGGACTTAGCAACAGTGAATAGAAAGGGTCAAGAGACCTCTTCAGAAATTCAGCCTGTGACAATACCTACAAGCCAACCATCTGCAGGGAGCATGTCTGTCAGCTTTGAGAACACAGGTCTGCCATCACCAGAGCTAGGGCTGAGAGTTGCAACCTCACCTACAACCAACATGTTCTGGCCTGTAGGCACGTCCTTCACTACCACCAGCAAAGGGCAACAAGGCTGATGAGGGGACTGGAGCACAAGTCCTATGACAAGGGAGCTGGGGTTGTTTGGCCTAGCGAAGAGGAGGCTCAGGGGGGGACGTTATTGCTCTCTACAGCTCCCTGGAAGGAGGTTTTAGCCAGGTGGGGGTCATTCTATTCTCCCAGGCAACCAGAAACAGGACAAGAGGGCACAGTCTTCAGCTGTACCAGGGGAGGTTTAGACCAGACTTTAGGAAAAAGTTTTTTACAGAGAGAGTGACTGGGCATTGGAAAGGGCTGCCCAGGGAGGTGGTGGAGTCAGTTTAAGAAGGGACTGGATGTGGCACTCAGTGCCATGGTCTAGAAGACTAGGTGGTGTTAGCTCAAAGATTGGACTCAATGATCTCAAAGGCTTTTTCCAACCTAGTTGATTCTGTGATTCTGTGAATCCAATTGCTTCCTTATACATGGGTCCTGGGGCTGCACTGCCTAAGTAAGACCCACTGTTAGAAAGGCAGAGACCAATGTCCACCTCTTCAAGGAGACCCTAAATATCAAGGTCTCACAGATGGCCCTCTTCCTGTGAAGCCTGATGTTATTGCTCTCCCTCCCTTGGGCTTGCCAGCTGGTTCCTATCTCTGTCAAGGGCTAAAGGAGTCTGGCAAGCAGGCAATGCTGAACTGGAAGTTTTGTAGGAATGACTCAATTTATAGGCCATAAGAAGCCAGGGAGATGACTCCTCAGCCATGCTGATGTCAGGAGATGAGCTGCTTTGCTCCTAGGAGGAGATTAATTGTTTTAGTAGAAACACAGGCCAGTCCTCTCTGAGCAGTGGGATGCTGAATGCCACTCCTTAGCCTGTAAAGGCTTCACATGAGGAAAGGAGGGTATACATTGCTCTGTCTCAGCAGACATACACTTCTATCCCTGCCACTGGTGAGAATTACTCAATGCATGGCACCACCACTATCAGAGACAAGACTGTCCCTGGTCACAGGGCCACTAATTTCTTCCTTCACCTAGTGACATATCTTAAACCCTTCTCCGTGATGAGAGCTGTTGGTTGATTCCTCTCAAAGATGAGGTACTCTCTAATCTTTGGGAAGGAGAACTCTCTTATATTCCTGCAGGATACTCACAGAAACCCAACTATGAAGCCTAGGTAGAAGACCCCATCACCCCATCACCCATGGCAGAGTGCTAACTCCATCTTGCCCAAATATTTACTTAAAGGTCCTGAATTTTTTGAATTTATGACATGTGTCATGCCCTTCTCTGCTCTTAATCTTTAATGCCTACAGCCCCCTGGGCCAGGAGTGCATCCTTACCAGAGGATCTGTCTTGGGAACCAGAGACCCAATCTTTTGTTGTGACTGCATGTGAGAGATCAGCAGGGCAGAGCAGCTAGAAGAAGAGAGTTGGATTTGGAGAGAAACTTGTTGATCCATGCCTTTGCAACATGCTCTAAGCAATCTATAAGACATCCAGGCCCCAGGGCACATACCCAACTGCATCTGGAGATGGATCACACCACGAAGTATTTGCCCTTCCCCATCAAGTTATCCCTTTTCCAGTCCCATGCTACCATGTCATGGCTCATATAGGACTGTTCTGTACATTTGGCGATTCCACTCTGAATTTTGTCTAATTCTAGTACATCCTTTTTGAGGCACAGAGACCAGAACCACACTCAAGGTGTAGGCAAACTATGAATTTATGCAATGGCATAGTGGTGCCCTCTTTAGTCCTTCCCCAATCATGCCTAACATGCAATTTTCTTTTTGACTGCTGCTGAGCACAATGCCTGTTTGGGTCATGTAACCTTGGGATCTCACTTCCGAGTGGTACTGATCAGCTCAA
The DNA here is from genome assembly GCA_035047865.1 of Dendrocincla tyrannina. Classification (NCBI taxonomy): domain Eukaryota; kingdom Metazoa; phylum Chordata; class Aves; order Passeriformes; family Dendrocolaptidae; genus Dendrocincla; species Dendrocincla tyrannina. The sequence goes on along the minus strand of JAWWMP010000081.1, from coordinate 85,929,555 downwards.
AACTCACCACGTTATGCATGAAGCTAGGAACGTGTTTCACCTCTGTGCCATACTTGATTTATCAGCATTAAATTCCATCTGCCATGTAATTGCTCAATCACACACTCTTGTAAAGTTCTTCTGCAATTTTCTACTCTGCTTGTGTCCTTGCTGCTTTGAATAACTTCATCCCATCAGCAGATCTTACCACTTAGTGCTTATTTATGGCACTTCTGGGTCATTCATGAAAGTTACACAGTGCAGACTGTGTAATGCGGAACGCTTGTGCAGATCCTCCTTAGTTGAAAGAATTGACCATAAAGGTCAGGTTGTGTGGGACCTTGTGCAACCTGATCTAGTGGGTGGCATCCATGCCCATGACAATGGTGTGGCCACTAGGTGATCTTTAAGTGCCCTTTCAACTCACAGCATTCTATGATTTATCTTTTATGTTTTAACAATAATGTATCTGTACCACCTTCCATTTTATTATTATTGATAAAATTTCCTTGTACAGGTTTTTGGAAATTCAAGTAGCATATATCAGTCAGATGACCATAATTTCCATGTCTTTCCAACACTTGACAGAATTCAAAGGCAACAATGTTCAATAAGCAATTCACATTTCTCCTGGAATCTACTAATCCTATACTGTCTTATTCCAGAGACATTTCACAGATATTTTCCCTGTCCATGGCAGAGGAGCTGGAACTGGGTGATCTTTAAGGTCCCTTCCACCCCGAGCCGTTCTGATTCGATGATTTCTACTAATTCACCTGGAAGAACATCAGGCTTAGAGACCTGCCGTTCCCCAGGATTCCACTGCAATCCCTCTCACAGTCTGGCATCAGGTTTTCTACCATGCCGTCTTCAGATTTTGAGCAGTAGTAGTAGTTACACGCTACCGCCATTGATTAGGTTTCTTAACTCATGAGCTTGATGAGAAACCCAGGACCAGCCACTGGGGTATTTTCAGGCTTCGCTCCGTTCGCCCCCACCACGACCCCTCCTGCAGCTGCCCCCATTCCCGTCAGATCCCCCGTGCAGTGCCGCTCCGCCAGGCAGTGCCGCCCCGCCGCTGTCCCTGGCGCTGGACAGCGGCCTCTCGCCCCGCCCGGCCCCGCCCGGGCCCGCCCCGGCCACCGCCCCTCCGGCACCACGCTGAGTGGGGGCGCCGGCTGCGCCGCGGGGGGCTGTGAGGGCATCTTCTCCGCTCTGTCTGTTTATCCCCACCTCCTTCCCGCTCCCCTTTCGTCTGTGTGCTGGTTTGCTCCCCGTGTCGCGGCGGCGGGCAGCGCTGCCCCCGGCCCGGCCGCTCCGGGACACGGCGCCCGCACGGGCCGGGAGCGCCACGGGCTTGCGCCGGCAGCGGGATCCCCACGGCTGGGGGGTCTCCCCGCGGCTCCTCGGGGACAAGGACGGCGGCGTTTGCGGTGTCCCCGCGCCTCGGCGCCCTGTGCCGCATATCCCCCGCACACAGCGCCCGCCCGCACACAGACACACACACACACACGCACACACACGCACACGCACGGGCGCTCCAGGCACACCCCGCAAGAGCCCGGTCGAAGGGCACCCCACGGCCGGGACCCCCCGTGCGCAGCACCCCCCGACAGGAGGGGATCCCCCCGGGTGCCCCCGCAGCTCTCCCGCAGCCCTTACCTCCCTATCATAGTAGAATGCTGCTGCACGGCAGCTTCCAGTAGCCTCTCTAGAATAGTCCATTCCCCCATCGCTGTTCATCCGGAGACAAAGACTTTGGCAAGCGGAGGGGATTTCTTCACTTCTGCCTTCCTCTTTTTTTCACCCCTCCTATTTTTTTTTTTCAGGGGGAGGGAAAACAAACAGAAGAGCAGTCCCTCTCTACCGCCCGCAGTCCGGTCGCGGGAGTGCGGCTGGAGGCGGCAGCGCCGCCGAGGTTGCCCGGCCCGGCCCGAGATCGGAAGAGCGT
>JAWWMP010000081.1:85828726-85927525 GCA_035047865.1 Dendrocincla tyrannina | reverse complement strand
CCACTTAGTGCTTTCGTTTATTTATTCATTCACCGCTAAGCCGCTGCTCCGCGACGCGCGGTGGGCGAGCGGCGGGCTCGGAGGGGCGCCGCGGCTGCGCCAGGTCGCCCCGTGCCCTCTTTGGCCGCAACATGGCGGGCTTGGAGCCCTTCAGGCCCGTGCTGTCCGCTCTGCGCCGCTGCTACGCCGAGGCCGCGCCGCTCCACACCTTCGTGCGGCGCCTGGCCGAGGCCGAGGGCGAGGGCGGCGCCGCCAGGGCCGCGGGGCTGCTGCGGGACAGCGACGCGCCCCTCTACCGCACCTTCGTGGAGCAGTGCCTGGTGTGCGTGCCCCGCGGCGCCCGCGCCATCCCCCGGCCCGTCACCTTCCAGCAGGTAGGAACGAGCCACGAGGGGCGGCCAGAGCCCTGCCGGGGGCTGGGGGGCTCTCCCGGGGGGACCTGCCGTGGGCTCTCCCGGGGGGCTCTGCTGTGGGCTCTCCCTGCCGTCCCTGAGGGCGCGGGGCCGGCCCCGGCTCCTCGTGGCTGCCGCGGCCGCTGGGCCTCCCCTGCTGCTCGCAGCTCCGCCGCTGCCGGCCCGGGGCGGGGGGATCACCCCCTTGCCCTTCTGGGGGTGTGTGAGCAAAGCCCGTGTGCCCGCGGGTGGAGTGGGTGAGCAAAGCCCGTGTGCCCGCGGGTGGAGGGGCCGAAGGAGTGCGTGCGGGGCTGCCCGGCCGGGGACAGCACGCCGAGCGCGGCCGGGGCGCGGCGGGACGGGGAGAGGGGCGCCTTCCTGGCCCTTGGGAGGCCGGAGAAGAGGGGCTGGAACGGGCTGCGGGTCGGCGTTTGAACAGGAGAGACTTCTGAGGGAGGAAGGGCTGCTTTTCTCTGAGCGCTGCGGTGCGGTGGTAGGAAGCGGCCTTGGCGAGCGCGTTGAGTGGGTTGTGGAACTGCGCACGGAGTCGTTCAGTCGAACTTATCTTTACATAAAAGGAAATGGAGGCCTCAAGAAAACGAGCGTTAGTTCCCTGGAGGGTAGAGCCTGCGTGAGCACGTATCTACGAACACCTGTGTGCACACATGGATCTGCGAACGCGGATTTACGGGCACAGTGACCCGAAGGGCCTGGCGTCCGGGTTGCTGAGGAAGCCAGGGGGATAGTGTAGGGTGTTTCCTGGGCGTGAAAACCAGGATCAAAAGGGCAGATGTTAAAAAGACTTCCTTAAGGCCGTAGGCTTACGTTACTACACGCAAACATCTTGTGGTACACTTGAAGACTCTTTCTTTCTGGGTATGGGGCGTGCGAATCATTAATACCACTATGAAAGCTGATATCTGGGGCTGTGTGTCTTGCATGTCTTTTTATTTAAAAGGTATGTTGTGGTCTGTGGAAGAGTCGGTGAAAAGCTAATTTTCTTTTTTCTTTGTTTCTTCAGCTATCTAGTCAGAGTGAAGTCGTCGCAAGAATTGTTCAGAGACTGTGTCAAAAAGGGAAGAAGAATGTCCTCGCTTATGGATACTCCTTACCGGATGAAAACTGTTCTGATTTCCCAATCATGCCATATTCAAATGTATACAGCTACCTACCCAACACTGCCACAGAAACTCTTCGTATGAGCGACCTGTGGGAAACTCTGCTGAGCAGGATAGGGGATGATGTGATGATGTATTTATTAGAACACTGTGCAATCTTTATGCTGGTTCCCCCTAGTAATTGTTACCAAGTTTGTGGGCAACCAGTTTATGAACTTATCTCAGGAAATGCAGACTCATCCCCAGTATTTGTTAAACAAAGGTTTTCAAAGCATAAACGTAGCAGCTTGCTTAACTATATGCGAAAAAGGCTTAAGTTTCATAGAAGGTATCTTTCACATAGGTGGAAATGCAGACAAAGACCTGAAGATAAAGTTTCCAGCATGGGAAATAAAAAAAAGAAGACACAAAGGACAGTGCCCAGGTACCAGTACTCTGCAAAAGCTGTTTCTAAAGCAAGAAAACAGATCAGAGGGGTTACTGAACATGTGGAAAAACAGGGTAGCTGCAGTTTATGTTTGTCATCTACAATGCTGTCTCGAAAAAGGAAGCTTCATAGGGAAGAGCTTGAAATTCCAGCTAAGAGAGCAAAAGTAGCGGAGAAAGTGAGAGGGGAAAAGGCTTGTAGTCTTACTCCTCATGTAAACCAAAGTAGTTCCAAGAGATGTGAAACTGGGTATGTAGCATCAGATCCAGAAAGTATTAAAAATATCCACATTTCTCAAAGAAGTAACAGTGCTGTGTGTGGTCCTTCTTTAGTTCACCCTTCTTGTGGAAGGAAGAAGTTTGTGGCAGGTGAAAGCTCTCTTCTGCAAGGAGTTCAGAGTAACAAACCTTTAAAGTCCAGCGTTGAAATGCAAGCAGAATCCTGTAGGAAAGGTGTAGTGATGCCTATCTGTGAGTCTCAGTTGAATTCTGTACAAATGAGGCCTGTGGAGGGTAATTCTTCAAAATGCAGAAGGCGGGGAAGTCCCCTACCTCATTCGGCAAAGAAGTTACCAAGTACACTGATGCCTTCTGCAGTATACATTGACAGGAAGTCTCTGCTGTATTCTCGCTGGAGTTTCAGAGAATCTTTTCCTAAATCATGTTTACTGAATCGCTTGCAAAACCGTCAGCTAGGTGGAAGGCGGCTTATAGAAACTATATTCTTAAGCCAAAATCTGTTGGATCAAAAGTATAAGCCAACTCTGCCATATTACAAGTGGAGAAGGAAGAGGTTGCCCAAACGGTACTGGCAAATGAGAGACGCATTTCAGAAACTGTTAAAGAACCATGGAAAGTGTCGTTACTTAGCTCTCTTGAAGAAAAATTGCCCTGTTTGGATATCTGAAGTCAGTGTGAGAAAAACCAATCTGCCTTGTCAGGCAGAGGTTCATGACCAGACAGAACAGTTTGGGAAGGAGCCTACTAAGTGTGTGACAAGCAGCAGATGTGAATCTGGTCATGCTGTTGTGTCAGACAACTTGGGTGCTCCTCTTGCGAAATCTGTGTGTGGAGAGCTGCAGAGTGAGGAGCAAAACCCAGGAGAGGGGTGTGATTCAGCCCTCAGGAAGCTCCTCAAGCAGCACAGCAGCCACTGGCAGGTGTACATGTTTGTGAGGGAATGCCTGGAGAAAGTTATCCCCGCTGAGCTCTGGGGTTCAAACCATAACAAGTGCCGGTTCCTAAAAAATGTGAAATCATTCATTTCCAGGGGGAGGTTTATTAAGTTTTCGTTGCAGGAGTTGATGTGGAAGATGCGAGTAAATGACTGCATGTGGCTTCGTCTACGCAAAGGTACGTCTTATAGTAAAGAGCTAAGTGGCAGGGCTGTCAGATGTTCATGTTGTAAGGTGGGAAGGGAGGGATAGTGAATCTGCAGTCGCAGTTGCTGAGTTCATTGATAATAACCATGGCTGAGAGCAAACCTAGTAATGTTGGTAACTGATGGTGGAGGAACATTTAAGCCTGTCTTCCTTCCAAAAGGAAGTTTCCTTTCATGTGTTTTGTGTTTAATAGATTGATGTTTTCATAAACATAAATTCAGAACCTGGGCCAAACAAAAGTCAAACCACAGCTCCTTCCCATGCGCTCCTACTGTCCAAGTTCCAATAATGCTGAAAATCAGTTGAAGTATGACCTAAGCATGTAAGGAATAAATGCAGTCTTCATGTTTGTCACTGTAAGCCTTCAGAAAGAACTAAAAGCAAATTAGGATGTAGTGGCATGTGTTCCTTTGCTATGGAAGGGGAAAAACACAGGGTTTTTTACCCACTCACATCAAACCTGTGAGAAAAATGTGAGTATGAGACCCCTTCAATACAGGGGTTACCCACTACAGAATCATAGAATGGTTTGGCTTGTCAGGAACCTTAAAGATCATCTAATTCCATCCCCCCTGCCATGGGCAGGAACACCTTCTCCTAGATGGGGTTGCTCAGAACCTCATCCAACCTGGGGTTCAGCCTTGAACACTTGGGACATCTACAGTGTCTCTGAACAACTTGTTCTGGTGTTTCACCACCCTCACTGTGAAGAATTTCTCCCTAACATCTAATCAAAACTTGCTGTCTTTCAGTTTAAAACCATTGCCACTTGTTCTATCACTGTGTGCTCTTGTAAAAAGGGCTGTCGTCATTTGTCACCTTTCTAGAGCCTTTCTCTAGTGTCGAGACACCCTTCCTGAGCCCTCCCTCAGGCTGGGTACTTGGTGGTGTGGATGTCACCAGACTGAATTGTCACTGGTTAAAAGCTTTCATGAGGGCATCAGCAGAGTGCTCCAAATTCTGTACAAATCCATTTCCGTTTAGTCCTCTTTACAGATGACAGGTCAATCTTGCTTTCCTGAAGTTTGTTCCTCAGACACTATCCTAGGATTTAAATCTAGGCTGAAGCTGTGGTTCTGTCATTGATTGCTGTAAGATGTAATTCATATTTTCATTTTCCTGTGCTTTTCTTCTCCACTTCCTTAACTGGTACGTTTGCAGTATTCTTAGCTGGTATTGTACTTGGATCCTACAGGAATGTGAACTGAAAATGGTATTCCGTTGTTGAACGGTGCATCAAGTTCTGAAATTACTACAGGTTTTTTGTAGTGTCAGAGGCAAATTTAAAAGTCTGATATTGAAGAACTGGTGGCAGAAGTAGGGGGGGTTACACTTGCATAAGAAACTGTTAATTCTTGGAAATATATTATTTCTTGATTTGGAAACTGTGGCTCAAAACCATGTTTTTCAAGATGCTGAGGAGTTAAATATTTTAAAAGGTTTTATGCTAAAATACGCATTTGGTTCATAATAATTTGGAACATCTTTAAAAAAATGCAACGCTCTCTTGTTCACTGGGCATATTCTAGCTAAAGCAGCACATAGACTTGATTTTAATTTTCATGAAAGTACTCCCTTGTACTTGAAGTTTAAACATGCATTTAATTGCTTTGCTGCACTGTAGGTGGGGCTTTTTTCCTCCAAAGGTAATAGTAGTGGTTTCTTGTTAGTTCCCTGAATTGTAGTCATCATTTGCATCTGCTGCCAAGAGCTTAGAAAACAAATAATGTGGTCCCAGAACAGCCACCTGTCAGCATCCTGATTTAATTTGCATATTACAACTGCACATTGCAACTCTTCAGTTAGAGAGTTTTCTGACAGTCATTGGATTTTTTTATTGGTGTTATTTGGTTTCTGTTGAAGTGAACACTTTTATGGTAGTTGTTTCTTAGGTGCTGTAAATACATGAAAATGTCTCTGCCCTGAAGCACACAAAAACTAAACAAGGTAGAGAACTGGAAATTTCATTTCCATTTTATAAGCTTCACTGTTAAGCTTCGGCTCTGCTATGTCAAAATTAAGCTGTTTTTAACACATTCCTGCCATAATCATGATCTGTGCTATGCAGCTAAGCTGGTATTTCTGTACAGTTTCTTTAAATATCCTGTTGTCTTTTGCGGAATTCTACTCACCAAATTTAATTAGAAAAATTAAGATTGGAAGTAGGCAAAAAAATCGTTATTGTAGCCCGGGGTTTTATTCCCTGCTCATCCACATTTAGACATTATTGCAGATCTGTGTGACCTTAACAGTAGTTAGAAATGTTCTGTGTTCATAATTATTCTCCCATCTAAATATTTTAAGTGCTGAAGGACTTCGGGTGTTTGGAATTTTTTAATTTGACTGCAGCAGTAAGTTTTATATAGGACATCTGAAATAAAGCCTAACCCTGAAAATTAATTTCAGGGAGCTGGGAAATCTGAATATCATTCTCATTGTCAAGTCATCCCAGTTTTATTTTGGTTTTTACAGTATACCTAAGTATTTTCAGTCTTTTGCCTTTTTTCTTTTAAAAAAAGTTTTATATTGTAGTAGATATTTGTCTTTTTATTTTATGTTTCCTTTCACAATAATCTTGCCATTGTGCATTAAAAAACTTGCACCGTCAGTGTTGGGGGAAGAAAGTGAGTCTTAGGACTACTAACGGCATGTTTGTATCCTGTATGTAAGTTTGTCACTGCACATTAGTTTCTGTGTTTGTACTGTAAGTGTGGGTCAGTCACGTTATTTAATGCCAGTGCAAATTCGGCGTGGCATCTGTGTCATTGTACTTGCTTCTTACCTTTTGATTGACCTCAGGCTAAGGAAAGAATGCTGTGTGGAGTTTTTTGTTTGTATGCTCTGTTTCTTTGCTGGTACAAATGGTTGATAGTTACTATAACTACCTTTGAATTGTTTATTGAAGGCAATCACTTTGTTCCTGCCGAAGAACATCGCTTCCGTGAAGAACTTTTGGCCAAATTCCTGTACTGGCTAATGGATACCTATGTTGTTGAGTTGCTCAGATCGTTTTTCTATATCACCGAGACCATGTTCCAGAAAAACATGCTTTTCTACTACCGAAAGCTTATTTGGGGCAAGTTACAGAACCTTGGAATTAGGTAACATGAGAGAACTAACATTATTTGGAATATGTGGAAATACTGTGTTCTGTAGTGTAAAGTTATGTTTCTGCTTTAATTTCTTGCCCATGTGTCCTCCTTTTATTTGCTTAATTTTCCCAAAGAAACTTGAACCTGTGACTGTAGCATGCACAGTCTGTAATTTCAGAAATATTTGCTGTGGGAAATCCGATGCAAATTTAGAATTCTTAAGAGAAACGTTTGCAATAATCCATTGCAAAGAGGATTTTGTTTTAATAAGTCAATTTTTTACACCTTTTAGCAATGAGTAAAACCTAATGATAGAATCCCAAGGTAACCTTGTAAAAGCTAATTTTTAAAATACATAATTTGCTTCAGCTGCTTTATTTTAAAAACAACAAAAACCAACCTCTGCTGAAATCCTGTAATACTTTATTAATGAAATTCAGACATTAACCTTTTGGTTTTAGGTGTGTTTTTTTTGAGGGATTTAGAAGCCGCAGCTTCTGTTTTAGTGCAGCTGTGGAATTCCATGCTGGTTTTTTGGTCTTGAAAATGCATGCATATTTTTAAGCTATGGCATTATTTAAGGTAAAGTTTTAAGCAATTAAGTGAGAAAATAGGAAGTACCTGAAGGCAATTTTAATGAACAGAATTGTGCATCCATCTCCATAGTTCACATTTTTCAGATTTTTGTTACAAAATGTTGGTGTCTGAGAGAGCTTTGGAACTGAAAAATGAGCATACTTGATGTCTTATGTTTTACTGACTGTTTTATCTGGTGAACGTTTTGCTTTCACAGTGGTCTGTTGGTATAAAACATTATATGTGTGATTTTTTTTTTTTTCTTTTTCCCTCTCCTGCCCTGCCGCTCCCCAGTTTCAACAGTGGTATCTCCAGTGAAGCTGTTTGCATATGTGTTTGTACTTAATGGGGCCTCAATCTTGTTTGCAGTTGTAGCACAGAATATGCACTTTAAACAGTAGTAGTAGAATGTAATTTTCAGTCCCACACATTCTGTTTGTCTTGTCTTTGAAGTAACAGCTTTAATGTTGCAAGTAGTGTTTTATGCTGTTTTAATGTACTTAAAGGCTACTTTTAGGCATGAAGTATGATCAAGCACTAACTTCTACGTAGTAGATAAACTGCTGTTTTTGGTGGGGTATATGATCAAAAGAAAACAAGTAACTTGTGGTTTAGCTCTTTTGTGCCTCTTTCCTGTTTCCCAGGAAAACCCAATGTGTAAGGAGCTTTGAATTCAGAAGACCCTAATTGAGGCTCATCTGGTTTCTTCTGATTTCCTCCCACATATTTCCCCACCATGCAGGAAGCCCCTTCTCACCTGTAGCTTAGGAGGTCCCAGAACTGCAGATTATTAGAAGCTGGAGAAACATTCCAAGGAAGTACTGCTGCATGCTTGCCAAAGGCGTGTTCTAAGAGCAGGATGTTTGCTGTTGGCTACAGGTTACATGGTTTATAAGGGCTTTTACTTTGATCCCAACAGCTGTACTTAAGCTTCGCTGACAGGGGTAGGCTTTCATTACTGCTTTGTCAAGTGTGTTGCGTAATGTGAGGTCTGCTCTGCCAGTGGTCCAGCTTACAGTGTTCATACACGTGGCCAGCTACCTACTTCACATGGGAGGAGAGAAATTGGAGTTCAGAGATACTGGTAAGCAGGTATTTGGGGCTGCTTTGATCATTTTGAGACTGTCCAAGCACTGTCCTCTCTTAACCAGCCAATGTTTTCAGGCACTGTTGGTGGATCAGTGCCAAAGGCTGTTAAGCTGTGTCCATCTTTCTTGGCGAAAGAGTATCTGGAATCCTCAGTTCACTGATGACTGTTCTGTGATTGTTCTGGTTCTCCTCGGCTGGAGGTGCTCAAGGCAATTGCCCAGAGCTGGTTTCCAGGAAGGGGTTTGTAGCTGCTGATTCAGTTTCTTCTTCATTCTCCTATAGAAGAAGAGAATGGATGCAACAGGCATGGGTTGAGTGGACCTGAACCTTGCTTGTGAGCTTACCCTTGCACTGCTGTCATTAGGGAGTAAATCCTCCTTCTGAAGGACTGTCTGTCTATATGAGTAGATCACCCTGTACAGAATCCCTCTCAAGGACACAGACCACCATTCTGAGAGGGGACCTGGTTCTCCCTGTTTGCTTTGCTGCATTGGTGGAGATGTGAGTGTGTTGGTCACTGCACACAGACAACTTTATGTTGATTTCTGAAGCCATACCAAATTTCATACTCCAAATGAAGAACAGTATCTACTAAGAAAAAAAAATCAGTATTTCATGATACAGTTGCTTCAAGTTACCTGGCCTGCAGAATGTAAAGTTATGTTTTAAAAATAATGAGCCCAGTGCTGTGGTGACAGCATGTGTTTTAAGGCTGGTGCGCTTCCTGCCTTTGCCATACACAGTGGCTGCCAAGAATTAAAAATGCTGCAGAAATTCTGAATCTCCCCCATCAGATTGCAGTGAGATGTCAAAAGACAGCAGGATCGTCAACTCCAATTCCTCCAAGTTCCAGTACTTAACAGTGGTGTGAGCCTGCCAGTGAAAGCAGCATGGTTCAGTGGCTGCTAGATTAGCACACATTCAAAATCATTAGCACTGCTATAGATGCCACGGGATCAGCAATGAATGTTGCTGCAGCCAAAATGACATCCAGCTGGCCAGGGGTAGTAGTGAAGATCTGCCAATAACAGAGTACTCTTTATCCATGGAAAAGCAAATTCTGGTCCTTTCTACTTTACTTGGGGCAGAATCTGTACCAGGAATTCAATTCCAAAGCTGGAATATAAATCCACAAAACTTTTTCAGTAATAGCTCGACTTGGTAGCCCTGCATGCTGCCGTTCCTTCCAGGTGTCACGTGCTGTATCGCTCACATCCCAGCAGTCTCAAGCAGCTCAATCATTATCTTGTATGTGAGTTGTGTTGGCATACAAAGATATACAGGCATATAGAGAGTATTTATGTGCCTGTCTTACCTGCATCCTCACCTTCTTGGATATCTCCCAGTGCATGTTTACCAGGTTTCCACCGCCCATGGGCTGCCTTTTGTAGTAGTGTGTCCTTTTGCCAGCCATCCTAGTGTGGGATGTGAAAAGTCTTCATGCAGTTTTAGATCCATGTCCCTTCTTTTGCAGGGACTTAAATTGCCTAGCTTCACTTCCCAGGGGAGCACCAAAGCCACTGGACTGTAGGGCTTTTTGGAATGGCATGTTTCACCCTTCTGAATAATACAGGCAGGGCAGGAGATTGATCCAGGTCTTTTATGTTGCAGGTAGGGTACTTTAACACTGCATCCTAAGTATAAGCAAGGCCTTTTGCTCAACTTTGTTTTCCTAACTCATTGTGTGGGGAAGTACTGATCTGGGCTAAGCTACACTGAACTGTAAATCCTGAGGGGGAAACACATTTCCTGGTAAGATAAACTTTGAAAGCTCAGAACCTCTGACTTGGGAGCCTTTCCATTTTTCATTATTTTCTGCTGTTCCCTTCAGCTGTCACCTGCTCATCAGTCCTGGATACCCAAATGCCCTTGTGTTGTATATGTATCCTAGCATCTCAGTTAACTCTAGCTTCTAATAAGTAGTAGGTCCCCTAAATGTTGGGAGTAGAACAGGCCATTACAGTGTATAAGTCCTTCCCTGGAGCTTGCTTAACATAATTTTCAGAAGGTTCTATTCAGCTCTGTTAATGTCTTTCAAACTTCTGAAACGGTGAGAAATACATAGCATCCTGTTTTTCACATAAAACATATTTGATAATATTCACATGTATTCAACTAATACATGCTTAAATTTTAATTTATGTTAATTAGAGGATTTTATTTGGGTCAAGCAGAAATATGTACTCTCTTCTTATTGTATCACATTGTCATTTAAGTACTGTGAAATTGTTCTGAAACTCAGATTTCCATGTCACTTTCTGCAGAGGTTAGTGTTTGTATTATCTTGATTTCAGTTACCATAAAGACATTATATGTTTTAACTTGCTGCCTTTCCTACTGCTTACTCTTAAGTGTGTATTTGTGTTTCAGAAACCATTTTGCCAAAGTACGTCTACGGGCTTTATCTTCAGAGGAGATTAAAGCTGTCTGTCAAAAAAAAATTGTTCCTGTGGCATCAAAGCTCCGGTTTATTCCCAAAGCAAATGGGCTAAGACCCATAGTAAAAGTGAGCGGTGTTGTCGAAGCACAAGCGTTCAGCAGGGAAAGCAAAAAAAAGAAGGTTTTTATTTTCTTTATTGTTTTTATGTTCATTTGATGTAGGCAAGTAAAAAACTGAGTAGGAATTGTTATTACATAAAACTAGTTTTGACTTGGGGAACTGGAATATTCTAATCACAATGACTGACTGGGTCTGTTACAACTTAACTTCTCCCTTCACAATGATTAACCATTACTCTTCAGTTCTAGAAACACATACTTCTGTTTGCAAGCCTGTCTTAAGGAAATGAGCCTAACAGAATGGCATGGCTTAAGTAATGCCATTTTGTTTGGGATGAATGAGTCTGGCCTGTTGGGATTTACCTGAATCCTGATTGTGCATGTTGATTGGCTAGTTGTCTGTGGAGCCATATCAACCCAGGGAGCCAAACAGTGGTGAACTGAGTGTGTTAGAGAAGAAGCCAGATCAACCCAGGGAGCCAAACGGTGGTGAACTGAGTGTGTTAGAGAAGAAGGTCTAAGAAGGGCAAGGAACCTGAATCGAGCACAGTAGGGAGATAGGAAGGAAGCTGAGAATAACTGCAGTTGGGAACAGAGGCAGAACATGCTGTGCACCGAATAATCTGTTTAACAGGGCAGTTAACCACAAGATATAGGGGGAACCCAGTTTCACTATCTTGCATGACTGCATTCATAGTTTTTCCTAAAGGTTGAGTCTCATTTACTGCACAAGTTTGAATGTTCCCAAGTGGGTGAGAGGTCAACAGATTCTTAACACTTGCTGTTCAGCATGTGGTTCCAGACCAGATGAACAGAGCATGAACTAAAAGCTGTTCTGAATTGTTATTACACATAATATTTCATACTATGGCATTTACAGAGCTAATTGATCTGCTTGACTTCACTCTCCCCATAGCTGAGAATTAAATCTTTGCTAATGTACCTGTATAAAGTACTTCCAGAGGCTCAGATTACGGTGCGTCTGGAGTTGGCATAAAGTCTCAGAGCACGTGTTCTTTTTGCTATTCTTGTTGTAGTCATTATCTCCAGCAGAATGAATTTATGATTTTTAAGAAGGTACCTTCAAATTGGTGGCAGTTTCATTTACTGGCATTCATCTGTTTATCTTTGTAACGGTTACACCTTGATTTCAAAGAGTCAGGTACAGAAACAAACATTTTCCATAGGATTCAGCTATTAAAAAAGAAAAATTAAAATCTCCAAGGCTCTTTTTGTCACTTCCATATAGTTACTGCAGTGATATTCAGGCTTTCTGAAAGCTTCTGTTGACCAAAATAATACAGGAAATACATAAATGTAATCTCAAACTTCATCTAAATGTGAAATCTCTGTATTTTACAGAATTTAATATGTTTCAACATAATTTAAGATGATTCTCTTTGGTCTCTTTAGATGAATCATTATAACACTCAACTAAAAAATCTATTTAGTGTGTTAAAGTATGAACAGAATATAAACCCCAGTATTCTAGGCTCTTCAGTGTTTGGGCGAAATGATATTTACAAGAAGTGGAAGCAGTTTGTTACAAAGGTTCTTGACTCTGGTGGTGAAATTCCTCATTTCTACTGTGTAAAGGTATGTATTTTTAATTGCATATTCAAACTAGCTTTTCAACACTATCTTGTGCAGATGTTTTTATAGCTGCAATAGCTGTGATATGACAGCATAATTATTTCTTTTTCAAACTAAACTTTAGTGCCTACTTAATGCAGGCTGTGGTTGGATTTTTGGTGTGGGTGGTTGGTTGCTTTTTGTGGATGAGTGTCTCTGCAGTAGTGCTTCCTGTATTTTTCCATCCCATCTTTCTGTCGTGTAGAAGCTCTTGATTCTGTATGTGCACTGGATTTTTGCAGTTACATTTGCTTGGGTATAAAAATGGGACAAAGATATAAACTGGGATATGCTTTTTGAGCCATGTTCCCAATTGAAAACCAGAAAAAGCATGCTATGTGCTCTTGGGTAAATTCAGCATATTTAAAAAAACTGGTTTCTTCTATCTCACTATCATTAATTTCTGTTGAAATGTTTAGTGTTTTTTCCAACAAGTTTCTTCTCCCACTTTGAAAAAAATGAGTGCTTGTCGTATCCCACAGTTTGAAGGAGTTTCTTCTCACTTTTGTTTTTCGGTTATGTCTGGCAAGCAACATTTTGTGTTCAAGCTCAATTCGTAGCTTTGAATTGGGGCAATGTATACAAATGTATGTAAATTAGACAGATTTATCTATATTACAGTGGGATGACTCTCTTGTCTCTCATATGTTTGTTGTCATCCTGTCCTTTCAGTGATTGTCTCATTATCTTTCAAGCCTAAGAATCATGTCATTGACATAATTTTACTAAGACTTTTCCTTCTTCAGAAGGGTTTCAATTTTGGCTATGACAAATGAAAGCAAAGGTAGGATTGCAATATGAGGTTTAGGAAAGGTAAAATATGTAGGGTTTGCAGCTTTTCCAGAAGCCTAAGATGTTACCTCCATGATCATATGGCAAGGAAAGTCTCTTAAAATATGTAAATATAAATAAATGTAAAAGTACCAGCAATTGATTTAATGAGGATTCAGTGTTAGATTTAAGTTTCATATGGTATCATCTTCTATTAATAACAAGAATTGTGCTAAAACTGATGATTTGGATATCCCTTATAAGGGAATGCTTATTGATGAGTGGGGAAGAGTTTTTCAGCAGTGAGTTCTTGTTTTGTCACAAATTTGGACAAAATGATACAACAATTTCACTGCTATCTGATTTATCCTTCAGCCTTGCTTACATATGGCAATACCTTTTTTTTGTACTACCACCATGTTTACAGTGATGCTGATGAATACATAATGGAAAGTATTTCTTCTATTTCAGGCTGATGTGTCCGGGGCTTATGATACTATTCCTCACAAGAAACTTGTGGAAGTGATTTCACGGATCTTAAAGCCTGAAAAAAGAACTGCCTACTGCATACGGCGCTATGCTGAGATTACGATTACCAAACGTGGAGAAGTCAAGAGGTCCTATAAGATGCATGTATGACTTGCTGATTTCTTCTGTTTGCTCTAAATATATTTCGGTCCGAGGGAATTTTTTATTTATGGCTTTTTTTAGGCATATTTTAGTCACAAATTGAATTACTTTATAAACCCTTTTTTTAATAGTGTTCGGTATTTTCCAGAGGTAGAAAAGCTTCTTTTAACTCTGTATTTTTTAAAGTTTTTACTCATTCTGAGTAAGAGTAATTATAATGTGTTTGCGAAATAGAGATTCATAGGGAGACATTTCATTTTAACTATTGCAGAATTGCCAGCTTAACACAATAAGGCCTTTGACCTTCACTAAATAAAAAAATCTATTACTGAGTTTTCTACTTCTTTTGTTGTTTATTTCTTTACAATTTACACAAATATACAGGCTTCTACTTTCAAAGATTTTATGCCAGACATGAAGCGGTTTGTGTCCCAGCTTCAGGAGAGTACCTCATTGCAAAATTCTATAGTAGTTGAGCAGGTAAGTATTGTGAGGCTTCTTTTCAACTGGAAAAGAAAGCTACAGAAGAAATATGGGAAGATTGGAATTTTTAATTGAGTGCACATATTTTGTGGTGGTACCACTTCTCTTCTAGTTATCCATCACCTTCTGCAGAAAGACTTGTTATCCCTTCTTTGATGTTTATAACAGGCTCTCAGTGTTCAGTGGGAGGACTGGACTGCACCAGGCAAGAAATTTGACAAAATGTCCTTTTAGACTTTTCCCAGGTTTTCTTGTTGTTGTCTCAAACTTTCATTTTAACCAGGGTTTTGTTTTTGTTAACTTCATTGTTTCTTGTAATAGTTTCCAAGTGAAAAATTAACTATCTAATAAAGAAGGGCTTCAACACTTGCTGTCTCCAAAACATGCAGAAGTAAGAATAAGCAAAACGTATTACAAACTAAGTAGCTGAGGATGTGGCATCTTGAATGGCAAACTGCACAGAATAGAAAGATGACTTCTTTTTTAAGAGCTTATTTCACGGAGTCCCTGCCAAGGTTGATAAGAATGAACTCTTCTGTAGAGCAGTTAAATGCAACACAAAATAAGATTGACTCTTACAGTTTTTGTTTAAAGAGATTTCTCACTTTCAGTGAATTAAAGTAGGGTTAAAAGTTACATGTATTTTAAATTTACTCCAACTGATGCTTTGTTGCAAGAAGGAAACATCCTTCTGTTTTAATTCTTTTGATGTGTTTGTTCCTAAGCCTTCCTTCTGTGCAAGGAACAGGACAGAGAAAAGCATAGAAGTAGGATATATGCTTGGTCAGTTTCTTAATGGGTTTTATTGCTTGGAGTTATGGTGTTCCATAATAACAACCTACAAGATCACCTGAGCATCCCATGACCAGACAGGTATTTTCTCACAGGCTAATTTCCCTTCACATTTTTCTTTTCTAAACCAGCCAGTGGAAAATGACAAGGTTAACATAAGGTAATTTCTAACATACAAGTAAAATGATTTTGTGTATCTGTGGTCATAGGAGTAGAATATACAGTGTGGCTGGTGTACAGTTCCAGGATCGTACAAAAAAACAGAAAACCTAAAGAGTACATGGATGAAAATGAAAACTAGCTGGATCTCTGATGTATATGTACATTTTGTTTTGGGTTTTTTTTTCCCCAGTGTACATCTGATTTAGATAACTATGCTAGTTATTGCATGAACAGGATCATTCTGTTTAAAAGTATTTTGCATTTGGAAACAATTCATAAATCATTATTTTAAAAGAACAAAGTATTTTGAGAAAAGTATCATGTCAGGCCAGGTGTCTGCACCACAGGTACCTCATGCTATTTTCTTGATGGAAATGGTCATGACCTTGCATGGCTCTGTCAAGAGCTGGCAGCATTTGTCTGCTGTTTAATCTGTGCACGTAGGAAGTAGTTTTGCTTTAGTTTGCATGAAGCCATTGTTAAAGGTACTTAAACTGTTCTAAGTGGACTTTTTATTACAGTTTTTAACACAAAAAACTTCATAAGTATTAGGCAGACAGTCATGTGGAATCATTGGTAATGTCTGGCAAAGTATGTGTTCTGTTGCAGCAGAACAGGCAAGTGAGTGTATCTAGACTTGGGGAATTTTAAAGGCCAAAACAGATACAGAAATTACCCTAGAGGACAGAAACTGACCAAAAGAACAAGATCTCACAGATTAGAATAATCCAATATAATATGCCACATTTTAAAATGTGGATTTAGATGTTATATTCGATTTCTCCTAATGCAAAACAAAAGAACAACACCCAACAAAAAAAGAACTTGTAGCATGTGAGCAACTTTTTAGTATGTATATTCAGATCTTATGCTTAGGGTTTGTTTTTTCATTTACTTATGGGTTTGAACTGCTACAGTCTACCTTTTTTAAGATTTCTGTGTATCTTCAAAGTTTATACTGTATTTTTAGTTTCAAATCTTTTGTCCCATTTCTAGAGCTTAACTTGTAATGAGACAAGTTCCAGCCTGTTTAATTTTTTTCTTCAAATTATACATTACAACATCCTGAAGATTGATAACAGGTAAAAAAAGAAGTTAGTTTCTCTTTGTATAGCAGTCTTGGTTTGTTTGTTTGTTTTCTGTTAAGGATACCTTTAATTGACTCAGGGGACTTTTAATAGCTGTCTTCTAAAGATTCTTTTTTTTTTTTTTTATGTTTGAAATTAAGCTCCAAAAAAGCATGAAGAGTTTGGAATCAAATTTATATTGAATGAAATACCTCTTTCCTACGTGGATGATGTTGCCTGTACACAGAACGCGTTATTCCATAGATGTGTAACTTTCTTCATTTAAAGCTGCAAGTGGAATTCAAAAGGAAAATACTTTAAAATGTTGGGATCCATAATGGTGAAAAAAGAAATGCAACATCCCAGCAGTAGTGCAAAACCTTTGTTAGTCATTTCCTGGTAGTGCAAATGAAACCTTGCCTGCACAGTTTTGCTATTTGGCAAGTTACAATAAAAATAAAAGGCAATAGCATTTAAAATTATTGGCAATTCCAGAATTAAGAATCAGATGTTACAGAGGGTAGTAGCACAGATTTCTTCTTATGTTGGTAGAGATACTGATCTGGTATTTACTTTTGACCTGTAGGTGGCAAATGTGTGCCATGTCTACAAAGCAAGGAGTTACATGATCTTTATTTGTAAATTTAGAGTGAGGTATATTAGAATGAATAGCTTCTTGGTCTTGAAATAGCTTCTTGGCCTTTATTTTAGAATACTTAATATCACAGGGTTGAGGGAGAGGGAGAAAAGCTTCCAAGGAGGCAAACAGAACAGCATTTTTAGGTCTTTCTTCCATTGATGCTTACATTCCCTTTGGCAGGATCATGAGGATGCTGATGCGGCATGACTTTAAAAATGGCTAACCAACATCAGTATGTTTCATGGAAGGTGAATGGTTTTAAAGAAGGCACCCTCACAAAGGCAGCTTCATGCTTTTTGGAATTCAGTCAAGCTGTGACTGAAAAAGTACTAGCTGTCCTGGAATGAATTTGCACCTTCTAAGTAGCTTATTCTCATTTGTTCAAAAAAAACCCTCAGAACTGCAAACAATTTTAGTCAGTGAAGGCATCAGAGTCAACATTCACTTGGTATTTTGAGAAAAATGCTGATTGTAGAACTGGGGACCTAGAAGGAATCTTTGAATACCATTTGATTCAATTATCAAAAGCTTGTAAAAAAGTAAAATCACTGCTAGGAAAATTTGCAGGTGACTCAGGTAAGATCAGTGCTCAAAAGCTGTACATGGCTCTGATGTCCAGTTGCATAATTTCATTCTGTTCAGCTTCACCAAGCCATTCATGTAGATATGTGGAAATGGACAATATAATATGTGAAAATAATTTCCTGGGGTGTTGTGAGGCATACACCCTCTATTGCTGCCAGCATAAAAAACCCCACAAGTTCTTAGAGAACTTTGTCTTCAGTAATATATCTAGATTTGATACATTACTCTGTGTGGTCTCACAGGCTTTACACAAACAACAAAGTAGAATATTAAAGAACCTCCTCCTTATATGTCTGTATGGACTCCGTGAAGCCATGAGAAACAAATCAAGATTTACTTTTTGGCAAAGTGACAACTGCCAACTTCAGTGAGCTTTTCAAGTTGGGCACCGGGGAGGTTGATTACGAATAATAAAGGTTAGCACTTCATAGGATGTAGTGGTTTTTCCTGACTGGAAGTAATACAGCTTCATACCTGAGGAGTTAAATGAGGAAATAAATATGATTTACAGTGTAGCTACCAGATCATGTCCTCTACTGGGCTAAGCCATCAGAAATTTCTCTAAAATTAAAATGGTGTTTATTTTGGGGGGGGGCCAAAAGAAACAAACCAAAAACCGAAGAAACTATTTTCCCTGTCCAGGTCATGCTGTGCAAGTATAAACAAAGGATAAACGCCTCAACAACAATTAAATAAATTATAGTTTGAAAGATCTGCCTAGTGCACTCCGTTTCTTGTACAAGAACACTTCTTTTGAATCTGTATGGAATGAAACATAAAGAATTAGAAACCTTAAATGAAGGCTGTTTGCAGCTGAAGGAGGCATTGTGATTTGAGATTAGTTATCGAATTTCTTTGTTCAATGACAGTTATCTCCTGGAGTTTGTTAATACAAAAGGAATATGTATATCAATGGGGTTTTTTTCACTGTTTAACCTAAAACTTCTGGATCCATATGTAGATTCCTAGATGAAAGAACAAACAAATATAAGCAAGGCTAACTGACGAAAGTGCAGCGTATTTCTTGTTGAAACATATGCTTGAAATTAATGGCTATTGCAATCTTTTTGCATGTTCTAATTTTTTTTGTTTTCTTTTATTACTTACTAGGTACTATGTACAGTGCTGTGGAATTCCACAGGGCTCCATTTTGTCTACCTCACTTTGCAGCTTATGCTATGGAGACATGGAAAACAAATTGCTCTGTGGAGTGCAGCAGGATGGGTAGGGATGCTTTGTGCCATTCTCTGTTATAGGAATGCATAATATATAGTATATGCATTAGTCATTTTCTCCAAAGTTTCACTTTGAATTTCAAGAGTTTCCAGCTCTTTATTAGGAGTGTGGTGCGCACAAACATCTCTGCAGCTTCAGTGTAACTGGTTATTTTGTGGGGGAATTTCCCTGTTTAAGACTGGGAAGAAAAGTGCTGAAAAAAACTTTATCTTTGATAGGATAATTATTCTTATAAAAACAACCATATTTAGGGATGCTGTAAAGAGTCTGACAAGCTGCTTTTGTACATCTAAGAAGTTTATGGTTCTAGCACACCCATTCCCACATCATCTGTGGTCTCTTGACTCAGACAAGATGGGATGTTTGTTACCTGCTTTCTGATACTCCAGGCTTCTGCCTGCAGGCTTTCCAATCCACTGTCTGTAGATCTTAACATTTTATCAAGGACAGAGCTTTATTGCAGATTTTTTGTGAGGGATATTCTTGCTTGAAGCCCTGTGTGACTTGGTAAATCTGCTGTCTTTGTTCCCTGCATGTGCTTGCTTCTTTGGAGTTCGACAGAAAGCTAGCCTGATAAGAGCCTCTTTATTATCTCTAAAAATTTTGGGGTCCCTTTTACCTCTGTATGAACTGGAGGTAAAACTGAATCCCAGATCAGGGTATTTAGGCATGATCTGGACCCTGAAACCTGTCTGTGTTCAGACGTCTCCTGTCATTGCTGTGGATTCTATATTAAGAAAGAAAAAAGAAACTGAGAATTATGTAGGAATATTCCAGATAAGTACAGCTGATTGGTGTCTCTTCTTGGGAGGCTCATGGAGTAATGGAAAATCTCAGAATTTTAAACATTTTCCTACAAAAATGGTAGAGTTTTTCTGATAGGCTTTAGGATGCTGTGATGATGAGTCTGAGGGTGGTGTTTATGAAACTGATTTAGAAGAATGCACTCTTTAGTGTAGCAGCTGGTTTTACATAGAGGAGATTTTAGAATGTTGCTAAGGTGCCTGTTGAATGATTTTGATAGTTTCATTTGTCCTTTAAGTCAAAAGAATAATGTGGCTATTGGCCAGTGTTGGCTAGGCAAAGTCACAGCTAATCTAATCATCATGATGCCAATCCTCGTGGTTTGAAGAGGAGACTTTACAAGATCATCTCCAGAGCTTTTATGATCTGATAGGCAGGATTTATCAGAAAAATACGGGCATGCTTGGAGTCTTAATTCTGTTGGAAAAGAAAATTCCAGCCTTTACAGTGGTAGATGGTAGTCTGCTTTACATTCAGGTTATAATATAAACAAGTTATCCCATGGTAAATGATCATAGAGAGCCCATGGTACCTCCTTGTATAGGTCTTGCACCTCTTTTCCTTGTCTTGCAGATTAAGATATTGCAAATTCTGCCTTGGAAAAGTGTACAGCCTCGCATCCAGGGAGCTGCTGTGGAATAGCTTGTATGCTGTAAATTGCTTCATGTAGCCAGTCCCTTTACTTTCTTACTTTTTTTTCATTTATATTTAGGAAGGAAACAGAACCAAGAATTCTTTCTTGAGTCTCTGGAGATCATATTGGCCCCTACCATCTTGTGAAATAAAATGGGCACATTGTTGTTTGGAAGAGTACAACAAATATTTGAAAGGACTGCATAGTAAAAAAAGTAACATTGGTTTCCTCTTGATTACAGAATCCTAATACGTCTCATTGATGACTTTTTGCTGGTTACACCACATTTATTGCAGGCAAGAACTTTTCTAAGGTATGCTATTAAAGACAGTCTTCAGAGTAATAAGCATTAATACCTTTTACGTAATTCTTTTTCATCTTTATAGATGCTTTTATGTATAAGTGTTATTTGTTTTGACAGTCAAGGCTGTTTTAGAGTCCTTACTTGGTAGCCTGTGCTTGGGAAGAATCCTAATAGCTACATTCTTGATAGTCAAGTAACAATCTGTTGCAGCTCAGATGGTAGGGGATTCCTGCTGAAGTTTAAATCAGGAACCTACCTACTGACCTTGATGGAGCTTCCAGCAAAAATTAGTAATGTAGACTAACAGTTGTCTTTTAATACCATTTCCCCTCAAATTTTGAAAATATCTTATTTATATTCTTACAATGCTTTTATCAAGCAGTTGTGCTGCTATGCTCTCTTCTCTGGGAAAGAGCACAACTTTTGTCTGATCCAATATTGCTAAGAATTTTCTCATCATTAGCATTCCATGATGAGTATCTGAAGGTACCAGTAGCATGGCAGCATGCGGTTTACACAGAAACTTTAAACCAGTAATTCTTCAGTGCTTCAGGACTACCTTTTCTTTTAAAATTGAACCCCAAAAGAGGTTCCTGGTTTACCATGGATAAGGGTGTACAGTCAGTCCAAGGAGAGTTCTGCTGATGCCAAAGGCAGTTTGATGGATCCAGAGGACAGGTCTTGAAGCTTAAGATCTGAAATGCAGTCAGTTTCATCATGCTTTTCAATAATCAGAAAGATGCAGCTCTCTTGTGAACCTGAAAGGTGATGGAGAAGTAAATTAAATACAGTTTGAAGTACAAATTGTATGAATTAGTGGATAATGTACTTTTAAGACTTCATTTGTCCTCATTTCCTGAGCAGATCAGAGGTAAATTTCTAGGGATCTGTGGGTTTACAGTGCTGGAAATGATAAACTGAACTGAGGCTGGGGGTGCTTCAAGCTATTAATCCTTGTAATATGTCTTCAACACCATGTCATTTGCAGTTGCATTGCAGATACTATCCTACTTGCCCTGAAGTTATCTGCATCTTTGTTCTGTATTAACTTCTGCACCTGCTGCATTGATTTGCTCTAGAGCAGCAGCCTCTTCTTGAGAGTTTTGCAGATCCTGTGAACTCTATGCCACAAATGGAGTAGTAACAGTTTTTTCTAATGTAGTAGTACAACATAGGGACTCAATAAATTAATTTTTAGGAGACAGTATTACAACTATGACACCCCAAGAAGAGCGTATGTCTTCCTCTCATTCAGTGAAGCCTGCCCGTAAATACACTGCCAAGTAAAACAAACTCCTGCTTGTCTGTGACAACGCTAATCCAATAGTGGTAGATAATCAGCAGGCATTCTGCCATTGAAAACATCCTTAGGGAAAGCTTTTTCCACAAAGTTCGAAACTTTTCATCATATAAATGAGGTTCCTATTACATGGATTCTCCTTGGTTTTGTTAGCTTTCAAAACCAGTAACTCTTCCTCTGTCTCTTGTCAGTGATTTTGATCTCAGTGGGTTCTGTCAGTGTGGTTTATGCAGCTTGTCTCAAATGTTTGTGGCTGAAGTGCTTAATTTGCATTAATCTGTAAAATTTTTTCTCCATAATCCTCCAGTTTATATATTTGATGTCTGTGCTTACCTCTGATATCTTCACTTTTATTTCTGTCTGTGTTCCTTAACCTACAGATGGCTTTGATTCCCTTTATTCTTTGATTTCTGACCTTTTATGCAAGATCATGTGTCCTGCAGCATGGGGCCAGTTTTTGCTTGCCTTTGTGGGTGCAGTTAGCCTAACTGTTTGTGTCTGTTTTAGGACTCTAGCAACAGGTATTCCTGAGTATGGCTTTGTTATAAACCCAAATAAGACAGTCGTGAATTTTCCTATTGATGATATCCCAGGATGTTCCAAATTCAAACAGCTGTCAGATTGTCGTCTGATCCCGTGGTGTGGTTTATTATTAGATATAAAGACACTTGAGGTTTACTGCGATTATTCCAGGTAAATAGAGTTGTAAACTCCAGTGTCAGCTTTACAGTGTATTATACATAGTATGAGAAGCACAAGAGTGTCTTGTGAATGGTGTAATTGAATAAACTGAAAAAGAGATTTTACAATTCTGATTGCACAGTAATCTAAACACTTTATTCTGTTGTACAGCTTGCTGTTTTCTTCATTCCACTCTGGTGAAATGTGTATACCCTTAACACCATCAAATGTGGCATGGATCACTGGTGACCAGAAGTCATTTACTACATGGTGGCTGCATGGCTGCATATTCAATCACCTCAGTTCAACTTTCTGTCACCACTATGCACTGTATTGCACCTGATGTCATATAATTACATTTATTGTTTTGAAATTGTTATTTTTTTGTACCTTCCTAAAAGAAGCAGGAGCTGTTACGTGAACTACAGATTGGGGGTAACTTGATATAGACTAGAGGAACTAGTAATCCTTTTGACATCAGAGGTGTTCCCTCTGGTACACTTCAGCTTGTAGTATAGGGGAGAGAAAACTTCTCTTTAAACTAGCAGCCTTGAGTATCTACGCAAAACAGTCTGAAGTGGCATAGAACTCAGGACAGGATAAGGCATCCTACTAAAAAGCTCTGTAGACGCTTTACATGGACTGCTAGAGATGACATTAGACATTTGTTAAAGATTGAAAAGAAAGAACTGTTTAAACTCAAGCATAATATTGCTGTGCTGTTGACCATTTCTAGTATAAACAGCCGTTCATGCATTTAAGTGGGAAATTAGGAGGATGTTTTGCACCAATAGAGTGGTAAAGCTCTTCAGTAGTCTTCCAAAACAGAAAAGCTTGGTCAGTTTAGGAAAGGAATTTATATGGCATGATTTTCCATAGCAAAGGACTAAAATCAACAGCCAAAGAGATTTATTCACTAGCTGTGCTTCTGAAAGAAATGGCTTACATTGATAATGGGCATCGATGCTACTGGTCTGGGAGGCTCTCATGAGAATCATAAAATTATAGAATTGTTTATGCTGGAAAGGATCTTTAAGATCGTCGAGTCCAACCATTATCCCAGGGCTTCCAAGTCCTCCGCTGTGTTTGTTAAAAGGACTGCCTTGCTTTTGCTAAGTTTGACTTAAGTAACTGTAGCACCAGGGTTGTTCCAGGAACTGAGATGGCTTCAAGCATGAGGCCCTGCATTGCATGGATCATAGATTATAACCTGATTGTCACTGGAATAATTAATAATGCTCTTGATAAATCATGTGTTTTAGAAATACACTTAGCATGTGTTAGTAGTTTGGTGGTTTTTTAGCAGGGTGAATTTTGCAGCCCTGAAGTATTGAAGTTGTTCCTTACCTAATACCTTAATGCCCCAGTGTCTGGTCTCTTTTGATGTTAAGTTATGGCATCTTTTTAGCTACTTGGCTCATTGATTAGCATGCAGTCTCTATGACGTGGGAAATTAAATGAGGTTTACTTTACAGAATTGAATTTAGTTTATTAGCCCATGGAGTTTAACTACTTTTTTCTTTTTCTTTCTAGTTATAACTGTACTTCTATCAGATCAAGTCTTTCCTTCAATGCAAGTAGAACAGCTGGGAAAAACATGAAAGACAAACTGATTTCAGTCCTCAAACTGAAATGTCATGGTTTATTTCTTGATTTACAGGTGGGAATATGAAAATGGATGTTTGGAAATATTGTGATTAAGTGGTGAAGAGCATTAAAGCTGTGTTGGGTTGTAACATAGTTTATTTTGAGATGGAGTTTGGGACTCGATGTCAACTAAATTGTGTCTTTTAGAACAGAGCCTTCAAAACATTGGTAACTTAGTTGTATAAAAAGAAATCTTTAAAGTTTAGCATAAAATGTTTTTTCTCTAGATCTTCAACAAATCCTACTATGACACTAAAGTATTCTTAAGGGTCTGTTTCTGTTCTCTTCTAGATCAACAGCCTTAGGACAGTTCTCATTAACGTCTACAAGATATTTTTACTCCAGGCTTACAGGTGAGTCACCATCTTCTGCAGTAACTGTCATTACTCTTTCTTGACACGTGGCGGAGCTACGGATTAGGAGAGTGTGCCATACAAGTGTGTAGTGTATATGTAGTGTGTGCAGTAGTAAATGCCAGTAGCAAGTCAAGTTATTCTTGTTTCAGCACTGTTCCTAAGTAATAGTTTTAGATTTAGGATACAGTATTATATTGTTGTGTGTTTTTAAGTGGTATTTCTCTGTGTGGGTTTTCAGTGTCACTTGGTATTGACTACTGACTTCAAGGAAACCAGTTTGTTTTGCTTCAGGAGTATGACAGGAAGCCTTATTAACCATTTTGTATTTAGACCAGTTAAGTATTAACCAGTTTATATTTAGAACTTTGTATCTATTAAATTCATATAGAACTTAGACCAGTATAACTTTAGGTAACGTGAGGTTTCATTTTACCAAGTTAACTGCAGTTAATGTTTTAATTGCTCCTTAACTGGTAGTATCTTGGTGTCTGTGAGCTGGTATTGGTCAGCAGAGGAAGTGAATGTTTTAAGCAAAGATAAGGGAAAGAAATCAAAACTGATAAGCAGGTTGGGAGAAAATACTAAACACTGTGCATCAAAAACGTTGAATGATTGGCAGCAGAAAGTAATTGGTTTTTTTATAGTTATAATGCAGGAAATACATGAGGTTCTTCACTCTTTCTGGAAATCAGATATTGATCTTTTGCTAGGCTTATGCTTGTTAGGAAGTCACATTTTAGTTATATTCTTCATTTCCGGCAGGTCTATATTCAAGCTGTATTCTTTGTCCAAGATGTTTGTCTAGTACAGTACTGATGTGTCAAACTCTTAAACTTTTGTGTTGTGACCTCAGTTTCTCTCTGACATTGGATATGATTACATAGCTACTTCTGTTTGCTTTTATGTTAACATTCTAACAATGGCCTTCATATCTTTTTAAAAAACTGTCCACTATGACAACTGTGTGTCAAGTTAACTCAGAGACTTGCAATGCAGCTTTAAATATTTGAAAATTTCAGAATTTTTTTTAAGTGATTGTAATGCACTTATTTAATAAGCAAGTATATTCATTGTTGAATAACTAAAAATAAACACTGTTATTGTCTATATTCAGCATAAGCAAGATTATAATGACAGAGTCTGAAACAAAAAAATGAGGGGAAAAGGTCAGCATTTTAAGGTGTTTCCAAACGAGTGTAAAGAAGCACATGATACAAATAATGTCTATAGAATTGGCTTCCAAATACACAAAGGAGGGGTTATCTTGGTCTCTGGAACACCATGTCATTTGCAAGTCTGTTTTCCTGTGTATCAAAACAGAATTTGTTGTGGGATTTTGCCTTGCTTTTTCTTCCTGTCACACTCTCTCATACGGATTCTCTGGCGGCATGGTCTGTGATACGGAATTGGTCACGAAATGTAGTTTAATTTTCCCTGCGCAAGAGGGTGGTTGGCCTCAGAAGAGAATTCTACTACCAAGGCAGATGGCTTCAAGATCTTTCAGCACAAAATGTAGAAACAAATGTCCTGTGTTTCTGACACTCCAGGAATGTGTGCATATAGGACAGATGTCATACAGTAACTGTTGATATAGCTAAAGGCTGTTGGGTGCTTTTAGATGTTGTACAGTGTCTAAGGTTCTTGATCATAGTTTCACTTGAAATTGCAAATGACTTTTGATTAAATAGGCATCTTTTGTGAACAGGTTCCATGCCTGTGTTCTCCGACTTCCATTCAACCAGCAAGTTAGAAAAAATCCTAATTTCTTCCTAAGGATCATCTCTGAGAATGCATCATGCTGCTATGGTATCCTGAAAGCAAAAAATGCAGGTATAGGATGTTAATGGCAGTGAAGTAGTTAGTCTCGGGGGTTTTCTTAACAAATAAAACATCTTGAATGTGCAGTCTGATAATGTAATTTTGAAATAAGGATCAGGAATGAAAATTACGGAGTGCACAATAAGAATCACAGCGCATTTTTCTTCAGTTTTCTGAAGGTTAGGTTTCTGGCTTTAGTTTTTAGTTTTCTGCTGGCATAAGAGACTTCATTGGGTAAATAGGTTTTTAGTAAAAAGTCTTGAAGTGGCTTTATAGAAGGAGAGAAGAGGAGAGATCAGACATACTTCTTAATGCTCATCATTTTCAGTGACATTATTTTTCTGTTCTGTCTCTAGGGATTGCCTTAGGTAACAAAGGTGCATCTGGCATGTTCCCTTCTGAGGCAGCAGAATGGCTCTGCTACCATGCATTCACTGTCAAACTGTCAAATCACAAAATTATTTACAAATGCCTGCTGAAGCCCTTAAAAATCTGTAAGTATTCATCTGTTTTTACAGTTTTATCTATGGTTGATTGTAATAAATGTTGGAAATTAATGGTTTTTTAAAGTTTTCTCATCATAAAATGTTGTCCTAAATTATACACTGGTGAGCTTTCTGTTTTAATCAAATTTACTAAGTAGGCAAATTAAAATGGTATGTTTTTCAGCACTTCGTGTTCTAGGACCTTGTTCTTATGGGGAAATTCTTGATGCTTGCGACTTAAATATATACAGTTCAGAAGGCTTAGTAAGATTGGGGTAATCATATAAGCATTGGCAGCGGGTTTAACTAAATGAAATGTAAATGCTTGGGCTTCTGTTTTTTAAAATGTCCATTAACTGGCAACTAAACAAACTCCTCCCACAATTTAAACTCTTACCAAAATATGTGTCACCAGCGTCACTTTGAAACAGAAGCACTGGCAGCACTGCATGTGTGGTATTCTTAGAGAGTTGTGGTGTTGGCATACCTCTGACACTTCTGCTTGGTGAAGGAAGCTGTCTCTGTCCCTGGCCTCTGGGGAGCTCTCTCTTTAACCAGTTGTGTGTTCTGTCTTCTGGCCACCCACAGAAATAACAGAATTTAGAGTTCTAAGATACTAAAGGTGAACAGCAGGAGATTTTCCTGAAGCATTCAGTGCTGTTGATGAATTTAGCTGCAGTGAAGGCCAGACTCTAAATGCTGACTCTGCAATTTGCACTCTGAATGACTCATTACTTGGTCAATTTTATTATACATTATTGAGAAATTCTTCGGTCTCATTCCAGAATAACACCTATTTGATTTGAAATGTATCATAAGCTGACTTTGATCCCTGCACTGAGGCCCAGTGCCCCAAAAAGAGAGCAGCTCTCTTTTTGAAAGGAAGTATTTCTTTCCCAGATGAAAGGCTTGCAGCCATGCCTGAGTGCAAAGTCTGGTTTTTAGTGGTGCAGTGTGAATGTATCAAGATCTGTACCTTCAGGATGGAGGCACAGCCCCAGGCAGCTTTACTGCTCAGCAGAATCTTGTCTTCCGTGGCTTTGTGCATCTGCCATAAAAGCGGTCTCTGCTCTCCACAAAATCACACAACCACAGATGGCTGGGAAGTGGAGGTGGAGTTCCCCTGGTTTGAATAGTGATTGTCACTGGGTTCCTTCTGCTGGAACCATGCAGCAGCTTGCCTAACTGCAGTACTGACCTGCAACTTGCATGTGGTTCAAGACTGTGTCTAACCCAAGAGTTTCTAACCCAAGAAAGGAAAGCTGACCTATCAGTTGGCTTCTCTGGCAGTGAGAATTGTTCTTGAGAAATGGGATAATCTTTCTTCCTGAATTCCTGGGAAAGCCTATTAACCCTGTACTTACTGAGTATTGTGGATGTGAAGCAGGAAAAGTACAAAGGTTAGTAGAAAGTTAGTGGTGATGTTTCAGTGAAAAGAGCAATTTCCAGCTATTCTTTCATAAATCTTACCTTCCCTGAGACAGAATCTGTTCTTGATATCCATAGTGTCAAGACAAGCCACTCTATCTTCAAGACCCAGTTTCTTTTGGAAATATCTGAGACTTCAAGTACACTGCTGAAAGGTCAAGGGTTCAGAGACCTTTGCTTAACAGCTCTCTAAACAATTAGTAGGCTGTGACTCATTTTTACTGTGAAAGTAAGACAAAAAGTTTTGTCGTACTTCTGGAAATCAGGTAGCACTGACTCAGGCGTGATCCTGTAAAGTTAGCTCACTGTCTCTATATGGTGGAGTAATCTGTAGCACAGAGATAACCTAGACTGGTAATAGCCCCTGTGTTGACTTAACAGCTACATTTTTTGTTGTCATTTTGGAGTTTGTATTGGCTATATAAAACCTATTACCCCTGTAAAATCATGTTGTTGACAGAAATTGATACAAACACGTTTTTTCTTGTCTCTGCAAATGCCTTTCCATTACTCTTCATGGGAATCAATACCAAGCTCGTAGGTTTTGGGGAGGAGGTTCTTCCTCCAATTCCCAAACCTGGTAAATATCAACATCGAGGGGCTTGTCAGTACAAGTTGTCATCATTCTTCAGAGTTAGGTATTTAAAACATAGTTACTGTTTAACGTCCGTCCTACTATTGCCAGCAGTGAAAAGAGCAAGAGTCTTTCCTTATCATGATAAGATATAAATACATCATCTGTCTCCATTCCAAGTACAGGGCAAATGTTTACTGAGCACTTCTGGATTTCTGTGCACCATCAACAGTTTTGCTGACTCTGTTTAGGCGATGGACTTAAACTGTTGCTAGGATTCTGCATGTTCTTCCTAATCTTTAAAAAGTCCTTTTTACTGTCTGTAATTCTATTGATGGGACGTTCAGTGACCTTCTGTGTTTCAAAACTGTTACTTTCTCATATAAAAATTTAATTCCTGAGAATCTCATTTAGTGTCCAGTATTTTCCACCGTAAGGGTGGCCTTTCAGTTAGCCTCTCTTCCCTTACAAGAGAGCACAGCGGGGAGAGTTGCTGTTGCCTGTCTTGTAGCAAAAGGTGCATTTTTCATGTGACTTTTTTTTACAGTCTTTTTTGCATATATCAGTTTCAAGCATAGGTTACTTTGATGTCATATCTGAAAGTAGAGGGAAGAAGAAACAGTTTGGCAATACCTTTCAGCAATAGATAAGGACTTGTCCCTTTGTCTTTAGCATTGTTTAAAACAGGGATTTGCAAAGTAACTGTGGTTTGATAGAAGGCCTTTTTGGGGGGATAAAGTTATTGAATAAGTGTTCTTATACTTTTCACAAACATTTAATAAAGTTCTCAAATCTATACAAGGAAGTGTTACAAGAACTGAAAGTAGGAGGAATTTACTCCTTGGTTTTCTTTGTTAAAATTTTCATGTACGATTTTGAACCTTCTCATTTATTAGCCTCATTTAAGGGTAGAAGAATAGTAACACATTTTATTTTTACCCCCATATTCCAGGCGTTTCAGCTTTTTAATTGGATTTAGCTAATATTGATTTCATTACTTCATTAGCATTTTGCCTAAACCAGAATTGATACTTGCAGTTACAATGAATTGTTTCTGATATTTTGGTAGGTCAGATGCAGCTGTTGAGGAGGATCTCAAAGGATACTGCGGCACTACTGAAGGCAGTGACAGAACCATCTCTTTGTCAAGATTTCAAAACTATCCTGGACTGATTGATGTTTATTTCATAATTTTTTCATGTTTGAAAATAAATGCTATGCCTTTAGGATAATTTATTTTGGTAGAGTGGACCAAAAGCAACTTCACTCGGAAGTTTTCTGTGTTTGTTTCTCAGATACCATCCAAGGACTTAAAAAGAGCAGACAATCTTGTTCATACCTTGTTGTTTGGTTTTTTTTGCTGGCGGTGGGGTTTTTTGTGCATTCACAGGCTATTTGAAGTACTTTTCCTGGTTTCATTCAGTGATTCCCATCCTCTTGATGCAGGAATCATTAAACTGTGTTCTGTACAAAATTACCTACTTTCATGTTACACTGGGTTGTTTCAGAGGACTGTTATTCGCTTCTCTGTGTTGCAGACTATTTTGTAATAAATTGCCTGGTTAATTGCAATACTATGTACTTGTTTCCAATTCCTTTATTTTATATATAGTAATCTTTAATATCCTGCCCAGCTGGGTTATGTCATGAAAAACAGTTACCTGCAAAGGGCAAGCACATTTCCTAGCATTATGTAACAAGATGCGCAGGCTAGAAATTTTATGCTTTGGAGATCACAGCTAGTGTATGCCAAAATTTCACTGTCCAGAGTGGTCTTGTTTAGTGTATGTTTTATATATTTTTGAATACTTGTTGGTATTTTTAATACAGTGTTATATGGAATGATGCTGATGCATTTATGCCTACTAAACAGAAACTCTTGATTAGATAATATACTGAATATATTGCTCTATTTGCATTTACTGGTTTTTATTTAGGTTTATCCTTTGCCTCTATAAAAAGAAACTTTTTACAAGGACTTACAGTGATAGGACAAGGGGGGATGGCTTTAACCTGAGAGTAGGTTTACATTAGGTATAAGGAAGAAATTCTTTACTGTGAGGGAGGTGAGACGCTGGAACAGGTTGCCCAAAGAAGTCATGGATGTCTCATCTGTGGCAGACCACCACACAAGGACTGGTAACACAGCTCCTAGAAGTTGGTTTGCCATGTTGCAATCTGTCTATTAATATCATAACTTCGTTCAAAACATCAGTCACACAGGTTTGGTTTTTTCTCTATAGAAAGTGGTACTGTTAAAAAAAATATTTTTAAAATAACACAGAACAATTGTTCCTACTAGAGGTGAAGAACAATCCAGTTGCTTCCCAGCCAGCAGCTCAAACATTTAAATACTCCCATGCCCCCTGATGGTCTGCAGCAATATTGGTGTGAGGGAGCACTGTCATGGACATCTCATAGGAGAGGCTTGGTGGTACAGGAAACTTTATTTTATTGGATCATGGGGTAGGAAGAGACAGCAAGATGCTCCAACATGAAGAACAGGGGGAATGTAAACTTCAGTGATGGCTTGGATGAGCCCATTTTTCCTCTGTATCACAATGGATACTGTGACAGTAAACTGCTGATGTGGTCTTAGTTGAAACTGTGACTTAAAAAGTGAATGAAGTGTAATGCTTGCCATTCTCTGAGCTGATATTTGCCTTTACCTGTAATTAGTGGCCAAGTCATCAGTTTTAAATGGTAACTGCTGTTTCTGAAGGCTGTTTGTAAACAAATACAAATACAATGCAGAAATCACAGAAAACTATTTCTTTTAAAATACCCTCCACTCAAGAAGGTGAGTAGAAGTAAAGGTGAAACTAGTAAGTTTTAGCAAATGGAAAATTTGGATGAAAAAAAGCTGGCAGTCTCTACTGGAAACTTGAACTTGCTGCTGCAATTTATGATAATTGGGAAAAAAGAACTATGAGCATATGTGTAAGGAAAAGATTAACCATAGCAAGGTGATGCATTAGTTACTCTGAAGTTCGATGTTTATACTGTTGGGAAGGTTGACATATTCCATAAAGCTACTTCTGCACAGAACTGTTCTAAAAGTAGTGCCACGTATTATGGTGGTAAAATATATTCTACTTAACTGGTAGAAAGGCAGCACGTTAAACAGCAACTGCTGACAGGAAATGTTTGGGTGGATTTGAATCTGGAAATATTAAATGAATTAGCTTAGGAACATTCTGAATCTGTAATGTGGATTTTCAACAATCATTGGACAGCTGGGAAAATTGCAAAAGATTTGAGGGTTGGGGTGAAGGTTAAGATTGTCTCAGTATTTAAGAGAAGGTCAGTAGAGAGATTGAGAGCTAAGCCGCTCAATGTAGCTCACTGTGCAACCTACAAGTGTTGCAAACCATGCTGCAGGAGAGCTTGCTGGAGGGTTTATGAAGAGGAAGAGGGTTAGGGCTGAACGTTGTTTTCCAATCTGTGTGCAGAGCTGGAAGGGAGGAATTTGACAGGAGTCCCTCTGGAGCAAATCGTAGTATCTGGGTGCATCCATCCAACGCATCCTTCTCACTGCTTCCTTTTGGGACGGAGTTATGGACTCTGAATCTCAATTTGAGGTAGGTATCAAATTTTGCGATGTAGGAAACTGTGTTCCAGAAGGAATATGCTCTTCTCTCTGCATCTTTTCTCTATTTATTGTATTATGATAATTTGGATGCATCCTTACTTATTGTGCTGTTGCAATACTCCTTTTCATGCTTTTTCCTTTAACAGGTGCTTGAGCTCCTTGTCTTAGGGCTGTGGATTCTGGTTAAGGCTGGACATCAGAATGTCTGTGTCCTGTATTGATTTAGCCCCAAAGAATCCAGGCTGTCCTTACAGCCTAGACAATTGTCTAGTCTTGTAAAGTCTCATCTGACAGAACAGTATGAGTTTACTGCAGAGTATGATATATAGCAAAGAAGATTTGTTGGAATATGGAGATAAAAAATTTGAAGAAGAGTGAGCAGAAATAGAAAGCACTTTGTATGTAAGACTTCAACATGTTCAGTGAGATGTTTGCACATCCTTCCTCAAGTAACAGAGTCAGTCATGCTATTCAAGGGGAAAAAAGTACCTATAAGATGCTGTGCTTCACATGAACAGGAAGGGGAAGGTTGTAGCACGGATTTCACAGGAATAAAGCCGCAGTTTTGGCACGGGAATTTGGATGGAGGTCACATCAGAAGGGCACTGACAACAGAAACGCAGTGTTCATGTGAGGGTTGCTCAGCACATGTTCTACATGCCTCCTGCAGCTAAACAGTAACTTCAGCTAGTGAGTTTCCCTGCTATCATTTGTAGTTACTGGAGCTGAAAATTATCTCCTCCCTGACTGCTGTCCTAGGCTGAACTGCATGTGTGGTGACCCGCAAAGTCTCCCTTCTGCTGAATGGGAAGGGGCAGCTCAAAAGTCAAGAAGTCTGAGTGCCATGACAGTGACTCAAGGTGGATTTGTAAACTTGAAAGTCTTGTATATGTAGTTTAATTATTTTCTCAGCCTGTGTTTGTATTAATTTGATGTGTTTTTGTTTAACAACAGAACTCTGACCAGATGTTTCAACCTGCTGCATATACTTGTATATTTGATTTTAATGAACATCTAGCTGTCTGTAGTCAAAGACATGAATATAGTGTATGCTTTCATTAGTTAAAAAAAATTTATGTTTTTACAACTTTTTATATAAATACTTGCAAAATATTGGATTTTGTTGTTATTGATTCTTTCTGGAGGCGTCTTTTATTCATAACATTTCAAATTTTTATTTGCAACAGTCAGAGTAGTAATTTAAATCTTCCATGCCATTGTCAAGAGCTTTACAGTGCATAGAAGTAGAACGTCAAGAACTTTGCTTGGACTTTAGTGACTTGTGACTTCTGCTGACAGAAGCTGTGTTTCCATGGTGGGGTTCCTGCCCCTCTGTTGACTTGAAGGGCTGGGGCTGTTGGTCGGCTGCCATGGGGGGTTGCAGGACATCATCATACAGATCATTGGCCAAGCCCACGGCTCTTGGAAATGGAAATGCGTAGCCCAGGCACTTAGCTGTTTTGCTCATTGCACATTGTGGCTCTGGCCTGGCAACTGCTGTGCACACAGACTCTTTGCCTTGTGAATTTCTTTCCCGCAGGCAGAGTCACAGAGTGCTTTTAATTATTTGCTGTAGACAGGTTGGATGCCACTGTTTCTAGTCCCATCACTGCTTCAGGAGAGTCTTACTGTCCAGGCCAGTTCATAGAATCATTAAGGTTAGAAAAGACGTCCAAAATCATTAAGTCCAACCTTAAGTTGCAGGACAGGAGGTTGCCACAGCAGCTGTGTGAGGGGAGTACTAAATCTAAAAAAAAGAATAAAGCTTAAAAACATTAAGCTGCAAGACAGGAAATCATCCCCTTCCCCTCCCAGGCTTGCAGTTTCCCTTTGTGCCTCTTTTCAGGAGTCAGGTAACTGCCTTTGCTCTGTGGGGTTTCATTTGGTGTCATTCACCCTCACTTGTGTGGCCGAATTCCTGACACTCATCACGAAGTCCTACTAGTGCATAGCCTATCATAAGGCTAAATACTGAAATTACCTCTATTTTCCTTAATCTTCCTTTCCTTTCCTTGACTCTCTTAATTGTTCAGCCTAAAGGCTCTGTTGTACCTTATCTTCACATTCTTTATCCCTATACTACTTTTTCGGAGGCTGCTCTCAAGTATCTTGACAAAAGGAATTCTCATCTACCATCACTGCAGAGTGGTCAGGATCTGCAGGCAAGTACAGGAAAACCTGTTTTTAAGTAAAGATTAACTTCATTGTTGTGTCACGCAAGGTTTCAGTTCACTGAGAGGATGCTATGAATCTGTACTTTTATTTCACTATTCAGTTACTGTGTTCAGTATGAGAAATTCAGGGAAAAAAAGGAGTCATTTGTTTTCACAGTATTTTCCACTGCAGTAAATTCTGGAATCTGCTAAGATAAGGGATTTGTGCAGAATTAATTGCGCAGGTTTACTTAATGAACATTCTTTCAACTGATGATGCTTTATTTTTGCTCTTTGCAATGCTGGAGAATGTGAAATAAACACAAAATGACTGCTATTTAAACATGCATAGAGATTTATAAAAAGTAGAGTGTAGTGGATGAAAGGAGCCCTTACTCTTTTAGAGCTTCTATTCTGTGTCTCTCAGGGTGGAGGTGTGTTTGTCAGTGGATGAAACCGTAGGTGCTTGTGTTCCAATTTTTATGTTGCTGATCCTTAGGAATGGACTGGTCTTTTAGAAGTGAAGAAAGACAGAAGACACCAGCAATAACTAGGAGGCTTTCTAGGTTTAAAGTCTGGCTGGAAAGATACATGAAGCTGATAGTGTATAAAAAGGGTTAATGCAAGGGGGCTGGTACATGGTTGGTGTGTAGGATTTAGGACAGGATGCAGGAGGGACAAGATGAATATAACTGCAGTGCAGTTGGTTGAAATTAAAGGAAACATAGCAATACTGTCTATAGAGTGATAGTGATTGGCTATAACTGTATGAACTGCATATATCAAGTTGGTTAGATACGACAGCTAATCATGCCTAACAAAGGCCTTTTTTGCTTATAGGGTATATGGGGTTTTATTCTTTTGGATGAGAAAAGTTGCTGTTAGCCCCCTGACATGAAAATATTTCTGGTGGTACAAAGCTTGGGTCTTTGCTTCTGCGCTTTTTGATCAGATGGAAGAGTGCTACCAGAGGTACACACACACAGGGAAGGGCAGCCAACAGCACACAGATTGCCTGTACCCAGAGTGGGTAAACTTTCTCTTCTTTCATGGGGAAGCCTTCCTATGGAGACAAAAAGCAAACAAAGAATTGGTAGGTATACTTACATTTGCATTTTCTTATACTGTTTCAGTAAGGATAACAAAATGGCATTTGGAGGAGATGCTGGTGTTGTGTAATCCTCCTACAGTTTAGGATCAGAATCGATCTTCAAACCCCTACACAGGGTGTATTCAAGAGGGATCCAAGAAGCTGCAGTTGTCATGAGACAGTGACACCCAGTTCAGATGTTCCCAGTATCAACACACCTTTGTTGCTGAATTAACCATCAGTGTTAGCAGACCACTGCTCCCTCCCTGCCTGCCTGTCAAAAGTACACATTCATATATTCATCAGGACCCCAGTGATTTTTGTAGTTCTCTCTGAGAAATGTTTTCATCCCTGACATCTGTTATGCAGCTCTAAGGCTCTGCTTCATGTGTTTGTTCTACTTCTGACCACCCTCTAGGTATGGAATGTCCATGAGACATTTCATTTCAACACTTCCCAGCATTACACACATCCCTAAGAAATATGGAGCAGTAGTATGTGGCACTCCTCAAGAAGAGACACATGTTAGTATGTGTAACCTCTTTGCATACTGGAGCCATCTCATTCTGAGCACTACATCACTTCAGGCTGCATTCCAGTGGTAAGCAGTAGATAGCAATGGTTTTGAAGGATCTCGTAAGGGAGAAAAATAGATAATTCTTGCTTTTATAAGAAGTTCTGAAAATATTTGGGAACATACATATTTAGGGTTCCAGGCCGTGTAGCTTGGTGGCTTCTGCATCTGAAGAGTAACAAAGGCCATGAAGACAATTAGCAGGAGCAGAGGGCTAATAAACCTCCACGTGATCTGCCAGTAGAGATTGAGTTTTCGACCAGTCATCTGTTTCACATCTTTACTGAACCTTGTAAAAGAAAAGGCATGTTTATGATGGTTTCAGATCTAGAGTAGTAGCAGTTTCTGCTTTTTGTAATTTTCTGTAAGTTTTAAATACATGGTACAGCACCCTAAATCTTTTCTATAACTATATTTCTATATAATAAACTATATTTCTATTCTTTAATAACTTACTATTGACTTGAGTAAATAATCATATCAATAAAGTAGGCCTTTATTGATCTCTACCAGAGATGAATGACCAGTTTACATTGTCAGTTTACATTACCTGAGCATGTAGTCTAAGGTTTCTAGGCACAAACAAATGATGATAATATTGCAGCAGTTCTGTAAACTATTCAAATATTTGACATAAAAAGACAAAATTATAAGAGAATAAACATAGCATGTTAAGAAGTGTGAATTAACCATCACCAAATCAAACCAGGTCAGGGACAAAATTACTGCAACCTGAGCTGCTTTTTTGTGTCTTATGGGAAAAAAATCCCACCTGTTTCCAACATACCTTTTAATTTTGTAGATGTACACAACTCCAACCACTTCAAAGAAAGCGATGACTAGAAGAGGCACTGAGCCTGCATATCTGTCAAAAATGTCAATCCAGTAACTCCCCGAACCCAGAGTAAAACACAGAGCAATGAAGAAGCTAATTAGACATATTATACCTGAAGGAAAAAAGATATCGTTTTTACTGGAGTACTGAACTTGGTAAGTATATGTTTATTCTAAATTATTTTTGCACTTGTCCTAGCAATTCTTATTCTTTCTCCCTCTATGGAGCTACAACGAGCTGTTTTTACCTTAGGGGAGCTAATATCACTTCCCAAACTCAGTTTTCCCTTGTGCGTTGTCCAAGAGGCACCACTGTTGCAGGAGGAATGCACTTGTGTGGCTCAGAGCATCCTTCTGTTATTAATCCATCAGAAAATCTGGGCTCTGCTGTGCTGTTGCCCAATGTTAATTTTGACTGATGTAGGGAGTTTCAAGTGCCCTCATTTCCATGCAGCCACAGCCTCAAAGCACAGGCAGCTGGCACCTCAGAAGCACAAGAACTCCCTGGATTTCGGCCCCTCATTTCCTCAAAATGCCCAGAGCTACAAAGGTGTACATCCCTTATGTCTCAGTGTGTATGGATTGGGTTTCAGCACATCTGAACAGTCAGTTCCACTTTAGCAAGATGTATATTTGTAGTAATTGTGGAAAGGATGGAGAGTATTGCTGAACGTAGACAGGGGCTGCACATCTATTTGTATGTCTTTCTAATGTGTTACTAATTTCTTCTGACTCTGAGATGGCCTTTGGTTCAATTCTGTAAAAATTTGGCTCTAGGCTTTTTTTTAAATTTATTTAAGGAAGTTAACAATTGCAAAATCAATTTCAAACCAATATAGACACCTCATCAAGTCATGAATAAATTTGTTTCTATGTAAAAGCTTGTAAAATGAAAGATATAATTTAGATGCCACTCTAAAAAAGGCATGACAGCAATATTTCCCATAAGAATTTAAAAAGGCACATTGGAGAATTATTAATCCATTACTTCAAATTTCCAGAATTTTTTCTAGACCAGTTTTTCTGGACCAGTTTCACAGTAGGATCTCTCAAACTCTCACTGAATCTGGTTCTTAAGGAGCAGATTTGGTTCAGTAACAACCTCTGGTTAACAAGATTCCAATTTTGGTGCAAGAGCAGTATTGCACACACTCATTCCTCATTTTCCAAGTGGTAATTTTCTACTCTGGCATGTTCATGTTAAATATGAAACAGCATCATAAACCTGAATGAAATAGGGGTGAATGACCTCTCCTACAGGTGTGACAGTCATATGCAGGTGGTTATGGCAGACCAGCTGTTGTCACTGGATGCCTTAAAGTGATTTGTATTAGTGCCAAAAGCCTAAGGGAAGACCAGGCTCTTCCTGAGCTCAGGGGTAACTTGACTCCAGGAACAGCAATTTAGCAAGCTTTCTCAGACTGAGACAGTTAACTTGCAAATTTAAAAAAAAATGGCAAAGGCAATATAACACTGTCACCTGACAGCTTCTGTCATAACTGCTACCTCATCTCTGTGCTTATCTTCTGCAAACACAATCCAGTGCCCTTACTCACACTGTGAGATTAAGCTAAATTAATATTACAAATTATTAATTCCCCTGTGATATTTATTAAGCAGTTGGTAGTTCGTGTGTCTATAAAGAAGCTGCCTTCACTGAACAAAGCAAATACCTTACCAGACAGTAGCTCTTTAGGTGCTGATTTAGATACAATTTGAAGCTCTAGAAGAGGAGTGAAGACACCCTCGATGTTTCCAAACATCGAAGAAAGGCCCAAGCAGAACAACATTATGAAAAACAGGATGGCCCAGGCCTGGGAGCCTGGCATGAGAATGATAGCTTGAGTGAAAACAATGAAAGCCAAGCCAGTTCCTGATACGCTCTGCAGAATTCAAACAGATACAAATACCCATGACAATGTCATTTCTCATGCATAAGTAATCATGACACACTTCAGTCCTTCTCTGGAGTCAAGGGTGCTGATCAGCCTGTGGGGTGGCATCCAACAGTTGAGAAAATGGGCAGTGGGGACTATTTGTGGGGAATTCAATTTTAAATTTTCTGTCAGAGGTACGTAGACAGTCTAGAGCAGAACTTTAGCTTGCACAGAGGGATGCATCCAGAGTAAAGCAGTGTTGTAACTGAAATAGCAATTGTTTTGCTAATGCCATCTGAAGTGTGTTTTTTAAATCTATGATGTAATAGCTGCTGTAAAAAAAGTGATGTAAATAAGGATATGATTGCCACTAGCAGCAAGAGAATTGGTTAATTGTTTATCACAAAACCCCCATAATTGCCAAGGCAGAAAAGAATAGTAGGGGCGAAGCCTATTTCAACTAATTTTTTTTAAAATTTAGTCTCCCAAGGACAAAGATATTAATTCTAAGCATTGAAAAATGCTAAAGTTGCTGTAATTTAGAAGTAAAATATTTCAAACTGTAAATCAGAAATGGGTGCCATCAGAACTGAGACAAAAAAACCTGACTCGTGCCAGGGCTGGAATGTCCTCCTTGGACTTGTCCATCATGTGAGTAAAATAGCCTATTTCACCATCATTGTGTGTTAAGGCCACTGTGCATTAGCACACTCTGACTCTGGCAGACAGGATCACTGGAGAAAGTGGAACGAGGTAGGACAAGTAAACAGAGAAGAAACATCTGTAGTGGGGGGGGAAATGTTTTAAGAGGGCTGGAAAATAAAAAAAGGAAGAGGATCATGATGTATTTTAGTGGCAAACAGCATATGTTGTAATAGATTTTTTGATGCTTTCCTAACTGTAAATTTAGGAAATTCTCATTCAGCATCCTTTTTCTGTGATCTTTCATATAGTTGTGTTCCTTCTGTTGTGGTTATTCTGTAAACCAAACTAAGACTGAATGTAGTGGCCATGGTAGGCTCCAGGTGGGAGCACCCTTGAAGGTTAGTTTTGTGATAATTATGTGTCATTTTGCATGTCATAACAGACAGCCTGAAGTTCAAACTATCCTACAACAGTATTGTTATTTCAAATGTTGAAAAATTGATTTGTTCAATGAGGGTATATAATATACTC
The DNA here is from genome assembly GCA_035047865.1 of Dendrocincla tyrannina. NCBI lineage: Eukaryota > Metazoa > Chordata > Aves > Passeriformes > Dendrocolaptidae > Dendrocincla > Dendrocincla tyrannina. The sequence goes on along the minus strand of JAWWMP010000081.1, from coordinate 85,887,626 downwards.
ATTACAGGTAGAGCAAAATACAAGCACTTATAAGAAAAAGAAAGATACCAATCCTTCTACATTATTTTGTATAAGGATTATCTGCTGAAAGCAGTTATAGTACCTGATCAAGAAATTCTTGAAGGTCACAGCTCTTCAGTTTGAGTACGGCAATTTTTTCTGGATATGATGAATTCAGTAAACTTATCCAGGATGTATAGTTTTCTCGCATGATGCTTTCTTCTGGAAGATCAAACTCATTGATGATGCTGATAATGTTCCTGCCAGAGAAGCCAACATATCATTAGTTTAAATGTTTGCAGATGATATGGCTGGAAATGCTATGTCACATATCCAGATGTTACTCAAAAGTTATGCTTATTTTCTGTGTTGATATTTACAATGTAAAGGGAAATATGAATTGGAAGCTTATACATAAAACAGGAGAAAATATTCAGACTGTTTAGTGTCTTCTCTTTCAGTTACAAACTCTGAGTACTTTATGCAATTGCAGTCTCTAAAACATTGTTTTATCAGGTCTCCAGATCATTTCAACTGCTTGTGTTTAATAAGTTAGTGAATCTGGTGCAATAGAAAAAGGTGTTGGTATCTTACTACTTCTAATACTGGGTTGAGATTGAGATGTGAACCTTGATGGACTACTTGAAAGGGGTATATTTATTTGGTTATAATGATATATTTATGATTATAATTCACCTTGCTTCTTACAAATGTTACCCCTGATCATTCTTGCCTCAGTGCCATAATATTTTCTATTTTTACATTAGACTTCTCTCTACAGATGCTTTTTATTGAAAATAAATTCTCTAAATGAATGATTTTCAAATAACACATTATGTAGTATAACACTGGGAACACAACTTTCTCACCTGTCCAAGCAGTCCCAGTAGGCTGTGGTTGCTTTAAACCCCAGAACAGAAAAGACCGGAATGGAAGCGTAGAGGGATGTCATGCTGTTCACAATTGCTACTGTCACAGCATCCTTCTCACAGTCATTTCTAGAGATAGCGTTCAAGTAAAGCAAATTTTAAAAAGGTAGTACTTTATCTGTGATTCTCTTAGTTATTTCTGCAAACATTTTGATTTTTTCAGGCCTTTCCCCCCCTGCTCTCAGAAAATCTATTTGACCTGTTAAGATGCATTTATCTGTTAAGATATTTTAGAAAAATTAAGATAATTTATAAATATTCTAAGGAAAGTTTTTTAAAATTTCAAAAATTACACGAAATGCAGCAAGAATTTAGCCAGTTAATAAAGGTTGTAGTTCTGCTTACTTTGGTGGATTGTAGCTTGAGAATGCAATAAGCCCTCCAAAAGCCAGAGAGAGAGAGAAGAAAATCTGGGTAGCTGCATCAAGCCACACACGGGGATTTTTCAAAGTGTTCAGCTGAAATAATGGGAAGAAATGTATGTACTAGGCTTAAATTAAAATTTCTTCTTCTCTTCCAGCTCTCACAGCTCATCTCTTGTTTCACTTCTGAAATTTTGAGTTGTGTTGCCATCTAAATACTCTGAAAATAGAAACTGGTACTAAACAGATCAGTAAAACAGATGTTTTTGAGGACATCAGTTAGGCTAATTAAATATATCCAGAAATTATAGAATCTTCATTGTACACCTCTCCTGTCTGATGATAAAAATGTATTTCTAAGTGATAGGCATTAGGAACATCATAGGGACAATACATTATGTTTTTTGTCAATTTCTTTTTTCAAATTCATATACTTGGTAACCTACAGTTAAAGAATATTATCTTCCTAGAACTGTATAAGCAAATACTAAACCATCATTGTTTTAAGACAGAAAGTGATTCCATAGCTTTCCAAATTCACTAAAAAATAATTTAATAAAAACACTAAAAGCCCAAGCAGACAAGAAGAGAATATTCCTTAAAAACAGCATGTGAGACTCAAAGCACTGCGAAAACAGCAAAGAAAGATAAAAGGACAACATAGGAAGTATAAGGAAAAAGGAGAAGCTGACAGAATGAAATTTGAATTCTGATCTAAGGGCAACCAAGGTGATACAGGAAACTAAATTGGAAAGCAACGATTGTTGGATCACAGAGAATGTTAAGCAGTTTCAAATAGTGGCACTAAGGAATCTTGCCGTTGAAATGACTCTAAAAGAAAGATATAAAACATAAGTAATGGGCAAAATGTAAATGTGGTCAATAAATATTAGTTTCCTGCAGAAAGTGGCATATTACGTTCATGCCCTGCCAGGTGAATTATTTTCCCATCTGTTGCCAAGGAGAGGGTATAGAAACCAGTTTTCATTGAGAATGTTTTAAAAACCAGATGGTTCAACAGTGATACTGGAGCTGCAGAGTATATTTTACTTGGTTTTACATCAGTCTGAGTCAAGTCTGCATCCCAGTCACGCAGGATGACTTGTGTGTCTTCTGAGTCTCTCTGTGTGCCTGTGCTGGTGCTCCTAGTACATGACTGGGAACATTTGTAGAAATGAGAGGTAAGTTCGTCAAAAGACTCTTAATAGCATTTTTGATTTCTCTGGGGGTGGCCAGAGCTTGAAGAGCAAGAATAACAGGCTCACCTCAGTGAGGATGGATGCAGGCAATGCCATTACTGCATTGCTCTCCCCACAGGGATGTCAGTGCTTTGACCACAGCAGAACTGGTGTAGCCTTTTGTACAGCACAGCAGGGCGAGCAGATATGTGTAACCATTACTGGCTGAAATGTTTCAGCTTAGGCAAACCTTTGTAGAGGATTGATTTGAAAGGTCATAAGCAAAGCCTCAAAGGCCAGAGTGCTCACTGGCAGGTGCAGATCTAGATTGCTATTGCAGTGCAGACACTTGGCACTCACACTGCTGCGTGGCCTTCACAGTTCGATTAAGTGCTGCCATGTGAGTTGTCAGTGCTGACAGATGCGACTCCTGCAAGTCTGGCCTTCTGACTGGGGACTTTGGCAAATGAGTCTGGAAATAGTTATCACTGCTGCAGTGCATTTATTGACTCTAAAAGATTCTAATCAACCCCCAGACTTGAAGAAACAGCAGATGGGCAAGCACGCCATGGCAATGTCATTATCTGCTCTTAAGCAAATTATTAAAAAGGTTGGTTTATATTTTCAGTAATATGGCATACAGATTTTATAAGGATATCTTCAGAAGGTGCTGATGCAGAAACATGTGGATGAAGATATACAGCCAGAATGCTAATGAATGAACATGGCAGTAATGAGGAAAGGAAGTATAATCGCTCCCCCATGGGCAGTAAGATGTTTGGATACCTGAACACATGAAACACAGACAGAAATTTTCTTAAAACAGAACTAAAAATTGCTGGAGTCCCTGTGACGTATAAAAACAGTTAATGTTTTTCTTATAAGCAAGTGGCCAACAAGTAATCCTGCACTTAAAGACAACAGCTCATTAAGGCAGTGATTTTGTTCTTCTTAACACCAGAAACAGTATGGACAGTCTGGGTACCTTCAAAGAAGCCTTAAGTGTCCATGCACAGTAACATACAACTGCAAAAGAGAGGAAAAAGTTACGAATTGCCTTTGTGAATAGAGGATTTGGTGCCTGCGCTGCCTTTTTCTTGGCCATTCTCACTGCTTCTTGAACAGCTGCAAAGCTCTGGACACAGTCATCAGTTGCCCAACCAAGTTCTTGGAATTGTTCACTGCCAGAGAACGTCCAAATATTTACAGTCTCTGAAGCTCTTTAAAATGTGAAAGAGACTGAAGAAGGAGACATTTGTGTTCCTGAGGTGAGGTGTCCACTGAAGCTGAGTCATGCAGACTGTTGCTAATGCTTGGAGGGATCTCTTTTCTGCTGCCTCTGGTTATTTATTTTTCAAAAAACCTTTCCAAAAGTCTGTTCCAGCTCCTGTGTTGCTTCATTTTTGACAACTGCTTTCCCCTCAGGTGTCTCTGAGCACCATTTCAGTATCTTTTTTTATTTTCTTGGCAGCTTCATTTTCCACATAGCCAAGAGTTTAGAGAGCGAGTAAATTGCTGGACTTATTCACACCTGAAAGTCAATGGAAATAAGTATTCATTAGTTGTTCTAAAATTTAGGGTGTGAAAGTATGTCAGATGGCAAAAAGCCTATGTATTTCTGCATAGCTTGCCATATTTTAAATCCATATGCCTGTCGTTGTTATTTGTGATATTTGTTAAGGAGAACTGAAATAAAACTTGAAAAGTGAGTAAACATTTTGGTTTGTGAAAAAAATTAATTCATTTAGGTGATTGCAATCTTGAAACTTAAGTTATAACTTTCAGCACTAGGTGTTACTTCTGGCACAGATTTTCAAAAACAGTGCAGTGTCACGCTGCAGAAAGTGGATGTGGCAGCTATCAGAAACTACAATTCTTGCTGCGCTGCAAAGCTGGAAAGAAGTTGGAAAATATTGCCTCCAGTGAGTGGAGAATGTCAAGAGAGTTGATTTTATATATCAGGTATTTATTTTTAAAGCAAACTGAAACAGGCATTAGGTGAGCTAATTCTTTATTTTGCTGAAACTTTACAAACTTCCTGCAAAAAGGTAGGAAAATAAGAAGGAAACAGCACACACTTAAGAAAAGGTAATGTGGTGGGCATGGACCAGGTAAACCTGTGCCAAAATAACCCACAAACCAACAGCTCCCCTGTACAAATGACTTTGGGACATTCCTCGTGGAGAAGCGTAACAAGAAAAATGCATGTGTTTGTTGATGGCAGGGGTGGGAATAGTTCCAGATGAAACAGGCTAGTGGAAAAGAAAATACTGGTGCTGCAGCTGTGGGCTAAGGGGAAGAATCCTCCACAGCAGTTGGTAGGTTGGTTTAACAAAGCCATCTCTCTTACACCATAACTTTCTATGCAGTGGCAACACCCATAGCAGATAGCACTTACCAGGCTGTTGCATCAGCTTTTCCATGTTTGTAGATAAGAACTCAGTTTCATCACTAGAACCATCTTCGGATGACTTTTCAAGGATGTCCCCGGGATCTGCTTCCTCAAACCAGCTAACCATTAACTACAGGTTGACTGCAGAGGGATTTCCACTCTGACTTCTGGCGCCAGTCTACAAATCCATCCAGCTCTTTTATGATGATCAGCTGCTCCTCAGCACTGCAATACTTCCAGGCTTTGGGAATATACACAATCCTACTTTCCACGTTAAGTTCAGTGTGCAATGATCCTAAATCCCAAAGATGCCTGAGCTCTTCTGGAGAAACCCAACAGCCAGGCTGAGACCAAATGTCAACAGGCCAAGTCAACAGGCCAGGTCTGTCTAGCTTGCTTTCTTCCTTAAGACGTTGCACCAAGCTTTTATTGTCCTGTCTGGGCTCTACAAAAATGTGAGTGTATGTCTTGATCTCCTGTAATAACCAAAGTTGTCCTTCTTGAGCTCTGGAAGCATTTAATGACATGTAATGAATCTCTGGGCTACTTGGCTTACGTTTTCCCTAATGTCTGTGTTCTTGTTATAGGAAAGGAAAGGGGAAAAACCCAATGCTTCTGTGGTTGGAAGGAAGCCACTGCTGTGGCTTCAAGAATCAGTGTATGCTCTGAAGCCATCTACCAGTGGGTGCTGCTTTTCCTCCTCTGCACTCACCATATTATGGAGCATTGTAGCACGAAGGCAGAGCTGTGAGGAGCCTACAGATGACAGCAACCACTCCATGGGATGGTTTCACTTTGCATTTGGGAATGCCACTACGGACAGTGTAAAAAGGTCCTTCCAAAATGACCACCATATGGGCGGATCGGAAACTCCTGTCCCTTTGAGAAGATGAGAAAAAATGGGAGAGGGATTCTTCTCCAGGAGTTCTGTCTTTTGGGAACAGCTACAAGGGAGGGGAGGAGACTGTAGTTAAGGAGAAACATGGGTAGGAGAAAATTATTTTCAAGCTTAAAAAAAAAAATCACTTTGCAGTGTAATTCCTCAGTAGTTTTCCTTGTGAATTCTTAAAAGGTTAAAGTTGTGTAAATTCTATAGCATTGCCCGGGAAATCTCATCTTTATCATGTGCTTGTGAAGTTTACTTACACATTCAAGACTGAGGCACCCATAACATACCTAACTTTCCAGTATTTTCTGATATGCTTACTACTGAACCATTAAATACTTCGATGCTTTTTTTCCCTGACAAAGTATATTAAAATACTAAATCACTTCATCTCAGAAAAAAAAGAGCGTAGCTGAGCTCTTGGATAGAGAGCTAAATCAGGAATTGCTGGAAAACAAGTATATGATGTGAAATCTGAGGGGGAATAAAAGGAAAAATATTTCTGACTGTAGCTGCAGTACTTACATTAGGGGTGAAGAGATAAGCCAGACCATCTGTGGCTCCTGGTAGAGTGAGTCCTTGAATAAGGAATATAGTCAGGACCAGGTAAGGAAATATTGCTGTTACATAAATTGCCTAAAGTAAGAAAGTCAGAAGACAGACAGTTACTGGCAATAAGTTCAATAAAACCTATTTGAGTTATTGCAATATACAGTCCTAATAATATTTGGTAAGACAGCTGTGGATGAACACTGCCATCTTTAAAAGAGGTAGGGTGTGCTTTTGCATAATATATTTCTAATAAAATTGCTCTTAAAAGTGTGTGAGAGGAGACTGGTAGGGCAGAAGTATTTGCAGTGGAAAAAGAGAGAAGCATCATTTTAAGCCACCTGTACTGCTGTTCTCGTTTTGTTGGACAAGGAGCACAGTGAAATGGTGCTTGTGTGGTAAATGGGGAAGGCTTTCCTTGCTGGTAAAAACTCAGTATCTGGAAAACAAGATGCAAAGTGTGGGATAATGCACTCCTCTGCCCTTTCTGTACCTTTCCTGTGGTTTCAATTCCTCGGATGGTGCAGAGATAGACAATTGCCCAGCAAGCTGCTAAGCACAAAATGAGCCACCACTGTAATGTGCCACTCTCAGTGATATCAGGTGTTATGTTCAAAGTTTTCCTGTACCAAAAGTAATTTACTGCAGTGCTTTCATAGCATTCTTTATCGAGCCCTGGGGGAAAAAAAAAGGTGTCAAGTGTTAGAATAAATTGCAGCTGTGAAATCAAATTCAGAGATGGATTCTCTGCACTGTCTGTATTGTGCAGCAAGACAAACTGCCACATCAGTCTAAGACTGTCAGACTTGCACGAGACCTTCCCCAGAACATCACCAGCATTTCTGCAGGGGACAACTTTCTAAATAGAAACAGTGTTGTACTTAGTGCAAGGTAAAAGCTAAACTAATTGCAGTGGAGGCTGTGAAATTTTTTAGCTGTATGTCTGCAAGTTGGTGGAGCCATAACAAGCTTCAGGCACCTGAGAATACATCTAAGGCCAAGCTCCCCTGGCTATGTCATGTCCTTGTAGTGTGGAAAGACTCAGGCATCAGCCTCTTTGATTTATATTTCCAGGACTTCTGTTAGCAGGAACCTCAGGCACGTGCACCCAGGAGAGTGGACATTCCCCAGCCAGGCTCTGCCTGAAGAAACAGGAACTGGGAACATGACATACATCACAACCTGTACTCACCCCTCTGCCTGTGTGCAACGTAAATCCCTAAAGAGGAGGTTGACAGAGAATCTTCAGGAAACCCACTGACCTGCTGTCTTTAGCTGGAAACCTGAGTTCCCTGGGTGCTGCAGCCCCTGCCATTGCTCCTAGCCAGAGCTGGGTATGTCCTGAGGGCACTCAGTGCATTTTCAAAAGCTGAGGTTACGCAGTGTGGAGTCATCAGAGGCTGCACTGATAGCTGCCCCATAATAGCTGCCCTATAACCAGGAGGTCCAGCACACACCAAGACTGGGGGAGTCCAAGCTTGGTGGATGGGAACAGCTCCTACTTCACTCAGTTGGAAGCAGCTCCTTTGGGAGATCATTGCCATTGTGATGGAGAAGTGCAGGTTCTTCCTGTCTTGGCAGTGCTATTGAAAAATCTGTCCTTAAAGGATGTCTTCATTATTTTCAAAAGATGCTAAACTAAAAATGCAGAGTTTTGTATACCAGATATTGATTAAATAGTTAATCTCTAAAGCATGTTTGGAAAACATCTGTTTATCTCCCTAGCTGGGACATCTGAACCTGAGAAAAAAATCATTTCTTAAGGCCCAAATAATTTTCGGTACTTCTGTAAGAAAGATGGGTGATGTCTATTTGTCTTCCTACTCTAGAACAGTCCTGTGGGTCTCAAAAGAAAGTTGACTTATATGTTTTGTTTCTTCACTTAGCCTCTTACTCAGATTATGGTTCCTTCTCTGCCCTGGAATTTGTTGAGCAGAAAAGAAAGCTAAGAAGTAATTTTAAAGACCTGAGAGGAGTCCTCCTTATTCTTCTTAGGTACACTGTCTCTCTTTGGTCTTGCAATGGGTAGCATGACTTTGGTCTGAGCCTCAACAATTCCCATGTTAAGTAATTACTCTGCTTATTTAGTTTCTTTGCCTCCCTCCCTCCCTCCCTCTCTTTCATTCTTTCTTAAAAACACTGTTATTTTGCTCCCCATTTTGAAATCAAGAAAAATGGCTCATGTTTTTTCTGGCCTTTGTTGTTTCTGTGAGGATGATGAGTTTGAGTAGGCCATTGTGATTCTTGGACCTTTTAAACCTGAAATCAAACCAGGACTTGTGCACAACTCAGAGCCAGATCAAGTGTGGCTTCTCGGTGTTTCTTGGTGAGCCCAGACTCTGATGTTTGTGATCTTCTTTTTGCTAGCAGTGATTATGATATTGTAGTTACCTGTTCTGTTTTCGTTTAGAGGGCAAACACTCCAAGGAAGAGGTTCTTGGAAGGAGTTTATGAAATACCACATCACCCAGGTTAAAACAGTGTTGTAGTATAAGCTCACCAGAACCGACACCACCCACGAACCAACACCTGCAGAAAGCACAAGATCTCAGCTTAGAAAACCTGTGGAAAAAATTACCAGTCAGAGCACTAGCTCTTGGAAGGTCACTTTTTGTATTGTTTCAAGATTTTCTTGTCCATCCGCCCCTGCCCCACCCCAAAATTTTCCCATGAAAGATGAGCATTTGTGTCATAAGTAGCCCAGCTCACCAATCCTGCTCCAAGAATGCTGACAACTCTATACTTATGTAGATTAGGATTGCTGTAGTACATAATTTCTACAACACGGAACAACTTTAATAGTAGAGACCAAAAGAGACTGAAGTTTTACAGCGTGCTGTAGCTGCATGAGACCGCTCTTTTTTCCCAGATCATGCACATATGCCCTAAATTGCTAAATGATAAGGGGGGAAGAATATCAACACTGCAGTTTCTGGTTGCTTTCATTTTTGCAAAGGGAGTATGGACATGCCTAATTGAAGGAAATGGTTTTAGCTGGAATCACCACCCTGCTGTTCGGCATTTCTTCCTGATTGCCCTTGGTCCTTAAATAATTCATCCACCCCTTTTCCTGCCACACGTGCCCACAGACATGGCTGTCAGTCCCACATCAGGCACCTGCTTAACGCAGGGCATGATCCAGCAGGGCTGGCTGGAGCATCCAGGGGTTTCTCCTTGCCCTGTAGGCACAAGGGTGCTGTCTCAAATATCGAGAAGAGTCAATGCTTCAGCTTCCGTGGTGCCTGTTCCTGATCCCTTCTGCAGCCTAATAATGCATGCAGGGCACGAGATGTGTTTTTTCCATGTATATGCAACACATAGAAAAGAATTGCCAGTGCAGTGCTACGCACCAGTCTGATGCACACTGCCATGTGGATTGTTCCTTGTGCTCAGTCATGTTAATAATGTCCCTTCTCTAGCCTCACAGAGCAGGGGTGCTCTCTTGTGCAGGGAAGCTTTTCCAGGTGGTTTAGACTCATTAGGAGGTGCCAGAATCCCATTCCTGGTTTCATGTTTTTCTGTCCTCCCTTGAGTCCGACTATTCATGGACAGAGAAGACTGACTTCTGGAAGGGCTGTGAGGGAGGAGTGAAAAGCACTGGGGGCAGGCAGCCCATGTGAGCACCAAGATTTGGTAGGGGCAGGACAGCATTGGCTAGCAGAGCTCGTCTGCATTATGCTTCCAACAGCAAAGGTTATGAGGTTTGCATTTTAGGCTTCTGTGTGCCTAGAGTAATACCTGATGAGAGCAATACAGAATTACAGTCAGAGAGTTGTTTGGATTGGAAGGGACATCTAGTCCAACCCCCTGCCATGGGCAGGGACATGTTCAACTTGACCAGGTTGCTTAGAGCCCTATCCAACCTGACCCTGAATATTTCCAGGGAAACCACCCCTCTCTGGGCCACTTGATCCAGTATCTCACCACTCTCTTTGTAAAACATGTCTTTTTAATCTTAACACTCATTTCTTGTTTTATACTAACAAGCATCAGGCATAGGTGTGTAGGAAGTGAGTGCTGGGTAGGAGCTCATCTGCAGTTCCCTGAGCTGGGACCCAAAGAGACGTACCAACGCCTCCAAGGTACGGCGAGACGGTGTTCCAGGCACAAATGCTGCCCTTCCTCAGGCACTGTCCTAGGGCCAGTTCGAGGTGCAACAGTGGGATTCCTTCGAAGAGAAGAGCGATGAAGTATGGGACCAGGAAAGCCCCTGAAAACACAGTTAAGTGCGATTAAGTCACATGTTTATCTGTATCTCACTGAAATTACTGTTTGATAATTAATCTGCTTTATGAATGTAATAAAGTCCTTGTAGAATATGTTGAGAGAGAGGTTATTTCTAGGGACACCTGCCAAGTAACATCTGTTACTGGTAATGTTGGTGAAAACAGAGGAGGAAGGGCTGGGATGCTTAATGCTACAGAACACTTGCCCTCAGGCATGACTACAGTCCATTATAAGTAGCCTCACTCTTTCATCCCTTGCGCTTGCTTTTATGCATCTTGTTTTGTGCCCATTCTCATAAAGCACAAGGGTTTGCCTGTCCCCTACACTATCTGATTTCCCTTCAGTGCATTGTCTCATTTCCCTTCTTAAAGCTCTCAGGCGTGATCTCCTCCATCCTCCGCTGCTAAGGCACGATTTTGAGCTGGATACCCCCAAGAGACCAGGTTGCTCTATTGCTCTGAGCTCTGCTCAGAGCACAGAGCCTCTGGCTATTGAAAAACTGAAAGCAAGCCTGAACTTTTTCTGTAAACTGTGGGAGCAATGAAACCTGATATCTTCCCAACTTGTACCCTTTACATATTTCCTGTTTTTCTCACAGCACCTCCCTTGGGCCCCAAGGAGCACATGTTGGTTTCCTGTGGGAAGAGACCACTCCTGCTGGCAGCCTGGCTAGTTCCTGCTAAACTGTGTGCAATGCCTCATTTCCCCCAGCCTCCCTCAGAAGGGACATGTTTTTGGGTCTCCCTTCTTCTGCACAGATACTGATTTTTATGAGACCAGGAGAAGTTTCATCAGTTTCAGAAGTTATACCACCTGCCCAAATGTCCAATTAAATTGAAGTGTAATAGGTTGAAGTTTATTGCCATGACCCACAACCGCTGTGACCAACAAGTCTCTTTACTCCAGGGAAACAAAGACAGAAGTCCTGCCTCAGCCACCTCCCAATCCTCCTACCAGTGTGTACTGATTCTGTGCTCCTCATTGCTTTGTCAATAAACCTGTGTCTTGTTCTATTTCTACGTTGCCTCCAAACCTCGTATCTGGGTCTGCTCAGATCTGCTCTTCCAGCTCTGGAAACTTCCTCCTCTCCCTCCAGGCTGTCAGGAAGAGCAGCCTGACTATCACCATCTGAGAGAGCAGAACAGTCTGCTCAGCTCTGCTCTGTCAGTCCTGAGAGGGAGGTGGGGAATTCACAAAGATTTGTGGTCCTCCCCTGGAATGGTGCCTGGATTCTGCAATCAATGGCTATTCAGAAAGGCTGGGCAGATTAATCTAATCACTTGGGCTGGTGCCATACTGCAATAACTTTGCTACCTATTCCTAGGTGCTGCAATAAAAACCATACAATACCCAGAGAAGGCATGGTGTTGAATGGTTTTGTCTTTTATCAGTAAATACATAGAACCAAAAATCAGCAAAGCTCTTCACAATGGAGCACTATTCTTAAATTACCAAAGGTGGAAATAAATATCTTGTCTTATGATCTGAATTCTTAAGATATTCTTAACTTCTAAGAAGCAGATTTGAAAAAGGAGTCTCACAGTTAATTCCTAGTATATTAAATCCTTGTTTGGATCTTTGGCACTCCTGCTCAGTAGTCCTTGTGCTTGGAGGAAGCTCTAAAGGGCTTGCTATAAACTGCATCCCTCCAAGAGAGAGATTTACAGAGGGAGTTAAGGACGACAATAAGTGTCTTGCCACCTGATGAAATCCCACCTGGAGATACCTACCAAAGCTCCCATGTAAATATGAAGGAATTTGGTGGTCCCTTCTGCAAGAAGTCAGTAGCCTCTTGCCGTGATCAGTTCTGTGCTGTGCTTCAAACCTGCTGCAGCATCCCTCTCCACAGCACAACCTGAGAGTGCCAACCAAACCCTCCTGACAACCCAGGACTGCCTTGGACTGTCTCCTGGGGAGAGCAAAATAATCAGGCAAATGGCCAGAGCACTCACAGTACAGAGCACTCTACTTCTTGGTCCAGCTGCCTGGCCATGCACCAGCTCCGGGCAGCAGCTGCCCCACTGCAATCCCTATGATACTGAGCCTTTGCTAGCAGAGCACTCCATAAGAGACCAACCTATGTCCCATATCATGTCTCCTGGGAAATAACTGTGTAATAATTAGCACACACTACCCTCTGTTATCTCTCTCCCCTTTTCTGTTTGCTAGTTGAGCCATTGACAGCAGAGTGTGTTTAGACATTCTGCTGATAAAAGCCTGTTTACTTTGTGTTGGCTTGTGTGTGTTTCCAGCCATATTTACAGAATGGCAAAACATAACGTCACACTTGGAAAAAAGATAGTGGTTTTCCATGAGAACAATATAAAAAATCTGCAATCTGCAAATATGAAAATATGGCAGAAGTTTGGGGTAAGACGAAATAGCTTATGAAGCTAATCTTTCTCAAACCTAATTAAAGTAAATGGCTTGTAGAGGAATATTAAGTTTTTAGTTATTCATTCCTTTGCATTACAGTATTTTTAGGCAAAAAGAAAATAGTCAGGAAAAGGACAGACAGTCTGCTGAAGCCCTTGAAGCTTCCTCTTTTCCACAATAAAATCTCCCACCTGTAGAAGAACATTAACACAAAAGTATCAGATATGGAATTATGACCCTCTAGCACTGTATAGTCAAGGTCTCTGTTCAGTAGGTAGAAGAGGATGTGTCAGAGGGCAAAATTTAAGTACCTTTTTAAAAAAATGCAATGAGAAATGTAACTGTGGAAAAGGCAAGCAGAGAATCCAAGAAGCAGAATGAAGCAGCAAGCTGGTACATTACACACAGCAGGTATCACACCAGAGCATTCAAACACAGGCACAGCAAAACCCCATCAGCACCCATATGAGGGGTAGCACAAGCACAGCAGAAACTCTGTAGATTTGGCTTCCATGAGGTAAAGGAGAAGGAAATCTTAGCAGAAACAATCATAAAACACTAGCAGCAAATTATTCTGTCTATAGACATTCTATATAGATTTGTAACTGGATAGCCTAGATCTATATGCTCTACAATGAAAGTAAAATAAATTACTTAAGAAACAAACTGAGGGGGGGAATCTCTTTAAAAAAAAAAAAAAGGTTTTTTTTCAGTACTTTTTTCCTCTAAAAAAATGAATAAGGAAAATGATAGTGATGTAGCATTTTTAAGTACTTTAAAAGCCTGGAGAAATGCCCCTAAAAATCAAAAGTATTGCCAGAGCATGATTTAGTTGCATCCCTGAGGCGTGACATGGGAAAATTTTAGTCTACATCACTCCTTCTGTCATAAAGACATAAAGCAAGTCAGAAAATTCACAAAGCTTGTAGATACATGCAGCGCTAAAAATATATCAAGAGGAAAAAAAAATAAAACCGAAAAAACCAGTTCAAAATCTACAAGAGTTAAAAGTTACTTTGGAAGATCCTGCACAAGGATACCACAAAGCTATGAAACAATCCCTGTGCACATGAGAAGGCAGAGAAAGCCTTCAAGAGCTTTTACAAATCAGGCTCTCAGCAGCTGCAAACACTGCACATGCTGGTAAGATGGTGTCATTAAAAAGAGAGTTCCAAGGGACAAGGAGCACGAGGTGTGTAACTCCATCGGTGAAGAACCAGTAGAGTGGAGGCAGCTCCATAGGCACAGCAGGAGAAAAGAAAGGACCTGGGGCTCTCCAGGTGCACTGAGGGTTTTTAAACCTGACCCCTTGATTGCAATGCACAGGCAAATCATGTCAGAAAAGCAACTGCTCAACCATATTCAGCAAAATGGCACTCAAAGGGTGCAATCTTTGTGATATCACCTGGGCATGACAATCTGGATGAGAAGTGCATGAGCGGCCTAGGCAGCCTGTGGAGAGCTGCTGATGCACTGCAGGACAGAATGACCAGGAGGCTCAGGAAGGAGCACCGTCTAAAGTTGGTTCACAGCAACCAGCAAAGCAGAGTGAAACAAACTAGGTTTGTCACTTCTTAGAAAGAGAAACCAGCTTGCTGTAACACAATCTTTCTGTCAGAGTGAACTGTTCTGCTCTTCCCAACATACTGTGTTTAGTTTTGCTTGGGTTTTACAGTATCTTCCAAGTATACATGTCGTTCCTCTTAGGCTTTGTTTTGATTCTGAGGACACAGTGAGCCAGGCATTTTACAGAAAGTTGTGGTTCAAGTCTGAGCAAAAGGTCAGTTAGGGTTATAAAAGTCTGTAAATGGTTGCCCTAGAAGTAAACATTTCTCCTTTTTTAGCATGACTGTAGTGTTTATGTGTAATTATTTTCCTAGGGAGAAACTGTATTTTATATTAAAGATTATTTTAGCCATCTTGTAGGCTCAGGTACTACGCACATTTTTAATGCCAGTGGGTTAGGCAAGCATATAATAGCAAAAATCATAAGTAAACCACTGCAGTCAGGTCCAGCTACAACTGAGTTGGTTTTTCTTAAGTGTACTCAGATGACTCTATGTGTACACATGCAGATATATGACTTGTTAGTGTCTCAGTTTTAAGTGACAAACTATATACTGGGCCATTTAGAGACTTCTTTTCAATCCCAGTTGCCTGGGAACATTTGTGTTTGTCTCCACTGACTGAGGCAAACAACCTTCATACCCATTAGTCATGAAAAGTAAATAGCTAACTTGACTCAGGCAATAAATCCAAATAATCAGTAACGGCAGTAGGCGATAAATGTCAGCAAAACTGATATTATATTAGATCTGAGTTACTGAGTAACACTAATGTGCGATGAATCTGGTCCAGAGGTCTGATGGGAACAGCTGACATGAGACAAATACACAAGCACTTGTTTTCATCTCTTGTTTTTTAAAAGATGTAGAAATGAGGAAAAGTACATTACCCAACTCTTAAATACTTGGATATCACCTGAATCAGCTGTGAAACTCTACCTCAGAAGCCATTCAGCCTTCAAGCATGTCTATGCCATATTCATACCAGGTTTCACTGCACTTGTGCCTGGAGGCACAAATCCACTGCACCTCTCAGGGCTCCCAGTTAACCACGATACTGCTGTTCTCTCCCATGGTCACATCTTCAGATACATAAAAATAGGATTTATGCTTCAGTACTCCTGAAAATCTATTGGGCTCTTGCATCTGAGTTGTTTGCTTTCAAAAATACAACCCCATGTCACATCACTGCCTTAAATTAACAAAACTAAAATGCAACTACCTTATACTCTGGTGTAAACCCAACAGCTCTGTCTTCTCAGTGATCTTCACAAGTCACTCAACTTTTCCAAAGCCAATTCTCTGGGATAAATTATTCACAAACCCCACTTACTTTGTTACAGAGTCCGTCCTGTTATTGAGCGAGGGCTTTATTGAAGCCCAGTGACCAAACACTGGCTGCCCATCCATATATTGACCTTAATTCACCACTGTCTTGTGCCACTGTTTGTGGTGATGCAAAGTAGCTGTTTGCCATTACTGAGTCTGACAGCTATTTTAAACTGCTTCTTCACTTGCAACATTACTATTCAAGGAGTAAAGGATCCACTCAGTCTTTGTTCCTGCAGCATTTTCCTGTGTTTATTGTCCTTCAACGTGCTCTAACCCCTGTATTTTTTGTCCCTAGCAGTTCCTGTGGGAAATATCAGAGGTCTGGATACACATGCAAACAGACTTTCTGAGCACTGTTCAGTCCATAAGACAGGTCACCATCGGTCTCCTTGCAGTCAGTCTCACTGGGGTGGTGAGGTTTGTAGGACAGGGATTCAGAGGATCTCAGAGGGGAGGATGGATGGGAGAGATCAACCCTCACTAGCAGGTGAACATTGCTAGTTTCTGAAATGAGGCTGGAATCTGAAGATGTTGAAAAAGAGTTGGCAAACGCTGCTTCCCCACCTCAAGCATGGAGAAGCAACCATTGGTTTCACATGGGGAAGTGTGAGAGCCTTTTTATGGTCAGTGGAACAATATTTCCTCTTAATGCAGATTTGCACAAAACTCTGAAGCACAAATTTCGTGCAGCATCACACAGGTGGTGGCCCCAGAAGCAGCTCTGTTGATGAGATGTATGGCCCTGCCTGTGAGTTTCAAACCTTCCACTGAGCACTTTGTGTTAATCATTTGTTACATTACAAAGCTATCCCATTATGTTAGCTTTATTATGTTATTTGTTAATACTGAATATTTTTTCCCTTGCTTTCCAAGATAGGAAGGCCACCTGAGATGCTGTAGGGCATTTGACCTACAGCTCCTGCTCCAGAAGAGCATTTTCCTTGCAGGTCTCCTGCCATATCTGCTATGGGATGTCTTTCTACAGGTCTTTATCATGTCTCTTTAATGCAAGCATTATTATCTGAAGCAACCATTATTTTACCAGTCATTCCCATGGACAAATGTGGAGAAACCATGTGCACCTATGGCTGTCTACCCACCCAGTTATGGCACTTCTCTGAGGGAATTTCACTGGGTTTTACATCCTGTAAATAAGTAATGGAAACCATCAATTCTCCCGGGGGAATCTAACCTACTGCGTCTTGTCTTTTCTTATTTGTATTTGTGTAATTGTAACTTTCAGCTGTTACATATTCAAGGACAAAAAGCTCCCTGCTCCAAAACAATTTCCATTTGCTTCTTTATAGACTGTGATAAACATACTTTTTCATTTTCAATTTCATTTCCTAAATAGATTGAATTCTTAAGTTGTTTCTTGTCCCAGAAGTTTTCCAGCCCTTGAATAATTGTTGGGGCTTTTCTGCATTTTGTCTAGTTTTTCAAGTTGACTTTCAGAAAAGGTCAGAGGTCCAGAAGTTGTCTTAGTATTGGTAGCAGTATCTCTCCCTACTTCCTAGTGCTCTGCTTATATATGCCAAGAGCCTTTTTGTTGATACAACCTGCTATATCTCGTTCATTGAACTACTTAGCAGGGTCCCTAAGTGGCTACTTCTTTCTGAAACACTTCCTTCCATTAAAAGCAACATCCATTCTTGGTTCCTTGGTAGTTTGAAATATATGTCGTTCATTAGGAAATAAAGATATCTTAGTATTGGATTTAATAATATTTTCTGTCATTTGGCAGTTTCTCCAGGTTTGAATTTTCTGTTTCTCCAATTAATTGAAAGATAACAAATAATATTGGGCTGAAACGATTTGCACTCTCATTCTACTTTAGACAGTGAAGGATTTCAAAAGCTGCTGTGGATGGTGAGTTATCAAGTACTCTTTTCTGATCCATTTATATTTACAAAATTGTTTGCTTCTAAGGCAATTCTTTGCGGGAATGGTGCCCAGGGGCAGGTTTGGGCAGCTGTCCATACTACAGGCTGCTGTTGCTGTTCTCTCAGGCTGAGCATTTTAAACAGCCTCGCAGACATCCAAAAGTGCAATTAGTTTTCTGCAGGGGCAGTTCCAGATAATGAGGTGGCTCCTAAGAGCATCAGAGGAGGAATGACTTGCTCACCTTCCCAAAGGAACGCTCAGTGGCCATTGCCACTCAGGCCTCCCTAGGACTGCTCAATTGTCCTGCAGGTATCCAGCTGCAGGTGCAGTTTCCTGGTCCCACTGGGACTGTAGTAGCAATGTAAAAACTTCAGCATAGTTTTTTCTGAGAGCTAGCATCAGTCAGGTCTTCCTAAACAAATGCATCATTTTAAAATTAAGTGCTCTTCTATAGAAGAAGCTAACCTTAACTAGTGCAAAGCATTTATGAGAATTAAATAGGGTTTTTTTAAAAAAAAGTGAATAACCAATATAAGCAATATAACTTCCATACCCGTCAGAAGTTAGTACAGTTCTATTAGAGTTGTAGTTGAATATTTTGGCAAAGCCCCATTTCAATCTTACCGCCTCCATGTATCTGACACAGGTATGGAAAGCGCCACACGTTCCCCAGACCAACAGCAAATCCGATACAGCTTAAAATATACTGGAACTTATTGTCCCACTTGGGTCTCTCATCTTCTGTAGGGATTTCAGGTGTTGCTGATACATCTTTTGACATTTTAATGAAATATCCTTGGTTCCTTAGCCCCTTCCCTATAAATGGGAAGATGATTCAAAATCTGTCTCTCCTACAGGTTTTATGCAGGATGACAGAGGATCCTGGAAGAGAGGTGGGGCTTTATCTGATGCAAAGGAATGTGCTATTGCCAAGCTACAGTTTAAAGCCAAAACCAGGAATTGTTATTATATAGAGAGTTACCATTCTCGCCCTATTTGCAGCTCCTTCTATAGTCAGAGAACTTGGGAATATGTTGTTAATGGGTAACTCAGGATCAAACAGGTTTTTATTTTCTGTTCTCAGAATCTGTCAGACAAGTGTGACAATGAATATAATTAAAAAGAAACCTTTACAGCAGACTAATTTTAATTGTAACATACTTGTAAAATCTGTGAATAAAAAGTTGCCATTTCCTTTCCTAGTTCTTTTTAATAGAAGTAAATTAATGAAGGCATCTTTCGCAAGGGCAAAAAGTCAATTAGACAAAAGGCAAGAAAAATTAGATCTTGTATGTTCAGACCTTAGAATTTGGTAAATTTTTACAATAGCTGCCAGAAGTTAATCACTTCCTACCTGTCAATGAATCCCCAGTGACTATTTTTATTGTTCATTAAATAGTTACTGATGAATGCAAGAGCTGAACACTCTCCTTCAATTGAAAGCGTGTGAGAATATTTTTCTGTTTTCTTTCAGTTATACCAAGATTTTGCTACTTTGTATGCCAAATCAGTTCACTCCACACTAAACAGAGCAGCCAGTCAGCTTGCTTGCTTCAGTAAACCATCACTTTATTCCTGAATTCCCCTCTCAAAATGGAAAGAGTATGTAAGTGAAGGTGAACTGTTTTCCCCAAAATAAAAGCCCTGCTGTGCAGCTAAGCACACAAATATGGTCAGGCTGCAGATCATCCAGCCAAAAGCCAGTTTCAGGTCTAGGCTACACGATTCTCCCCACGCTGACTCAGCTCATCTGCTTGCAACTCCAGATCCACCAATGGAGCGACTCCACTTCCCAGTTCCTTATCAAGATTGTCTCACAGGGCACACACAAGTCGGTGCACACATGGTGGTTTGGCACTTACACAGGATCAGTGCTGCCATGGCACGGATCACCATCGCCCCTGTCACTGCTGTGCTTCCAGTTGGGAATGCACCTCATGCTGTGCTTGCCTGTTCTAGCAGCACGCTGAAGTCCACACCTGGCACCTGCAGCCAGCTGCTTCAAACTTGGTTTTACTCATTCTTGGCAGCTGAGCTTTTAATCAGCAGAAAAATCTGACAAAAAAAATGTTTTTCCCGTTAAAGAATAATATCTTTAAATAGTTTAAATAATTACTCACACTTGAGTAACTACAAAAATTGAAATTGCAATTGAAATTATTTTAATAATTCAAATTCTCTGAAACAGGTTGCCCAGAGACATTGTGGATGTTCCATTCCTGGAAGTGCTCAAGGCCAGGCCGGATGGGGCTCGGGTGGAAGGTGTCTCTGCCCATAGCATGGGGGTTGGATCTAGATGATCTTTAAGGTCCCTTCCAAACCAAACCATTGATTCTATGATCCACGAAGTACACACACAATGCCTCTTACTTTATACTCTATATACTACTCTAAAGGTATGTTCTAGAGTAAATATACCCTAAATACACCTATTTCTTGTAAGAGGGTGTTTCAATTATAATCAGTGTCAGGGTGTGATTGGATCCATTCTTGTTATAAAAGGTGGGTATAGGAATTGCTGCAAGGTAAGATGAATGTGTTGCCCATGCACATGAACAGTTGGATGAAAAGGACCACCTGTCCAGAGGGGCCATGTCCACTGGCTGCTTCTGGCACTCAGCCCCGTGCTCTAATGGTGCTCCTTTCTCTCTCCATTGGCCACATGAGGAATGGAGCTCTCCACTGAGCTGCTCTGGGTCACATGGAAGTTAAAAACTTGACATAGTTGTAAGGTAAGTGCAAGTGTGTGTGTGTGTGTGTGTGTATGTGAACCGGAGCCACCCACCTTGACTATAACAGATGAGAGTAAGAAACTTTGCACCACTTGAGTGCCTTGGCTCTCCCATCAGCCTGGACCTCCCAGGCAAGCAGTGCACCCCTTGCTCCTGCACGCCAAAGAAGGCAGATTTTGCTGTTTCCTGGACTGCTGCTGCCCCACTGCAAGATTACCTCTGCTGTCATCAGCAAAAACAGCACTATCTCCTGGGAACTTGGAAGCGCTAAGCAATTTATAAAATACATAGAATTCTAAATGAATCAAGCTGCCATTCAAATACTTAGAAATATTTTTATTAAATATTTTAAACTCCTGTATGAGACAAATAATGTTGGTGGCTTTGTGCAATACAGTGGCATGTAAAATAAAAACAATTTAATGTGCAAGAGAAGACAGTATTAAGTTACCCTTCATATTATCCACCCAACCAAAATGATTGCACATGGAAGAGTCACTTAGGGCATTTCAAGCACAGTGCATGCCCAAGTACAGGGGATGAAAGACAGTTTCAAACAATCTGGCTTCAAAACCAGAAGGAGTACAAATGCTTTGGTCTGGTGACCCAATCACTTGAAAATGTCACCCTTTGCTTCCAGGACATCAACTCTTTACAGTGCATTGCATTGCTAAGTAAATGTTTACCTGGAAAGAACACAGTTACCCTTTTATGAAAATAAAATTAACCCCCAATTCTTTAAAAAAAATATTTTTTTTTTTTACTTTCCTCACTGACAAAGCATCCTTCCACATTTCAAAAATGAGTTTTATGATGAATACTTTAAGTTTCCATTAATGGAAGTCTCAGATGTAGCAATAAGGCCCGTACGGTCATTTTTTTTCTCACAGCGATTTCTGATGGCTTTGTAGATGGCAAAAGTTGGGATGGCCAAACTAGGCACTCCAGCGAGGACTACAATAACAGCATACACCCAAGGGGGATATTCAAGTTTCTGCATTTTGGGGAACTCCTCCTGAAAGGGCAAACAATCAAGTTGTACAAAGTTGTGAGGAGCAAATACCTGGGACAAATTCAATAATACAATGGATCAAAAATGTAATCAGAACAGCAGCTGGCCACAATGGCACAACAATTTGCCAATTCCACAGCAGTAATCAGGTCAAGGGTTTCCAATCTCAGCTGTTTTGGAATTATTTTTACCTAAAATTGATGGAAAATAAATAGCATGAAAGAAGCAAGAGCAAGGAAGGGAGACTGGTGGACAGGCACATTTCCTGGGCACACAGGAATGTGGGGCTGGGAGTGTGAGGGGCCACCAGGGATCGGTGGCCAAACAGGCTTCGGGTGGGAAGGCTGAAATCAAAGCGTGAGGGAGGGCTGAAACATTATTTAGAAGGAAGTGAGGTTGTCAAGGAGGAGAGATGGCAGTCCCATTTCCCCATCTTCCTTTCTCTCCCTTTCTGTCTCTGCTAGGGTAATTAAAATTCGTTTTTACAAATTGTGTTGCATGACTGCTTCTGCTTGGAAGATGGTGACTGGTATAAGGTCATAGAACAGCAAGCAGAGCTAGACAGGCAGGGAAGAGATGGGATGACAGATAAAATGATGGGACTCACATTTTTTCTAATGTGCCCTTCTCTGTGCCACATATAGCTTTTTATTTTGCAAGGGTAGGAAAGGAAAAGTAGGTTAACTTATTGCTGCAATTATAATTTAAATCAAGCCGATACATTTGAAAGAGGAAAGAAGATATCTGGATATTAATATTAATATGAATTTCTTCTGTCAGTGATGAGTAACCAGCACTACTGCTGTTCTATGATTTTCAGTGCAAGCAGAAACAAGTGCAATATCAAAATGATTTCACAGATTAAGTTCTTTGTCAACATAGAAAGGTTGTGACATTTCCAGATCTTCTATAAACCCTACTGGGGAACTGACATTTATTTCCGTCTTGCATGAAAACAGGGCTAGTGTTTTGGTTTTGTCCACTTTGGAAAAGCTCTTCATGTGTCACTGTGTATCAGTTGCAAATTACATTACAGCTGAATTTAGGACTTATTTTTCTAAGTGTTATTTTTTATTATAACTTTATGTCTCATAGTAAGTTTTGTATCAGAAAACTGTTTCAGGTGGGAAATGAATATATCTGACCATGATTTTTACATTAAAGAAGAATACATAAAATAATTATTAAAAAATATTTTGGTTTATATACTTACATAGTTAGGGTCCCAAACACTGTAAAGCAGTTCTTTGCTGACATTCACCACAAGATAAAAGAAGAAGATAACTAACATAATGAGAGGACTAATTAGTCTCCAGGTAACCTGCCAGAAGATATTGGGCTTGTGTCCAATCATGAACTCAATATCCCTGTTAAACCTAGAAACAAAAACAGGAAGTTCAGGACCGTAAAAACTGGTGAGCATCAAACTACCCCCAGCTGTGCTTTCCAGGACTTTGGCAATGTCAGTGTGAAACCACAACTGACAACAACATCAGGAGTTAGGTCTGAGCAGTTCAATTTAAGGCACATATCATTACAAGTCAGGAAAATTATTTTTGGAAATGTACTATCTTCTAGAAGTCTGTGGAGCATATGTGAAATAGTTTCAACAGGAAAGAGTCAATGCAGATGGACTTTCCCTAAAACATATTGTTGTACCGCTTCACATAAGTGTCTCGGTGCTGCATTCATTGAAAGGAATGGCACAATATGAAAAAAGAACAAAAGCGAATCGCAGTAATTTTACTAGTTCAATTCTATGTATAGTATTAGCTTAATTTGGATTTCTATCAGTTTTTCAGGTTGAGTACTGAAACAATATTTAACTTTATATATTATTAAGAACACTTGAAAATGTATTCTTTGGATTATTCATAGAATGCACAGTGGACAATGGGGAAAAAATATTTCCACAAGAAGAAACAATCCCTGCATTGAGAGTGATACTGTCTGCACCAATTTATGATTTCTCCATATGGTGCAATACCTTGTGCACACACTTCTTAAAAAATAGTTAGTTTGGGAGTCTGGGCTTCTGTTAGTTCTCTTGTCTGGCTTTCCTGTGTATCCTGTGGGAATAAGCCTGAGGATGCTATTTAGCTTGTACTTCAACACACTGAATTCAGCTGAGTCTCAAACACTATGTAAATTTATTTTATCTTCTCATCCCTAACTTCTCAGATCAAGGTGTACTAAACCTTGACCATGATATGGAACCTCATGTCCTGACTTCAGAGCATGTCCAGGTGTAGTCCATGCGAATGTCACAGATAATACACAGGTTCTCCTTCAAGCAAGAGATCCGTCTTTTTACCAATGACCCTTTCTCAGAGAAAGGTCACAGAAACTCCTCTGGAGCACTTTTAGGCAGCTCCAATAAGCTCTGTTCTCAAAGAGGGCTACAGTAATGTGTACTGGCTGAACATTGAAGTTTGGTGTGAAGTTCTGTTCTGAATCAACTCCCACCCCCTTACAGACTCAGCTCAGGTTTGTGCCCTGGGAATAGTTTTAATTTTACTTTGTAAAGTGTTCTGAGATCTTAAAGGTAAGAAAACATGATCAACACAAACTTTTCTGTCCTTAACATTAAAATAAGCCTTCTTTCTCAAGCATATTCTGTCTAATTCGCCTAAGCTGATTCATGACTGCTCGGGTAATATAAAACTTCAAGTATGGGAAGATTGGCCACAAGGGCATTCATCCCATTGCCCGGAGCAGCAGAGGGAGGATCTAGCACAGGTTCAAGCAAATACTATGGGTGATTGAATTCCCTGTGCTCTTTTTCCTATTTCTGACATATTAATTATGAACATAAAGATGCTGAAATTTGATTTATTATATCTCTAGGAAGTTGAGAGGGTAATTACTCACTGCTACAACTTATAAAGTCCTGAATCTATCAGGTAAGAACATATCTCACATCCTTCTGTAAAAGAGTATCTGTAGCCTGCCTGGAGATCCCCGTGCTGGACAATAACATTTAGCATTCACTGTAAATATTCCTACGATATACCTTTGCTTTAAACCTTCAGCTCAGTGCACTTGTATTTTGTTTCTGCTAATTAAATATTTAATGCAATTATACCGAAGGACAGTTATTGTAAATAACACCGTATTCAAAATGTAAAGGAGCTACAGTGGCTCCTATGTAACATGCAAATGCCTATATTCTGATGCCTACTTTAAAATAAATTATTTGCACTCATATTATTACATGCGAGGGCACTTATTAATGCCTAATGTTTTCTTGCAGTATCTTAGGGATGTGTTTATTTGAGCTGGTTGTTAAAGAGCGTTATTTATTATAATGTATTAATACAGTGGAAAAGTTTCATGTGCAAATCTTAACTTTTTTTTTTCTTTTTGCTGAGAACTATTTAAGAAACACAAAACATCTAAGCAAGCCTAAACTACAGTTGCATCATTTCGGTTATTTCTATAACAGAATATCTGTGCACAGAGATGTAGCAAGATTGAGCTATGAAACTAATCACTTTAGGCACTGGTATCTAATAATGTGTAAGCTGTATTTCATACCTGTCTATTCCATAAATGTAGACGACTGAAAACATCTCACAAAATGCAATTATCAGCAAGGGAATAGAGCCAGCATAACCATCAAATAGAGTCAGCCAGTAATTGCCAGAATTCAACACAAAAATAAAAGCTATGAGATAACACACCAAACAAACGAGGCCTGTGAAAAAAACAAAACAAAACATAAAACAACAGCACACTTAGGCAAAGAAAACAAAGGAAAAAAGGAAAAAAACCCAAGTAAGGTATATTTTCCCGGTAGCTATAACACTTGATAAGTAATTCTTGCAGCCTGAAGGTTGCCACTTTATTTTTCAATGGCACTCTCAGAAGACCTGCTACTGTGCAGGTAAAATGGCAAAACTCTCCTAACACTGCACAGGTGGGAGATGCTTCAAACAGAACATGAGAAAGCTGAGGACAACAGGTCCTCTTCCTCCTAGCTGGTGGGACAATGTTCCTCTGAGAGAAATCCTTCCTGGGTGAAGGACTCGTGTCCTCCAGCTTCCCAGTGGAGGAGATGATAGTCATCATGAGCAAGCTGATGGGCAAGCCAAAGGATGAACATCTGTCTGCAGGCTCAGAAGGAACCTCTTGGGAACTGCCCCACTGGGGGACAGGAGAAAACTTTCAGTAGGTTGTCTGGGTGTCTTAGGACCATTCCAGATTAGAAAGTAGATGGGGGGTAGGTTGTTTTTCAGCATAAAAGCTGTTTCCTGGGGAGGGCGGGGAGGTCACTTGTCTCTAAAAAAGTACTTACCAGTAATAACTTCCTTAGGCACTCTGGAGGGTATAATCTTAAGATCTTGTAAAGGTACAAGCACACCTTCCATATTTCCAAACATGGAGGACAAACCCAAGCAGAAGAGCATGATGAAGAAGAGAATGGACCACAAAGGTGAGACGGGCATTTTGGTGATAGCTTCGGTGAAGACAATAAAGGCCAGGCCAGTTCCTTCAGCTCCCTGTGGAAGATGGAGGCTCATTAATATCACACAGTACTGAAATTTTTATTGGTATTCACTATGCTACACCTACCATAGTTTTCACAAAGACTTCCTAATGCAGCAATATATTTACTGTAATATAATAAAAATTCTATTTCATATTCTGTTCCATGGAATTTCATGGACATCTATTTTCATCTGTAACTCAACACCTTTTTTCACCTTTCTCTGGGTGTGTCTTTCCCAGTCATCTTGTCCCACCACACCTGCAACCAGCTAGTTCCAGAGAAATGCCTTCTGCTAGTTGGCAGCTACCTGAGGCCAGCCTAGAACACTTGTGGTCTGTCAGACTGCCAATACTTTTCAGGGGAATGAAGAAGTTTCTCTCTTCATAAGCAAAATGGGACAAACAAAAGTAATTCTTCAGTCCAATAGCATTCCAAGCCAATTGCAACACATCAGTGGAAATGTAAAAAACCCCAATGAGCTCAGAAGTAAAACCATTATATAATTAAATAATTACTATGCATTCCTACCCTATTTAAGGTATCAATATGAGTCAGGGTCTTAAACTTACATCATTCAGAAAAGTTTCCAGATTACAGGTTTCAAACTTCAGGCTTGCAAAAGTTGCTGGATCAGTCATGTTACACAGCTGCTGCATTTGTTCAAAGTTTTCTTGGGTTACATTACCCTCTGGCAAATCAAATGCATTCATCAGAGTAAGAATATTTCTGAAAAAGTGAAGTGCAAGTAATTATTTATTTTTAAGCATCCTCAGGATTCATTTTCACCATCAAGCAAGTTACTAAGAGCACAGTCAGATTTTGAAATTGGGAAGTCCAGCAGATGTGCATGTGCAATTCTCTCTTTCTTCTTCCAAGGTAAGTCTGACACTGTCTGTCATGGTAAAGATGACAGCTAAATGGATGGGCACTCTAGGAACCTGTGCAGGACGTAGGTGTCTATCTTTACATGGCAGACTGGGCACCAGTTCCCAGACTGGGCAGCTTCTGGGAATGTCTAAGTTGTCTGCAGTTATTAGCCATGCACTTTTGCAAGTGAATGTGGACTGGAACCCACAAAGTCTGGCAGTCCCGGTTATAAAAGAGTCTGGCAAAATGAGGCGTCTCTAATGAGACCTAAACATTTAAGCTCTTCAGGAGGAAACCTGAATACAGAGCTGACACAGGGAACAGGGAATGTTACATTCATGCCACATGTCAGCAAGGGGAATAATGTAAATTATGGTTGCTTATGCAACATTTATGTAGGAGATCAGGTGGCTCAAACAATTACCACTTTCTATGGGATTTATTCCACAATTTGAATTTTTTTAAGTAATGAGTAGTTTTGATACCGTGTGTGTCAAGAGGTGCAATTATTCAGAAATGATGAATCCATTATCATCAGGCTAAATGAGCTGCCTCAGCCAAATAAACACCTGCATATTCTGTGGGAGTTTTTTCCAATAGCTTACCTGTCAAAACAGTCATCATATCTTTCTGTGGCTCTGAATCCAATGATGGAGTATATGACAGTTGCTGCATAGATGGATGTGAAGCCATTGATCACTGAGACAATCACGGCATCTTTCTCACAATTATTGCTGCAATTCAAAGAGAAGAAACAATGGATTTCAAACACATTCCCCAAACAAATACTAAAACTGGCTACCAAGACTAAGAAAAAAGTAGCCTGCAGATACTTAGGTACATCAGTGTACCCTCTAAAAGCACAAAAGTACTGCTGTTAGAGATAGTAAATCAAAACTTGGTGTCTCAACCAATTTAATAGCAATGGCTTTGGTTTGTTCTGGTGGGTTTTTCCCCCTTCAATAAATCCTATTCATAAAGAATAACTGCCTGAGTTGTTTTCATGTCTGGCTCATGGGAAGTAAAGTACAATGGGAAAAAGACTATGTCTTCCTTTTCAAGCTTGGCAAGCATGTGTGCATACACATTCATTGGTGTATTCTGCTGCAAGGTAAAAGGTTTGGGTTTGAATTCAGATAGAGAGCAAAAGTGAACAGAAGTTTCCATAGCTCTTAGGTATGGTGAAATTGCAGTGGCCAAGAGCGTTTGGGAACAGTATTGTTTGACTCTTGAAGAAAAGACGGTTAAAAATATCCTTAAGTTTTGGAAGCACAATGGAACAATATGTTGGTGAGGTTGGGCAGAAAAGCTGTTTGTAGAAACTTTTCTGCCGCAGGCAGTTTTTGCCAGGGTGTCTGTGCTAAGAAAAAGAATTGCAGAGCCAAACCCAGATTTTCATCTGAGGGACAAGATAAAATATCAACCCTAAATTAATTAATGGTTTTATGAGGAGACTGTAAAATTGTAGATACCTTATTTCTCCTGGGCAATAGAGGGCTACTGAGATTAACTTGATGTTGTCACATTTAATTTTCAGAACATCTTCAAGAGGAGAGGACAAAGGTGTTCAACCAAGACCTGTCACACTCTGTCCTTTCCCCATTCACAACATTGTAAATAGATTTTTACTGGGTGTATGGCACTGAATGAAAATTCCTCACTATACTTTCATGTCAGTTTTTGAATCCTAATAGGAGATTCTCAAAGACAGGCTTGATAAAAGCTTTTCTTCCTTTTAGAGGAAATAAGTTGCTCAAGCTCCTTCTCATTATGAATTAGTGAATCCTTGATGTCATTAAAACCTTATAGTACTTTCTGAGACCCAAACCATCCGGGGACAGAGTCACTGACATCTCATCCAGCTGGTGCTGGACTGCAAGTGCCCAACACCACAGTGTAACACTGTGGAATTTGCATGTTTTGGAATTTTTTTCCTTATATTTCCTTGGGAGTTGACTTTCTGCAGTTTCCTCCTTAAGTCATGATTAATGGAGCACTGAAGGAGCATGGCCAGTTGTCACAGCTCTCTGTGTTGGAAAAGCATGAGGACAGTGCTCCTTTTCTTTGTGCCTTTTGGAAAGAAGAACTCCCTCAGTCCTGCTCCCCGTGGTGGTGGGACATTGACTTGGACCCAAAGCAGGGCTTCATGCCATGCACCAAGGTTGCAGACACCAAAAATTCCAGATGATCTTTTCAAAAACATCTGACACTAAGAGTGGTGGCAGGGAGCTACTGCAGTAACTAAAATGCTGGTGTGGTGTGATTGAACTCAAGCCAAAACTGAAACACAGATTTCTGAAAGCATGATTAAACCACATATTGAAAACATAATTCAGAGACTTTTATCAAAAATATTATGTTTAGAGAATGCAACACAGTTTGCCTTTCAAGAGGACAGTGCTGAAGGAATGGCAGGCACCAAGAAGCATTGGTGGTTGCTCTAATGCTTTATTAGGGGCAGTGTAGGATATAACACTGCATCAGAATTTGCAGGCTGGGTTGGTCCCTGGATGATGGGAGTTCACAGTCCCTGGACTCACTGCACTTTAAATAAAGGCACTGAATTTGAATTTCAAAACTAGATATATCTCCTCATCTCAAAGCTAAGGATTTAAACTGTGGTCTGTGAATTGCTTTGAAATGTGTGTGCTATCACGCTGCTCCAACAGAGCTGAGACCAGGGGCATCACCATGCACCGAGCACTCCCCCAGAGGAACCTCCTGCTCATCAGCTGGTGGTGGGCAGCCAGTCCCCTTCTTTCTGTCCTGCACCACCACATTTGTCTGTAGGAAGTCAGCCAGCACTGGGACCTGAATCTTGGCTCAGGAGAGTTAGGATCAAACAGAGGAGATACATCTTACACATCTGAGGGATCTTGTCCCGGTCCCAAGTAGCATAACAACAGTGCAAAAGTAGAGATGTTTCATTTTAAAGAATAAAATATTCCTATAAAATATGGCTTTTGCCTGGCTACTTACTGAACAGAGTTGTAACTGGAGAATGAAATAAGGCCTCCAAAGGCCAGGGAGAAAGAATAAAACACCTGAGCACCCGCGTCCAGCCACGTCAGTGGGTTCGCCAGCTCGGTAACCTGAGGCATCAGACATATAGCTTTAAGCATATCCAACATTGCTGTTTGAACTGAGTATGAGGGATTCAAAACAATCATTACATCAAGAACGTTAACCATGAAAAACTCAGGTTTTGAAGAATTTCAACAAATAGATCAATACTTCTGTCAAATTTAACTTTTTTTTTTCCAAAAGAAAAATCTATATGTTGTTTTTATATAAGTGTTTTAAAAATTGATTAAAAATTACTTTGCCATGCCTGTTTTCAGAGAAGGTGTTAATTATTTAGTATTAATAGTAATCGTTCAGAGATCTGCTCATGGAAGATGAAACCTCTTTTAACTTTGTTTAAAAATGGTTATGTATGTAAACCATTCTCTTGGTTCTTTGGTCCATGTAGCCATTACATAGGTTCTACTTCCAAATACATGATTTATGTGTTAAATTTAGACTTGTTCTTAATCAGAATACAGGAAAATAAATCAAGTCTCATAAATGGTAATTCCATTGCTCTGTGATGATAATTCAACTTTTTATAACAGATTTTGATGGGGGATGGAGAGAGAGAAAGTTTGCGTATATGTAACACTTGTTCCATCCAATGCAAAGGATTCACCTCCCAGAATCAAGATTTTTAAGATGTCTGAGGAATAGTTAGAAAAGCACCAGTGGAGAGAACTAGTTAGTTGTTAATTAGAGAGAGAACTACATTGTGTTTCATTAACTGGCCATGCAGTGACTTACATTAGGGGTGAAGAGATACACGATTCCATTGGTTGATCCTTTCAACGTCAAGCCGCGGATTAGGAAAATGGTAAGAACGATGTATGGAAGAGTTGAAGTTATATACACAGCCTGTACAAAAAGAATGCAAATAAAACACTCAAATAAAACAGAACCCTTGCATAAAAATGGCATTGCAGGGGAGAAAAGAGGGGAATAAACAAGGTATGGTGATTAGCAATAAAGACAAGTTTCAAGTGAGTCACGATTAGCAGAAAGTGTTCAAGTGAAACAGTGTGTGTGGTACATTTTGATAATAATTTTTGCAGCAATGGTGGTCTTTTTAAGATAAATTACCATTGCTGAAATTCAACTCAGATCATATAAAAGCAGCATCAAAAATAATCTACACCCTGAGACCAGGCTGATGCAAGGATGCAAAGATGGACCCTTAGGGCTTTGCTGGGCAGCAGAACACTGGTCCCTCTTTCAGGGGGATAATATTTAGGAGTAGCACAAACCCAAATAAATCTGTATATGTACATTTTGAAGAGAACGGCCATAAGAAAAAGAGAATCCCTTGATCCATTCATACTAATATTAAGGTGATAATGCCTAAAGAGTGTTTTACTAGTAAGGACAAGAAAGACAAACTGCTCACAAAAATCTCCACATAAATCAAATAAATCAGATTCCATTTCATTCATCTTCCTTCTTCAAAAAGTGTGTCACAGTGGTGACAGTGGTGACACACACAAAGTTTTAGACATGTTTTTACTCAAGAAACAGACAGTTTCTACAGTATTATTATTAGGTCTGTATAAACAAGGAATCACAACAGCATGATCAATACCATCTCATAAAATCCCCCCAAAATAGAGTACCTTTCCTGTTGTTTCGATGCCTCTGATTGTGCACACATACAGTACAGCCCATGCACATGTTAAACAGAGCAGAAGCCACCACTGTATACTGCCAGAATCCTCAATGGAAGTGGAGATGTTTAATGTTTCTCTGTACCAGAAGTAATCTACAGGAGAGCTCTTGGCACACTCTTCCACATAATCTGTAACCACAAAATTGTTGTAATTTTGTATGTCTTTTATTTACTTGGAAAAAAGGAAGCTAAATAAAACACCAGTGATATAAATTGCATTACCTAATGCCAATGAATTTGTTGTTGGCAAATTTCAGATTTTTAGAGGCTGGTTTCATGGCAAAATGAGAGATTTAAAAGAGAACTGTTTAACAGGGATTTTAAAATGTCAGCTCTTCCTTTCCCATACCTCCTTCAGCAACACTTTGTCTTTCCATTTTGTGGCACATCATTTAAGGTCTTGTCAGCCCAGGCTGGAAGCTCAGTTCGCTGCAATGTGCTGACCTGTGCAATATTTTACCCTGGTCTGCCCTTGAATGAGGCTTTTCATGCTTATTCTGGGAAGACAGAAGCAAAGCACTCTGGACAGCTGACCTCCCAGAAAAACCTGCTTCATACAGTTTCAGGCAGGGCTGACCATGGAAAATAAAGTTGCTGGCAGTAAGCAGTCTCCACGGAGCTGTAGATTTGCCATATCAAGAGATACAGGTGTTTCATATGGATTAGGTATATCTTTTTTCTTTTTTTTCTTTTCAGTATGCTAACAGAGGGCTGTTGGTGTGAACATATGAATGAAACACATTGTCTAAATCTGGAAAATCTGAATGTTTATGCTAGGCTTCCAATCTGTGAATACTCTGTGTATGAACACATCTGTCACAATCAAACATGAAGCTTCATATAAAAAGTCAAAATTTGTCTCAAGTATTAAGAGTTGATCTCATTTTATGTAACGTGAATTTTTAAAAAACACAAGCATCAAAATAGCACAATGTACCTGACAGGATTGCCATGCCTTACTGCTATTTTACACAAAGAGGTAAAATTAGGGTAATTGTTAGAAACAGAAGTATGTGCTGTGTAATAAAATACAATATTTCCTAAAATATACCTGTTCTGTTTTCATTGAGAGGACAGCTATTCCAAGGCAGGGGCTCTTGGAATGAGTTGAAGAAATACCACATCACACAGGCAATGATAGTATTATAATATAAACCCACCAGGAAGGAGACAAACATTGATGCTATGCCTGAAAAAAATAAAATCAGAACAAAATGTAAATTTCAATACTCTTCAAGCCATATCAAAGTATATGGTATAAGCCTCAACCTTTCCTTCCTCCCCTCCTTACCCTAATTCTACGGTTTATAGCCTTTCCCCCCTCCTCTTGTTATGATGGATGTAGGTTTAATCACTGTGAATTGGTAACCTAAAGTTTGGACAGGTGAGTCCTATGCAGAGGTACATCCTAACACTGCTCTGAGACTGAAGCTGACTTTCACTGAGGACCCAACATTATGAGTGGACTAGCTCCCTACAGACACCACACAATCCTGTTCACAGCTGATATCGAGGGAGTTTGGGATGCTAGGCACATGTAAAGCTCGACTGACTTGAGATTTTGCCTAAATGAAGACAGTCTTCTTCCACAGTGTCACTGCAGAGCTCAGCAGAGGTGGTGTTGGATAGGATGAATGGCTGCCAGAAGGAACAGTCTGTGACAAGATACAGGATTCAAGCTGGTATATCTCCTTATCTGCTTGCTCCCAAGTAATCAACTGCTGGTGACTTCTCTGGCAGACAGTAAGTGCTAATGTTTACCTCCTGAGCACTCTTAGGTTCTAAAGAAGCTTGAAAAATTCCAGATGCAATGAACAGTTATCTTTGATAACTGATTTACAAATGCAGTGGATGATGAAACAGTCCTAACTGGCTGTGTTACTTCCCTTTCAAGTGTGTGCTTGGGGTTGGAAGGGATCTCTGGAGGTCATGCAGTCCAATCTTCTGCTCAAGCAGGGCCACATAGAGCTGGTTGCCCAGGACCATGTCCAGGCAGACTTATAATATCTCTAAGGTTGGACACTCCACAACCTCCCTGGGCAACCTGTGCCAGTGTTTGCTCATTCTCACAGTGTTTCCTGATGTTCAGACAGCACCTTCTGTGTTTCCCCTGTAATGAGATATCTGTGAAGTTTCTTATGTTGTGTGCATAATGTTGCTGTTACTACATTTTTTAAACAAGTGTTTGAATACTCAGGAGTCTGGCACAAATGTGAAGAAGTATTTTCTGCAAAACACTGTTTCTGTGGCTTCTAATATCTCTCAGATGCAAGAAAGTAACACTACATGAAGATGAGGTCTACCAGATAATGATTTAACTATTATTTATCCACTAAATAATAATAATAAATAATTTTTGGCACAGTTAAAGATTCATCCTAATGGTAAAACCAGTCAAAATTGATAACACAGAAAATATCTCTGAGGCCTGAAATTGGTTTCAAGTTAGAGAAATGTTTTAACCGGACCCATGGTAGTTAGGAAAGTGGACACAAAATTCACTTAGTGTTTTACCATGATTAGTTTGACCTATCAGTGAAAAACTAGCAAGAAGAGAAAAGTAATGGATCCTCGAGTCTCTTATGGCACACCAGAATAAAATCCTGAAAACCTGCTCTTTAGACTATCAGTTCAGAGACTTGTGCTTTCTCAGGTGGCTTTTTGTATCCTCATCAGACTTACCAACTCCTTTCAGGGTAGGGTGGATAGAGCTCCATACACCCACACTGCCTTTCCTCAGCCTTTGACCAATGGCAAACTCAAGATGAAGCAGGGGGATACCCTCCAGGACTAGCAAAATCAGGAAAGGGATCATGAAAGCTCCTGGAATGGATAAGAAAAATAATGATTATGATCAGTGAAGTACTAAAACAAAACACAAACATTAGGTTTGTGAGGTGTTGACATAGTAAGCAAGTTGTAAGCATTATTGTGGAAACCCTCTCTGTTTTCTGGACTGATTGCCCAAGCAGGGGACTTTATCACATATGTTGTTTCAGGTGGGAAGTCTGATTCTTCCCAAGGGACAAACATAAACAGAAATTATACACACTCAAGGTTAAATTTGAAAGAGAGACCCTTTGTGTGGCAAGTGGAGGAAAGGTAGTTACTTTCTTGGAATGACTTCCTTTTATTTTTTTATTTTTTTCCTGCAAAAGATTATGGTTTTATAGCTGTGAATCATGCAAAGTATATGAAAGAGCTGAATGAAGTAAGTAATGTATGTTGAAATGTTAGGCAGGAGCCTGGGGCTGTCTGCGTAAAACAATAATAAGTTCTTGGCATCCGTGTGCAACAGCCTTTATGTTTGATTAGAAGAGATCTAAGTACAGGGTTCAAACGTTGTTAATTGTGAGAAAACTGGTTGGTATAGGACAAGTATTCTAAATTAATTTTTTCCTGAGCAAGGTGTGCCTTGGATACCAGAGATAACATAGAACACCATACTGGACTACCAAAGTGCTGAGTCAAATGCTTGAATATAGCTATGTAATAGAATTATGGCCACCTGTAATTGTAAAATGTCTTTAACACCCTAATCTAAATAGGAGTAAATAATCTGAGTGCATTTAAAAAATGCAGACCAGCATCTGAATGGTTCAGATCTGGGTATTTGCTGACTCATATATGCAATGGAAATCTCACAGCAAGTGAAAGAGAAAATTTGGAGTATGAAAACCATGCCAGAACCTGAAATTTGCTTCCTGGTGATTCCAAGGTAGCAATGATGCTGGGAAGCTGTGAGCACACAGCACACCTTTTTCATTTTCTCCTTTCCTATTTTTACGTCTGTGCAATGATGGCCATGGAGTCCCTTTATCTGATTGCTCTGTAGTAGGTATGTTATGTTTGAAGACCTCTCCTATAAAAGTACCTCTGTAAGTATCTTGAGGTCTCAGGAAATCCCCTGAGGCTGATACAGCACTCTTGGCATGTCCCCACAGAAGGTGGTTCGGTTCTGGCAGCCTTGCAGCAAATACAACTCACTGTGCTGTCGACGGGGGGAGATGAGATGAAGGGACTGTGCTGTGGCTGAACCTCGCTGTCTTCGAGGGTAAGCCCTGATGTCTGCCCAGACTGCTACAACTGTGTGAGTGGAGGTGTACTTTGCATTTAAGGTTTGTGAGAAAGTCTTGAGTGTGTTAAAAATGAAGGCCAAATTGGAATATCAATCTGCCTGCTATCTACTGAAAGACAAAAGTTCAGACTACCTTTAAACGCTTTCTAATGCTGCATTGGAAATGGCCTGACCTTCCCCCCCCTTCTGCTAACAGAGATGGCAGCTATCAAAAAATACTTTCTTTGAAAGGTATGATAAGAAACAAGTGGTCATAGCTTGAATAGACTACAAGGGCTGTGCTTTTCATTATTTAACAAGATCTTTGACCAGGGAGATAATTTCTAATCAAGTCCTTAAGTGATCTTACTGTGACCCGATGAAAAAAAAAATAACATGTCTCCACGAGGAGCACCTTAGCAGAACTAACTGAAAGTCCATTCTTCAGTTTCAAGAGATTATCTATAACCAGTGCAAGCTGAGTTTCAAGGGTGACAAGGACTTATCCCCTGTGCAAATGAGGAGTGTTTGGATAAGGTAGCTGTACAGATCCATCTTCTGGACTTAATTGCTGAAGAAGGGCTATACCAGAGAAAAGTGAAATTGTATAGCAGAGACCTATATGGCATCCAAAAGGGGAGTTAAAAGGAAAAGAACCCGATGAAGCAATGATACAAACTCTGTAGGGTCTTGTTTCAGACTCTTATGAGGTGTCTTGGGCTTGAAACAGAGAGAACTCTCTAGAACTTAAAAATGCTGGTATAGACATCATGATTATGTTCTCTCATCTTACCCTCAGGAGAGCTCCTGGTCAGAGTGTGCAAGCCTGACATGGAGTTAGAGCACATGATGTATTTATGGATGCTTGTAGTTCCTTGCATTGATAAGCAACTTTTGCCTCTGAAAGGCTAGAGACTCTGTGTGGAGGTTGGGACTTGGGAAAAAAGCCATCAGGATGTAAGGGGATGGAACACAAGAGTGAAGAGGCACTCATTGCATACACTGGAAAAATCCTGATTTCTATGAGGCAAGAATAAAACAGTTAGGAGAAGTGTTATTCACAGAAAGAAGGTGCAGTATCAGTAGAGAAAAAACTATTTGAAGCCAAATCTATGTTCACTGAATGTCTAGTCAGATGTGTTTGAGCACAGCTAAGCAAGTCCATAGAGACAAAATGGGGCAAACCTCTAGAAACTGAAAGGACAGAGAGAGTCAGTTCCTTGCAATGACTGAATCTGACACAGTTTCACAGTCCCAGAACCTCTGCCAACACTGGGTAAGACCTTTGCATTGTCAACAATGATGAGAGGGCACAGGCAGATAAAGAGTCCATCATCATTTCTGGCACAGTTGCCCTTCAGCTGTGAGTCAACAAAGCAAGGAGAGAAGGGCTGCACTGTTACATCTGCCATTAATAGCTCCTGCTGTCTATAATTTTGTGTAAGTCCCTGAAATAGTGGGAATACAGAGAAAAGAACCTTGTTTTGGAAATGATCTTAGTTCCTCAAAAACTGGAATATGCCCTATATGTTTCCCAGGTTTGTGACATGAAAACAAATAATCAGAAAGACACAAGTCAGAAACGGATTGCCTTAGCATTGACACCATTTGTAACAACATCTGAACTAAGACCACAGTGCTGAATTTGAATTTGAAACTAGAGAAGGTGAGTTTCCTCAAAACTAGGGCGGAACACCATAATTCATTCCTTTCTGGCATTACAAAATAGCCACTTCAAGGTGAGCCTGAGGTTCCTAGATCATCATGTAGCTGCTCCACACTAATGCAGACTTGTTCTTGCAAGGACTGCATGGTCTCCTGGAAAGGGGATG
The DNA here is from genome assembly GCA_035047865.1 of Dendrocincla tyrannina. Taxonomy (NCBI): domain Eukaryota; kingdom Metazoa; phylum Chordata; class Aves; order Passeriformes; family Dendrocolaptidae; genus Dendrocincla; species Dendrocincla tyrannina. Next base: position 85,850,222 of record JAWWMP010000081.1, on the reverse strand, counting down.
TAGCTGAGATGTGAGAAGTGGGGGAGAAAGCAAATGGGATACTGTTCTTCTTGGAGATGATGTCCACATAATCCTTTTCCTGAAGTGACAGACTGACAGAGAGGAAAGAGAAGAATAATCAGCAAAGTTGGAAGTTTAGCAAGCAACTCTACAAATAGCAATTCATAATGAGTTCTTCGGTCTTCGACTAATAAAAAGTACATCTCAAGACAGTTATTCTTCTGGCTTTCTTCTGAAACCTTTTCAGTTTGTCAGCCTACATTTTTATAGTAATAGCCAGTTTTTAATGCACGCCAGAGGAACTGCACTGATTTTAAAAATTGATAAATTTTTAGTAAGAAAGGGTTTTTTCCCTTGTGTTGCTAAATGACACGCTTTATAGAAGTCTGAGAATATTATGTCTGTGCAGCAACCTTTGTCAACTGGCTTCAAGAAAAAATGCCTTTTATGGTGAACCAATGATTAGTCATTCAACTGGATGTGTGGCTTGTGCCACAAAGGGCTCAACATTTTGAGTAGTATTTTATGTATTCAAGACTTCTGAATTTGATTAACAACCATTAAAAATGTCAACGAAAGACGGGTAAGTAACTAGCATTACTTGAATTCCATAGGACTAGAAAGCAAAAAGTGCAGTTGGCTGATTTCATTATAATAATTGCCACCTGATAGCACATTATTGCTTTTAGCAGGCTTTATTGAAGTACACAAAAAATTAAGACTTTTCATAATGACTGTTTCTAAAAGTCCAGTGTAGACAACATCAAGAAGATACCCCACATAGCAGCTGGGTCTCTGTCTACCCCTTTTGCTATCACAGACATAAAGCACATACACAGATACAACACACACAGATACAACAAAAGCATTTCTGGCTTGAATGGTACTATGTATACCATGGTAGCTCTGACAAGGTAAAAATCCATGGTGTGCCATGTCAGAAATGGACAGATTGCTAAAACTACCAGTATTCAGCTGTAGGAATATTGTTATATCCTCAAAGGAAATAAAATGTCAGTTCTCAATTATATATGACCCTTTTTCCCTCTTTTTGGGTTCTCCTCCTTATAGGGTTAAATTCCTTAAATATCCATCTCTGCTGTATTTTCCCTTTCTCTCAATTTCTCCCCTATCTTTCTAAAAGAAACTATCATGGAAAACTAATAATAATTTTACTCTGTAAAGCTGCTATATAGAATCATAGAATCATTAACATTGGAAAAGACCTCTAAGATCATGGAATCCAACCATTACCCACAGTGTTCACCACTAAACTATGTCCCCACATGCCACATGCACATGACTTTAGAACAGGTTCATACAGGATATAAAAACTAAACCAATACTTTTTAAGCTCTCACAATTTTATGGACCTAACAAATGAACAAATGATCTGAAAATAGATGCTGTATGGATGTAGATGAATAATAATTAATAGTCCATCTGAAAACCTTACAATGGAGATATTAGATTCTCATCCTGTTTCAGTACTGTACTTCAGAACACATTATATTTGCTTTGAACATCTGTAGAGCTATTAGTCTCTCTTTAATCTAAGAGCTTCTAATGTGCAATTGAAAAAAAATATTATTGCTTGTACATAATTCCTCACAAAGGGAAGGCAGGCAGACTTCAGATGGAGATGTTTTACTACATTAACATATTCTTAGACCTCAGCTGTAGTGAGGGAACCACTAAGGAATTGCTGATGTCATTACTGTCACTTCATTCAGTGTGGCATGCACAGAGATAAGAAACTACTCCATCATGCAGTACTGAGGTTTCCATATGCAAGCTGTAAACTGAGACACTTTTTTTTTTTTTAAATCAATGACTTAAACATTAAATATGCATACTCTTTTTTATTGTGGTCATAAGGGATGAAACAAAAATGCTTAACAGCTGATTAAATGACATGTTGCTCAATAAAGATTAAACAAAAGCTATGTGCAGTGTCAGAGACACCTTTTAAATGAAGGGAAATTTCAATCTCATTAAGCTGGTGAAAGCTCGGAGGCAAACACCATACGTTTTACATTGTGTGCATATTGAACTTTAGCTCATCTTAGGTAATGATGTATTTGACAACTTCTAAGCCATTAAAGGATAAAATGTGCTTTGCTCTACTAAATTTCACTGGGGTAAATGTTTCATTTTTAAAAATATGAACTCAAAATCTATGACAACAAAAGTAAGTACACTTTGTAACTACGATTTCTTTTTGTATATTTGGGTATCACAGTGTTAAAACGCTATCATATATTGTGTTTAGGAAGAAGTAGTTCTCAAATAGTTCCAGATTTAAGTTCAAACATCTGAAAATCTGAGTTACCTCTAAATGTGATGCTCCTAACTCCCTTACTACAGACAATTTGCAGAGGAAAAATCCACTTCTTTTGAATTCCAAGCACCACAAAGGCAAATTTTATACTTCACAGTAGCCCAAGTATGTGTCATAAGGGATATAAAATGTGCAAACACTGATTCATAAAGTAGGTGGACAGCCAGCCTCATTTGAGAGCGTCCTTGGCTGAAATGCTCTCTACACTGTTGCTACCAGACCTTATCCATGCTAAACGATCCAAATGTTCATCCATGTAACTGGCATTCAAAAAGAAAGAAGTTAAGATAGCAAAGCAAATCCTTAGAAATCAGAAACAATTTTCAGGAGATAGTTTTGCAACCTTGATTCTGCGTGTACCTGATATCTGACCATGTGATCACACAGGACTTTTTCTCATCCTCTGCAGATATTTAGTGAATGGGAAATAGCTTTTTTTTTTTAATCTCTTGATGCACACCCATAATCCACCGTTGTATCCAATGTAATCTTTAGGACTCTATAAAATAATCATGCCAGACACAGTCTGAGAAGGAACATAATCCCCATTTCCAGCAAAAGAGCAGCAGCAGTGATTCTTGCTGCTCTGCACCCAGGATTTAGTAAAGATATATCTTGAAGATACAAATTGTGAAGTCATACACCATCCAGGGTAAAGGCACTGGACCCACTGGGGAAAGATGGAGCTTCCTTAGTGAACTCATGAATGTGCCGTAAGCCTTCTAAGAGATAACTTGGAAGTGGGTGCATAACTTTGCAGTTTCCCCCTACTGTGTTACAGAGGCACAGCTGTGCCCCCAAGTGGACCACACAAATGAGAAGAAGAATGAATCATCTTGGCCACCATGTTGAGGGGCAAAGACTAAGGCAAAAATTGTCCAAAATGTCTAGTAAACATGCATTTCCAAATGGAGTTAGCTGAAGCCAAATAGAGAGAGTATGATAGAGGTAGAGTGTCATACACAATGTCTTCCACAGGCATCCTGTTTTGAAGTGGTTTTATGGTGTCAGGGAGTTTCCTTCGGCAATCTGACAAGTGTAATCAAAGATGTTGCAGAGTGCTGCATCTGTCGGGTGCTTGGTATGCTGTGAACATACAACGGGCTGAATGGGAATTAGAGATGCAGGAGCCAGAAAATCTTGTGATGCAGAAAAGGTGTCAACACTACACTATCTTCAGAAATAAGAACTTCAAGGTCTGCTTTTAGAATACAAATAGTCATATGTTCAAATTCAACATCATCCATCCAGAAAACAGCAAGAGTCTTGTTTTTTTTGTTTTTTTTTTTTCCCCTGACCAAAGGGTGAAGTTTGAGAACAGACACTATAATGAGAGGATGACAGGGGTAGTAAGAGTTGAATTTAAGTCTACTAGAAGAGGCTGAGTTGCACTGTACAGCAGAGAAGGAGAAGGAATTTCACACTAGCTGTCCACCCCACGTGTGATGAAATTAAGGAGTTCTTTCTAAGAAGTCACAGCAAGGCATTGCTGATAACTCTCATATATTGATGCGAGTCACAGCATTTGGTGCCCTGCAGAAGAATTGATAAAGAAGGTAGCGATTCTGGCTAGAAGGACATACATCTGTGTATTAGCTCTAAGTCCAGACTCAGCTACATAATTTCTCTGCTATGTGCTCCCTTTCAGCTTCTGCCTAAAATTTGAGTGAGAGAGTCCCAGCGAAAAAAAAAGCCAAAGATAACTTTTGTTAGTGTTTCCAAGAAAGAACAAGCAACAGGATGATAAGAAAGAAAAATAATTGCTGTAAAAGGACAAATTAAAACTGAGTGCTGACAGACACACAAGCAGTTAATGAATCTTCACTGATATCAGTCAGAAACCCATGATCCATACCAAGTTCTTTGCATTTTTTGGATGTTTGCTCTTCAGCTACATTTCATAAGACTAGACCACAAGAGAAAGAAAGACCAAAAAGCAGGAAAGTGCCTATAAATCTACCCTGGAAAACAGAGCATCTCCACTTTCTGAGACTAAGTAGAAGAACCTGAGAAGCCAATGAGTGCCATAAATTTTGGACATATATATCCACTTTTTTTTTTTTTTTAATTAAAATTGTCAAATATGGAAAAGGGTTTATGATATTTTTGTGTGTGTGTCTTGTAACATCTTTGTTAGAAGAGCTAGCTCTGCTGGAAATGACCTTCAGTTTGCACTGCAAACTCTGAACATCAGCCCATGTTAGAAAAACCTTAATGTTAAAAGCATCTCTTCTTGCAGCTGAGTCACTTGTTGTTACATGTCCCTGAGTTTGAGCAGCTCCCAATGGAGCCCTCATTTGTCCCTACTCTAACTAGGAAGAACAATTTTTAAACATCTCACCATGTACATTTAATGAAAATTACTTTGAAATACTGTTCCTTAAGCCAAAATTTTTCTTTTAACGTCAGACATTACAAAGGAACAAAAGGTTGTTTCGCACACATCCCAGAATGAAATGCAGACAAGTAGAGAGCAGACAGAAAAGACTAAGAAAATAAGAAATTTATGTTGACATAGAATATTTAAGCACTGGTTCAGCTCAAAATCATCTTTTAAAACAGTGAAACAGCAAAACAAAATTTTTAATATGGTCATTCAGACCTAACCTGAACCCTAAGGACTCCCAGTAAATAACAATATTTGGTTTTTAAATTACTTAATAACAGCAACTGCTAAAAACATATTCTAAATGTTAACTACTTTCATGCTGTTGCTCCTAGCACAAATTACACACACCCTGACCCTACAGGTGATACACAGATCAGTCCAAATCCAATGGAAACCCTATAATAAAAAGATCACTAGAGATCATGATCAGAATCATAGTCCAAATTAGTTTACTAATATTTTTAAATACACACTGTATATATATGTATGTATATATATGTGTATGTATGTAAAATAACATTGGTTTTAGGCTGAGAAACTATACTATGCATATGACAGTGGAAGACTGATTTGTTCAGTTCTGTGTCCTGAAGTAAAAACAGACCCTTCCTTTTCTTCCATCACTAACATGACTTCAGTGTGTGTTCATTACCTGTGAAATGACCTTCTCCATTGTACAGTCTTCTAGAGACAACATCACTGTTCTTACAGCAACTGACCAGTTCTAAACATACTACATTGTTCCATTCCCAAAGAAGAGACTAAACTTGGTTTACACCCAAAGTTAGTTATGTTAAACACATACCTCCTCCGTGGCTCTGGCAGAGATACGGGAACCTCCACACATTTCCTAAGCCCACACAAAACCCTACGCACGTCAGCATATACTGAGCCTTGTTATCCCATTTCGGTCTGGAGTCTGCCTCTTCTTTCTCAAGGACCTCAAGTTCAGCATGAGAAGGTATCCTGTCCTCCAGGCCAGGATTGGGCAACTTTAGCTTTACCATATTTTAAATTTCCTGACTGAAAATGCTGCCACAGTGAGGAATAATGAAACAGGCAGCTAGTCAGAAACCTGCTCAAAAAGAGACCATCTATTTGCTGTCTTCAGCTATATATAGTGAACCTTTGGCACTAGACTTGTAAGTGCAGGCTTGTGGTAAAAAGAAGCGTCAGCAAATCATTCAATTGACCAAGTCAGCTCTGACACTTATTAATGCTTTATCTGTCAAGGTTTTATGGAACAGTCCGTTCATGTAGTAGAAGACATTGATTTCAGCTAATGTAATTCAGGACATAATTTGGCTATAAACTGTAATTGACTATAATGATATGTAACACCCCTTGCCACTCCCCTTTTTGTACTCACTTAAATACACATATAGCCCTAGCAAAAAAGAAGTAATAAGATTCCACTGACCTCAGACTAAATATGGAAATTTCATAGTACTTTTTATCAAGACAAACTGCTTGTGACTCACCATCACGTTCAGTTTCCCATAGGATATGACTACAAAATCAAAAATGTTTCTCTTTAGTAGATCTGAATGTTCTGACCAAAAAGATGGAAAATTAAAGAGATTATAAAATCTGACCTTTAAAGTCATAAGCATAATCTGCTTACACTAACACCTTTAATCGTTACAGAACAAGGTCTGAAGAACATAGCGTCTTTCTTATAAACAGTCTTGAAATCAAAGGTCCCTTCACCTTTTCAATGACCCTAGATACATTGGCCAAAATAAAAAAAACCCACCAGTTAACAAATATCACAGATACTAGTCACATACTCATCATTTCAGCACAACCATAAAAAAACTTCTGTTTGTACCTCAGTGCTACCAGAAGATAAGCACTCACCCCTGAAAACTATATATAAAATCTAAGACTATATTTGTCATAAGAATTTTTTTCAGCTAAGCCCTAGAGGCTCATTGTATACTATTATACAGGGTCATCAAAATAAAGAACTAGAAGAGATCTTTAAAGTCCAGCCACTGGCAAAGGAGGTGAACACATCCCAGCATCCTTTTGCAACCTTATCATGTTGATTCAAAGTTGAATCCAAAGGCTGTTCATTAACTTCTGAACAGAAAAGTTCCAAAAAAGTTTTCATCTTTCACGTGAACAACTGTATACAGTAGCTCAGATGGATTTTCCCTGTAATAGGTATTAATATTTCCCTAACTTGACCTGAAATACCTCTCAGTCTGCCAAGTGATAGCACTTGCCTTTTTCATGACCCTGTCAGTTCCGTGGATAAGCTGTTTCCTGATTAACCACTGCATCGGCAGCTTTCTTCTCCTTTGGTGATTCCAACTAAGGATTTCCAAGCCTGCAGCAGAACAACTTCTTTTAAGTTGCCACAAGCATATGTTCAATTTCACTCTGTTTCTGCTGTTCCAGTGCATTGAGCTGCCCAGCTCTTCCTGAATGATACTTTTTCAGCATTCACAATACTTCTGAGACTGTGTCATGAGTCTTTCATTAACATCCTACTATTTTTTGTCCTTAGTCAGTAGTGGAAGAATGACAAAGCACTGTTCCTCAACTGGTCCTTAAGGAATTGTCTTAGTAATGTCCCCTTAGACCACCATTTCTGCTTTCAGCACAGTTTATCATCGTAATTAGATTTTTACCTAGTTCTTTGTTCATAGAGTCATCATAGATTCAGAGAATGGTTTGAAAGGGTCATCTAGTTCCAACCTCCCAGCCATGGACAGGGACAACTTCCACTAGAGCAAGCTGCTCAAAGTCCCATCCAGCCTGTGGACAGGGTATCCACAGCTTCTCTGAGGAACTTGTTCCAGTGTCTCACCACCCTCATAGTGAAGAATTTCTTCCTAGTATCTAATCTAAATCTACTCCCTTTCATTTTGCAGCTCTTACCCCTTGTCCTATCACTGCATGCTCTGTCAAACATACCTCTCTCACTTCCTTGCAGGCTCCAGGTCTTGGAAGGTGCTCTAAGGTCCCCTGGAGCCTTCTTTTCTCCAGACTGAACAGGCCCAACTCTCTCAGCCTGTCTTCATAGGAGGGGTGTGATCACCTTTGTGGACTCATCTGGACTCGCTCCAACAATCTTTCTTATGCAGAGGGCCCCAGAGCGGGGTGTAGTACTACAGGTGGGGTCTCACATGAGCAGGGTAGAGGGGAGAATCACCTCCCTTGACCTGCTAGTCACAGTTTTTTGGATGCAGAAGTTGGTTGGTCAGTCTTCTGGGCTGCAGATGCACACTGTTGGCTCACATCCAGCTTTATATCGATCAGCATCCTGAAGTCCTTCTCCCTAGGGCTGCTCTTAATCCATTCTCCACCCAAGCCTGTATTTGTGCTTGGGATTGCCCTGACCCAGGTGCAGCATCTTGCACTTGAACTAGTTGAATCCCATTATGTTCTCATGTTCCCACTTCTCAAGCTTGTTCAGGTCCCCCTGGATGACATCCCTTCCTTCTGTTGTATCAGCTGCACCACTTTGTTCATGTTGTGTCTCCGTTTTCATTCAGTTCATACATTTATTTGTGGTCACGTGGCAACTGGTCTGCTGAAAATGTCTCTCTGCTAAGTTTCACATGCAAGCAGTTTCTATCAGGATCCAAAAATACATTCCAGATTGCCTTCTAGTGAATAAATCCTCTTTTTGAAGAATTTTATCTTACTTTGGTAATGCAAGGTTCCAGTGGTTGTTAGTTATCTATCAGTAGTTAAATATTTGCAGAAGCAAATGTGCTGGTATAGCATCTAGCTCAAATTTCTTTATCAGTGCAAGAGCTAATGACCTTGGAAGGCACAGTGCTTTTTTCGGAAGGACGTATGGTAGCAATGACACCAACTCTAACATGACCCGCAGGTGCATGGAGGGATTGCCTATATTGCCACCCTGTGGAGTTGAACAAGCACGTTGGGTCTGCTTTTCCACAGTCACAGTCACATGTGTGCTCTGAGGTGAACTTCTCCTTCAAGCAATGCCAGCCTTCTGTCCGGCAGGTCCCACGGGGTTTGTCATGGCTAATAAACCTCCACGAAATCCATCCTTTTGTGATATAGGCTGCTAAACAAGACATGAATTGCAAACTGCTAATTACAAATGCAGGAGAAAATGGATCTTAAATTTGATTACTTGTGTTAAAACATTTCTAATGGCACATTTGTCTTTTTGTCTACTGCCCCCATGTTTTTAAGATACTACTTTTTCTAAAGTTAAAAAGGGCTATGCAAAAAAGTAAGCCAACTTGTCCGTAAGTAACATACAATTTTACAAAAAGTTGATTAAAAAGGAAGTGTCCCCTTTATAAAAGTCCTGTATTTTACTGGATCATACACACATAGGCATTTTTTGAAGAATATGGGCATATTCCTCGTCTTAGATGGACATGTCTTTCATCTTGCAGGATGATGACAATGTTATGAAAGAGTATGAGACGAGGAGGTGGTAAAGAAAAGAAATGGCAGAAGAAGGTTTTTGTGGATATAAATCAAGGCAACAAGAAGGATGGAGCCATTCACTTTCTTTTTTGGGGCCAGGTCTGGGCATGGCGCAGTACCACCTGGGCTGAGGGTTTCCTGACTATGGGCAACTCTCAGAACATCTGTAGTGGTCTGGCTCCACGGGGACTGCTCCCAGCTGGGAGACAATCTGTCCTGCCCTGTAGTGCCTGACACATTCTACTAAACTGGCCACCTGGCTGCTGCTCCTGCTCGGACCCTGTGGGGGTGTCTCTGTGCCATCGCTGGCACTCCTGGGCCAGCACAGCTTACTTCCAGCCCTTCAGGAAGGCACCCCTGTATGGAAAAAGACCGAAAGGAGGATGTAACAAGGCAGAGCTCAATCTCTTCTCCCAAGTAACAAGTGACAAGGCCAGAGGAAAAAGACTCAAGTTGTGCCAAGGGAGGTTTAGATTGGATATTAGAGAATATTTCTTCCTGAAAAGGGTGGCCAGGCTTTGGAATAGACCTCCCAGAGAAGTGGTGGAGTCACCAACCTTGGAAATGTTCCAAAGGTGTGTGGATGTCACACCTGGGGGCATGGTTTAGTGGCGAACATGGTGGTGGTAGGTTAACGATTGGACTCAATGAACTTAGGGGTCTATGATTCTGTGATTCTAAGGGCAGGTTCTTCTCTCCTGTGAGTGAGCTGAGTGGGCTGACTGAAGAACCGGGCTGAAATGCTTGTCTGGAGTGCTTCACAGTCCCCTCCTCTGCCATGGAAGGAGCCCCAGCTGCCTCTGAGGATGCGCACCGTGCTGAGTGTGCCAGGGTCCTACAATGAGGGCTGGCCAGAACTATGGCAGCAGCTGGACTTGGTGTGGCAACTGTTAAATTGCAGGTTGCTTCGCTTTCCACCTTTGGAAACCACTGGAGCAGATGATTACAGAGATGGCAAAGAGGATTTCAATTTTTAGTCTCTCATCGTACTGTAAAGGATGATTTGAATAGAAAAAAAGTAGGCAAGGCAGCTTACCTTCTTATAGGTGTAAGTCCATCTGCTGACAAGGCCAAAATCAGAACAGCTTACAGAAATATCAAGATTTTGAATCATCCTGATGAAGCTGGATCACAGTAATCAGCAACAAAAATAAACAAAGCACACGACTGGGAATCCAGTGCCAAAAGCTGAAATCTGAAACCTCAAGTCATAAAAGATTTGGCAGATTCATTGCGCAACAGCTTACAGATCAAACTGCTTTACACAGTTTCATAACACTGTATTGATTTTTTCTATTTATTGTCATAATAAAACATTTGTAATTACTTAAAAGCAAACTGAAATCTTTTACAGCTATGTAAGGTTATGTGCAGCTATGTTCCTGTGAGGATCAGGGAGTTGAAATAGATGATCCTTCTGGGTCCCTTCCAACTTGAGATATTCTGTGGTTCTTCTATCATGCTCTCTATCATGGGCTGGAGAGGACTGCACTGGGGAAACTTCTTTTGGTTGGATTCTGTGAAGGAGAGGACAAAGAGAAACCAGCATGACAGAGTAGGGACCTCTTTTAAAAAAACAAACAATTTCTTTCCTATAAAGTCATTGACAAAGCAGGGAGCACCAGCAATATATGTACTTTGCATCCAGTCATTATTTCAGGAATGAAATACAATATGATCCTTTCCTTATGATGCCATCATCCCTGGTATAACATAGGGGAAATATATAACTCTCCAGATATTTTTATTGTGCCTTACTATTACCATACTATTACGATTAACATTATTTACTGACCCTTTTCAGTCCTGTACCAGATACTGATGTGAATTCTCTTACTCTAGTGATTTTATAGCATTATCTTAGCAGCATTAATTATATTTCCTTTCCAGTCAGCCTCTACTTTGTAGTCAAAGCATCATATACAGCAATGCAATTAGTCTTGCTTGTGTGGTAAGCCTAAACCAGGAAAAGGTGGAAATGTAAAGATGGTGGTAACTATACAGCCAAGTGCTCAAAGCACAGGATTCTCATCTGGAAGTGCCAATTGGTAAAGATGTAATAAAAGTGAACAAGAAGAAGAAAACCCAGAGGTTAAAAGAAATCATCTGCCTGACAGCCCATCCCTGTTTGACCATCCTTTTAAAATATGTGGAGAAAACACAAAATCCTTCTACAAGTTACCCATAGGTCACATCCTTGACCAGCTGTGCAAAGAGGGAGCACTGAACCTCAGGCTTGGGTCAAGACTCAAAATCAGCAGCCTAGGGGACTGATTACATTAGAATAGGAGAGATGCAGGCAAAATATTTCAGAGCTGCTTAGTTCTCAGGGTAATAATCCATGGCAGGTGGTCATGCAGTTTACCTTGCCAATAAATGATTTGTAGATCTTTAACTTGATCTAAGTTTTATGCTCTGTTGTTCTCAAACTCTACATGATAAGTAACCAAAAGGCACAGCTCTTCAGTTGGCATGGTTTGATTTCCTGCGTTTGTGCGTCAAGGCTGCTGCCATCAGCCCACAGCAGTTCAAGCAGGGATACCTTGAAGGCTTTGAAGACATCCAAGAAACTGTGGAGGCTAAATCTCTTCCCATGAAATTGTAAACTTTTCCAGCTGGGAGAGAACTCCTTCAGAGCTATCAAGTATCACTGCGGAGGAGAAATAAGACAGCACTGAGCTGTCATTGAAAATCCATCTTAGACTATTGGGAGCACAAGAGAGGTGGGATTTCATACACAATAACTTCCAAAAACATCCCATTCTGGAGTGGTTTTATGGTGTCAAAGAGTTTTCTTCAGCAATCTGACATACATAGAAATTGTCAGTTCATGCTTATTGTGAAAGTAGCAGTGTCTTCATCCACAAAAGAATTAAAGGGAACAAGCTATGAACAGGATATCTAGTGTAGTTCATCCACAACTGAGCCAACACTGACGTCCGTGTGGCCTTTTGCTCCTCTTTATCTCCCAGAAAGAGGCACAATCTTTATATTTGTCTATACTGGTAGTTTCCATAATACTTCCTTCAGCTTTATATATAAATATTTCAGTGAAGTAATATCAGCTCCAGGAGCATCACGCTGCTTTGGTTCTTCTTCTTGACACCAGGGAGGGACATGTGCTGTTCTTAATACTTCCCTGCATACCACCAGAAGATCACCGAAATATTGCTTTCATCTTTGAAGAATAAATTGCATCTTTGGAATGACTTTGGGGGAAAATACAGGTAAGGGGCTTCCATGGACAGCACCAAATTGTCTGATCTCGTGATCAGAGGGCTGGAGCACCTCTGTTATGAAGATAGCCTGAGAGAGTTGTTGTTGTTCAGTTTGGAGAAGAAAAGACTCAGGGGAGACCTTATTGTAGCCTTTCATTATTTCAAGGGGGCTTATATGAACACAAGGACAAAATTTTAGCAAGGCCTATTGTGATAGGACAAGCAGTAATGGTTTTAAACTAAAGGAGGGTTGACTTAGACTAGCTATTAGAAAGAATTTTTTTACAACAAGGACGGTGAAACACTGGAATATGTGGCCCAGAGAGGTGGTAAATGCCCGATCCCCAGGTCAGGTTGGACAGGGTTTTGAGCAACCCGATCTAGCTGAAGATGTCCCTGCTCATTGCAGATGGGTTGGAATATATGAACTTTAAAGGTGCCTTCCAACCTAAAACTTTCTATGATGCCCGGGGTCCCCCTAAATTCCTGAGCCAGTAAAGTGCTATTGCTTTGATCTATCTCACCACAAATCCCTCCCCTCTAGCAGGCAGCACAACATGTTGACAGCTGTAGGTTGTTGCTTGTGCTGTTCATTAAGCAATGGATATAGTGTTATTTAATGACGTTTGTTACTGTTTTCTTTTCCAGTGCTGTAATATACCATGAGATGCTAATCAGATGCTGAACTACATCCAACCCCTGCATGCTGCCTTTGCACAGAGGTCTACTGCAGTCCCCACTTTGGCGGAGACAAGTTCATCCTGTCTCTGCGCTGCCGAGGCTGCAGGATGGCAGGGCCATTCGCCACAAGGGGGAGGCAGCAACTCGTGGTACGAAGCACCAGCCACGGCAGCTGAGGATTTCGTTCTGATTGTGCAAGCCAAGTTCAGAGGTGAAGGGTCTTAGAAATATAAACCTGCTATAAAGAGTGAAGAGGCATTTCTTTCAGCAGCTGGGCAGCTCGGGCTGGTGTCAGCACAGGGCTGCCGGGGTGCATGACTGCAATCGACCATCACCACGGGTCTCACCATCCCTCAGCTCCCTGTGAACTCTTCCATCCACAGACTCCTTGTTTCCAGAGGCACAACTTACTTGCAGATTTTGGTGGTTGCAATTAGTATTATACACAGCAGCTAGCTTTTTAGGGCTATTTTACCAGTAATGTTTCATCTTTTGACTTTCTCCAATGGCTAACCATAATGTTTCTGCAATTAGTCTTTTTGCACAACTCCTTCCACAGTAATTTCTCAGACAGGAGTATCTCGTGAGTAGTATTACATGCTATTACTGTGTGTGTCCATCTGAGATAAAACTTGCCACGCAAGTCACCCTTAGTGCTGTTGCAGGTAGTCTATGATACGTGCAAGCTGGGAGGTGTGACCATTTTTTAAGCCCTTCTGGTATTAAGGTCCAGGTTGTCCCCTTAACATCTGCAGGGTTCACCAAATTTATGAGTCTTGGTACTGTGGAGGTCTTCAAAGTTGTCAGCTTTCTGTAAAGGTTTTGACAGAGCTTTTCCCATGTTAGAAAACCAAGAATCAAGTTTCAATATTTAGATTTAGATGTCCCTATCCAGAGGTATATTTTCAACCCAGGGTACTTTTCAGAGTCTCCTGGAGCAATTGTGTTTATATTGAACACTTGCCAGTGGCTGCAGTCATTGATCGTATAATAGTCATGGGTGGTGCTGATGAACGACATTTTTCCCTCCTGGGTTTTTTGATCAGTGCAAATACAAAAAGGCTGCTATGAGGGAGATGGTGTTTTGCATCCTCTCCCATGTGTTGCTTGTCAAGACCAAGTCATCAACAAAGGTCAAGGTGGTAATCTGGTTTAGCCACATTGAGGCATTTGCTCTGGTGGAATCCACAGCCATATTTTTCTAGGCTGCAGAATAATGGATTGATTTGGTGACATTACACCCCCTTGTTTGACAGTTACCTTGATGCTATTTGGCTTAGCATGATCCTTTGTCATGGTAGTGACACTTACAGATCAAGTTTCCTCTGGCCACATGCTCAGATAATTCTCTTTACTTCAGGACTAAAAGGTATTCATGTGTAACTGAGTAGGAGGCCTCGACCAGTTCTGTGAATACTCCCCAGAAGGCTTGTGGTTTTTTGTAGTACATTGAAGGATAACTTAGTGTGATTGTATACTCTCAGAGAAGTCTGGTTCAGATGTAAGACCTTTTTGTCACCCATTAACCACTAATAGGCCAAGCCTTTGTTGCCCTGGTTGTTAGAATCCACGTAAAGAGTATTAAGATGTTTGATCAGATAGGACTCTCAGTTTTGCCACCCAAGTTGATTAGAATATCAAAATGATTGTATTTTCCTTGCTACTACCCAGTATACATGATGCCATCCATAAGTCAAAGTTCTGCTAATACCAATCTTTTGATGGTCTGTTTCTACAAGGTCCTTTAAATTTATTTGGTTTAGGTCACGTGCTGAGGTTTTCCTTGTTTATCTCCTTCAAAATATATTTAGGTGTTTATATTTAGGTATTAGCAGTTTAAAAGGCCAATTTGTCCACTTTCCAAGATTTTGAAACTTTGTGCTGAGAAATCGTTTCTCACTTACACTTGGACTGTACTGGCAGAATATACTGCTGCACACATTCACAGAGAACACTTACTTTTTTATAGGGACATTTTGTATAGGCTAATGCTCACAGGGGAACTGGATCTTTTTGCCAAGACAGCTGCCTGGATGCTGATGTTGCAAATATCCCTCAGTGGTGTCTTCAGCTAAATAGGCTAAGACTCCCCAAACTACTCTGGTGAATTCTGTGTAATCACTACAGTGCATGCATGATCAGTTCTTGCTGATGACCTTAAGCTATGCAAGAAGCCCATCTTAACTATGAATAAAAGACAGACCCACATGCCCATCTTTTCATAGGCAGGAACGATTTGCACTGGCTATATAAAATTATGCATGGTTTGCTCAATTCCTGAATTTACAACAGGAGCTGCTTGGAGAAATCCCTGGCTGTGCAAAGGATCTTTCACCCCAAGTGCTTAAGCAATGTATCTAAACATACAGATCGCATCTATCAGTTTACGGAGCAGAGCTGCTGTCTATTAGCAGGAGCTTCTTGGGGAAAACCCTGCACATCTCCAGCTGCTGGGAAAGCTCCTGAAGCAATCAGTCGGTTGTTTTACTGTGGCCATTGATCTCCTCATTGCCAAACTAGCTAAATTTTGGTTACTTCTTAGCAGATGCATCTGTTGTTACAGCTATGCAGCCATTAGCTGGACAGCTCCTGGACCAGGCAGTCAATTGGCCTTGGCATGCTCACTGGCAAAGCCTTCATATCCAGCTGCAGCAGAACTGCAACCAGAAATTTGACTTCCATCCTTGTACCACAGCAATAACTCAAATTCCTTTGATTCTACTGCAATATCTGAACTGTCGACCAGTTTCTGACTTGTATCACTCACTACTTTTTCATCCCCATAGACACGTGGCCAAATGCATGCTTTACAGGGAGTGGCAAAAGGTTGTGTCAAATACAAATAGATTGAGGATCTTACATGATTGGAACAAGGATTTCCAGAGTGTCTGAATACTGTCCTAGAGCAGCTGGATTGTAGTTCTTCACAGGGAGGAGGAAGAGGGGGAAATTGAAAAGGAGCTGATGAGCAGAATGAGACATCTGGGGGATTCTGGAGGAAGGCAGAATATCCTACACAACATTTTATAGAAGGAAGGACCACAATCTGTCAGAGGGATGGTCATCTTTAATATCAAATCTTTAGTTAATGCTAGGGCTCTTACCTGCCTAATGACTCTGCTCTTTTTTAAGAAACATATTCTCTTCTCAGCCCAAAGACCAAAACTTTTTACATGCCAATTAAAAGAATGTACAATTCGTTAAACCTAAAATGGTGCAATTAGCTTGGAAAGTTGGAATAAAGTAGTAAATTCCATTCCTCCCACCCACCTTACCCAAGCTACAAAACAGTGCAGAAATGTGTGAGTGTTTTTATTAGTTATTGTTTGTTTAACGAGTGGCAATTTTCATAACCAAAAAAAAGTTCATTACATATTTTGAAATTATTCTTGTATTCTACATATATTTGGGCAGTTCCAAACCATTAACCGATCCAGAATAACAGTGTTGAGCAAGATAAAATTTACATTAGCATTTTCAAGATAAAAACAGGGGAATGTTTCAAAAATACATCTAACACACCTACAAACATGGGTTTTGGTAGAAACTAACAGGACCAGTGCTTCTAAACCAGTTACACACTTTTGAAAAGCCTGCTGAAGTAACACTTCAGTCTTAATATAGTGATCTTCAAAGTCATGAACAATAGTTCAGTGATTAGCTGAACAAATAATTGACACTCCTTAAAAAAATTAAGTAACGCTCCATTGCATCCAACCCTATACAATTGAGTGCATGATGCTTCAACATATATATTTATACTGAAAAAATAGTATTTTGCCCTCTTGATTACATTTTCTTAAACATTTTCAGTGATGTCAGTGACAAACTGAAAAAGAATAAAATCTTTGCTCTTTTAATACTAAGATGTACAAATTCAAGGCATGAATCTCAAATACACTGCCTGCTCTCTGTCAGCTGAACAGCTTAACTGCCTGCACAGATGTGTGAAATGTGCCACAGTTGGATGGCCACTTTCCACATTCATAATGAATTACACTTGGGGTAAGTGATTCAAACTGATTTGTTCAGTTGGGCAATTAGGGTGTGTGCATACAGCTGGCTGCAGCAGGTTGGCTCAGGCTGTCACATATGAGTAGTAACTCAATTGCATTCTCATCTCCCAACCTGCATACACTTGGCATCCAGATAAATTGTGGCTCTTCTTCTGTTTGTGATGATAGCATTCTTTTTTTCCTCCAAGTGTGTCTACTACAACTTTATTTAAAAAAAATATTAGTACATAAAATACTAACAGATCAACACAGCAGTATAATTAATACCCACAAGGTGAGCAAAATCACAACTGCAAAACTGAGTAGTTGGGAAACATCTGCTTATGAATCTCATTTCATGTTAGGTACTTTTGCTGAGTAATTGGATTAGGTTGCACATGCTATTTCAAAAGATCCATCTGCTGTCTTCTGTGCCCAGACTGAAATGAAACCAGGAGAAAATACTAAGAGGGAAAACAACACATCTTCAAGAGTTCTTTGTTAAACTTGGATGGGCATTCACTTAGCTGGATTGCTTCCAAGCCATGGTTCTAGCTGATTGCCTTGAGCAAAAGTGTTTGTCAAGCCTAGCCCTCAGGAAATAATGAGTTGGTAATTAAAGAACTGACAACTACCAATATTAATCAAAGTCAACTAATGGAGAAGACCAGGTGTTATAAACAAAGGGGTAAACACTGCCCCTTTGAGGCTTAAGACTGGATTAAAAGGGAGGAAGAAAAGTGTTATCCAAAATGCATGGCACTGTTGAAAAAATAATGTGGTTCCTACTGCTAAAAGGATCTAAAATATACTCACAGTTTTAAGAGATTTCAGGCACTGAAATGCACTGGAGTTTGTCTGTTTGTTGATGTTGGGGTTTTTAACCTAGATCTGCCTATTTTCCTGTATTAGTTTATTTTGCTGTATCTAACATTTTATTTTTACTGCACCTATTTTGTTTTTACTGAGTAAATTAGAAGGCCCCCTTTCTAAACAGGTTGCAAAGCTTGTATATCTGTAGGCTTTCATGGTCATGTGTACATGAAGTGGTGAACCGTAAGGTCAATAGTTAAGAGCTGTGGAGAAGTGTACTTCAGTTCTGGGAGAACAGAGACAGTGGGAGAGGGAGGGAGTGGTTAACAGTGCAGGCTGCATTTAAGTTCCTATCTGCAAATAACAAACAGGACCTGTTCAAGAAGCAAAGCCAGGTGCAACAGCTGTAACCCAAGGAGGTTCCTGCAAGCTAACCAGGTAGCAGCCAGGGTCCTGGGAGGTGAGGCAGCAGAATGGTGACATCTTTCATGGAGGCACATTGTTGGGTTACAACTAAAACACTGAGAAAAGATACAAATATTCTTAACATACCTCCAATATGATGAAAATATAACTTCAGGTTTATACACTCTCTAGTACTCCAAAATGGATTCCAAGCCCCAATGAGACTCCATCAGTCTGTTTCTTTACAGGTTATTTCAATTAGCATCTTTTGGATATTTCATTCGTAAAGTACTATTTGTGTATTAAGCTGGAAGAAATGCAAGACTGATGAATTTGAAACAGAATCATATTATTCCCCCCTAGGAATACTAATGCATACATTTATACACACACACACTCACGCATATACTTATATGAATGTATGTATAGACATGTAGGATTTATGCATCAAGCAGTTTGCTGAAACACTGCCTCTTCCAAACATCTGCCTCAAAATCAGTCTTGTTCAAACAAACTTTAAAAAATGATATTAAATAATAAGAGACAGTGTTGAGATACCACGTTAAACGTCATGGATAAGGAGCACAATGTGCTACCGCATTTGGGCGACACAAACCACACTCCTCAGTTGATAGAGTGCAACCACCAACCTAGTAAATCCCTCTAAACTGAGTTCTGTTTGGCTGCTTCTGATACCTGTGGAAGCTGGCCTATCTCTATCCTACACTGCAGTCTGCAATACAAACACACTCACAGAGTTTAAGAGCATGCACAGCTCACTGGAGCGTCTGCTGTTAGTGAAAGGTAAGGCACCAGCACTGCACGTCCCATGCAAATACAAGTGCAACGAGGAGGGGAGATGGCAACACAGTAGAAGAATTTAACAGCTTTGGGCTACAACTGTGATTGTCCCTAATATGCACAGAGGATCACACAAAATCCTGTTACTTCCTCTACTTAGCGTTTTCCTAACATGGCCTTTTCTACCCTCTTAAACTTCTGTAGTTCAATAGCTAGTTCCCAATATCTCAGATACAGCCACATAAGCTTTCCATTTTGACTTTTGCTTCTGTTCAGCATATTGCCACAGTAGTTATCATATTTGAAAATATCTTTTAAGCCACTTTCCACATGTAGAGCCACAGCAACAGGATCAGTTGCTGCTTTAACTAACAGATTTTTCTCTATTTCTAGTCTCTGACTTCTGGGTACAACAAGACTGCAGTAAATGTCCTGTCTTTCTTTAAGTCCCTCTTCAAATTCTTTTAGTAATACATTGGCTCTCTTTTGCCACTCTTCTTCCTTTGCCAGGCAACTCTGGTACAAGCTACCTTCTGCTCCTGAGTGCAAGAGGACTTGTTTCTCTTGCTCCAGCTTCTCCTGCTCCTGTTCTAGGAGCCTCCTTTCTTCTACTAGTCTGCGGCTCTGGGACACGAGGGCTTCGCGGTAACTCAGGGTTCTGTTGCGTTCCTTTTCCAGCTCCACCTCCAAATGAGCAACAGCGCGACGATTCTCTGTGATTATATCCCGGTATTTGCCTTCCAGGTCTTTTTGTAAAGATGACTGCTTCTTATGGTACTCTTGTTTTTCTCTTTCTATTTCTTTTTGACATTCTCTGGTCCAGATCCAACCTATCATATATAAATGAGACTTCAGACACGAGTATAACATAAAACAATGATGGGTGTGACTAATTAACTACACCTACAGTGAAGCTACTAAGTGGTAAAAAACTGTCTCCTGCCCCCTCCAGTGACACTCACTTCTATTTATGTGTCACCACAAAATGTATTTCTGTGGTGCCTGGCTCTCAATAAGTTACTTTAAATGATCATGTTTTCTCGTAAGTAAAATATCCCCTATTCTTTTATTGCCAATACTTGCACTACTTTATTAAAGAAAAATAAAGTAATGGAGAAACAAACTGAAGGTTTCCAAAGCAGGTACCGCACTGAGAACTTTCCAAGTCCAGTAAGTAAATACACATCAGCAGCGCCTTGTGTTGTTACATTTGGGCTCTGTAGCACATCCTCTGTCCGCTCATCCGAGAGAGCTTTTATAAACTGGATCTTACTACACACGGATTCAATTCCATGCATAAAACCTGACCACCGCCTTCGCGCTGCGCTCAGTGCAGGCTGTTTGCAGACGCGGAGCGCCGAGCAAACCCGCACAGGGCCGTTCGGCTGTAGCATGGCTGCAGGGCTGCAGGGGCCCCGGTACTTACGGAAGGCGGCCAAGCCCAGCATGGGCACCAGCAGGGCGTAGTTCCACCTGCTCCCGTCATCGCCGGCCCCGCGCCCGTTGGGCTGGATGTTCCACCGGGGAGGCTCGTTTAAGTTATTCATGAAGGCACCTGCGACGCGCAGAGGGGACACCCGGCCTGAGCGGCGGGCACGGGGGCCGCTCCCGCCCTTCCCGCTCCGGGAATTCCGCCCGAGACCCGACACTCGGGACCTCGGCCGCGCTCCCACCGGCCAACCCGCCGCGCCCCGCGCCACGCCGCCCCGCGGGGACATGCCGGGCCCACGCCCACTCCCCGTGCCATCCCCCACCCTGTTCCCGTCCCCATTCCCATTCGGGTCCCCCTTCCCATTCCCCACGCACGAGCCCGGGCGCGCGCACGGCCCCGCCGCTGCCACCTACCTGCCAGCCCCGCCCCCCCCCGGGCCGGCCCATCAGCCCAGGAGGGCGGTGGGGGGGCACGGGGAGCCTGCCGGTGCTCTGTATTCGTGGGCGGAGCGCGGCCCGCGCCCTGCTCGCCGCTCTGTGTGAACCGGACCGCCCTCCGCACGGCCCTGAAGGGGCAGCGCCGCGGCCTGTTCGCCCAGCCCCGCTGCGGGCACTGCCCAGGGGAGGAGGGGCCGGATCCTGCGGGACCGCGGAGCTGCGCTTCTTCAGTAACCCACCCAGGGGAAGCAGTGGCAATAGCACAATCCTAGGTTTGGGGTTTTCGGGTTTGTTTTTTCGCTCATTCCGCCCAGAACAGGCGCTGTTTGGGAGTGTGAGGGAGGTGCGCCCTCACGCCGCCTTTACCGAGGCTATGGCGCCGCTGCGGCGCCCGGGGCTCCCCCCGCTCCCGGCACGGTTGGTCTCTCCCGGCGGGGCTCGCGCGTGCGCGCTGCGCGCCGCTCCCGCCGGGCCCGCGCACAAAGGCCGTGCCGCGCACGTGGGCGCGCGCCCCGCCGCCCCAAGATGGTGGGCGAGAGGCGCTCCCGCCCCGCCCCCA
>JAWWMP010000081.1:85811431-85828626 GCA_035047865.1 Dendrocincla tyrannina | reverse complement strand
CCTGGCCCCGCTCTGCCGCCGGCCGTGCCCCGACTCCGCTGTCTCCCCCGTGACCTTGACCCGCCCGGCGCTCCCCGCCCGCGGCAGGCTCGGTCTCCCTGGAGCCTTTTTTGGAGCGGCGCCGGCATTGCTATTCGTGTCCTGGAGGCAGGTTCCTCCTGGAGGGAGGACCGGCGAGTGGGCGGCTGTGGGCATGGCCGGGCAGGGCGCGCCGTGGCCTGAGGCGGGGAGCGGGCCCTGCGGGAGCCCGGGAGCGCCAGCCCTAGCACTAGGATGGAAAGGGTGCCGCAGGCTCCTTCTGTATCAGCAACAGCGTGGCCAGCAGCCCCAGGAAAGTGATTGTCCTTCGGTACTGAGGCCGCACTTAGAGTGCTGTGTCCAGCCCAGGGCCCCTTGGTGCGGGAAGGACATGGAGGTGCTGGGAGTGTCTAGAGAAGGGCAACAGTGCTGTGAAGGATCTGGAGCACGAATCCTGTGAGGAGCAGCTGAGGGAGCTGGGGGAGTTTAGCCTTGAAAAAAGGAGGCTCAGGGCTGACCTTATCACTCCCTACAACTGCCTGAGAGAAGGGTGTGGCCAGGGAGGGGCTGGTTTCTTCTCCCGGTGAACTGGAGAGGACATACTGCGCCAGGAGAGGGTTCGGTTGGGCATTAGGAAGAATTCCTGCACATAAAGGGTGATTAGACATAGGAATGGCCCAGGGAGGTGCTGGAGTCACTGTCCCTGGAGGAAAGACTGGATGTGCCATTTACTGTTACAGTCTTGTTGACAGTGATGGTGTTCGGTCACAGGTTGGACTTGATGGTCTCAGAAGTCTTTTCCAACCTAACTGATTCTGTGGTTCTGGACGTGCACGGGAAGCCAGTGTTATTGTGTATTGCTGGTGATTATGCCAGAAAAGGCTGCTGAGGCATCTGGCAGGTTTGTGTTAGCTGGGCTGTAAGCTGCAAGTCCTAAGGAAAGGCTTGCTCTCCATGATGAGGTGGGAATTTTCAGTTTCTTTCCACTTTTCTCACCCTGTGTCTCCCTCATGAGCTTGGGATTACAAAAGAGAAAAGTGGGGGAAAAGCAACTTGTAAGTACAGCTGTAGTTGTTCGTATCTTACAAAGCAAGTGCAGAAAATGTAACCTATTGAGATGGGATTTAGAGAGTGTCTCTGTGTTTTAGATGGCAATGAGATGGCCCTGATTGGACCTTTAATTTCATAAGGGCCACAGTCTTCCTGTTAGCATAAGAATTCAGGATTCCTGTGATCAGTGTTTTCTTCAGATTTATTGTGACATTTTATGCTTTGTGGACTTTTATTCAGGCTCATTCTGCAACTGAAATCCTTATATATAGCTCTTACAAAATGTGTGTATGTGGATGGGAATAGCAGTTCCAAAAACTGTTTGGCAGAAGTTTAGATGTGAAGAGAAAAGCAATCTGCTGAGCAGTTGCGTGTTTTGTGTGGGGTTTTTTTTAATAATACCCTTTCAGAGTCCTGATGCAAAATATATTTGATAACTGTTTATAGTGACTTCAGAAAGTAGTAAAGGTTTTTAAAAGTAAATTAGTTGCAAGGCATTGTGGCAGAATTCTGACTGGAGTTTGCAGCAGGCTGTTTACTCTGAGGGGAGAAAAAAATTGAGGTTTTAGTGCATAACCAGTTATGGTTTTTTCCCTTCAGTCATTTGCACTTTCTTTAAGCTACACTACGTATGTACAGAGCTGTTTTTGTGTGCTGTCTTCACATATAGTTAAGATTTTCTTTGAATCATTTAATGTGATAACCAAATGTATTGTTGAGCAGATACGAGAAATAATTTATTGCAGTAAAAAGAGCTGTACTGTTGCTGGAACAATGCTTTGGGAACAAGCAGTAGTATCTGCTAGAGAATGTGAGTCTCACTTCAAGTGTACTCAGGGCTGCGAAAACAGTTTTGCTACAAAGAGGAGACTCCATTTCTGCTTGAGATGTGACTTTGGAAAGTCCTGTTTTGCAGGTGATTTGCATCTGATACTTAGGTTTTCTCTGGCAGTCAGTTGATCTGCTTCTGCATGTGAAGTATTAATGAAGATTAATATAAGAGTTAAGATGGTCATGGAATTGCCCCAAGGCATGATAACACAGCAGTGTGGAACAGGAAGAGTACCTGCCTGAGGGAGAGTGCTGAGTAGTGCTTAACACCTATGAGTAGGTGTTAAGACTGATCTTATTCTAAGATGACTGTAAAAACCCCGAAACGTGTTAGCAGGTCTGAGTACACAGTAGATTTGTGGTTATGCAAGAAGATAATTTGAGGAAACTGGTATAAGAAATGACATAACTAAGTTGAGGAAAGCATGCTGTAGTTCACTTCAGAGCTGGAGGAAGAGGTAGGCATTTTGCAGTGATGGGGAAGGAAGAGCTGCTTGTTAGCATATTTTAAGGTGATGGAACCAGGAATGTAACAGTTTCTGGAAAAGACAGATATCACTTCAGTGCATTTTAGGATATATTTCGATTAAGGAAGTGCTGATGTCACTGGTCAGGTGACTGCTATGGCTTTGTGTTGCTCTTCTTAGCAGTCATACATGCTGAGCTAGGTGTATTTTTTTGGACTGTGTAAAGAAGGAATACCAGGTTCTAATACACTGAAGAGGAGGAGACTAAAATTCTGATTGCTTTAATTTATCAAAGCAAAGACTGAATACTGGGTAGGTATGGGTGCTGAGGTGGTTTGGTTTGGTTTGGTTTTGAACGTGTCACAGGAGAGGGACTGACATTGCAGAAGGGTAAAACTTGTGCCCCTGTGTGTCATTGAAGTATTAATAAATGTTTCTAAGTGAGTCGTTAATTTAATAAAAGAGAAATATTTCTGACTTTAGAAGCAATGCCCTAGAACCTATTTTTTTTTGATCTTCATTACTCTGAATACCTGAAATAATTCAAATTATCAGGATTGTTTAACATGACAGGTATTTTCCGTTACTTCCTGTGGTTTCTATAATGCTCTCTTCATCTTTGCTGAATTATGAAAAAAAAAATAAATGGAAGAATACTCCAGAATTAGTTGCAAACATATTCTTCTATTGGTGCAGGGTCAGGTAGATCGGAGAGACTAGTCACTGCTAATGAAGTAAATAATGGGTAGTCTGTGACACCCTGTTAATTGCAGGGTGTTCTCTTATCCAGTCAAAACTTAATACTTTCCTTTTTTGTTTTCTTGGTATGATCATAGAAAGTCAGAACTTCGTAGCATGTAGCTCTAAAGTATATTGATAAAATAGTCTTTGTATGTGTCGGCGGTAAGTGAAGATTGTTATAAACGTAGGGTGTCTGAGAATGCCTAAAGTCTTCCTTGTGGAAACATTTTTTCTATAACTGTTGTCTTGGCTTCTTTCCATAGTGGCCAGCGGCATACCAGACTCCTGCACGCAACTTACACTTCACAGTCTATGGAAAGAAAAATGCTTCTACGAAGGTTTCTGATTCGGTATGTTTCTGCTTCTTGTATCATGAGTAACAGAATGATTAATACACTTAATGCTTAAGAGCGTTTAACAACCAGGTGCTTGGCTTTTAGTGGAGTGTTATGTTTAAATACATAGTGAGATTGAGTTGGTGAAATGCATGGCTTTTTTCCACCCAAGATTATATAACAGGTGTAGCAATTGCTGCAGGAGTTTACTAACAACATTAGACCTATACTGCTTGTGTTTCTATGAAACATAAGTTTGGCCTAGCTTGAACTATTTATGATCATAACCAGCTCATTTATTCTTCCAGATATCTACACAGTACCCAGTAGTGGACCATGAATTCGATGCAGTCGTCGTGGGTGCGGGAGGAGCAGGTCTGCGGGCTGCATTTGGTTTGTCAGAAGCTGGATTTAATACAGCATGTGTTACCAAGCTGTTTCCCACCCGATCTCACACAGTTGCTGCACAGGTAAGAAATGAGGTAGAACGAATGTTTAAAAAATACCTGCTGTCAGAAAGCTGCTTTGGATATAGAATCATAGAATGGTTCTGATAGGAAGGGGCCTTAAAGATTGTCCAGTTCCAACACCCCTGCAATGGACAGTGGTGCCACCCACTAGATTAGGTTGCTCAGAGCCCCACCCAATCTGGCCTTGAACACTTCCAAGGATGGGGCACTTGAACATCAAGTTCCAAGACCATATTTCTTTTTATAAACATTGTGTATTTCGTGGAAACTTTTGTGAAGGGCAGTATATGGTAGAGTCACAGAATCGTTAAGGTTTTGGAAAAGACCTCTAACCAAACACTGCCACATTTTATGTAAAGTAACAGGTACTTTTCATTGTATTTCTAACCTAACGGCCTTGCAAGACATGGTTTTTTATCGCTCTTTCACTTGTTCTTATAATTCTTATTTCCTCACTTATGTTTTCATTTCCCTGTACTGCCTCTTTTTTCTTCCCCTTTTCTAAACATTATCAAACTGCAGTGGTGCTTCCCTGTAAGTTTGTGATTCACTGTGTTATACAAAACAGCAAACAAGCCATTGTGAAACTGAAATTTCTCAGGTTTTTCACAGCCACATAAAATCTGACTTTAGTTCTTGTACACAGATGCATAAGTGGTAGGTGATTTATTTTTTATTATTTTTAATAGAAATGAGGTACTAAGACTGTGTTTCAGTAATGTAATTCCAGGAAAATGGATTATCATTTTCAGGGAGGGATCAATGCTGCTCTGGGGAACATGGAGGATGATAACTGGAGGTGGCATTTCTATGACACAGTGAAAGGGTCCGACTGGCTGGGTGACCAGGATGCCATACACTACATGACCGAGCAAGCCCCAGCTGCAGTGATAGAGGTGAGACCCACTGGAATTGATGTCAGCTGTAGTTATGTTTAACAGAGATTAGCTTTCAAGGAGATCTTAAAATGACTTGTCAGATTGTGATGTGTGAGAGTTTCTGATATCTTGTATTTGGGTTCAACAGCTGGAAAATTATGGCATGCCATTCAGCAGAACTGAAGAGGGAAAAATCTATCAGCGTGCCTTTGGTGGGCAGAGTCTTCAGTTTGGAAAAGGAGGACAGGCTCACAGATGCTGTTGTGTTGCAGACAGGACAGGACACTCACTCTTACATACTCTGTATGGCAGGGTAAGCAGTGATGAAGTAAACTTGGTGACTTGGTCTGGGTTTTTGCATTTGCGATTTTATTTTCCTTTTTCCCCCTAGAGTTTGAAATAGAAAATCAAACCCAAAACCAAACAAAACCTGTAGCTGTTCACATATGAATGAGGAATCCAGGGGAATGGCTTATAACAGTTCTGGGTTTCCTTCGTTTTTGAGGCAACGTGGAAGAATATAGCCTGGGTGATGCTTGTTTTTTGTCAGGAGTAAGCAGAAACAGGATAAATAGAAAGATTGTAAATATAATGACTTTCATGAGGACAATGGATGTTAATTATGTACACTGTTAGCTTCGTGATCTGGAGTAGGTCTGCACTTTTAGTACCTGCCTGTCTCTTAACTCTTAAACCCAGTAATAATTTATGTAAATTTTCCCCTAAAAACTCTTTTTTCGAAAAATTTGACACAGCGGTGTTGGGGAACTCTGGAAAGAAGTGCAAGGCAGCATTTTCTTTCATTGCAATTCAAACAGGGAGCAGGGAGAAATGAGGTGTAAATGGATTAAGGCCTGCTGTGCTTTTCTGGGCTTGCTCTACGGCAAGTAAGTTAACTAGTGTTCCAGCATTTCTGCCTATTTATTCTACAGACCATAACTGAAGAAAGGTCTGATTGTTTGAAAATGGTAGTGAGCTACTTGAAACCAGAAATTAAGTACCTAGTAGCTACTGTTTTTTAATTACTTGGTAGCTAATTGCTCTCCTTCAGGTTCGCACCATCTGTGCTGCTGCGCAACAAATGCTCAGTGCTGCCAAGCACTGCTCTGATCCTCGAGGGCATGAAAGAATGTTTGACTTGGTGCCCGCTGCTTCTGCTGGGCTCCCGGTCATATATTCCGTTCCTCCTGGGGAGCTTAAGTACAAACGTGCTTGTACATGAGTCCAGCACTGCAGCTGAGTAACCTATTGCCAAATGTAGAGGTGCAATAACAAGTCCTGCTGACTAGCTATGACTTCTCAGAATTAAGTGACTTGGTATAGTTACTTGTATCTTTTTAAGCAACAATAGGTTAATTAGCAAATTTTTTATAAATATTTGAGAGCAAACAGTTTTCCCTAAGAGTTGATGGGAATGTTTTTTATCCTGGTGCAGCCCATATACATTGACAGTTTTGAAGAAAGGTTACTTCAGGTGTCTGGACTTTTCTCACAATTCCCTTTTTAATTTTCCCCCAGTCTCTACGATATGATACAAGCTACTTCGTTGAATATTTTGCCTTGGACCTGCTTATGGAGAATGGAGAATGTCGTGGTGTTATTGCACTCTGCATAGAAGATGGCACCATCCATCGCTTTAGGGCAAAGAACACGGTCATTGCCACTGGGTAACGTGACGTTTGTGGTGAAGGGCAGAAACTTGGCAGTGTTACTAGTTGGAAGTCTGTGTGTTTCTACATGTATTTGAGTCCACAGCGTGGAGATTATGTGGTGACTGCAAAAACGCAATTTGTAGGCTCATTCCCCCCACCTCAAAAGCAATATAACTGAATTCAGTCATTCCCTCTGAAAGAAGGCACATATTCATTTTGTGACCAAGTGTAAATTTGGTATGAGGTCTAACATTGAATTCTAGAATTCTAACGTAAAAGTGGGAATGTGTAAGAGTAGTATATGTGATTCAGCTGGTCTTTGATTTTTAAAACATGCTGTTCAAAGCAGACGTCGTTGCAATGCTGCTAACGTGTGTATACCTGTAGAGTCCTGAATTTCCTTTAGAAAACAGCTTTTGTCAGAATTGCGGAGAGTATGTTACATAAAGAATTTACTATTTTAACTGTTCTAGGATGAAGTTATGGAATATGAATGTAACAACACTGCTTACTTGCAAAGTTTATGTATGTTTATTAGAATTCTATATGCATTAGTGTTTCTCTGCTTATGTGCCCTATCTGTTTCAGGATGTAAAATATTTATAAACATATATGTCAAAGAAAAATATTTAGCTTGGTTGACTAAATAATGTTTTCTTAAAGCCAAGGCAGTTTTCATACTTGTGTACTTTGAGGTACATACAATATGTACATTCATATTTCTTTTGAGAGTTTGTTCTGGAATTTGGCATATTGGCCATTCTCAATGACACTGGAGGCTAATTTAGTTTTCAGCATAAGAATTCATCTTTAATACCTAGGAAACTAAGTTTTTAAATATAAGAATATAAAATCAGGGGCCATATTGAGTATATAAACCATGTTATATGCAATTTTTTATAAAACTGCTAGTAATAGTTTGAATGAAGTTGAATGATTTTGGATTGAGAGAACTCTCTGAAGTAACTTTTTTTTCTGGCAGAAAGGCCTCTGATATGACCCTAACTAGCCTGCTTTGGAATTTGTCTTCTTTTTCTTGGACTTTCTGTCACCAGCCATTTTTCAAATATGATTGAGCATAACAGGGCAATACCAGTTTTGTTTTCTTTTGGTTGAACTTAGCACAGGAGATGGCAAACCTTATGCGTTTTTCTTATTAACCCTTTGTTCTATTTCCAGCGTTGTGCAAACATTATAGTTGAGTGGTATGTTCTAGTGATGTTTTAATTTTTCCTCCTGCTGATTCTGTTACCCTCTGTGTTCTGCAGTGGGTACGGCCGCACTTACTTCAGCTGTACATCTGCTCATACTAGTACGGGTGATGGCACTGCAATGGTCACACGAGCTGGGCTTCCTTGCCAGGACTTAGAATTTGTGCAGTTTCACCCTACAGGTACAGAATATGACATAATACTTACAGCGCTGTTTTTCATGAGTTGAACAGACTTTTCTGTTATTTTAAAATGTGCTCAAGTCAGTTTGCACTTTTCTGGAGCACTTCATTAGTTGCTTGTGAGAGGTGTTTAGATTTGTCTGCAGCTCCTGTTGAATATAAATCTGAGCGTCGGACTTACAACGTGACAGGTCTCAGCTGTTCTAATTTAAAGAGCAGTGCTAAATATTTTGAGGTGCTGCCTTTACAATACCAACAGATTGTATGAATTCACCTCTTAAACTTACATTTCCCTTGTCCTTATTATTTTAATGGATTTGATATTAGATACAGGAGCAATGGAATACATGCCAATGTTAGAGAATTACACACCAGAACTTTCTATGGAAGTAGGGCAGTTGAAGTTAAGAGATATATTTAGGACTGTGAATTTTTAGCACAGGATCAGTATCTAAACTGTGAACAACAATCATAAACCATTTCTTGTGTAGTTAATGCTTCATTTTAACTTGTGATGTGATTTTTTTAAAAAATTGTTTGCCTAATTTTACAATGTTATTGTTACATCATAGAGATTGAATGTTCATCTGACTTAGTTAAGGTTTTTCTATAGTCAAAGAAGCTTCATTGCTTGTGTGATAGTGTTGTAGCTTTTAAGATAATTATCAAGTGTATGAGTTGCTTTGTGTTTTTGTTTTCTCTGATGACCAGTGCAGAAGGCTAACAGGTAGGCTTTCCTTTGCTAAAGAAAAAGAAAGCTGAGTAAACTTTGACATTCTACATGACTTGAAGCCATCCTGTGCTGCTTTAGCACAGGAGAGGGAAAAAAGTGAGCAAACTGACCTTGAGATAATCAACTTTTGGTTTACTTAAAAATCATGAACAAAGTTATTGCTGAAGGTCTACCAAACTTAGTAAAATTCTCCTTAAATATTGATGAATGCAGATCACTTCAGTTTGAGTAGTTTAAATACTGTGGGTGTTCCAAATCGACTTGCTTGCTTTTTGAGAAAAGTGTTTGAAAGGAATAACAATATTTGTTTCTGTGAAGTCTTGGGGAGCAGTTCCTAGTGGTATGATTAGAGTGGAATAAAAGCTGCGCCTTTGACTTGCATTTTTTAAGAAGACCTTGCTTGTGAAGCTGTGTAGAAAATATCTCAGTTGAAGGTATTTTCTTTGTTGAACAGGTATCTATGGGGCTGGCTGCCTTATAACGGAAGGGTGTCGTGGTGAGGGAGGTATTCTAATTAACAGCCAAGGTGAAAGATTCATGGAGAGATATGCACCTGTTGCTAAGGATCTGGCTTCCAGGGATGTCGTGTCTCGTTCTATGACCATAGAAATCCGTGAAGGAAGGTTAGTTAAATACTCTTAACGAAGCTGCAGAATAAATACTTAATCATGCTAGACTGTACGCGGTCAGTAGTTCATTTGATAAGCACATGATAATTCATGAGCGAGCTTTAATAACTCTCAGCTGATCTCTCTGTATGTAAGGCAGAATTTTTGCTTATTAATTCCTAATGATACTGAAAGAGAACAGAAGACATTAGGAGACTCCTGTTGAATTTGGTGTGTCTAGAGACAATTGCTCAAACAAGTTTAATGTATGTGCCCTTACTGCAAACAATGAAAACAATTTGGTGCTCTGTTCTCTTGACTAATTATCCTCAACTTTTACGTATTTGTAAACAGTAGTTTCAAGTCTTAAACACTGTGAATTATTGTGAAAAGAAAGCTGGAAGATGGAAAATGGCCTCAATTCTCCTAAGTGCAACAGTCTTATTAAATATCCTAATACTAATTTTTGTCAGATAATATTTGAAAAAATAGTATTTATGTATTTATTTTCACGCGTGAAACAAATTTGATTAGAAATGTTACTAGTGTTTGTAAATTCCTGTTATGTATTCCAGTGTTGCCTTTTTTTTGGTAGGGGTTGTGGTCCCGAAAAAGACCATGTATACTTGCAGCTGCACCACCTGCCACCACAGCAGCTAGCAACCCGTCTCCCAGGGATTTCAGAAACAGCCATGATATTTGCTGGAGTTGATGTCACTAAAGAGCCTATCCCTGTTCTGCCGACTGTGCATTATAACATGGGAGGTATTCCTACTAACTACAAAGGACAGGTAAGTAATATACATCACTTTGGGGGCTTTTTTTCATCATCATAACAGGAAGTTATTTTCCAAATATAAAAGCATAAAGAATGTTTTTCCTAAATCCAAGTATGATTAATAACATTAATCATAATATAATAATGATGTCAGAATACTTAAAACACACAATCTGGTTTGTTTTTATAAATAACTTAAGAACCATATTCCAGTCCATCTCGGGGTGGGAGCTCCAAGAAACGTCTTAAATGAAGCCACGGTCATGTCTGACAATTCTCTATATTGAGTTGAAAATAGTATAGTTGAACATAGATCAAGCTAGGGCTCTATTGCCATCTATAACTTGAGTTAATATATATTAATTCTCTATAGCTCATGTAGTCTGAACACTAAAGCAGGTTCCTCCAACTCATACTAGTTAGAACTCAATGTGATGATGTCAACTGAATTCTGTTTGTGTATTGGACTTGTTAAATTTCAATGTAAAATTTTGCTTTAGAAATGTGTGCAGATCAGACTTTATTCCTGTGCGTTTCTGACTTGCTGCAGAACTGTGGTGAAACGGAATAATATACTCTTCATAAGCATGCATAAAGAAATGTTTGTTTTAGTCCCATCTGGCATTGTATAGTGTTACTACTTACCCTTTAAAGCTAAGATTATTATATGTTTAGAGTTGGAGAAAACTTTAGGTTGCTGTGTTTCATCCTTATGTGCACATGGCCTTTGTGAATAAGGAGGTTTTCAATGTTATAAATAGTTTGAAAAGTGAATATTGATTGCATGTCTGAATGACAGGTGATTACACATGTGAATGGCGAGGATAAAGTGGTACCTGGTTTATATGCTTGTGGGGAAGCGGCCTCTGCATCTGTCCATGGCGCAAACAGACTTGGGGCAAACTCACTTCTGGATCTGGTGGTCTTTGGTCGTGCTTGTGCCCTTACTATTGCAAATACATGCAAGCCTGGTAAGTCTCACCTTTTTAGAGACATTTGCCTCTGTGGTTTACTTTCTGCCCAATAAAGAGTTTTTGCTACCTGAGTCAAATTCAGAATAATAGATGTAGGCTCTTATGTATTAGAAAAGGAAGAAATCGGCAAAAGCAGTTTGGATTTTTCCCAAACAAATTAAAACAGAATATTGAATGTGAAGACGGACTTCGTTACATCCTGCAGCATCTTCTACATCAAAATGTAGTCTGTCTTACACTTGGCACTTTTGTATAGTGAAATTTGCTGCCACCTTGCTGATTTATAAGGAGGACTCACATGCAAGTGATAAGAGATAGATACTGAACATTCCATTCCCTGGATTCTCACTGCTGAATATTAAAATATTTTTAAATAATCTGGTTCAGTAACAGTTACTGAGCTGAGAAAACAAACCCCCCAGTCCTGAACAAAATACTGTAAGTGGCAGTTACATTGCCAGAACAGCTGAATTCCAGTAGTAATCATTTGTTTTCTCATTACTTAATGTCCAAATTACTAAGAAAATTTGTTTTTTCAGTCTGACCGCACCAAGTGCAGAGTGATGGTTCCTCATGGAATTGGCTTAGATCTAGTGGTACCTCTTGGGTCTGGCTTTGTGCCAACATTTATTTGAATCTTTCTGTGGCTCCTTAGGGTTTGAAATTGTAGAAAGGGGTTTATTAGTCAGAATGCAAAGCTACACGTGAGGTGAGCTGTGCTGGTAGGTGCTGTGTTTGGTTTGTTCCCCAGTAACACATGGGTTCCAGTATTAGAGGTGAGAAGCAGAGCTACTGTGTAACTGCTAAGCTTATTGACTGGTCCTGATCTCTTAACAGGTCCAAGGGAGAGTGGGAGGTTTGGGAGTGAGGAGACAAGGAGATTATAGGAGAAGATGTTAAGGACCACAAGCTTATTCCACAGTTTAGAGTAATTTTTAATTTTCATCAAGTGCTGCTTCTATGGAATGAACAGCAGAATTTAGCCAAACCTTATAAAATCTCTATGAATTGTCATAGGAAAGAATGGGATTCGTATATTCCTTTGAGAACTGTATTTCTCAGTGTATGGATACTATTGATGGGAGTTTAGGAAAGCTACTGTTAATGTGTACCTCAGAGGAAGAAAACAGATGGTGTTTTAGTCAAATCGGACTTCCAGTAGTTGCTAGTCTATGAAACTGCCAGAAACCAAAACCAAGTCAAACTACTAAGCGTATGAAACTTTCTTATTAGGAGAGCCAATTCCATCCATTAAACCAAATGCTGGTGAAGAGTCAGTTGCCAATCTTGACAAATTAAGATTTGCGAATGGAAGCATAAGAACTTCAGAAGTGCGACTGAGCATGCAGAAGGTAAGCCTGGCGGAGCTCTCAGGTGTAGGGTGGGAGAAACTGCAAGCAGCAGTGGGGTTTGGTCGCTTTGCAAAGTGCACTTCACGGTTTGCTTTGCAGAAGTATAAAATGTGTGAGAAGATTATCTGTGTGCAGCAGTTTGTTAATTACTTCTTCCCTTCCTGGTTATTCCTCTTGGGTGGTTTACTTGCTGTATAATAGAGTGGAATTTCATTTTTTTGGGGTGAACAGAAGAATGTGGGATTTTTTAGGCTGCAGACAACTTCGAAGTCAAAACAGCTCTGTATCAAGCTCTGTTGTAGCTAAGGAAGTTACATGGGTTCATATGCAGCTTATCAAACTGATTTTGTTTTACTGTGTTGCAGGCAATGCAGAGCCATGCTGCCGTATTCCGTACTGGTTCTGTACTCCAAGAAGGCTGTGAAAAACTTAGCCAAATTTATGGTGATCTGGCTCATCTAAAGACTTTTGACAGAGGTAATTGGATAGCAAAGAATACATCTCGGCCAGAGTACTCTCTGGGAAAAGTGTTGGTGTTTCGTTTTGGGTTTTTTTCTATAAACCTTACATATTTCTTGAAACTTTGGCTGAAAACTTTGACCATTTTGAATTTTTAAAAATATTTGGTAGTTTTACTAACTAAATGGTAATCAATAAAATACTTGATCTTATCGGTCATTTTCTGGTTATATAATCTTTAAAGAAACAGAGACTGAAATTGGATTTAACTGTGCAGTACAAACTGCTCTTCTCTCAGAACATGAGGTAAAGTTGTTCAAATACTAAGATGAATGATGAACTTTGTTAGTATCTTTTGAAAAGACCAGGGAGTTGCAGGACTGTTCAGAGGCTGAACTCTCAGTTTTCATTCTTTAGTTGAGCAGATCATGGCTGCATACAGATGCTGCCATGGCTTCCAGTGTATCTTAAGAGAACTTGTTATTTAAGTACAACTGATGATGTGCTTTTTGTTCACTCACATGTATTTCTCTCCAACTACTGCTACTGGACATGTGTTCTAACACTGAAAGCAGAATTGGCTTTCTTGGACAGCTCTTGCCAAGCATCTGGTGGTAAAATAGCTTAGAATGTAGGGATCAAAATGGAGATACATTTGTGTCGGTGAACTTGTGTCCATCCTGAAGAACTGTGTATAACTAGCAGGGGTTTTTTTCCTCCCTCAGAGGGTAAGAAGGAAGGAAGGGAAAGCTCTGTTGTGTGGATCTGCTAGGGATCTACTTAACAAGCTATCATCTAGCCACATCTTGGCAAATGAGGTATGGGGATTGAGCTGCAGGCAAGAATCCATGGTGTAATTTTGCCTCACTAGCAAACATGCAACAGGGACTGGTAGAACTGAATTTTTCTAAGATTCATGATGATTCTTAGGGTGTTGGAATCACTCCTAAGCCTTGCAGGCAATATAAGTAACTCACTGTTGTGTAGTACTGAAGGCTGCGGTACGTAGAGCTTTGGGTAGCTTGATTCTAAGTATCAGCAATAGGACAGAAGGAAATTGAGGAATAACTTGTTTGTAGACCATCTTCCATCATATTTTAATATTTTACTAGGTATTGTGTGGAACACTGACTTGGTGGAGACTCTCGAACTGCAAAACCTGATGCTTTGTGCTTTACAAACCATTTATGGTGCTGAGGCTCGCAAAGAGTCTCGGGGTGCCCATGCCAGAGAGGATTATAAGGTATAAATATTTTCTGTGACCTGGATGTAGGATTGAGTTTCCTTGTCTCCTCAGGAGGATTATTTTAAATTTGTAATTTCTTCTAAGTACAGTCTTCATTTTCAAGATTAGTGTAGTACTTTTTAGTGTCCTATCTGTTCTGCTTTATGTGTTCTTATTTGTTATATATAAATTGACCAATATATGCAACACTGGGCAACAGTCTTGAGAAGAGTTGTTCAATTTTTGCTTATGAATGATTAGAGACCTCTAAACCAGGACTGTAGTAATAACGTCACAAATGCATAAACAGGACTTACCCATGCATAAACAGAATAATTGTCCTATGCAAGGGAAGTTACCTTAAAGCCCTTCTTAAGCCTGAGCACTTAAAAGTGGGCAGTGTTAAGATAAAGCTTGTTGTCAGTTTGGAGACACATTGTGTTACAGTTGTAATTGAAATGCAACTAACCATGTGGTTGTAAAGTGATCTGCAGATATAACTTCTGGTCTAAACTAACCTAATTTTCTTCTTAGTTACGAGTAGATGAGTTTGACTATTCTAAGCCACTCCAAGGCCAACAGCGGAAGCCATTTGAGGAGCACTGGAGAAAGCACACCCTTTCATATGTGGATATCCCATCTGGGAAGGTATGTTGAGCCTGGTGCTTGAGGGTCTTTTTTGCTGTCAACAGACAGCTGCTGTGAAAGACAGCTTTTGAAATCATGATAATACTGTCACAAAACTTCTTTTGTTGTTGAATGGTGGGCATACCTGGGACAAGTTACTGTTGATCTTTGGGAAGTGACTTTGCTATTTGAGCTGGGATTGCTTTTCCCCTTGTGTCACGCTGGTTCAAAAGCTTTTTTCTTCTTTTTACTGGTGACAAAACCATTTGTTGGTGCTTAGCATAGCAACTTTATGGTATTTCAATGATAGAATTGAATTGTGATCCTATAAAAATGTTGAGTGTTGGGTTTTTGTGTGTTATTTTCTGAATCCTTGTAATTCCCTGTCCCTCCAGTTCTATCTTCCTTGAATCTAGTCTGGGGACAAGTGAGAGCCTTTCACTTCCTAAATAGCTGCTGAGGACACAAAGATAAATGCAGTTCTGTCTGCTAACAGATCCATTGAGTTCTCATCTCCAAGACTTTTCTCGCTGAAAGAACTAGGAGCTAGCAGTCTTACCCTAAACTTTACTTCAAAGTCATTGTTCTGATACCATTTCTGGTCAGGCTTTGCTTCCAGGAATTCAGTCAGTAGTAAATGTGGTGAGGCTTTTAATGTTCCTTGCAGGTTACTAACTGTTCATTTTCTATGGAAGGAAAATAATGGAGAAATTAGCTTAACATCCATGAAGTCTTTCCGTTATCTGTGTTATTTGGCCACTCCTATAGCTAGGTAGGCTTGTTTAAATGCAGGATGTACGTTTGTCCTAAAGTTGTTTGTTCCCTTTTACTCCAGGTTACATTGAAATACAGACCTGTGATCGACAGAACTTTGAACGAGGCAGACTGCCAGACCGTCCCACCTGCGATCCGCTCCTACTAGTAACTTCCATTTCCCTTGCAGCCCTCTCCCAGGGGGGTCAGTGTACATAAGCATAGCACAAGCAAGTCAAAATAGTGTTGTCACTAGTAATGAATGGAAAATGCTGACTAAACTTCTCTCCAGCTTGTATTCTGCTGTGGCTTACTGTACAATTATTAAAAGTGGAATGCAGGACAGCTTATGTTCTTTCACCCTTCTGTCAGAACTGACAGGGGCAACACAAAATGTGTCTAAATAAAGTCATTGAAGTCTTGTATTTGTTTGAACATGCTGATATATATATTTACCATGCTTTTATTGTGAATGTATAGTTAATTTCCATACTTGAAGAACAAGAAATGTGATGCCTGGCAACAGGACAAGGGGCAGTGGGCACGAACTGAAGCACAGGAACTTCCATCTGAATATGAGGAAAAACTTCTTCATAGGGTGGGTGGGAGAGCACTGAAGCAGGCTGCTTGGAGAGGTTCTGGAGTCTCCTTCTCTGGAGAAGTTAAAAGTCTGCCTGGATGTGATTCTGTCCAACCTGCTTTAGCATGCAGGTTGGGCTAGATGACCTCCAGAGGTTCCTTCCAACACCAACCATCCTGTGATTCTGTGAAATGAGCGGCAGTTGTTTGAGACAAGATACAGAGGCTGGATTTCATGATGTGGGATCTTAAGCATCATAATTGCTGATTATAAGTAATATTGAAGAAAAGAAGAATGATGCACTAGTAATGATAACTTTGTATTGTTTTACTGTTGTTTTATTGAATGAAACGAGACTTCCACTTACTTCCTCTGCAATAGAATAATATTCTATGTTACATAGAATATAATATTAATAGCTAATCTTTACTGACTTTGGAGCTTCTGAAGCCACTTTTGTGCCATGCCCTTTATGTGTATTCCCTAGACATTCTTTTCTCTCAGAGAAACCAAGGGGCAGAAGACTTGCCTAAATATTAAAGCTTACCAGACTCGAATTTAGTGTTCATTTAGTGCCAAGATGTAACTTGTAAGGCATTAATGGCGCAGTTTCTTGCAGCATTTCTGTGAGTAACTTCCAGTTCTTGGATGACTGAAGTGTAACTGTGGATTGCAATTGGATAAAGGATTTTGTGATGTTTGACCAAAAAAAAGAAATGTTTACTGCTGAATGTTGGCTGCTGTTGGGAAAAAAAAGAATGCTTGGAAAACCTGTAGTGTTGGAATGTTGCTGGTGGTGGGTGGGAAAATTGAATACACCTAATTTCACTCGTGTAGTGTGAAGGGGGAGATGTAGCATGTCGAACGAAGGGGGGCTGTATCTTGGCTTGGCTTTTTTATGACCGGAGCCTTGGCTGTCGTTCAGGAGGGAGGGAAGAGCGTTTCGGGCGTGTTTGACAAGGTTACAGCAGGACAAGCTCACGTTTTTTTGACAGCGTGGGAAAAATCTCCGTTGGGCGCCTCCCCCGCTGCCCTTGGCCAGGGGCTGTGGGCGGGCAGGGTCTCCTGTGGGGATCGGGGCTGTGGGCGGGCAGGGCCCCCCCCCCCCCCATGCGGGCAGGGTCCCCCCCCATGCGGGCAGGGCCCCCCCTCCATGCGGGCAGGGCCCCCCCTCCATGCGGGCAGGGTCCCCCTCCATGCGGGCAGGGTCCCCCCTCCATGCGGGCAGGGTCCCCCCCATGCGGGCAGGGTCCCCCCTCCATGCGGGCAGG
>JAWWMP010000081.1:85783131-85805313 GCA_035047865.1 Dendrocincla tyrannina | reverse complement strand
AGTTCTGCCTGTCACCATTGGGTCAGCTAGGCTTCACAGTGTTAGTATTTGTGACTTCCAGTGAGACAGGTGCTCAAACTAGAAAAATATTTTAATTTTGAAGGTATAATTAGAAAACTGTGACTAGCTGCATGTCTTTGCTTTATATTTTCCCCCCTTCTTGAATCTTTTTTTCTTGACTACTTGCTTTGAAAATGGATGTGCTGTTTACCAGTGTTTGAATTTTTTTTTCTTTTTCTGCAGTCCAGTCAAGAGGCTTTTAGGATAGAATATGATACCTTTGGTGAACTGAAGGTCCCAAGTGACAAATACTATGGCGCCCAGACCGTAAGATCCACAATGAACTTCAAGATTGGAGGTGTTTCAGAAAGGATGCCAGTAAGTAATTTAAATCTTTGTTAATTTCTTCTCTTAAGTGTGTTTTGGATGTGAAAGTGAATACATTCTTCTTAGACTTTTGCTGGAAATGTAAGCAACTTAGAATTTTACTGAAAGGTAGAAATTCCATAGCAATATAGTGTTCTCTGGTAGAAATCCTTTTTTGTTGCATTAAGATAAATGGAATATTGCATTTGAATAATTTTTATTGTGTTGCTAAATATTTTAATGACCAGGATGAATAGAAATCTCTCTTTCATTTTTCCAAAGCTGAAAAAGTGAGTGGAATAATTTGTTTGCTGTAGCGTTTCTATAGTTTGTTATTGAGGTTGTTTAGCATAGGATGAGTTAATATAGTTACTTTTTCACATGTAGCTGTGCATAGTGCATTAGTGTGCATGTGCTTTGTCATATACTGACTTTCCCTGTACTGAAACATGTGTCAGTTTTCCTTCAAAAGGCTATTTTAGAAAGGGAACCAGTTCAGTTTTAATGCATTTAATTATGGATGCACAGAGGATACCTGGGCTTGCAAAGAAAGTTGTGTACTGCTGTCTGGACTGCTTGGAGGATGTTACTGTTAATGCGAGGAGCATAGGCCATAGGACCTGATTGCTCTCTGGTTTGTTCAATAGACTACTGCTGGATTTGTGATCAGGAGTTTGGTTTAGAACTAGACATGCAGTATAAATTCCTAACATGTCCTTTGGGGGAAGAAAATTGTGTATTTAAACTTACCCTTGTGTCTCAGGTTCAAGTCATAAGGGCTTTTGGCATCTTGAAGAGAGCAGCTGCTGAAGTAAATCAAGATTATGGTCTCGACCCAAAGATTGCTAAAGCTATTGTACAGGCAGCAAATGAGGTAGGAACAAACTGTTCAAATACTAGAACTGCCATTGTATTTTTGTTAAGCTTTTCACAGGAGCCTGGGAGATTGCATTTCTCAGATTGCTAGAGGAAGGGCTTTTGTATTAATGAATTTTGTTTTTCAGACATCATTTACTTAATATAATAATTTACGATTTTACTTCATGCATTTAAAGAAATGATGAAATAGTCAAGTGCATTTTGATCCTTAAGTTATAAAAGCAATGTGATTTTCCCTCCTCTATTAAGAATACTTATTACTTGCATGGTGTTGACTCTTACCAGATTAACAATATAAAAGAATCTAGGAGGGGAATAGAGTCTCAGTTCATTCAGCTAACTTGAACTCTGATATGCCAAGCAAAGAAGTCTCTAATCTGTAAAGCAATTGGATCCTGGTAATGTGAAGACCATGTGCAATTTGAATAGTTTCTCTGTTACTAGTCTATTTCATCTCCAGACTAAAGTTTACTGGTAAATCTGTAAGTATCAGTTTTATTGCTAAAGAGGACATGATGAGACGAACAGGCATCTCCTCTTTCTTAGGATAAATGCCACCCAAGTGCAGAGTTGTGAATGACCATTAATTGAGGTGTAGTAATACCAAGTGTGTTGATTTGTATAAATCAACAGATCTGTTTATCTAGAAGCATTTTAATAGAGTTTTAATTTTAATTTAATTTTTTAATTTAATTTTAATTTTCTTGTTCCAACCAGCTTAAAAATATTTCAGTATTTGTAGAAGCCTTATCCTCTTTCTACCAGCTGTAGCAGCATACGTCCCAAGACCCAGTAGCTTTGGAGAACTCCAGAATACGTCCAGGCTCTTTCTGTGGTTTCTAGGGTTCCCCTAGTTAAAGGTGGATTAGAAGCTTTGGTGGATAAAGCCTACTTAGTTTAGATTCATAAATTCTGAAAGTTGTTTGGGGTATTTTTTGTTGTGCTTTAAAAACATCTTTGCAATTATATCCTTTTCCTTACTTCCAAAATACTTTTCTAATACAGCTTAAAAGGATACATCAAGGAATCAAGTTACTCTTGGAAGTGGGAACTTTGCCCCTGTATCAGATGGGGAATACTTAAGACCCTTTCCTGCAAAACATGTTTCCAGGAAGACTGCTGTATCCTGATAATCTGGAGATGGTTATCTAGCCTCAAAGTTGTGACAACAGATCCTTTGTTTTTCTGAGGCTAATATGCATGGATGTGATATTTCTGAGTGCAGATTTTGATGCTATCACAAACACATGTTTAGAAAACTCTCTAAATGTGTATAAGATTCAACAGGCTCAAAGAAACATCCATCAAACAGGAGAGTGCCTTACAGGAAAAAGGAGTTTGATACTATCAGCCATCTGCTGGCTTTTTTGATGCAAAATATTATGTCTACAGGTGTAAGAAGTCTGGAACTTGCTTGTATGACATTTATTTCTTGAGAAAAATCAGAGTCCAGTTACACAGATTTCATGTACTGCGTGTGGATGGCTGATGATCTTTGGCAAACCCACCTTTTTTGGGGGACTATTTCCCAAAGGAACAAACTTCTCAATGCCTCTAATTCAAGCTACTGTATAGTTATGATCAGTGTATGTGATGAAACTGTGCAGCTGTTGATCTTGATCTCCTAGAAGAAAGCAATGCACCCATGGTGAGAAGTCTGTAGACAGAGAAGCCCTGTTGAAATGGTCGAAACCGAAGGAGAAACACAACACAATCAGTACCTCATGTGCTCTGATTGAGAAACTTTTCAGATGTTTCTCTTGCCTTGGAGATCTTGCTAACCTGAGCAAATAACTGGAAAGGAGAACCAGCATGTACCACCTCTAGTTCTACCCCAAGAGGGTTAGAATTCAAATGGCTTTAAAATTTGGTTAAGTGGGTGATATGTTTGACTTGTAAAATCTGGTGCATTGTTTGGGAAAGAGAT
Source organism: Dendrocincla tyrannina (assembly GCA_035047865.1). Taxonomy (NCBI): domain Eukaryota; kingdom Metazoa; phylum Chordata; class Aves; order Passeriformes; family Dendrocolaptidae; genus Dendrocincla; species Dendrocincla tyrannina. The sequence continues at coordinate 85,802,141 of JAWWMP010000081.1, read as the reverse complement.
ATATAATAAATATATAATTTAAAATACCTTTTAAAAATCTTTTCTTTCTATGACTGTAGAACTATAATCAAATTCTGTCTCTGTTTCACAGTTCAGCATCTTCAAAAAGATAGCATAGGATTTTTTCACTTTTAATATCTAGTATTACATCAAAACCTCTTAGTTCTTATGTAAATTCACAGTTGTTACATGTAGATTTAAAAATACAATAGAGAGCATAATTTTAATTACAGCTATAAAATATTCAGATTTTTTTTCCTCATAGAATACCTTTTCTCTCTTTTTCCACTGTAGGTAGCTGAAGGAAAATTAAATGATCACTTCCCATTGGTGGTGTGGCAGACTGGGTCTGGAACTCAAACCAACATGAATGTCAATGAAGTCATCAGCAATAGAGCCATTGAGATAATGGGGGGCACACTGGGGAGCAAAAAGCCAGTACATCCCAATGATCATGTTAACAAAAGCCAGGTTGTTATACTTGCATTACACTTCTTTGAATTTCAAAGGTTTTGGGGGTTTTTACTGTGAATTTTGAGTTCTCTGATATCCGATGTTAAAACTACAAAAGAAGAAAACAGTTTTGTGGACAGCTTTGGCAACAATTTTCCGTTTTTTTTTCAGTTTAAATGAACTTTAAGATGTCTGTCAGTCACAGTATGAGCTTTTCAGATTAAAAACTTTGAACTCATTCGTGACAGATAAGTTCACACATAATGTATTGGGCAGAGGTGCCCTTGTGACAGTGATTAATGCAAACAGTCCTAAAGCACTTAAATATGGATCCAGTTTCTAAGTGCTGGATCATGCTAGACATTTTTATTATACTTCACTCTTAAACTTCAGCTAATCTGAAGGAACTATTAAGACCCTGACATGATTGTTTCCCTTCCTGATCTTTTGTGCTTACTCAGTATCCAGTGAACTATGAATTTAACATTGTCAAAGCAAAATATAGGTGTTTTAAAGTCACCTACAATTCCTTTAAAATCATCCATGCATTTGTTACCCATCTATCATAACTACTATAGTAAGTATTGTGATTATTTTTCTTTTCTTTTTTTTTCTGTCCCGGTGTTGTGAACAATCTATTCAGTTTAGCTTTCTTAAGGCATAGTTATAAAAAGCTGATTTATCAACAAGACACTGGCCTTGTGGAACGCTCCTAAGTTGCTTACTCTTAGTTTAGTTTCTGATTGTTTATAAATTAAAGAGAATAAACCCATGCATGCACATCTTAGAGCAAGAATGGTGAGAAAAGCTTGTAAATAAATTTCTTGAACTTTCTTCACAGAGTTCAAATGACACTTTCCCAACAGCAATGCATATTGCTGCTGCCCAGGAGGTTAATGAGGTGTTGTTACCTGGACTAAAGAAGCTACAGAATGCACTTGAAGGGAAATCCAAAGAGTTTTCCCAAATCATAAAAATAGGGCGCACTCATACACAAGACGCTGTTCCACTTACGCTTGGACAGGTAAAAAAAATAAAGTTATGCATTTCTTTGGAACATTCATGTAAATGTACTGGAGGAAATTGAGGCAAACTTGAGGATGCCTGAATTAAGTTGACAGTTTAAGAGAAATTACAGGCTGAATCTCAGTCTGAGTATTTTCAGTCTGTACTGGAGTTTGCTGGGTATGCTGTACTCTAATAATTGTGTCATAAATTTTCCTAATTTTTTTATAGGTGTTTTGCTTCTAACAGTACTAAGGTATAAATGATTTTTAAATGATGTTTCATTACCAAATAACACAGTTTTTTCAGTTATGCTGGCATTGCAAGGAAGAGGTAGTTGCAGTCTGTAATCTCTAAACACATAAACGAGGTTTGGCCAACACACAAAACTATTAGGTATTTTGAATGAAAATCTTAGATATATGATCTTGGGTGTGTATATATAAATATAAAAGATGGCAAATCTTATCATATTATCAAGGATGGCTTGTGTTACAGTAATTTGATTGAAATAAACTGAATTGATAAGCATCCAGGTAAAATTTGAGGATTTTTTCCGAGAATATACAGGTGGGGTTTACTAACTAAAATTAAGTGAACAAAGCCCAAGATCCATTTCCCTGTTCCATTTCCCTTTAAAGTAACATACTTGGAGGATGTTACTTTAGTCCTGGAGTTGTTTTAATATGGATTCAGATCCTGCTAAGTACACACCTGAGATAAAAGGCATTATGTATAATTTTATTTTATATATTTGGGTTGGTTTTATGTATGTTTGTAGTATAGGAGCAGTCTTGTAATATTTCCATACTTTTTCTCTTACTGACAATATGCTAAGATGTAACATTTGGGTAAAATTTAGTCCTTACATGTTTTTTAAAAAATCAGTCATGTCATGTTAAAAGTCTAAATTATTTTAGATGCTTATTTGTGTTTATTGCCTTTGTTCCTTTATTTTGTTCTTTCTTACAAAGGAATTTAGTGGTTATGTGCAGCAAATTAAATACGGTGTGGCTAGGATTGAGTCGACCATGCCAAGAGTGTATCAGCTGGCAGCTGGTGGCACTGCAGTTGGCACAGGATTAAACACGAGAATTGGCTTTGCTGAGAAAGTTGCTGCTAAAGTGGCTGAACTGACGGGTGAGGAATGATATTTTGGTGTGATATTTTGGTGTAAAGCAATATATGTAACAGTCAAATTCAAACTAAATCTTTCTGTTTCCATGCTTCTAATAAGCTCAAATTTTATTTTTATTTTAACATGAAACTTTCTGTTAATGCCATGTGTTATATGCCTTCTACTTCAGACTTTTTGTGCAGTGTATTTTTATAATTATACTCAGTGCATTGAAAGTGACTGAAATTATGGTGTTTTTCTGAGCCAAGGCTCATTAGATATGGATACAGTTTCAGACTTCTATTATTAGCCCAACTATAATGCTTATGTCTTGATCTTTGCTCCTCTCGCTCTCTTAAATTACAGTGATTGGGCGCAAAAGAAGTGAAGAAAGACTCTCAAAGCTACTCTTTCTATTATGTGAAAGAGTAAAAGTTAGCTGTCTGATTCTTTTGATGCTCTCTTGATAGATCTTAAAACTTAAAAAAAATAATTTACAGTGCTGTTTAGTTTTTTGATCTGTAAATCAGATCTTCTGTGTCACAATACCAGTTTTTTAAATGCCCCCAAAAGAAATGCGTACGTCTGTCATTTACATTTGCTGTAAAATCTGAAATTGTTTATCAACAGTATTTGGGTTTTAAGGGATGTATTATTCACTGTCTTGCAGGGGGTCAATACTTTCTTGTATGCTGAGAGGGAAGAAGTGACTTGTAAACAACAGCTGCTAGGAGCAGTACAGGGCATTTTTTCATGGTGGTATAAAGCTTTCCCATCTCAGTGCTTGGTGGGTGTCCTAATGGCATGATGTACGAGTTTAAAACAAGTAGGGCAGACTCTTGAAGTTCCACATGTCCTTATAGAGGATGTTTTTTGGCAATGACAAGAGGAAAAGTTTGGACAGATCTCTGCAACTGAGAAGGCAGCTATGCAGTTCAGCAGCCCGTGCAGACTGGGTGGGATTTGGTGTTTGTCAGGAACTGCAAAGCACTAGAAATTAGGGAGATTATGTTGCTCTTCCTCGAAGGAGTGATGAAAGCTCAGAGCAGTTCTGTGGGGCAGAAGTCCAGCCCACAGTCAGTGCTAGTGATGTCTGTTCCCACTAATAGCATTCTGCTGGGACTTGCCTTCCAGGGCAAAGTCCTGAAGAAATGTTTTTCATTATGGAACCCAGGCTTAAATCTTCAGGCATTTAATTAACATAAACAGAGCTGTTGCTTCCATTGCTGCTGTGCTCTTGCTGTTGGCAGGCATCCTCCTAAGTCTGAATCAGCTTTCACATGTTCTGATGAGTTTATTGTTCCCTTCCAGTGCTGATACTGGCGTGCATCTTTTTTCTTTAAGTAGCTAATTCCATTGTGATTACTTCTTATTTACCATAATGCCTGTACTGTTCTCCAAAAACATCTATTTTTATAACTGACGGAAACCATCAAAACAACTGACAACCTGAAGAGTCTGTCTTGATTTAGTGGAAGAAGTACCTAAGTTTGGGCTGAATTCTGAAAGATTTTTCGACATTCACAAAATACTGTGGTGCAAAAGCAATGCTTAGTATGCAACACAGAGTGAAAGCTTGACATTATACCTTTGTTGTTGGTAGAACCTAAAATTTCATATTTTTCTGTATTTTAATGACTTTTATTGTGTCTTTTGCATTGAATTTAATTTGTTTAAGAAATACTTTTGTGAAGTAAGCTGTAGAGAAGCGAGGTGATCTTAAGAGTGTTATTAATTTTAATTTTTTATTAGGCTAATCATGTGTTTGATTATGTGGTTTATGTCTGCAAGGAAGTGCCTCACTGGTTTAATATTTCCCCCTTCTCCTTCCTTGTAGGTTTGCCTTTTGTCACTGCTCCAAATAAGTTTGAAGCTCTTGCAGCCCATGATGCTCTAGTTGAACTCAGTGGAGCCATGAACACAGTGGCATGTAGTCTGATGAAAATAGCTAATGATATTCGTTTCCTGGGTTCTGGACCACGCTCTGGACTAGGAGAACTCATCCTGCCTGAAAATGAACCAGGAAGCAGCATCATGCCAGGTACAGAGAAAATAGAGACAGAGAAATGGCCTGTTTCTTTTGGTTTGGACCATTGTCTCTTAACAGATGTGTATTAAAACAGCACCTGGATGATCCTGATGGGTCACTTTCAACTCAGTTTATTCTATGATTCTGTCATCACAAATATCAATGAGTCCATGTCTGTGCCATATTATACCAAAATTTGTGTTCATAAAAGTACCTGCTTGCACAGCTGTGTGTTGCTAAGTAAGGGTATATAATCTCTTGACTGTTAAGAACTGTGGTAATTAATAGCTGCTTAGCTTATGCACGTTTGATCAAGCTCTCAAAGTCTTGGTAGACTGCTGAAGGAGCCATATCTGTTTCACAAATCCTGGCTGAAATACTGGAATAGTACAGTCAATATGATTTCTGGGAATACTCTGTTTTCTGTGGTGCACAGATACAGATGAGTAAGACAAGTTACCTCTTAAAAGCATTTTCTGTTGAATGTGATTTGGTAGATGATCAAACTGCTGGTTTCTGTCTGGTCATGGTTGGTTGGTTGGTTTGTTTTTCCCCTTCCTTCTGGTAACCTTTTTCTCTCCCTTTCACAACCAGGGAAAGTGAACCCTACCCAGTGTGAAGCTGTAACCATGGTGGCAGCCCAAGTTATGGGAAACCATGTTGCTGTTACTGTAGGAGGAAGCAATGGACACTTTGAACTGAATGTCTTTAAGCCGATGATGGTAAGTTCATAAAGTTTTAAATATCTAGGACTTTTTAAATAATTGTTTGTACATTCATATAATTCAGGGGCGTAAAACCCCTCAGTGAATAATTGGTTAATACAAGCACCAGAGTATCTAATAAGTTGTGAGAACAGATTTTATTCTTTTGTATGGTAAACCCTTGTTATTTTGACAGGGAATGGACAGGTTTTTTTATGTGAAACTATCCTATGCAGATGAGCTTCTATCTTAGCAATGTATGCATATCTTCAGCCCAAGGCAATAGGGAGAGAGGAACACAAACCAAGACAAAATTTTGTACAAAGCCAAAGAGAATTTGAAATTTTAGCTAAAAACAAGATCTTTTTTTCTTTAGCAACTGTCTTACTAGTTCCTGCTACTGCTGAATACCAAAGGATTACATGCTTTTGGCAAGTAAGGCACATAAAATTGTAAATGATTAGTCTCAGACTTCAGGAATTAAAATGATGTCTGCTTTCTAGTGTGAGGAGGATACACCCATATACATGCTGCTGCATGTATAATTTTAAGTTAATTTTAAAAAGTCAAGGTAATGAAGCGTTAAAAATCACCTTTTACTGAAATTTGGTGGTTTTGACACAAAGTCATAATTCTGATTTTCTTCTCTGGACTATCTGCTTTGGGGAGTTGTGTTTTTTTGTTCCTTTTTTCTTAAGAAAAAAAAAAGAGAAGGAAAATTAAACAGGAGAAATTGAGGAAAAGAATATAAACAAAGCATCAAATCGAAGATTGTGGAGAATGATGTATAAGATGTTGAGGCAATAGCCTAGAGGTTAGGGCAGGGATGAGAGTTTAAAAAGAATTATGGTTACTTGCAGAAAAGTTGCTAATACTAAATAGAAATGAAAGGGTTTTTGAGGTTTTGTGGTTGTGTTAGAAATAAGAAGCACAAAGGAAGCCATGTCATGTTATTTTTCTGCACAGCCTATACTGCCTGGTACTGCTTCTTTATTATGCTAGTTAAAAAGGATTTAAAGAAAAAATAAATTTTACAATAAAGCATTTTTTGTCTCTTCATTACTATGTCTGCTTACGGTAACGTGTGAAGTGTTTTTTCTGTCAATCTGAATATATTTATTCTAACCATATAGCACCTGGTTTTAAAGATGAAAAAATACATTGAACAGCCAAGAGCTGTACCTATCAGAAAATGAAGTTGATAGAAACAGACACCTCACATAAAAAAACAACCCAAAACAACGCCTTGTTAAGGATTGTCAAAGGAGACAACTAATGTCAGACATTATTGTACTTAATATTTTTAGGTGTCTTTTTGTGTTTGGTACCTGAGGGGGGAAATCAGAATGAATCAAATGCCTTCATGTATTTTTATTTGGTTATTTGTGGACTGGTATAACAAAATCATTACACCTACTCTGGTTGCCTTTATGCAAGAGTTCTGCTACTGAATGCTTCTTACAAATTCCTTTAAATAGGAGTAATAGAGCTTACCCTGTAGAAGGAGGAGGTTGTACTATTTACTGTATCCCTGTTCTACAAATGGAATCATAGAATGCCAAGGGTTGGAAAGGACCTTACAGACCATCTATTCCCAATCTCCCCTGCCATGGGCAGGGACACCTCCCACTAGACCAGGTTGCTCAAGGCCTTATCCAACCTGGCTTTGAACACTGCCAGGGTTGGGGCATCTACAGCCTCCCTGGGCAATCTGTTCCAGTATCTCACCACCCTCACAGTAAAGAATTTCTTCTTGATATCTAGCCTAATTTTCCCCTCTTCCAGTTTGTGCCCATTACTCCTTGTCCTATCACTATGGTTCCTGATGAAGAGTCTCTCTCTGGCTTCCCTTTAGGCCCCCTTCAGACACTGGAAGGAAAATAGCCTGTTAAATAATTTGATATTGAAGAGGGGACACTGGTTATAAACAAATGTGCCAGAATGTGCAATAATAATATCTGAATGAAATAATTGGTACTTCTTTCTTTGTCAGATTAAAAATGTTTTAAACTCTGCAAGACTTCTTGGAGATGTGTGTGTTTCTTTCACTGACAACTGTGTAGTAGGAATCCAAGCCAATACAGACAGGATCAACAAACTGATGAATGAATCTCTGATGTTGGTAACAGCACTGAACCCACATATAGGTAGGTTTAAGGCTCAGAAGTTCTCAAAACGTTATACTGGAATATTTTGTGGCAACATTATTTTGCATGTTATTTGTATTGTCACCATGCTTAGGAGACCCAAGTCATGGCTCAGGTCAGAAATTAGTTTACTTGAACATCACCAATTGCTGTTACTGTTGCAGAAGTTGTGTCCTCCTTGCAGTGGCCATACCAGTGCATTAGAAAAATAACCCTGATTAGAGTCAGAAGGACATTGGGTGAATTTGTGTACCTGTTTTCCTGACCTGAACGCTAGTAATGATAAATAAAAGATTAAGATGTGATTTTTTTCTTTTTAAAGGAGAAGGTCCCATAAATCTTTGATTTAAATGAATTAAGACCAGAATAACAGAATTTACCTTCACTTTAAATAAGGAGTTGGTGTAAACATTTACTGTGCATTTACTGGAAATTGAGTTAAACAGTAATAGTAATGCCTAGCAAATAATTCTCCAAAGACCAAGTGTCCCACTCTTCTCTCACCTCTAACAAATCACTGAAATTGCAAATGGCTAACTTGTTGGTTTTGTTTTGTTACAGGATATGATAAAGCAGCTAAGATTGCCAAAACTGCGCACAAAGAGGGGACAACGTTAAAAGAAGCTGCTCTAAAGCTGGGGTTCCTTACGTCAGACCAGTTTGATCAGTGGGTGAAGCCTAAAGATATGTTAGGTCCTCAGTAACTCCTGTACAAAACTAAGAAAGTGTTCTTGATATAAAAAAATAAATAAAACAACTATGATATCACAGAATTGCAGAATTAATTAGGTTGGCAAACACCTCTGATATCATCAAGTCCAACCTGTGCCTAAACACCACCCTGTCAACCAGACCATGGCACCGAGTGCCTTGTGTGGTCTTTCCTTCAACACCTCCAAGGATGGTGACTCCAACACCTCCCTGGGCAGTCCATTCTTGTGTCTCATCATGCTTTCTGTAAAGAACTTCTTTCTAATGTCCAAGCTAAACCTCCCCTGGCCCAGCCTAAGACTGTCCTCTTGTCCTGTCGCTTGTTACCTGGGAGAACAGACGGACGCCCGCCTGGTTACACCCTCCTTCGGGGGGTGTGGAGAACAGTAAGGTCATCCCCGAGCCTCCCCCTCCTCTCCAGGCCGAGCTCCCTGGGCCGCTGCCCCCATGGACTGTGCCCCACACCCCTCCCCAGCCCCGCCGCCCTTCTCCGGACACCCCAGCACCTCCGTGTCCGTCCTGCACCGAGGGGCCAGGGCTGGGCACGGCACAGGGAAGGGAGCACAGCCTGCTCCTGCTGGCCACACCACTGCACACACTGTTGATCCACAGCACACTCCTTGGCGTGCCTTTGTTCCAGGTTTCCGCGGCTCTTTGCGCGGGCGGTGCAGGCCGCGGGGGTGGCTGCGCGGGGGCCGCGGCTGCGGGACCGGGAGCGGGACAGCCGGGGCTGCCTGTGGGGCCAGGGAACGCCTCGGGCCCGCAGCAGGAGCAGCACGGACAGCACTTCCCGCTCCCCGCTTCCCTTTTCCGGCTGCCCTGGGCCCTCCCTCCGCGGGGCGGGGCCGGGGCCGGGGCCGGGCGGTGGTTCCGGGTCGGGAGGGGTCGCCGCTCCTGTCGCTGCCGTCGCTGCCGTCGGTGCTGTCGGTGCTGCCGGGCCGCGCTCGGAGCCTCCGCCGCCATGAACCGCTTCTTCGGCAAGGCGAAGCCGAAGGCGCCCCCGCCCAGCCTCACGGACTGCATCGGCACGGTGAGCACGGGGCCGGCCCTGCGGACGCGGTGTGCGGCCGCACACAGCAGGGTGGGAGCGGAGAAGCCCCTGAGGGCTCGTCCGGCCTGGCCTGGGGCGCAGTGCCGCGGGGCGCAGGCACGGCTGTGTTGGTGCAGCCTGCTTATACATATATATATGTGTATATATACACACACGCATACGTATTGTAGTGTGCAGCGGTGCGTCAGCACATGAGGAGCCCACCTGTCCCTCTGTACGTGTGTACACCTGTGCTGTGCCCTGTGCACGTAAGGCATGGCTCTGCCCACACCGTCCTGGGTATTTTCAGTGTTTCCACCTGAGGATTTCTCTAATTCCACTAGCCAGCTGCTGCCGTGCTGAGTCCTGGCAAGGCACGGGCAGGAAAACCAGTCTGTCCAATACAGACGGTGGGAGGGCAATTCCCAGCCACTTTCTGTCTCCTATGCGTGAGTAGGGTTGCTGTAGGATTGCTGCTAAAGGTGTGTGCAGACAGATAAACAAGCCCAGACCAAGTAAGAAATGCTGAGGAAACACACAGCACAACACTTCACAGCTATTGTAAGGTTGGCCTGCCTGAAAAGAAGGCTAAGGAGAAGTTCTAAGAAGGGTCATCTTGTAATTTCATAGTCTTTTCTTTTTTTTTTTTTTTACTTCAAAGTTTTTGAAGAAAACTGGGGGATGTTTTTGCAGCTCCTTGTTTAAAAGGTGAAGAAAGAGCACGGAGGTCTTGAGTATTTGTCTCAGTAGTTAACAAAGTCCAGTGTAAGGTCAGTAATGGTTGGGGTGCAAATGGATGTTAACTAAGCATTGTCACTGGAACCTGACAACAAACATTTCTGTGGAAAATCACGATTTTCCTCCCAGAAGATATATTTTGCTACCCAGTGGAAAGACTCTTAAGTCAAATACCTAGTATTTGTCAGTGCTACCTACACAAGCCTACATATCAGTCTCTTGTGTGTGCCATTGGCTGATATGGGTAGAGAAGTGGTTACAGTATTTTTCCCAGTATCTTATTTTACTGGCAAAAAGTCTGTACTGCTTTTTAGCAGGATTAAGCCCAAACATAACTCCAAGTATGTTTTGTTAGAACAGTGAATAAATAATCTGATTGAAAATCAGGATTGGGTTTCCCAGTGTTGCCAGTAAACGCTTTGGCGGATGGCTTGAACTCCAAAATACACCGGAGATACTGTTGTTAATACTTAAATTTGCCATTTTGGCAATATAAGCTAAAGACCAGGAAACCTTGTTTTCCTCATAACAACCAACTTCCATATTAGTCTGTTAAATGCTGATTTTGCCAGTTCCAAGTTAATGTCTGTTTTCTAATGTTGTGGCAAATCAAAAGAAAATTTTTATATGCCATCAGGCCATTTTCTACTAAGAGCTTGTTTAATCCCCTTGGATTTTGGGGATACATAAAAGTGTAATTAAACAGCTGTTTTGATTGGCAACACCAGGAATTTTTCAGATTTTTTTCCAAAAAAACCCTGCTGAAACACAGTTTTGGTCCTCTTGTAGTTGTTTGTAATTGCATTGTCTGAAAATCTAACGATACAAGACAGCAGGTTAACTGAAAAGCAGAATTTATTTTAGTGATGGCTTTGGCAACCAGTGATGAGTTACAGGGTGGTTTTTAAAACATGAAATCAAGAGCCTGTGTTGGTCAGCTGTTGAGAGATGAAGGGCTGGCTGCAAGCATACCTGTTAAGGGTGTGTCGTCACAGGAAGTCTAAACCACCCTGTTTCGATGCCTTTCAATTTCTGTGGGTGGAGTTAAAATTTAAGACAGTTCTGTATACTAGTAAACATGAGAAACATGCTTCCTTTTACAAGTTTGAAGTTTGTGAAATAACTTTTTGTGTCAAGTTATATACAGTAACCTACCTGGTTTGTGAAAGACTTGCTGCATTTTTAGTTCATTTTCACAATAGTGAAGTCCCTAGAATAGGTTCTGCTAAAGGACTACAGATATGATTAGATTTTTTTTTCTTAAATTATATGTGAATTTTTATTGAAGAGAGTTGTGTGAGACATCAAAAAACTTGCAGTGTTTCTTTACTGTGTTAAATTCAGGAGTCTGGAGGCTCAAATAATGTCACTTGTGTGGTGTTTTCTGTCTTAGACACATTTTGCTCTACCTTTCGAAAGAGTCAAATTGCTTTGTGAAATCTCTTACTTCAGTGGTAATTAGCCATTAAATGGCAGTAAGGAAATTCTGTATTTGTGAGTGATGATTAATGTTCATGGTTAACTTTTGGTAAAAATGAGGACAACTCTTAGGCAGTAATCATGCCTATGTTTTGGATGTTCTTTCCTCTGTAGGCAAGCTTAGAGATCTAAAATTCATTGCACTCTATGGCAGGTTTTTTTTATGCTTGCTGGCAGAGCACAGTCAGATGACTCAAAGCTGTCACGAGGCCGGGTAGGAGGAAGGATGCATCAGGAAGTGTTGCATTAGTTGTGTTTTTACTTCTATGAAAAAGCACTACAGACTTATATTTTTTCGGAGTAGTAAATAGAAAACATAGGAACAAAAGTGACAAGAGTGTTAAATTTCAAGAGTTTCTTTTGTGTGGACTGGGTCCCTTCTAATATGTAGCAATGAAATATACGTCGGTGTGCCTTATATGTGAATAATAGACAGCAGCTGTTCAAGTCCTAATACACATTCTAGTTTTCTTCTGGAAAAATTAGATCCATTCTCCCCTCTTCTGTCCAGTCTCATTTTTAAAAGCTGAGGTCCATTGTAATGTGTGTGTGAAATTTTTACGTAGTTAATCAACATAGGACACTCTGTCTCAGTTTCCTGCTAGTACTTCTTAAAAGAATCATTATTTAAATAAACCAAATAACTGTTTTTCCCCTATAGAGGCTGACCTCAAAGATACATTTAGCCGATGAAGTTCTTGAGGAGAAGCTATGCTTTGAACATAATGAATTTTAAAATCACAAATATCTCTCTTTCTTGCTATTAGTAAAATATCTGGCATAATAAAAAGCTTAATACAAATTTTTCAATGCCAGCTGTGGCCAAGCACTTTAATGTCTTGTGTGGAGTGATTATATCGAATGTTCTGCTCAGGATGCCTCTGGCAAATGCATGTTGCTGTCATAGAGCAGAGTCTTAGAAGGGTCATTGAAACACCAAAATGAAAATCCACATAATTGTATGTGCTTAGCCACAGCATTAGCAAGTCAGAATTGTAAATTTGCACTGATCAGTCTCATGCTGTAATTGGAATGTCATTATAGTCTAATCCCTAGAGAGGCTTCTTGGAATGAGATGTGAATAAGCTTTATCTTGTTTCCAGAGAAATGCTGTGATAGTCAGTTCATGTTAAGAAGGCTTTTTATGAATTTGTGTATGCTGTTGGAATTACCTATACCCGTTCTTGGTTACCTAATTGTCATCTTTAACCCTCTTACTCTGAGGGGTTAAAATATTTCCCTAATGACAGCTCTGTGGTATGCATTGCACCAGGGCTGCTAGGGTTGGCTGCTGGGGGTCTCTTACTGGGCTATGAAACTTCCCTTGGGATTTTGAGCAAACACACAGAAAGAATTCAGTGTAGCTACCAGGTGGAGCTGCTGTGTCCTGGCTCCCTTTGTGGGAAGTGTTGGGAACAGCATCTCTCTCTGACAAAGCAGTCAGGCACCTTTGAAGAAATGGTTAAGTCTGGGCTTCTTAGATGTAACCAGTAATCCAGATACCATTCTGAAGGATTAATGTTCTCTGCCTACCAAAACTAAACCTCGAGCCTTGCTGAACACATCCTTTTCACTTTTGCATTGCCCCCTACCTGCCACCATTATATATTTTATATATATATATATTATATTATATATATTATATCTGCCACTTACAAGTTTTTCCATTCCAGTTTAGTCTCTGCATTCATTGTATATTATCAGAAATCAGGAGACCTGACTTGAGTGGGTTTGCAAGGAAGCATCTCAAAACGATGAGAACATATTACAATGGTAGAGCTTTCTGCAACCTGAGTCTTTCTTGTGCTCCTTGTAGAATTTGTTTCAGTTGATTCTGGTTTTGGATTCTCTGCAAAATGTAAACTTGTTCATAAAACCACCGTGTGAAGAAACAATTCAGTTAGAAACATAATAAAACTGAGGCCGTTCATTTTGTTGTCTGATCCCTGAAGAAAACCTTAATGAAAGTTGTTTTGTTTGTTTTCCCTGTCATGTATTAAAGGTGGATAGCAGAGCTGAGTCAATTGACAAGAAAATCGCTAGGCTTGATGCAGAACTAGTCAAGTATAAGGATCAAATGAAGAAGATGAGAGAAGGACCTGCAAAGGTAAGACTTATTTTGTGGGATTTAAGCATGAGAGGATGTGACTCACACTTCTTGTGACGTAGTGGGGTGATTTAACTAGTTCATCAGGTGCTTAGAATTGCATCTTACCCTGCAGGGTAAGATACAAGATCCTGCAAGCTTATTTTTATTAGACATGCATCTTTGAACAGTGTTTTCATTGGTTTTTATTTCTTCAAAAGTGTAATGTAATTCCTGAATCAGAAGTGACTTGCTTCCCTTCTTCCTTCTCTTAATTCAGTCTCATAGAGAGGCTGTTTTGTTCATCAGCCAAAATAATAAGGTCTGCACTATGCCTAAAGGGAGCAGGACAACCCATTTTTAAAGGGGATGAACTTAAAATACAGAATGTATTTGATAATAAACAAATCCAATATAAACAGTATTGTTAAAGCACCTGTCACAGTATTATTTGTTGCTGATCATTAAAATCTGTTAATGAAAGATGGTTCTGGTGGACTAAGCTTGACTTTGTATTCTTTTTATTGAAAAAATAATTTAAAGGTCAGAAATTTAAAGTATTTTCTTCACATGCTCACCTGTTTGGTTAATCATTAATGCAGGACAAACGTTGAATGTGACTGTTGTTAAACTCTTGGCACTAGGAGCTAAGGAATCTTTTGGAAAACTTTAATGCATTAGGTTTAAACAGTGTAATCAAGTGTGAAGTCAGACATTTTTCCTAATGTAACAATATCGTGTCTTTCAGAATACAGTAAAGCAGAAAGCATTGAGAGTGTTAAAGCAGAAGCGAATGTAAGTTGAAAACTTTCTCTGGTTGTGATTAATAAAAGTCTCTTTTCTTTAAGGAAGCTTGGCATGCTTTCATTTCTCTTTCCAGTATTTTTCTGATCGTTCCTTAAAGAAAAATGCTGAAGAAGCCTTTTGGTAGCATCTCCTTACAGATTTTGCAACAGCATATTTATTATTTATATGTCAGTGTATAAATTTGTATCAGTACACACCTAAATCTGCTCATTATTACAACTATGTTTGGCTCAAAACTTTATGAGAGGGTGCCTCATTTTATATTATTAATTGATTACTATAAATTGTGTACTTGAAGACTTTGCTCTGGATTACTGGAAATCTACTTGTTCTCTGTGGAGACTCTTGAGGACATGAGCAGATGTAGTGCAGGTAATTGTGTGTATGCAGAAAACCCCCAAATGGACAGGACAGATGATCCTGTGCTCTGGTGTTGTCAAGTGTACTGTCTTGAAAAGTGTCCAGCAACAGATCCAAAGGAAAGGATGTCAGAACAAGGCAAGTGTTCAGGAATGTTTCATTAGCATATCTTACAGTCCATGTACTGCAAATCATAGATGCTATCTGAGCCAAAGCATCTTGGATTTCATATCCCACAGGTGAATTGTACCTTTATGGATTTACTCAATTACTTTTTAAGTATTTGTGAACTCTTACCATCAAAAATATCATATGGCAAGGAATGCAGTAGTTTAATTAGATGTTGCGAGGAGAACTGCTTGATTTTGGGTGTTAGGTTTTGGGGTTTTTTTTCCTGTATTTTGACTATGCTGCCTGCTAATCTTCCTTGGTAGTTTTTCTCCCATTTACAGTCATGAGGCCCCTCATAATAGGCTACTGTCATATCCCTCAGTCATCTCTTTTCCATCTTGTTGAACAGTAATACCTTTGAACATGAGTTGTGTAGAAGGTTTTCTATTTGGATCATCCTTGTCTTGCAGACCTCCTGCTTTGGATGTTTGAAGGACTCACTCATTTTTAAGGTTTTGTTCTTTTGCTTAACTTGACACATTTGCAGTGTGACACAGTTTACATTCTTGATTTGATACAAATTTAGCTTTGAGAAGGATAGTTTTTTGGGTTTTAAAGTCTCCCTTTCTTTTTGGTTAGCCTTAATGGTTTCCTTTCAGTAACCTATCCTCCCCCTCCTGCTTGCCCTGCAAAGCTCCAGTGCAGAGCCATTGTGGTTTGGATAACCCAGCAGCTCTTCCTTTCTGCTTACAGCATTAGTGAGCGTGGCATGCATGTCTAGCTTGTGGTGATTGAACTCCAGCTGTATCCTCACCTATTTCTAGGCATATATGATGTTGCTACCAGTTAAAACAGAGGCTTGGTTCAGGAATAGCTTTGTCAAGTTCAAATACACAGAAATGCATAATGGCCAGATTTTTATGACGCTATTTATTCTGCAGTTTTTTATAACTGAAAAAAACCCAAATCTGTTCCTATCTTTAGACTGCTGCTGCTGATTTTTCAATTTTAAAAAAATTAAGAATGTTTGTGGTAATAATTAGTGTGGTGTTTTAAAGTCATTATTTGCATTGTTTTTAACAGGTATGAACAACAGAGGGATAATCTGTCACAGCAGTCTTTTAATATGGAACAAGCTAATTACACTATTCAGGCACTGAAGGATACAAAGACAACGGTACCAGTATATTAATCTCACACTTGTTTAATTTCTGTGTGCTACATCAGATACAAGCAAGTGGTTTGACTCTCTTTTAGGTGGATGCGATGAAACTGGGGGTGAAAGAAATGAAGAAGGCTTACAAGCAAGTCAAGATTGATCAAATTGAGGTGAGTTCTATAGGTTAAATGATTAAAGAAGAGAAATAATGTACTGAAATAGTGGTGAGTGGACTCTAACTTGAGAGTAGGCTGACTATTTTAGTTCACATGAGTTTGTCTGCTTTTTTTGTGGGACCACCATCATCATTCCTTCCTGATTATTTTGGTACTGCACAATCAATTGTTGGACTTATTGTACTGATTAGTGTGTCCTTCCTGAGCTAATCTTTAATCTCTCTCTTCCTCTCCTCTGCACTTCAGCATAAATGTTACTGGATACTTCCTGCTATGGCTTTTTTTGTCCTTTCTTTTTCCCCCCATGCTAGTCCTTTACTCCCCCAGCTTGAGGTAGTGCCTGATTGAAAAGAACAAAACCTAGAACCAAAAAAAAACAAAAAAAAAAAGGTAATTTCAAGAGGTCATCAAAGCCTGGCCCTGACTTCAGAAAATGCAGAACCCACCCCTCCTCAAGATCTTTAAATATAATTTCAAGTATGCTGTGCTTAAGCTCTTACCCGATGCCAGTGGTGAATGCCTTCAAGTTCTTTTTCCTGTGCTGTTACATGGCCTGCACTATAAACCTTTAGGCAACTGTTGTCTCCTTACGTGCAGCAAGTACAGTGCCAGTAAGTGCACTGACGTTATCTTCTAAATTTTGCTGTGGTGCAACTCAGGTTAATGCTTATTCTCCAGATGGTAGCTTCAATTTGTCTAGATTTCATACCTTTTCTGCTTTTCAAGATAGTGGTGGTCTCCAGGTAATTTATTAGAGGTTTTCAGTTTTCCCTGAAGAGTACTTGAAAGGATTTTGCAGAGATGTTTCAAGGTTCCTCTTTTTCTACCTCATACATGTATTATAATTTTAATAGTAGTTAAAGCCACACCAGCACTGAATGTGTGTGCCTTGACTTGTATTAATGGTGCTTCAAAAAAATTATTTATGCATTAAAAGAATTAAGTGCTTTGTATGGTGGAATTACTAAACAGAATTTGATTAGATATGGACCAATTGAAATTGATTCTTGCTTCAGGACATACAAGATCAGTTGGAGGATATGATGGAAGAAGCCAATGAAGTCCAGGAGGCACTGAGTCGTAGCTATGGAACACCAGAGATTGATGAAGATGATTTGGAAGCAGGTGAGGAAAGGGGAGGATGATTTTTTTTTTTTAACTGAATATAAAAATCATCATACAGTGATTTTTAATTTGATAAGTCAAATTCAAATGCACTGTGTTTTTTAGAAATTGCTTTTTTTAAACATTAAGGCTGCATTTCCTTTAAGAGCAGTAACAAGAGCGTGAGGCAAACATGAGATATTCACCAATGGAATGCTGCAAGGCAGGGAACAAGGTTCTCTTTAGTGTGTGTGTATTTCTGACTGATGGCTAAAGCTAAATGAGTCTGAATGCAAGCACTCAGTATGAATCCTGTTTCTTTGTAAGAGCAACTTTTCCTTTGCAAAAGCAATTCCTTGAATAATTTTCCAACCAATATAATTCACTTTCAGAACTGGATGCATTAGGTGATGAGCTTTTAGCTGATGAAGATAATTCCTACTTAGATGAAGCCGCATCCGCTCCAGCAATCCCAGAGGTCACTCCTACAGACACAAAAAACAAAGTGAGTCCTTTGCTTTTTAAAAGGATATTACATTTTTTGTTTGTTTTGGATTAATCACATTTCTGTTGGTTGCTTTATATTTTGACCCTTAATATTTTGAACAAAAAAAGTGTGCTTTGTGTTTTATTTATCTTGGATGCTACATATGACAGAATACAGGGTACTGAATGCTCTTAATTGTATTTAAAGAAAAGAACTAAAATGGCATTTTGTAACTCGTATCAAACATTTTCAGGCTCCAAGTAGAATTTGTGTGCTGTTACAGCTCTAATTGTAGTTATTCTTAAACCATGAGAAAGTCTTCTGTAGTTTGCTTTCGGGGCTTTAGTAGAATTCCATAGTGAGGAAGAACACTCTGATTCCAGCTGTCACACTGTGGCAATTGCAGATCCAGAAACTTTATAGAAATGGTAAGGAAACTTCTGTTAGACCTTCTGGTTGGTGGGGAGTTGTTAACCTGTTCTTCTTCTTTCCTACAGGATGGCGTACTGGTGGATGAATTTGGATTGCCAAAGATCCCTGCAACATAAATGTTTCAAAAGCACAATGGATATAATGAACTGTACTTTACAAATTGTATTAAGAATCTTTTTTTTAAAATCCTGGAGAGATTGTCCTTCCAGTGTAACCTTAATATCACTACATCCCAGAATGCAGTATGAATGGCTGGTGGTGTTCCTTCTTTGAAGAAAGTTGTTCTACTGCTGACTTTTCTGTTAATGGAGAACTCATCACAGTTTCCTTTGGTGGAAGCAGTCAGTCTTACAGGTTTTGATTTCCGTGTCTTATGGACAAAGTAAAACGTGAAGAGTAGTGGTGGCTGTTGATAGCTGAGGTTTATTTTGACTTGGTATTATGTTTCTCTCTCTTGAGACTTAAGACTCTACTTTGCTGCTTATTCTCTGTAAAATAGCTCCCTTGTTACTATGCTTATTTGATAAAGGAATTGAAAGCAATTTTTAAACTACTGCAGTCTGGAGACTTTTATGCGATTGTACTTGTAACCTTCTTGAAAGCTGTAACTAATCGGGTCGTCATTAACGTTATGTATTCTGTGGAGACATAAACCCACGTAGACTAGCAGATCGCTTTGTGTGGTGTTTCTGGTAACTGATTTGGTCTTAAAAACGGGGTTATCAGCGCAGTGCGCCGCGCGATCCCGAAGGCGTCGGGGGTGGGAGGCAGGAAGCGCGGCCTTCCCGCGCCCCCCGTTCCCGCGCTCCCGGCGGAAGTGACGCGCCGGGCGCGCCGCGCGCGCTGCCGGTGCCGGAGATGGCGGCGCCCGGAGC
>JAWWMP010000081.1:85734506-85783031 GCA_035047865.1 Dendrocincla tyrannina | reverse complement strand
GATGGCGGCGCCCGGAGCGGCCGTGACCGTGACCGTCACATACAGTAAGGGCGGCCGGGACCGGGGCCGGGGGCGCCCTCTCGGCCGGCTCCACCCCGGGCGCTGCCCCGGCGGCTCGCTCCGTGCCGGGCGCGGGTTCGCGGTGTCTCCGGCCGGCCGGGCCGCGGGGGAAGGAAGGGCCGCGGCGGGGCTGGAGCGGGTCCTGGCGAGGGAAGGCTGAGGGAGCTGGGCCTGCCCGGTGGCTGAGAGGGGACCTCATCAGGGTGTGTCAGTGTCTGCGGGAGGGTGCCCAGGGGATGGATCCAGGCTTTTCTTGGTGGTGCCAAGCAGCAGGACAAGAGGCCGTGGACAGAAACTGGTGCACAGGAAATTCCACCTGAACGTGAGGAACAACTTCCTTACCGTGCAGGTGACCGTGCCCTGGAACAGCGTTGCCCAGAGAGGTTGTGGAGTCTCCCTCCCGGAGATACCCGGGATCTGTCTGGATGCAATGCTGTGCCCCGTGCTCTGGGGTGACCCTGAGCAGATGCCCCGCTGTGGGCCCTTCCAGCCTGACCCGCCCCGTGGTTCTGTGGTTTTGGTACTAATCCTCGTTTAGCCGCAATATATCACTGAAGGCTGCACTGCATGTTAAAGGTGCCCGATAGGCTTTCTTCTTGTTTGTGAATAAGTGCTTGGATGTTTGCAGCTCGTGGCTGCAGCACTGCAACAGAGAGTGGCTTCCCCAGTAGGACAGGTGGCTGCTGACCTCATGGATAGGTCACTCAAAGGGCACTGACACGGCTGAGGTTTTTTTCCTCAGGAAGAGAAACAGAAGGAGGGAGAAGAATATGGGCTTATATCTGCAAGTAAATATAAAAAGCTACTGCAAAGAGATGAGAATAGCCAGGACTCCACGGCTTTTAAAATGGAAACACCATGGTTAAATTTTGAGGAAGCGGATCTAAGTGAGACAGGAGGAGTGAGGAAGACAGTAAGGTTTTTGTTAGCAAAACTTGTTAATTTTTTTTCCTAATTATTGAATAATAAAATCTGCCTCTGTTTCCTTTGCACTATGTTGGTGGCATTCTTTCCGTCTTTAGAGTTTATTTCTGCTCCCTCATTGGCATTTTCAAGTTGTTACATTATTTTTTTAAAATTTATCACCTGGTAGTTTTATTTAAGAGGCTTTGGTGAGGAAGTTTGTGGAATAATCTGTTTGAGTCCTCATGATTCATCTGCTCATTGATGCCTTCAGAGAGCTCTGTTTGGTCAGCTGGGTTTTCACTTGCAAACATGTCAATAACTAATGATGACATGTTCATAATTCAAACATCTTGCTCTTTGGCAGCAGTCATCTTCTCTGAGAATGTTTTTATCTTTCCAGTTGTTTTCTTCTATGATAATTACTTTGTCATTAATAAACAGCAAATAGAAGCCACTGTTCACCTTGGGCTTCAGCTGTCTGGTTTACACCTGCTGCTGTCAGATGCTGGTTTAACACTTTGCACAAACGTTTTTAGTAAAGTTTTGCATGCATGAGTGAAAGTGGGGAAAGATGCAAATTACGGTTGAGAAACAGAATGGTAGTAGACCCACATGCATCACTTCACAATCTGCAGGTGTGGTGGGTTGGCCCTGGTGCCCACCAAAGCTGCCCTGTCACTCCTGTCCTCAGCCGGGCAGGGGGAAGAATACACAAAAGACCTGTGGGCTGAGATAAAGGCAGGGAGGGATCACTCACCAGGTAATGTCACAGGCAAAACAGACTCAGCTTGGGGAAATGTAGTTTATTAACATTCAAATCAGAGGACTATAATGAGAACTAAAAGAGGAAAGCTCACCTTTCCCCACCCCTCCTTCCTTCGTGGGCTTAACTTGGCTCCCAGATTCTTTAACTCCTATCCCTGGAGCAGTGCAGGGGAAGGGGGGGCTGCGGTCAGTTCATCACACTCTCTCTGCTGCTGCTGCTTCTTCCTCATGGGGAGGACTCCTCACGCTCTTCCCCTGCTCCAGCATGCGTCCCTCCCATGGATTGCAGTCCTTCAGGAACAGGCTGCTCCAGTGTGGGTCCACTACAGGGTCACAAGTCCTGACAGCAAATCTTGATGGGGCCACAGGTCCTCTCAGGAGCCAGTTCCAGTGCAGGCTTCCCAAAGGGGCCACAGCCTCCTTTGGACATCCACCTGCTCTGCTGTGGGATCCTCCATGGGCTGCAGGAGGGTCTCTGCCCCACCATGGACGTCCATGGGCTGCAGGGGCTCAGCTGCTTCACTGTGGTCTGCACCACGGGCTGCAGGGGAATCTGTGCCTGGAGCATCTCTTCCCCATCCTTCACTGCCCCTGGTGTCTGCAGGGCTGTTTTTCTCATGTATTCTCCTTCTTTGTCTCTTCTCTGGCTGCAGTTTCTGATGCACAGGCTTGTTTTCGCCCCTTCTTAACCATGTTACCACAGCGGAGCTTCCGCCATCGCTGAGGGGCTCAGCCTTGGCCAGCAGCAGGTCCATCCTGGAGCTGGCTAGTCTTGGCTCTGCACGACATGGGGGAACTTCAGCAGCTTCTCACAGGAGCCCCACTGTAACCCCCTGCTACCAAAACCTTGCCATCCAATCCCAATACAGCAAGAAAATGAATTGGCGTGTTTTTTTAAATCTATTTAGTTTTTTTTTTTTTTGAAAAAGTATTTAGAAATTTTGCAATAGTGGTTACTTTAAAACAGTATTGTCATTTACTGAAGCAAACTGATAAGCAGTGATACCAGTTCTAACCCATGATTAGTGGTGATTACACTCTGCTGTGAATTTACAGTAAAATTTCTTGCTACAGTCTGCTCAAAGTGGTACTCATGATTTGTAATTAAACTGGTTCTGTTGTTAGACAACCTTCAACTGTTCTTTTCCTCAATTAATGTTTGGGTTTTTTCTCAACTGCTCACAGGCACAGTCCTTAGACAAAGCAGTTATATATATCATAACAACCTTTTGAAATATATTGAAATTGTGGTTTATGGGGTTTTTTTCCCCCCAAAACAATTTTGGAAGAAGGTCTGTTTATGGAAAATGCTTAGGTGAGAGTGGGATAATGTGATTTTAAGCTTAAAATTGTCTTAGAATTTGCAAGTACTGTTGGAACGTTAAAGTTTTTGAGGCCACAGTATCACTTGTTATATGTGACTGTGGGAGGCTGGAGTATTTTAAAATCTATGCTTCTAGCACTCTTGTTTGTCAAAGATATGTGCACTTTAAATTAGTGGCATGAAAATAGTTTTCTTTCTGGTTATTTGCTCAGGATTTTTCTCTTCCTGCAGAGTAAAAAATGCCTGTCTTGATTTCCCTTGCAGCCAGTGGTGGTGGAGTCCTGTGGGTGCTCTCAGATTGACAGATCTTAAGTGTGTGGGGGCAGAGGGTTATAGAAAGGGTCTATTGCAAAGCAGAGATTAATAGGCATGCTCCTTTTTTAATTCCTCCTGTGTGCATGCAAGTAATCTCAGAGAGACTGAATAGAATGCTCTGTAAGTGGAAGGTGACAGATAAGCTGGGACTTCTCAAAGTGATTAAGGCTGCTTATCAGTAGTCTTATGAGGAGAAATAGTTTCTGGACTGTGAGAATTCTCTCTGGTTGGTGGTGAAGGCAACATGGGGTAGACACTGATTGCTTTTTTTTCTTGTATAGTAGGGGGCAAAGGAAGTGATAAATTGTCTCAGATACAACAAGACTCATGCCATTAAAATTCCTACAAGTAGGAAATGCGATGCATCATGAAGGTGTGGGCTTTCATGCTTCAGCTTGTGGGATGTCTGGACACCACCTGTACTCTTAAAAAAGAGATAGGGAGTCATATTTTGCAGGAGCATTATGCTGGTAAAATACACCCAATCAGAGTCTTCAGGTTATTACAAAGTAAACCAAAATTTTCAGCTGAGGTCAGTCACTCCAAGAGGAAGGAACTGCACTAGAATCATTTGACTGAAAATTACGATTGTATGTGAGAACTCACAGAACTTTCTGCATTAATGGAAATAAATACTAGAAATGGATTCTCTGTAATCTTTTCTAGGTAAACAAGTATTGCTCTTAATCTGTTTTCTGTTAGGTAATGAAAAACACTGTATTCAAGTTAAGTCTCAACGAGAAGATGGTGAACCTACACTACAAGACATGGCAGTACTTATTGAACAAGTCACTGGAGTTCCAGTTCCTTTTCAGAAACTGATATACAAAGGTAACTTATAAATCTGCAACATTTCTTATGGATGATAACCTTTCATCTTAGTCACTTTCAGGTGTTCATGTTTTGAATGTCTTGAAAAAGATATTCTTATGCCACTCACTGTACTTTAGCTGCTTTTTTTCCTCTCTTGCTTTTTATTTAGGAAAGTCTCTGAAAGAATTGGAACAACCATTATCAGCCCTCGGTGTTAAAAATGGTTGCAAAGTCATGTTGATTGGGAAAAGGGTAAGTGTTGCCTTTGGACCTTTTCTTTTTCTTGAATTGTTATCATTTTTCCCAGTAAGTCAGCTGCTGAACACAGAAACAGGTTACAGCATTAACCTAATTTTGTATACCTACGCACAAAGTTGAGTTCAATCTCAAGTTACACTGCAAATAACTGTAGTTTGTACATTTCTGAAATTATGTTATTGGCTGGCTTCTGCTTTACATTATTGACAAGGCTCTGCCTAATCAGTTGTCAGTGCTCATGAACCTTCTGCGCATGTTATTTTTCTGGTTCAAAAAATCCTGCCCCAACTGTAGCCACTGGGTTATTTCTGGTGAAAGGACTTGGGGCTGGCTTTGCCAAGTAGAGGACAAGGTAATAATCTCTTGATGTAAATGTTACGTCTACTTTAAAAATGCTTTGTTAACAAAAAGAAAACAATGTGTGCACTCTTCTTTTTTCCCTTCAGTTTAATCTCATTTAATGTGTTTATATACATTGCTCTTCTAACTGTGTTTGTAATTAAGCCTTGGAAGAAGCTTATTTGATAGGTATTCTCAAATATTAAAACAATAGCCATAGTGTAGTATTTAAACCATCAGAAGCCTTTTTGTCTGTATCACTGCTGTTGCTGCTTTTTAGCTGCATCATGTATCCACTTGTTCCATAGTTGTGAATGTTGTACTTTTGAATACACAGAATAGTCCAGAAGAAGAGGCTGAATTAAAGAAGTTAAAAGATTTGGAGAAGTCAGTGGAGCAAATAGCTAATAAGTTAGAGGAAGTTAATAAAGAGTTCACAAGTATCCAGAAGGTATGCCAGTTTTGTATCACTTTGTATCTTTGCAAAACAGTTTTGTAGGTATATGTATTAAAAAACCCCCAGACAAAACAATTTAAAGTCATAGTAACAGGCTGCCTCTCCTAACTGTCTGAAGGTCTTAGTGAACTTCAAATGCTGTTTATGAGTTAGCAAAATAGAGGCATGGCACTGTTTGGAAAAAGGTAAATTTTGTTTCATATGGGATAAATTATATTCTGTATATCTGAAAAAATTATAAAGGGTTCTCTTAAAGTCCAAAGAAAAATGTCTACTTGTTTATGTTTTAAGTAAACCTAGCAAATCTTACATTTAGCATGTCAAGGATTGATAGAATACAGATTGAGATTGGAATCCCTTCCATCCTTGAAACTACAGGAATAGTAAATGATGTATTCTGGTGTTGTGGATTGGCAGATTTTCTAAGATGAGTATTCTGTAGGGTATGAGAGAATTTTGTTTTTTCTTCCTCAGGGATTTTTGGCAAAGGATCTCCAAGCAGAAGCACTAAAACAGCTGGACAAGAGGATAAAAGGAACTGCAGAGCAATTCATGAAGACCCTGGAACAGATTGATGCCATTGTAAGTAACCACAGAAGAGGGTTAAATCCCAACAGAAACTTGCTTTTAAGAATATATCTTTCTTATAATCTATTTGATATTTTAACATACTAGAAATTTTTTTTTGGCGTTGAAAATTAGTTAACACCTTTGCTCATTTTTTTCCTTTACTATCCAGTTCTTGTCCCTGTATGTCTCCAAAAGTCTATTTGGCAGCCTCTATTTCTAACTGGTGTCATTGATGCCTGTGTATGCATTTCCATTCTATAGAAGAGCTTCATTTGGGGCAGCAGCCTGTTAAGACTACATGAAATGGGTATCCTTTATTCAAGCTTTGCTCTTTTAGTTTGTCTTGCCAAACTTTCATGGTAGCGGTAAAGGTCAGGGGAAAAAACCCAATGAGATACATTTCATATTCCATATCACAAAGGGAAAAGGAGATCCTGCAGACCGAAGAATTTTCTGGTCAATCACATGTGGACTGACAGTACTTTTTTCTGAGATGCCTGCATATTGAGGGCTGGATTATTTCTTTGGAATGTACTGGGGTATATCGAAGTGCTTCACAGTCATTAATGGACCATAACCTTACAGTATGTTTCCAGAGTATAATATATCTTCTTGTAGTAGCTGAGAGCTAGATGAGGATAAGGGACTTGTCCAGAGATAAACAGAAGATTGTCACATCCAGGGTATTTCCTTACTCTGTTTCTCTGTCTGCTGGTCATTCTCTGTAAGCTTCATTATATAAATATGTTGCATATCATGATCATAGTATCATGCTCTGAAGGAAAAATGCTGCTTTTCTGTGGTAGTGATGTCTTTGAGTCTACTCCTTAGTACAGTGACCTTTGATTGTATTTATTTCCTGCTTTTATACTGTGCATCTTTAGTGGTAACCTAGTCTTTGCTGTTATAGCCACCAGTTTGGAAATACTTGGGGTTTTATTGCTATATGCTGAGTGTTTTAAAGTATTAATATTTTTCTTTCCTTTTCTTATAATGGAAAATATTATGCTGACAGTTCTTCAATGCTATTAGATGTACAGATTTCATACAACTGATTTCCTGTTTGGAGTGGCAGTTTTACTCTGTGTTATCATGAAAATGTCAATAAGGTGACAACTGTTGGACAGGATTAAAGCTTATTTCTGACCCCTTCAATTTCTGATACCAAATCCTATTTAGAAAAAAAGTCAGTCCTTGTATGCTGGTGTGCAGTTCTGGTACCCAGCAAGCAGCCTTGTAGAATTGTTTCACTGCTTCCTGATTAAACCAAATTTCCCAAGTTTACTTTTGATTCTGTTATTTTTTATATGGTTTAAACAGAAAGCATGCTGTGATCTATCTCCTTATCCAAAATACTCTAAATTGTACTGGACAAGGGACTTTAAGGTTTAGTACCAGATTTTAGAAGACTCGCAACCTAGTGACTTCATGTTTAGATTTGGGAAATAATGGAGTCCCTGTGCCTCAGTTTTGTTTCTTGTGAAAGTGGAGCAGCCAGAGCTAAAATGAATTATAATTAATGCCTTTCAAAATCTGTAATAGTGGTTTATTGCTTTGTTGTGTAAGAGCCTATGTCATTGATAAGCCTCATTTTTTAAAAAATGAAATAAGTGAGAGTTTTCATTACCAGTGGTTGAAGTTACATACTATTTTTTTTAATATACAAAGCTGGCTGTGGGGTTTGTCTTGAAAACTGTAGTTCTGTGAGATCTTTCAGATGAGATACATGTAGGTGGGTGGAATCTTAAAACGTAGGTGTTCATTGCACTGGCATTAACACCAGATCAGATGAACAGGCCACCAACCTACTGAGGTAGTTCTTGGCTGTGCAATGTACGGAGGCAGCAATACAGAATGGTAATGAGGTATGTGTATGAACAATAAGTGGGTTCCACTGAAGTGAAAAATGGTAAATAGAAATGCAAAGCAGTAAAGTGTAAAGCTCCCAGAAAGTATTTTTTCTGTATCTTAGAACTGGTTATACAGTATTTTGTGTCCTTTTTGGTAGCCAGTTACAAGGCTACTGACAAAGAAGAATGATGATGCATTGTAGAAGTGGAACACACCAGCAAGCTCACACTACTAATGTTCTAGTTTGGTTTTTTTGGTAGAATATTTTGAAAGCTCATTAAAGTGTCTCAGCTGTTGTATGTTATTTGGATCACTCAAAACTATATAGCTTGATACACGATGAGGTTTGAACCCTGCATATTGTTTCACTCTCTTACTGTTAGCAGACAAGCTCATTAATTAGAGGAGCTGAGTTTGGAACTAATACTCATTTTTGTTGTATGCCCAACAACTGTGAATAGAAAAGAAGGGATTTGGGGAGTGAAAAAGTGAGTTTATAGTCATACAGTATTGGGGTATGAGAGAAAAACTAGTATTGTCACTGCCAGAAGTGTGAAAGAAAAGTCTTGAAGGGATGCTTTTGAGTAGAGTAGCTGTAACTTAAACATTTTAACATTAATCTGTTTAAATAGCTCCTGCTTCCACAGCAGGAAGGGCGGAGGGATCTTAGGAGCATCTTACAAATGGTGTGACACAATCAGACCAATATTGCCATAAGCCGCAGGTCTTTGAAGTTTTCTTCAGGAGGAATACAGCTGAGTCTTGTTCAACAGTTGAAGATTTGTCTGTGTGTTTCCAGAAATGCTATTTATTTCATCAGTTAAAACATTTGGTCCAGGAGTAAAAGTCAAAATACACTACTTATTACAAATCTCAGTGAGTAGAACACAGAAAATGCTTGACTTGATCATCTGGCACAGGTTTTTAAATAACTGAAAGAAAGGAAAGTGTGTCTGAGGTCAGCAGGAAAATTTAAATCCACAGTCATGACAATATGTCCTTGTGAGCCTGCTTCAATTTACAATAACTTTATCACCAATATTGCTGTCTAAGTGCTTTGTTCTCATGATGGTTTCCTATTAAATGGCAGATTTGTAATCTAGAAGGACAGTATTGCAGAGAACGTGTTGTTCTAACAACTGAAGGGCTGTCTCTTCTGAAATACCAGTCACTGATTTTGTTTACCTAAGTTCATGACAAACTTGTCAAATTGCATGTATCAGTATTGAGGACATTGATAATGTCAGTGACTCATGATTATGGTCTGGTGGCCTGTCCTCCTTTCTTGAGGATTTTTTTTTTTAGTTCCTCTGCAGAACTTACTTAAATTACTGCGCTGTTCTGATGAAACTTAATTGTCTCCTTGTTCCTGCTATACTTGTTATTCAGTAAATCAATATAAAATTAACATTTCAAGGATTAAAAGAAAGAAGTATTCTGAAAAAACCCATCATTGTGCCTTGTAGCAAATATTTCCCAGAATTCTGAGAAGTTTTGCCACTTACCGCAAGATGAGAACTTACTACTAAACTTTTGCATTTATAAATATAAATATTTATAAATTTGAATAAGCATTTGATAAGCATTTTTTAGTATAATCCTTTAATCCCCTAGCATGGATCATCAACATAAAATCAAAGCTTCAGAGGAAAATTTTTCTAAAGCTGAAAGAGCATCATCACGTGTAAGGGGAGATTTTCTCAAACCTTTTGTGCTTGACTAATCTGTCAGTGCCCCAGGTTAGCCCAGACCCTTGTGCCCAACCAGTCTGCCAGCATCCCGTTAATGGGGACCATTCCCTGAGCAGTCCTCTGGTTTGGAAGGCAGTTCAGCTAACCTGTTCAGGGTCCCGTGCAGACAGAAAGACCCCCTCTTGGCTCTCCACACCTTTAACTGGTCTGTCAGTGCCCCAGGAAAGATTCATGGACAAACAGCCAACAACATGAGAGAGACCCCCAGAGGGTCTCCACAGCCAAGAATGTTCAACCCACTGCTGGCCTGTGCCCCTGCAGGACCCACACTATATCAGTTTACAGAGTAACACTCTTTATTAATAGAAGAGAAAATTGTGGCAGGTTAAAGTTTGAGGATTGCCAGTGATAGTGTCTGGCTAGCTCAAGGTAATCATTCCGCACACACAGAGTACGGTTCTTAGCCAATAGGCATCCCCTTGGGGGGGAGAAGGCAGCTTCAGCCCCTCGACTGATCCCAGAAGTTAAGATGGAGTCTCTACCCCATTTTTAACTTACTTTTATGCTAATTTTTACTTTTAGGTGGAGCTAGAGTGACTAGTCGTACATCGTGTTCAGTAGGGGGTGATCATACTCTGGAGATGGGTAACAATCAGTATTACATCTGAGATGACCTTTGGAGCTGTATTAGTATTACATGTGAGGTGACCTGTGGGACGGAGGTGTGCGTTTGTGATCTTCCCACAGCTGCTCTTCAGCACCAAGAAATCTTTTTTCTCCCTTGGTTTCCAGCTGTTATTTGGCTTTAGAGCTACGAAATACCGAGTTCCCTCTCTTCCAAGGATTTCAGCAGAGCCTGGCTGTGGTGTCTCAGCTCTGCTCTACCCCCTGTTTAGGCCCTCTTAGCATATATTGTGGGAATTTGAGCATGCTGACCACAATACAAATGCATTTTCTCCCTATAATTTTTGACATTGTTATAACTGAGTTGGTAACTTTCCATCTTTCAACTTTTCATCCACCCTTAGCATGTATGCTGACTACAATTTTTGTAACTTTCCAGTTTTCTTTGATTTTACCCTGGGTCTTTTCCCCACAAGCATAAAAATACTGCCATACCTCAGTGAGGGTAGAATTCCCAATTACCACTTTTGCATTCAGAAAACCCATTGATAAATCCTGCCATTTAAAGAAGATGCTCAGATGTCTACTTAGGTGAAAAAGACTCATTGTGAACATAATGTGCTTATTACCCAGTTTACCAGCTTATTTAACAGTAAGTTAAAAAAAAGTGAAAGGCCAGTACTCAATAAATACTGGACATTAAAATACTGTTTTTTCATTTTTGAAAGGACCTAATAAAAAAGCTTTTTGTTAGATGGACGGAGTATTGACAAAAATCCTTTTTTGCTACTGAGTAACACTGGTGCCATATGTAGCAGAGTGATTTCTATTTTTTTTTTTTTAAGAAATCTGAAAACAGACCCAAAATGTTTCTAGCTATTACTGCTAGAGACAGCTAATACAGAAGATTGCCCCTTTGGTTCTGCTAAGATAGCCATAAAAAATGAATTTGACTAGCATTTGTTTTGTTTATTATCTGACTACACTGCTATAAAGTAGATTCATCCATCAGATATTACCTATTGGGATCTATGGTTTGGGAACCAAAAGAGAACAAAGACGTGGTGGCAACACTAAACTTAAAAATTGTTATTGGAAGCACTCCCAGAAAAATGGAACTTGAGCAGAGCTTAAGGTGGTATTCTGTAGAAAGGGAGGTGATTTTATTAAAAGATCAGCTGAGAGAGGGTAAAGAAATGACAAGAGGCTGTATTCTTAAGAAGCAGTGCTCAAAGAGGAATGCTGGGTTCTTAGTTAAGAGACAGGATCTAGAGGCAGGAAAATGCACACTTTCGTTACTGTGTAAACGGAGATTGGTTTTAAGGCTTTCTTGTATAGAGCATGAGTGTTGTGCCTACAAAAGATGAGTCTTTGACACTATCATGTGTCTGTGTCTGCAGTGCATCTTGCCAGTTGATCTCCAGGGTGAGCACTCTGGAAGAGATGTGGATAAGCAGCTCTGAATTCAGGGGTGTGGGGTGGTACATAGGCACTGGTAACAGCGGGACGTGGGCTCTGTTTCTGGGTGGCTGGGAGAAAGACAAAGAACCCGTGCCCCGGCGTTGTACAGAAGTTCCTGGGGTGAAGCCAGCACTGCAGTCGCTTTTGGTACTGTAAGGCCATACAGAACAAGGACTGTGAGACTTGAGCAGGGTTTTGCCACAAAGCGCAATGCAGAGGAGACCTGCTATAAAAATAAGAGTATGCTGTGCAATTGAAAGGTATATACTAATCCTAACTACTGCTCTGCAAGCAATACTAGCACCAAAATGTTGATTTGGCAAGAGTTTCGTGTAAGCACTGCCTAGGCTTAACTACTCCTTCTTTAATTAAATTTGATTTTAATTAAATATAGAAATGTTATTGTGACTTAGGATTTATTGCCACCTTCACCTCTTCAACTCTGAATAGTTGAACGGTGTATTCCTGGAGAGGAGACATAAAGTGAGTAAGGTAAAACAGAGAGACTGTAAGACTTAATTTGATGTTAAAATTTGTAAAATTTACTAATTTGATTACAAAACACCTTTTAAGTAGCTTGGTAAGTTAGTACATTTAAGCCTTTCAATTCCATAGCTCTGCCAAGGGAATTGTAAGGTGTGATTTAGAAAGGAAGCAAATCAGCTGTGGGGGTGTGCAAGCAAACACACAGGAGTTTGCACACACAGATGTAATTAAAAAGATCAGCTATGGAAAATGGTGTCAGAAATAAAAATAGTCTGAATGTCTTTCAAACACGGAGCTTTCAAAGTTTCTGCCAGCTACCAATATCTGTCTTAGAAACAGACTTTGTGTGATGAGTCCAGCTGGAGTTCCCTGTCTGCTGTTGAAAGTAAATTTAGGCCTATTCTGATGATAGAAAATGATTTGTTAATTTCCTATTTCACGTTGGCAGGAATGCCTGTATAGGCCTGAACCTCTTTCAGAAAATACAGCCTGAAATAAGTATTTAGCAAAGGCACATGGGCAGTGTAACTGAGTGAGTGCATAATTTTACTTTACAAATTGGTTATTAAGAATTCCAAGTGTGGGAAACTTCAAGGCACAGGAGAATTTTTGTGACAGCAAGATAACATCCTCATTTTCTGGTGTGAATCAGACATTAATATTTAGGCCTAACAAAACTTTTTTCTTTCAGACTTTTACATATATGGAGTCAAAATAGAATACTCTCTATGTTGTGTTTTTTGTCATATTTTGTTACTTTTAAATGTGAATTGTGTTGTTGAAAATGAGGGGACAGGTGGCAATGTTTTCTTGTGTGGTTACAGGGTTCTGTGTCTAAGATGCATTCAAATAGTTGATATACCTTCATAATATTTTTTTGCCTTTTTTTCTGCCTGTGGCAAGGGCAAAAGGCTGCCTTTTTATTTGTGAACTAGAACTGGTGTTTGCAGAAAATTCACCCACAGCTTTAAACTAACTTCTAAATGGTTCTGTAATGCCTTTGGAGCATTCAGTTTGTGAAAGAAAAGGATGTAGTGCAACCTTTCCAGAGTGTAGTTTGGATTAAATTAAAAGCTGACAGAGTATAACACCTCACATCTGTTGCCTTCCATGCGTACATTGCAGAGATGATCGGATGTGCAGCTTTAACAGACTGGCAGTGTCTGCATTAGTGATGATACAGTCTAATGATGGCAGGTGATTGAGTAAATGTGTTTGTAAGAAATTAGTTCATGTTATAGTACCTGAAAAAAATCTGAAGATGAAGCTCAACAGAGCAGTTAATACAATAGAAAAAGCAGTCTATGCAGTCTATTGCTATATATTACCTAAAAACAAGCGGTAAATTTGCCAGCTCAGTTCTTTGCAGTCACCATGCCACATCCCTGACCTTTTTATGACTTTTTCTTCTAAATTCTTTCTTGTGTAATCATCCTCGCTGAGCAGGCATGGCATTTTCAGGATGCCTGTTCAGAGGATTCTTTGATAATTTCAGTTTTTGCTGTAAGTCTAATATGTTAATTTCAACATTAAACTGCATGAACTTGTTTGTTTATTTTACTGCAGAATCTGCCAGAGAATTTCAGTGATTGCAAACTGAAAAAGAAGGGTTTGGTGAAGAGGGTTCAGGTAAGTTTTCTTCGTTTGTTTTTGGTGGGATTTTTTTCCCTTTTTTTCCCCCCATTATGCTGGGCACTAGTACACGAAAGTTTGTGAAAATGAGCTCTTTAGATTTTTTCAGTGTTTATTCTTGCGTTGGTATTTCTTATGGCTTCCCCTTGAGAGGTATTTAATACTTTATAAAACAGTACAACAATACAGATTTTCATAGTTCATGCTGGTTTCAGATGTTTGCCATGTACATTAGTGGTTGGCCTTATGGCTGCCCGATGATGTAAGTAATTCTGATAATTTGTAAGGAAAACAGGATCAATCATTCCTCCTTTTTTGGATCTTGGTGTAGTGGAGTAATGTCTGAGGTCTGGGCACAGGGATGCAGTCAGCTCTAACTGTAACCTACTCATGGACTTTGCCAGAGGACTTACTTGGAAAATTTAGCTTCTATTGCACGGTACCAACTTTTTGTGGAGAGTAGGTCTTTAAAATAAAATCTATACAGAAGAGCAGCTGTGCTGGGGGCAAGAGGTTAAGTCGCTTTGCGGTTGTATGATGCTATAAATTCCTAGGCATTGTTTCCTTAGAGACCTCGAACTGATGGTTTGTTGATAAATACTGGAATTCAGCTCTCTCCAGTCAAGCTTACATAAATGAATGGTAATGCTACTTGCATTACTAGTTTTATTTGTATTGTGCTAGCTTAATTCCCAGGTTAGGCTCCTAAGAATGTTTGTGGAAGTACCTTGCATTCATATATGGAGTTGAAAGATCTTGTCTTTTACTGTAGCCTTATTAAATACTTCTCACTGATGTTTCACAAGTTTTTTTAAACCAGCCATCTATTTGGGAGGAAAGCCTACCGAAAAGTACTTTGTAGTAGGAATGGTTTTAATTACAGCTTTAGGGACAAAGCACTTTGTACTCAGTTACTGAGATAAGTTCAGGCAATGCAAATTGAAATGAAGGTGGTTGCTGGTGTAGTTGTGTTATATGGGGCTCTGAACATGCTCTTGATTCTATGTGCCTAACCAAAGCAGCAGAACTTTGCAATAGACTGATGGCTATAAACTTTGTGGCAAGCTACTAGACCTCCACTCTTGGGTGAAGTTACAGCAGAAGTAAGTTGTGCTTTGTGTAAGAGCTGCTGTTAAAGCATAAAACAGACTGTTGAGCAGAGATCAGAACTGTTGATGTGCTTTTATAGGCACAGTGTTCTGCAACTATAGGTTATGAACCCTTTGAGGACTGCAGAAGAATCTTTAGAGATTTCAGACCAGAGCAGTCAAAAAAAGTTTGTTTTTCCAGAGCAAGAACAAGAAAACAGTGGCAACTTATGCTTATTATTCTTTAGTGTTCATGAAAGCAGGGGGAGCTATTAACTGCCTTCTATTGCTGGCAGTCAGGTGCCTTCCAGTGTGGGAATACAAGTATAAAACACTGGCAGACAGCAACTGCAGTTGTTATCACCTTGACTTTTTCATCCCTCAAGTCCTTGCAGATGTGAGTTGATGATGGCTCAAGGGATTGGTTGGAAACAGATGGTTCGAAACAGTGTGATGGTTGAGAAACGTTCACCTGGCACAAGAGTCTGCTGCTCTAGAGGGAAAGAGGTTTCTTAGTGTCACATGAAATATCTGGTTTGACTGTTAGAGTCTGGTGCAGGCATAGCAAAACCAAGTTGAAGATATGAATAGCTACTGGGAGAGTCTTCTCAGAAACTGCAGTGTACTAACATGTCTTAGGATTGGCCTAAAATCATTTATTGACTTAAATGCTACTTACTGATAAAGATGGAGGTTTAATGGTCCCTTGTAGTCCTGAGAAATAGAAGAGGTCTTGGTTTAATGAAAGCTCATTTTAAATCTGACTGAGTAGGTTTGTCACTCCCACCCTTGGCCTCTGAAGTATGTGTTCTGGAAAAGGAGCTTAAAAGTCATGTTCCAAACTGAATGAAGCACTAACTTCCCTGAACCTGTATGTTTCTTATTGATGTTTATGAACTTTGGATCAACTGAAAGGACTTCAGAGGCAGGACTGGTGATGATAAGCAGCCATGCTACTGCCTTATTAAATGTCATGTTTCTCTTGGGTTCTGGGTAAATGCAATTGTGAACAAGCTATTTTCAAAACAGCTGGAAGGTGGTTATTGAGTGGGCATCTTCAAACTCACGATAGAGACTGCAGTTTTTGTTCATCAGAAGCACCTCCCGTTGCTAAATTGCATATCCAGTGACATTTGTTTGTTTCTTATTCTCAGGTTTTTCTTGCCCAGTGTGATACCATTGAAGGAAATATTGGTCAAGAAATGGACAAGCTACAGTCAAAGAATTTGGCACTGGCAGAATGAGGCATTGCCTTTGATAATTAGGAAACATAATTGCTCTATGAGCAAGAAGAAAAGTTTGCTCTTTGTTTTGGAGCACATACCCAGCTTCCTTCTTCTTTTTTTCTTAAACCCAGTCTGTTAGACTGGTACCAGTCAATCATTTCTTGCTGGTTCTCTTGTTTGCCGCTTGGTTAGAACTATTATTTTGGAAAGAAAATCCTTCCTGAAGAATGCCAGAACTAATCCTTGTGATGAATTATGTATCTTATGGATGAATGTTTAGTTACCTAAGTTATGAAGTTTTTGATGAGGGGCAGTTTTGTCTGACATATCTTTGAATTTATTTACAGCTCAAATCAAAGAAGGTCTATAATTGTACAGGTGCCATAAGTTGCAGTTGTAGGACTTTAGCTTGATTGAAAAAGGCAAACTGAGACAACATCTGGGAAAGCTGAACATTCTAGTAGACAGTTCAGAGCAATAAAAACCTCTACGCATTTGTATCTACCTAACGTTTGTATGCATTTATAAATATAAGAAAGCTTGACTATAAGGGAGTCGTACCTATTTTAGCCTTAAATTGTCATAATAAATGGAATGTACTGTAACATGTATGGTACTTAATTTTGAGTGGTGCTTTAAGTTGTTACTGAGCTCCTTGATACAGATGTATGTTTTTACATAGATTTCTGATGTACTGTGGTTTTTATAGATTATTCGTATTTTTATTATTTGTGTTCTGTCTTGAGTTATGGTGGGAAAAGAAATGAGATTACTCATGCTGCTCAGATACCAAGGGTTCAGTTCAAGCAAGGTATAATTAAGGAGCTATGTGAAAGGGTTTTTTTATACTTTTTTTCTGATTTTACTGAATTCATGATGCTATATTTAATGGAAAAATGCAGTGATTCTTTCTAGTATGTTAAGGCAATCCATGACTTTTTATAACACATTGCAAAGTGACACAGCTTTATTTTAGGAATGCCATCTGTCTGAGGGTTATGACTGATTCTCGCAGTCAGATATGTGCTGTGCTTAACCTTCTCTGTTAGGTGAAAAATAAGCTTTTGCAGGAGATAGGAACTTGGAGTGGGGGCAGCCAACTTTGCAGTCGTTGGTCAGAGGCTGTAGCCTGTGGTCTGAGCCTCTGACCACACTGTAGAGTGTGTTAGCCTGCAGCTAAACATAGCTAGTAAGAGTTACTTTATCACTGATGCTTCTGGTTGGTAGGTCATTCATACAGGCAGTGGCTGGTGGAGTAGTGACTGGTAAGGAGACTCTTTCTGTGGGAAAAATAAATCTCTTTCATCCCAAATGAGTCAGACTGAGAACGTTTAGAAATGGCCCTTAGGTAGTGAGCGTTTATCTCTTATGTTTTAAGGTTAGTCATCCTTTCAAGATAAAAATAGGTAATGTATGTAAAAAGATCTTAACTTCCAATAAGTTATAAAACTTAAATAATTCCTAAAGTGTTATTATTAAAGTATTGTCTTTGATATTTGTAATTGGAGGAGCATTTTTTAAAGTGAAAAATGCCATTGGACAACTGAAGAGATAGCCTTGCATTAGAAAGGGTCACTTGTATTCTAAAAATGCTAGTTGACCATACCAAGATTTGATTTGCAATGTTTTTTACTGTTAAACAGTTACTTCAACTTGTATTTTTTCCTTACGAAGTTCTCTTATCAGCATCTGTGGAGGATTTCGTGGTCTGAACTCCTAGGAACTTTATCTGTCATGTTAGGAAATGGTATCATAGGACTGTGGAAATTTTTTCCTAGGCTACTAGTCTGCTCATGCTGTGTTTTTCCAGCACTTTAAGGTTGAGAGGAAGAAGCATTAGTTGTAGCCATTTTTGTGAAGCCCTGCCTAGCCTGTTGCTGCTTCTGGACAAGATTCAGCTGACTCTTAAACCACCAGCAACACTTGCCTAATTCAGGGAAATGCAGAATCATCCACTTCCTGTGATGGAAAGGGTCCTCACCCTTCCAAGCGTAGGTCCTGTAGTGCATTGAGCTTTCACAGGTGCATGTAAAATAAGCAAAATATCCTCTTGTGCCCACGGAGAGAACTGGGAGCTGGGAGTGGTCATGGCTAGCACTGTGTCCGTTTCTGCTGTTCCTGTGTGTTTCTCTCTCGGGTGAGAACACTTAAGGCTGCAGGCAGACATCATCTTCCCAGCACTCCTTCCCAGAAACTGCTGCTTCTTGAGATGGGCTTATGTTGAGTACATCCTCAGCCTGTCTCAAAGCAAGCTGAATTAACTTTAGAATGTTCTGTAGCAGGTCTTTTGATGATCTGGTACTTTGAGGCAAAGAGAGTGATGGTGAACCTCTCCCACCAGCACATCTGTATTCAGCAGAGCGTGGGATGTCCTGGGCTGAACTTATGTTACAGTGGTAACTCCTGGTATCCCTTTGATTTCTAGGACAGAAGTATGTGTATGAAGACCAACTTCTGCAGTATAAACTTTTTGTCTTCCAAATATAAAAATGAGTTGATTTGTTTTGGAAAACAGATGGTTGTATTTAGAATTATCTAAGACATTCTAGAGTGCATTGACTTTTATACTCAGTTTTGGAAGAGGAGTCCTACACTTTTTTTTGTCATAATAGCCTTAAATTTCAGTAAAAGCAAGCTTCTGTACTTTAGAAAAGTGCAGACTACAATTGTGGGAGGAAGGGGAAGGAAGCGATTTTAAATATTCTTTAGCATTTGTAAATATAGATCTCAGTCAAGCTTAAGCTATACTCACTGATTCTGTAGTCCAGGTGTACTGTGATACCTGTTTTGCTACTGAATCATTTCCTCACCCCAGCCACTTGCCCTGATCTCGTCAAAACAGATCAAAACTAAGGCAAAACTTTTGCCTTAGTTGCACTTATCCCATCGTCTTCCTCCAGTTGCTGTGTTGCTCCGGCTGTGTTTACACACCTTGGACTTGCCGTCTGGGCAGAATGTACCACAAGGTTTGTC
The DNA here is from genome assembly GCA_035047865.1 of Dendrocincla tyrannina. Taxonomy (NCBI): domain Eukaryota; kingdom Metazoa; phylum Chordata; class Aves; order Passeriformes; family Dendrocolaptidae; genus Dendrocincla; species Dendrocincla tyrannina. Next base: position 85,764,192 of record JAWWMP010000081.1, on the reverse strand, counting down.
CTTTATGAAAATGGAAATCGCGTTACACGCTCCCTGGGCCTGCTGTCTTCCCCAGATCCTGTGGGCTGGAGTGAGGCGAGCCAAACCTGACATTCAGGGAGCTGTGGAGTCTCGAGCCATGGGATGGGTTGCTCTCTGGAAACAGCACAGCATCAGTGGATCCTCTGTGACCATCTGATGCCACCGTCAGCCTGGAGCGACGCTTTTTGGACACTTCCAGTGGACACTCGTGGTTTGGAGGGGAGTACTTGACACCGTGGAACTTGGCACTAGATTTATTACTTTTTCCTCGTTAACTTACTTTACTGTACTATCTACTATCATAAATGAAAAGGTGAAAATAAAATAAGGAAAGTTCTCTGCTGCCCTTGGTCACGTTGCAGTCACTAGATTGTATTTTAGGGGGGAGGTGGGCGCTGGGAGCAGCTGGGGGTGTGGGGCGTGGAATTCCAGGGCCTGGAATGTTCTGGGATTGGCGATGAACCAGAGCTCATGGGAAATCTGGTGGTTTGGGTTTGGTTTGAAGGCCCTTTTTGCAGTCACGCTGCACACAGAGGGTCTGGAAGAGGTTGCGGGGGGTGTTGTGGGGCCTCCCTCGCTGGGGATGTTCAGGGATCCGGGCAGGGATGTTCAGGGATCTGGACACGGCCCTGTCCCGCTGCCCTGGGACGGCCCTGCTTCAGCAGGGAGGCTGGGACATGCCCCACCGTGGTCCCTTCCACCCGGGCCGCTCTGTGCTTTCTCGATTTGGATGTACGGAGTAAAGTACCGATTATTATTTTTCATTTATCCAGGTGATCGAGGCGGGATGTCGGGCGGGGTTGGGGGGTTTCACATTTTAGGGCATTTATTCAGAGCCGCGTCCAAGGGCCAGACCGCTGTGTCGCCGGAGCAGCGGCCACGCTGGGAGGGCTGAAGTAAGGCACAGCCCGTGGAGGGCGGAGAATTCCCTCCGTCCCTCCCTCCCTCTCCTCCTCCTCCTTTTCCTGCCGCCCGCCCTCCCCGTCCCGCCGCGTCACGGCGGGCGCCGCTGGCCGCTCAAGATGGCGGCGGCGGGGCCGGGGCCGGGGGCGGCGCGGCGGCCGGGGCGGCAGGAGGAGCTGCGGCGCCTCATGCGGGAGAAGCAGCGCCAGAACGCGGCCAGGAACCGCATCGACTCGCCCTTCGCCAAATATCCTCGGCTGGGGGGCCGCGGCAGGGCGGGAGGGAGGCAGGGAGGGGCAGGGGAGCGGCGGTCCGCGCCCCGCACGGCGCTTCTTCCTTAACGCGGGCGCCACGTACAACAGCCTGGGGCACCTGAGCTGCTCCCTGTGCAACGCGGCCGTGAAGGGAGAGCGGCTGTGGCAGACACACGTCCTGGGCAGGCAGCACCGCGAGGTGAGCGGGGCTGGGCCGGCTGCCCGGGATCCCCGGGAGGGATGGAGGGGAGGGAGGCACTGTGGGGAGCTCCCCCGCCGGGCCGGGCCGGGCCGGGCGCTCCTGGTGCCGGAGCAGCGGAGCACCCTCCGGCGTGAGGGAGCAGCGAGAGAAGGAGCCTGCTGGTTTGTCCGGCCGCTGGTTTCTCAAGAACTGTGCAGGCTTTGAGAGACCAGCGCCTGTCAGGGGGGCCGCTGTCCCCCGGGGGGAGCAGGTCTGTGCAAGGACAGCTTCTGGCTGTGCGAGACCCGCCCGGGGCTGCTCTGGGACCTCTGTGTGTGCTCTCACGGGACAGCTTAGGAGAAAATACGCCAGGGTTAAGGAAAAATGATTTTTTTGCTTTGTAATTTAGCAGTAAAGATGAAAAATTTGTAAAGCGACTCAGGGAGCTTGTCACTTGGATGTGACCTTAAATGTGGGGGGCTGTTTTATCCTTTTAAGTTCTGCTGCTGCTTCTTAGCTCAGAAACCGAGCGATTGTGTTTAATTTTACAGGTACTGAGGAATAGGCCAAAGAAACTGGGGGGTTCCTAGTTCCTTGCCTGCATTCAGACTGGATGACCATGGCAAGGCACGGTGATGTGTCTGACACTAGCACTGTGCTTTAATTTTAAAACACTTAATGTCCCAGGACTTTAGAATGCCTCTAGCCTTCCTGCTCTGTCCTCCAGTGCCTTACTGCTGTCAGTGGCACTGATCTTTACAGCCTCCCTTGTTGCAGAGGTCTGTTCCTCTTCCCCTGTGCCACATCATTCCAGAGGCTGACAGAAACACTGGTCTTTGTTTTGGTATCCACAATGTCTGTTTCAGTGATCCTGTTCTAGAAAGATATTAGCTCACTTTAGTAAGCTGTTCTAAAAGCACTATATTTTAAACTGCAGTCCAGGAGTTACTGCTAGGAAAGTGCCCTGAATTTTTACTTCTTTACAGAGAGTTGCAGAATTAAAAGGTACAAAGCAGACGGCGACTGGTTCAGCTGCTGGCACATCGTCTCATCCTGTCAAGAGAAAAACTGTTGACACGGAAAATACAGAGCTAAAGAGAATAAAAGGTAAGGAGAGAAAAATATATATCAAGGACCTGCCAGAATCCAGCCATTTACCATCTTGAATGTTTTTGGTTTGGTTTTTTTCCCTTTGGAAGTGAGCATGAATACGTAAGACTGTGGAGTTAATGTCAGCCCATTGCTGCTGAAAAGGAAAAAAAAGTCTGTCTTGCTCTTTTTCTGTGAGTTCATGATCAGGAGAAGACTGCTTTTGGTAGCTTGCCTAGTTTTCTTAAGGGTTATTTGGTTAAATTAGGTCATGGAACTGTGGGCTTGGCCCAAGCAGAACCAGAAGCAGTGTGAGGTGAGCAGCAGAAGTGTTTGCCCAGAAGTGGTGCTACTGCTTTTCAGTGGGATCAAACCACTGGTTTACCTCCAACCATGCATCAAAGTTCTTGCTAAAGGAAAGATAGTTATTTTTGTCCCCTTGGTGCTACTAGACATGTAAACATATGAACTATACAAAAGTGTGCGGGTGTGAACTTGCTGCTGTAGTAGGAGTCTGAGGGTTGTTTCTTTTAAAAGCATGAATTTTAAGAAGTGACTCTTGGCTGTTGTACAGGTGCAGACGAAAAGCCACATACATCTACATCTGGGTAAGTTGATCTTGTTACATACTAATTTTTTGTAAATGCCAACAGCTGCATTTTTCCCAGTTCCTCCTTTCACACTTTCCTAACAGAGGGTAAAGGTTCAGAGTGAGCAGATCCCCTCTTCTCCTCATTTCCTGATGGGGTTGTATATTCCTGAACATGGCAGCATCTTCCTCCACGCAGATGAGAAAATCGTATCAACTCTCAGAGTCTCTGAGAAAGCAGGAATTCTTTTGCTGTCACTATCAGACTTTTAAGGATTAACATGTGGGGATATTACACAGTTTCGTAGAATGAGCATAACTAGATTGTGGCATGCACTCTAATCTTTAATGCTAGCATACTGAGAAGAGGTGATAGTCTGATATTAAGACAAATTTTGAATGTATAATTGAAAGATATTTATTAACAATGACTACTAACAAATGTCATCAGTAAGATAGATTTTGTCACTTAAAATTCATGTTAGTGCATATCCTGTAGTTGAACTCTCACAGATAAAGGACTGTATGTGACTTCAGGGGATTAGGTTAAGCACCGTAACTGCCACTACAAATTTCTGATGGTATTTGGACATGTTTGCAGGATCGGTGGATGTCATATGAGACCTGAGGGTCTCCTGTACCCTTCACAGGATAAATTATTAATATTATTAGTTATTATTTTGCATAGAGACTTTGTATGGTCACCTTGTACAAATTTTGAATTTGTGTGCAAAATTAACACTTGAGAGGTTTGTTGGTTTTTTAACTCATTTGTATGATTAATTTAAAATATAACATGGAAAAATGTTTGGCTTGAAGGCCTGCAGCTGTTCTAACCAAATGCAGGTTTTCTTATTGCTGAGCCTGTGTGGCTTTTCTAAGCTGCACTTTGGGCAGCAGTAGGTACCCAAAACAAATGGTTGTGTTACATGTGGTTATCAAGGTTTATGTGACATTAGTATGACCACTGAACTATTAATTTTGTATTTAATATGTTCACAGTAGATACAGTGATGCACATTACTTCCTATGTGGAAACAGAATTACTTAAGCTACCATGTTTCCAAATACAATTTGTTATGGGTTATTTTTATTAATGTCTTTTATACTGAATATTCAGATAGAGAAATGGAACTGAAATTTAGAATTTCTGAAACCTGAAATTCAGGTTTTCAGAATTAGCCAGAGCATTCCTGGGGATCTTAAAATGGGAGCCACAAGTGTGTGCTGCCTTCAGTGTCTGCGTTGGCAGCTGGGCAGTTCAGGGTGTTGTACGGGATCTAACAGCTTGTACAGTGACCAGGCTTCGGGTGCTGGACTGGAACTGGTTCATGTGAAATTTGAAATAGTTCTCTTGTGGACTCTTTACTAGGCTGCCATCAGATTTTTTTGATGAAGCAGAGCAAGACAGTGCAAATGTCCAGCTTTCCAAGGGTTCGGGGCCCAGTTTATTGTCAGGAAATTACGACGACAGTGATGAAGATGATGAAGAGGAGGAACAGGAACAATCACGCAAATCTTCCATTATATCTAAAACTGAAATTCCACCTCCAACTCAAGAAGTAATAGCTAATTCTCTGCCTGCAGGTAATGCTGACTGAAACAGTAAGTGATTCAGTAAGGAGAAACTGTTTTAACTGATGATGAAAGGGTTTTCATTTATTTTTCTAATTATTGCCATTACCTGGTCAGGGTCTGTAAGTGCTGGAGTTAGAGGAAGGAGACTCTTTGCTAGTTTATTATTGTATGGTGGTTTCTCAGCATGCTTACTGATTTTATGTTCTAATTGTTGGAGGCTGTCAAGTGAAATAATGTCTGACTGTACTTCCCTTGATTTAGTAAGGTATTAATTGAAATTCCTGTCTAGTCAGAATTTTAGAAAATGCTTTTACAGCTGTTCTTTTTGTCATAGACTTCTGTCCTTTCCTATAGACTTCTTTGACAGCAAAACTGCTGCTGCTCCTATAGTTTCCCATTCAGGATCCATACAGAAAGCAGAAGTACAAGAGAAGATAGTGGAAAGGTAAGCAGTCAAACCAAATATTGATAGTTCTAGAAGTTGTAAATAAACATGATTCTTCCAGGAAATATAGACTGCAATCACTTAGAAATCTATCCTATTTTTAAGCTGCATTCAGAATAGCTTGTATGTATGTCAGCCTCTGGCATTATTTCAGGCAGGTATTTTGCACCCTAGGGACAGGATAAGAGGGAGCAATGCCATACAGTGTCTGTTAGATGTCTCTATTTGCAAAGTTTAACACAGGGTGCAGTGGAAGCTTAATGTCAACCACTGCTTGTAACTGTTTAAAGAAAACTTCCCCTTCTGTAGTAATGGTTCAGCTCACGTGAGCACTTTTTTAGACAGTGGTTTAGTCTTTCAGAAGTAGCGACCATGCTGTTGAAATGCTTGGGTGCTCAGCACACGGGCAAGAATAGTTTAAGAAGCATAAGCTATAGCACTTGTTTTGAGAGCGAGATTTTAAACTCTTTTGTGCAGTTCTTTGTAAGTGAGGTAAGACCAAGCTGAAGAAGAAAGTTTCGATGATTGTAGGTAAAACTCAGGGCTTAATAAACTTGCTCTATTTCTAGGTATTTTTATAAAGGATTATGGATTTTATTCTTGACTTTTTAACTCTACAGTAAAGCAGGTTGTAAAGTGTTAACCTAGACCAATAGTAATCAAATATTTCAGGAAAGAAAACACCGCTGAAGCTTTGCCAGAAGGTTTCTTTGATGATCCTGAAGTGGATGCAAAAGTAAGTGATGTGCTCTTTTTATGCTGCAGGATTTATTTCTGCCAGCTGTAATGATTTTCTGAGCAGTAAGGATGCTTTTCCAGGTAACTAGTCATACTGGAATAAAAGAAAATGATTGAACTATTTAAACCAGAATGGATTATTTTGGTTGGAAGGGACTTAGAACAACCGTCTGGTCCAACTGCCTCACCACTTCAGGACTGACAAAAGGTACTGCACGTTATTGAGGGCTTTGTCCACATGCCTCTTGAACACTGCGAGGCTTGGGCATCAACAACCTATCCAGGAAGCCTGTTCCAGTGATTTCAAATACCAGCCTTTTTTAGTTTTGTAAAATCTGCCACAAGATTTGATGACTTTTTATTGAAATGGTTGTGTTGTGGGCTCAAGTCTTTTTTGTTTTCCATGACTGTATTTCCCTACTCACACTGTGGAAGGCTACTGGTGTATTTAAAATTGCATTGTAATGTCCAGCCATGACTTCTAATTTGGAGACCTTCCAAGTAATGATTCTTTATGTTCAGTTAGTCCCACTGTCTCAGCCAACAAGCTTGGGTGTCTTATCTGCTCTGGCAAGATTCTTTTGGCACCACTCACGCCCACATGTTGCCATATGTGAATAGTTTTGAACAATGATGTTCTGAATATTGAAATATGTTGCTGAAAAAGCCACACTTTTTTTGTTTGCTTTGGTTGTTTGGTTTTCTTGGGAGTTTTGTTTATTCTGTTTTGTTTGCATATCACTAATTGAGGTGTTAAATTTTTCAAATACTTAGTTTCACCATGAGTTGGGAAGCTTGTACAGAGTGGGAGTGTCTAGCAGGCAGTGGAGAATCTGCTTGTATCTGTGAGGACACTGGTTAGTGATCTTTGTTCTGGTTATTACTTCAACTGATAAAATTTACAAGTGGCTACTTGTTCCGACAAGCTCTTCCTTGAATTGCTTGCAGATGCTCTTCCTTTTAACCTGCCCTTTCTGAGTGTAGCTAATACTCAGAGGAAGGAAAATTCTTGTGACATCACTTAAAAAGAGATGGCTGTAGTGGTTCTGTTTTTGGAGTCATACAAAAAGTAACTATTTTAAAATTTTACTGAACATTTGGAAGGGAGATTGGGGGCGTGAAAAGTGTTTGTTATTTACATCAGCTACTTGCAAAGCATAAAAATTTTGGATTAGATAAATATTTCAAGAAAAAATAATGACTTTAGTGTTTAAATTTATTGTAAGAAATACAAATAATTATGAATTACAAAAGACAACCACAATGCATAATAACACAGTACATACACATATGATAGAAATAATCACAGAACAGAAGAATGAAATGATGACTATTACTTCCCAGTATGACTTTGCTTGGAAGCTTCTAATTTATTCTATAAACTTAATTCATACTACTAGATTTTGTATAATTACTCAGGAACAAAACGTACCAAACTTGTCTTTACCATAATGATGACTGATGTGTCACCAAAAGAGCAGAATGAATAAAAGAAAAAAAAAAAACTAATGTAAAAAGATGGTGTCATGAATTATTATGTTCAAACTGCTTAGTTCTCCTAGCTATATAATTTCTACCCAGTCCTGAGTCAGACATAATCTGTCATCTAACATATGTTATATGCCACATCTTCCAGTCTTGAGTTGTGAAAGTTTTGATTACACAGGTAGATTATCGTGTTTATTTATTTGCATTAAAAGCACACTCTGGTTTTGATTACCCTAGTTCTAGATCTTAGACACATTCTTACAGCTACGGCTTTTTCAGACTTCATGTCTGAGTAATTAATGTCATCTACCACAGAATAAAAAGCTTTGCATGTTGTTAAAATTGGTTTGCAGCTGTACAGTTTCTTCTGTTAGCCAACAAAATTAGACTAGATTTGAAATACAGTAAGACTATCTAACATCAGAATAGCAACTTAAAAAATTGATACTTTGTTATGCCAAAGGCAAATAATTTACTGCTTTTTGGCTTGTGAAATGGCTACTGTATGCAATTAAATAGGCAGCTTACAGAAGAATTTAGAAGTTACCACCTGACACACTGAAATTACAGACCATCAAATTAACAGAATAAGTCACTTTTATTACTCCAGACATTGCACACCAGCCATTCTTAATCAATTATTCTTTAATGCTACAGTCAGTTGTTTTAATCCAGGAGTAGAGTCAGATTTTTTCCTCTAAACCATTATGCAGGTGCACTTTCCTACTCATGTACATTACTGAAACTGAAGTACATCGACCAGACTTCTCTGGTAACACAGCATAATGTTTCCTGTTTCTCCTGATTTTTTTACAGTGCCCCAAAGAGTCACTAGACATAAATCGTTAACTTATAAATTTTCATGTTCCTTAGGTGAGAAAAGTTGATGCTCCAAAGGATCAGATGGACAAAGAATGGGATGAATTTCAAAAGGCAATGCGACAGGTCAACACAGTAAGTAATGGAATCTATTTTTATTGATTCTAAATACTATACACAATAAGGAAAACAACAGTTTCATGCAGCTCTGCAGAATGACTGACATCTGCATTTGTCAGCTGTTTGTTTCAATGCAGTGTGTGGTTAAATGCACTTTATAAATGAGCAAAGGGGTCCTTCTGTTTTCCACTTAAAGGAAATTAAGTTGAAAAACTTCTGATCAGGATCCAGTCATCAGTGTGTATCTAGTTAGATTTGTTAAAACTGTATTTTATTTAAATAATATTTAGATAGCTTATACCTCTGATCAGTGTTCTGAATCCAAACAGGACCCAATTGTGGGCTCTTTAGATCTAGAGATATATTTTAACCTTTAAAAACACAGAACAAAACACACCCATTTGTCTGTCTTTTTCAAAAAGTATCTATAAAGTGTAGGTAACCTGGGTTTCATGGTTAATTTAAATGTACTGGAAAGGAACCCCAAAATTTGGGAAAGTGACAAGAGTTTGTGTGTGAGACACATAAATTGGCCACAGTTTCTCTGTACTTCCATTTTTTACTGTTTAGCATTGCATGGAAAGTGTTCCCGCAGCAGGTTTTTATCTGCCCTTTTGTACAATATAAAATTGTACTAAAGATACCTGGTGTTCTCACTCTTCCCCTAGAGTAGTCACTATTTTTTTTAATTACTTTAATTGTAAATAATTACTCATCTGTCAACTGCTAAGAAAAATGGTGCAGAAAAATTTATCCTTGCTCATTTTAAAGCAGTCAGCACTATAAACAGAGCGAATGTTCATACAAAAGCGGTGGTGGATACATTTTGCTAGCATAAGCCATTCAGATAATTCTTCAGCTTAGGAGGAATCTTCTCAGTTATGCGTGGACCATTGATTGCATAGCATCTCCCAGACATTCAGATTTGAGAAAGTATATGCTGAAAAAAATAACAGGTTAAAAACACTTCGGGATCTAGCGGGAATATTTAAGCAATATGCTCAGTAAGTGTGTGTAATTAAGTCCCAAGCACTGGGATATAGCTCCTGTTTCAACCTCAGACTTTGGATGCGTGTAGTTTGTTTATGCTCAGTTTCAAATCATAGTGTATTGAAAAATTCAAAAGATTAACCCCAGAGCAGCCAAACTACTTTTGCTTTTAAGAAAAAACATTTCCATTTCAAATTAAACCAGACCATTCTTTTTTTTTCTGTATTTGCCCTTGTGAAGGTGGGAATATACATGTAGGAGACTGACACTAACTTGAGATAGAGGGGAGGAGGGGAAGACAGACATCATAAAGGAACGAAAGTGGAATTCAGAATGAAAGTGAATTTTCTTAGTGCTTTTCTGGTTTAGATTTCAGAAGCAATAGTGGCAGAAGATGATGAGGAGGGACGACTAGATCGCCAGATTGGAGAAATTGATGAGCAGATGTAAGTAGATCAATTTTTCCTCAAACTCTCTGTTCTCTAGCAGTAATGGATTGCTACTTGACTAGAGTGATAAGAACATTTTTAATCTGTGATGCTACCTTTTATTAATCACCTGAATATTTGAAGGGACAGGCTCCCTCAAATTGCAGAATGATACCTAATAAAGACATGAACTTCAGTGCAAAGTTATGTGACTTTGTCCAAAGAGAGAACACATTGGAATCACTGAAAGTACAGAAGACAAATTCTTGAAACAAACTGTCCCCCCTTCCCTTGTCAAATGTCTTAATTTGTATTTCACTGGGAATTCTGATTGATGTAGAATTTATGTGAACATTTTTTAAAAACATTTGATGTGCCAAAAATGTCCTGTTCTGTGACAAACTCTCCTTGTTTCTAGCAAAAGTTTACTTAAAGGTTATGTTGAATGATGCACGTCATTAAACGAAGTGGTTTTGTTTGGTTTGTTGAATTGGTAGGTGTGGTGGTTGGATAAGCATTTGTTTAAACTCAAGCACCCTGAAATACAGCTTTGTGGAAGAGTTTATTACTATTATCGTATACCTTAACACATGGATTAATAGTGATAATGGCAATGACTGAAGAGATGAATTCTGATTTTCATGAACCTTGCAACAAAAAGATGACACTAAAATTAAAGCAACACTTAAGACATTTGTGCAGATTTACATGCTACACATAATCAGCATATAATAACAATAGCACTGGGTTCAAACTGAGCTTTGGTATTACAGGAATGTCTTTAACAGTATTCATGTACTTCTGGAGAGGGTTTGAGTCAAACCTGCCTCTCTTTGAGGATTCATTTTGTGCAGTAGCTAAGGCTGCTATAATAGTTTGTAGAACCAAACTCAGAAATTTGTAGAGAATTTCAGCTTTGTTACTGTAATTATTTTTCCCCAAATAAAAGTTCCAAATAGATTGTCAAAGACTTTTTGTAGCTTTGTCTTCTGAGTGTATTTAAATGCAGGCTGTTTCAAATTAAATTGAAAATCAAGTTAATTCCAGGGACATTCAGGTTTTCCTTAGCCTTCAGATCTTCAGCTATGATTGCCTGTAAGTAATGGTACTGGAGATAAACAAGGGGAAACAGGATCTAGATTGTAATCTTTCCTTGTCAACTCTGCTCCTTTCACTCCTATTTGCTAAGAAAAGATCTATTTCAATCAGGCTGGTACTAATTGGCATTTTCAAAAAAATGCCTTGTTTAAAATGGCTAGAAGAATTGTTACAAAATGTATTTCAAGGACAGAACTTTTTAAGTAAATGGAAAACTGAAACCTTTGGATTATGTTTATTTAGAACATTCTGTTATAGCACACAGGATGCAGATGAATCTGAACACCTGTGCAGTTTTTTTTACTTTCAGAGATGCCACCACTAAGTTACCAAAATTGATAGCCCATTGATGTCTCACCTTCCTAACACATATGAAAACCATAAGAGGAGCAAAGAATGGTGTCTCTTCTTGTGTGGAAGTAGATACTGGTTCTGTGCTTTTTAAAAACTGATTTGTGGTGGTATTGCAGATATTTGGACCAGATCTCATTGCTAGAGGATTGACCACACCTCTCCTCTCCTCTGGTCTGTTTCCACCTGATTAACACAGAGGAGATGCACCAGCATTTTGGAAGCTTATTGTTTTAATTGATGGGAAGCTGCCAGGCTTCTTTATCTAAAGCTGGAGAAGCAAAATCCAGCACTGTAGATGATCAAATTAATGTGCAAAGGCCACAAGTGTTAACAGGGGGTTTGCTTTTCAACAGTGAGTGTTATCGCCGTGTTGAGCTTTTGCGTAACCGCCAGGACGAGATGAAGGAGAAGTTAAAGGAAGCCATGAGATTAAGAGCTGCACAAGAGAAAGAGGATGAGGATATTGGTAGTGAAGATGAAGAAGAACTGCAGGATTTGCTGTCTCAAGACTGGCGGGTGAAAGGGGCTTTGTTGTAGCATTTCTGCGACGTGGTTGATACTCTTTTTACCTTTACTTCCACTGGTAGAAGTGAGAGTGAGACCCTTTTGTTAAATATTTATTTACAGAGGATTGTGAGACGGTAAAGAGCCAAGCATTTTAAAAAAAATCTTTGTAGATCTAAGTGGTGTATTACTTGTTGTAAAATCTGTACATTGCAAATGTTTTACAATATTGAATGCACCTTTGCTATTAAAATTATTGGTTTCTTACCGGCAGTATTTTATTGGGATTAATAAGTCTATAAAGAATCTCTGAAGCATTAGCTGTATTAGGTGATTTTGAGACTTGGCTTACTGTGTATAGAAGTAAAGGACTTGCATAGTCTACGGAGTTTGTCCAGACGGGGCGGAGGCGGGGTTAGGGAAAGGAAAATATTATACATTTGTGTTTTCTTAAAATTTTTAAGTACTCTTCTGTCCATTGCCCCAGCTCCCAATAAAATATGTACATTTTTTTTCAGTATCCGTTACAGTTTCTCTGTATATATAAGGACTAAGCTCAGAAATGCTGAACTACAGCTTCTGCACAGTCTATACTCTGTGATGTGCCATAGGCAGTGATGAATATTTTTCTTTATAGTATCTTGTTTTGCTTAGTGCAGCCATCATGTAGCATACCTCACGTTTCTTGAACCAGAGGGATGAGAACACAGTGGTCGCACATCTGCATAACTAAATAAAAGGGTGACAAAATGCTAGAGAGGAAGGTACTGCAGTGGAAACTCAGGAGGTAAAACAATTTCTTTAGCTGTAAATACTGGAACTTTTCTTAAAATATTATCTCAGGCACAGAGAGCATCTAAAATTCATTTCTGTTCTGATAAACACAGATGAAGTAAATTCAAGAACCAGCAAACTTGACAAGAATCGGACATGGAAGGCAGAACTACCTTGAACTTTGGTAAGTGTCTGTTTATTTTAATGAAGCAAATCTTAAAATATTTCAAATTTGCTGAGGACCTGGAAAAATATGAGAGATGTATGGCTTGATTTATATCAAAAAGTAAAGTTATGAATGAATAGGTTAACATTTTCCTTTAGGATTCTAATTTCAAAAGTAAATTTAAAGGGAGAAAACAAGCTTTACTCTTATGAGAGCATTCTAGATACTTGTCTCAGAGATGTTTATGAACCAAGCAATAACGATAAAAACTAAAGTTAGATGTTTGATTTCCCTGTTCTGGAGGAAAGATCTGATATTGTGGGAGCCCTTTTTGTATAGTCATAGAGATGCTTTTTTATCACTCCCGATTTCCATGATGCTTGGGTTCAGCTCTTTATATTTATAAAGCTGTCAGAATTCAAGCAATGGTCCTTAGCACTTTATTGCATCCATCTATTCCTGCTCACATGGGCTGGATTACAGCCCTTGGGTTTTGGTTGATTTAATAACTGTAAGTAGCTGTTGCTGCTAAAATGTTTGATGAAACACTGCAGTCTTACGTGAATTAGTACTGTCGTTAAAATGGCAACATTCAGAGAGTGCTGCAATACAGAATAAGCGTTCAGAGAATACTGAAATAAATAATGAATGTTTGGACAAGTTGGAGAAAACTTAGTTGGACCGAAACTGAAATAAAATTTCCTTTTATCACTGTAAAGACAACTTTCAGCTGAGAGGGTGCTATTGTCTTAACAGATGGACAGGTTTTTTAAAAACAAAATGAAAGACGGCCCCCCAGTTTCCCTCTGAGAAGAGCTAAGCTAAGTTTCTAATTGTTGTATTTATCTTTGTTTTTCACTGACCTGCTCACCAAAGCATCCTAGCTTGGTAACACTGAACTTTAGAGCCACTCTGCATTTGGCTTAACATCAGAGAAACAGATGTGATTGGTATCAGGTTATACTGAGCATCATGAGCATACGTATTTTGACAGTGTAAAAATGTTAATCTCTGAGTTTATAACCAACACCTCTATTTTGTACATTTTTCAGTAATTTTACTTTCATTTTGTACCTGAACCTGCAAAGCATGGTTTCAGCTGCAAATGAATAGGAAATGAACTGAACATTAAGACAGTTCAGCTGTTTTAGTTCAGTTGCCCTCATCTTTATAGGTATCTTGCAAAAGCAAGCTAAAGGCAGGGAGTTTAGTTACAGTGCAGGGAGATTGTACATTCAAATCCAAAGCAGTGCAGCCCATTGTTAGTATTAGGAAGTGATGGCAGGAACAAACATGAGATCACTCATCATTCTCGTAATTATCCTTGAATAACCTGTTGAAAGAGTAAAGACAAGGGACCAGCCAGTGAGCGTATGCATTGCTGAGGAAGTGATTGGTCCCTCTTGGTTGTTTCTTGTTTAGGAGTTGGTGCTCTTTTCCTTGCAGGAATCTGGGAGATCTACAAATAGTGTTGTATTCAAGTTCTATGCAGCTCACTGTGTACAACTGTACATTTCTTCAGCATTTGGAACAAAGCTTTTAGAGAGCTTTGTGAAGATGATGGGAATGACTTTGCCCTTTGTGACCACTGACATACATGTGCCATTGTGTCAAGAAGGCAGGAAATCATCCTGCTTTTTAAAAATGGAAATAGCAGAGCTGTAAGGGAGGAGAAGGAAACATTCTAACTTTACTCAGTAGTCAGGCTGGTTTATCAAGGCAAATAATCTCCTGTCTCTTAGAAAAATATAAGCATAATTAGTTTATAATCTAAATATGTCTTCAGCTTTAGAAAACAATTTTATGCGCTGTATGTTTTGATGAGCTGTTCAGCTAGACTGATTATTAATCAGAGAAAATAATTCTTTTTAAAAATGTATACTTCCTTCTTTATCTCTTAACTTTTCTGAATTCTATTTTTAAACAATAAAGATGAAAGTAGTCCTAATAACTAGCCACTATTAAAAACGAAATTTTAATTGGGATCAAGCAGACTATTTTAATTCTCTGATCTCTAGGTCTTCCAGAAAACTGAAGAATTAGAACTAAGGGGGAAGATTTAACATTTGTAGTCCTTATTTATTGATAAAAATAATGGAGAGTGTTGCCCAAACTTAAGAACTGTGTAATTTCATGATGCCAAAAAGTAGTTGAGATTCCTCAGCTCAGTGGTTTTGAAACTGGGAAGTGACTGCCAGGGCCAGAATGTGTGTGCCTGTAGGTGCATGCATGTTTGAAATGGAGTTCCAAGTAGCAGCTCTGCAGGGGCAGCGACCACAGCTCCAGCTGTTGGTGGTCAGCTCTTGGCTGGCAAGTGCAGTTGGACACAAAGGGTAATCGGTGTGCTGCCTTCTCTCCTGCCCTGGAAGAAATAAGCTGCTGCTGTCATGACTTGGAATTAGATGTGGAAAAAGCTCTGTATTGGGTACAGAGGAGACCAAAAGCAACTGTGCAAAAACAACCAAACCCAAATAACAATAAACCAAACAATGTTCTCATTTGCTGACATGATTGTTATTCCCCTACTACAGCATTTAAAATTTTCTTCAGAATTGCAAATACTGATTAAAAAGAACACTAACACTAGATTTGGCCAGGCCCCCTGCCAATAAATTCAGTGCAAGGAGAGATAAATTTTGCTTATTTCATGCCACTATAATTAGATTTTCTACATTTTATCATCTTAAAACCACTGAGCTAGAAATAGCTCTAATGAGAAGTCATATTATTCAAGTATTTTCAGCACTTAAAAATACTTCTTTTCTTATAATCAGAAAACTTGCACTAGAAAATCAAACATTTCAGCCTGTAGGAATCATGTTGTTGCTGTCATTAGAAACCATAATGTCATTAGAAACCATAATATAATGTTTAAGAAAGTCCCTTTTGTTAGCAATGAATTTGACCCTTCTCTTTCATTTCAGTTACCGTCTTAAGACGTGCCAGTCTGTAGAGTGAAAGCACACATGCATTGATGCAGAAACTGATCAACATTCCTTCCTGGAACCAAGGAATTAATCAAGTACACTTCAGTGCCAAGAAGGGCAGTGTGTACTTGTATCCTTAGAAAGTGTTGTTCATGTCAAGAGTTGGAAATTTCAGGTGTGAAGCAGTTTTTCAGTATCTGCCCTCATCTGATCTTCCATTCATCACTTCAGTTACAACTATCCTGGCCTGATAGCTGCGAAAAGAAATGCAAGCAGTTCTTTGTGTAGACACCTAAACCAGGTCTGTCTTCCAAAAATACATTGGTGGAACTAATGCCTTGCACAATTGGTGGTTACAGCAGTTACAGAGGATACAAGAGATCTCTCTCGCCGATCCCTCCTTTCAATGCTGTCCTTTAACATCCACTTTTTGCGACCTAGTTAACAGCCTAACAATTCCAGTCTTGCCTGTAGAAGCTGTGCCACTGTAAAGTGACTGAACTAGTGAGCATATGTGACTCCCTTGTTAGATAATCATGGCACTCACCAAGAAGGGGATGGTCCTGTTCCACATACATAAATAGTGCTGAAATACATTCAGCTGCTAATGAGTCTGTGGAAGAAGCTGGATTTGGATCTTCCCCATCTCAGAGAAGCACTGTTTTTCATGCTGTTGGGTATTTAAAAATGAAAGCATGATATTTCCATTTCTGCCTGGTTTGGGTGGGAAGAGTCAGCACACGCTTTAAAACTGTCTTGTGAAACCTGACAACCACCACCTTGCCCACCTTTTGAGGGCTGAGACACTTAACCAAGTGCCTGCATTGATGGCACCAGTGAAATTTTTGCTGTTAGCTTCCTAGGAGCCTTGACTGACACAAATGCGAGCCTTGGGGCTGTAGATGCCCTCTGGCTATGCCTGAGAACAGAAAGCACTCTGTGTATTAGGAATGAACTAACTTTGTTTGTTTGTTTTCCTTCTGGTTGACTGTTCAAGCCAGCATTTACACTTCCGATTTTTTTCACTCGAGAAACACAACAGAGCTGCTTGAATTCATCTGAGATATTTCCAGAAACCTAATACCGATTTGATGATGCAAAAGCTGCAGAACTTGTGCTGTCTTTCATCTGGAAACTCACAGTTGTGTGGGCAGTGACCTTTTCACATTGGCTACATGCTTTCCCTTATCTGCATTTGGCATGAATGGTTTAGATGTCTGTCTTGGGCAGTATTATTTTTTGCATTTTTTTTCCCCTCTTGATGTGCTGCCTTGTGTTTTGTTTGCCTGCTTTGTGTATTAAAGCTATTCATGAGTTTTTCTTGCCATTCAGAAATATCTTCCAATTAAAATAATGAAATTAAAATGAGCATAGATTTCATCACACTTCTGCCTGTATTTTTTTGTAAAAACCCTTTCAAAAGACTTCTTTTAATTTCTTTGTCCGTGTGGCTTTATTTTACCTCTCCTCATTCCACACACAAACGTGCCCCTGCGCTAGTTTGTTTAAATCTCAGTCTTTTCTAGCCAATTCTTCAAGGCACAAGTAAATTATTAATGTGAAAGATACTATATACCACAGAGCTGCTGCTGCCCTTTGCCTGGCAGCTTTACTGGGAGAGCAAAGCCTTGACCTACTTAGTGTTGAGCTGCAATAATGTTCTCTTTTTTGTTCATTTACACTAGCCAGGCTAGCTATAGAAATAGCTTTTGCTGTTGAAGAAATGAAGACTGTGGAGGTCTCTGCTGTGAAAACAGCTTCAGCTCTCCTTTCAAGAACAAGAAGTTAAATATATTTTAAGTAATATAAATATATTTTAAGTATCAGAATATTTTAATTAAGGTTAGTACTATAGCCTATAGTTCGCCTAACCTAAGGGTTGGCATAGCTACTTGTCAGCACTGGGCAAGGCCTCCTGGGTGCTGAAGTGCAGTGAGCCACTCTGTAATCTTCCTCAGCAGCCTTTGTTGTCAAGAATTGCTCTGTGGCTGCATCTGTATTGAAAATACAGGTCTCCAAGTCTGTATGCACATGGTGGTCCTATCATAGTTCCAGGCTCAGGACATTTCAGAGCTGTCTGCACCCTGGAGACCATGGACAATAGTAGTGGTATGCCCCACCAGCTCAGCTGGGGCAGGGAGGGGAAGTCGGACCCCCAACTAAATTCCCAAAGGCAAGTAGAGACCTTAATAGAGTAGGGGTGGAGGTTGTAGAATCAAGCTCACAGCATTAAGGATGCTACTCACTTGCACTGCCAGGAAACTCTGTTTTCTCATGAGGATAGAGCAGGAAATGCGAGATCATTGCCAGTGCCCTAAGAGGAAAGGTGGGCAAGAGGTGCTGGGTTGCAGCAGCAGTTTGGGGCCAGCCCCTTTCATTTTTGTGTGAAGAGAGAACTCCAGGCTGTGACTGCAGTGCTTCGGCTGATCCAAAGGAGGACCTGACCTGCTCAGGGCAGAAGGAGACAGTCTCCTGGCCTGCTCAGCTCGCCATTCTCCCTCTCTTAATGCAAATTGCCATGCTCCTCCCAGAGGCTGGGCTAGTTTCCTGGCAGGGTGGAAGGTGCTGTCTAGAAGCCTCATCACTGGACAGTGCTGCTGGGAATGGGAAAGTATGAGGGTCTTAGCAATACTGTGCTCAGTACCCAAGTTCATTCTTTTGTTCTCTTTCCCCTGTATCTGATCTATAAGTTAGTTTGGGAAAACACTGGAGATACAAACCAGTGGCTGCTTGTGACAAGGAGCCAAATTTGTCTTTTCTATGCAGTGTGAGAAGCTCTCAAAGAGCAACTTTGTAAAAAACCAAATATACAGAAATACTGCTTACTCTACTAATTACACAACCTGGTTCCATCTACTCCCGAAAAGCCTCATCATCCCTGACAATGGGCTGATACCCTTTCTAAGGTTTGCCAGTATTGCACAGGTGTTACACTCTTTCCCAATGAGCAGTGGGACCTTAAGCGTGATGATATGAAACCTTTAATCATTAATGAAAACAAGCAATTTGTCTGTGATCTTAGTTTGACAATCCATAAAATAGTGCTTCTTAAATGACAAATTAGCAAGTCGGTTACAAAGAACAAAGTTTAAACAACACAACAGTTGTATGCACAAAGCTACCACGTCTTTTTTTTTTTTTTAATCAGGAAAAAAATTTATTTATAAAAACGTCTCATTTAATTTACTGTTGAGTCTCTAGCTGAATACAGTGGCTTAGAACACTAACGGCCCATGCTTTTATACAGATTAGCCAAAGCATGAACATCAATAAAAATTAACCCCCGAAAATAACTTGTTTTGCTTTATGTTATGAGCCACAACAGTGTTAAAACTGGAACAGTAATGAAAGCAACACAAGAGTTAGGAAGCACAGTTGCTTAAAGAGTAAAGAAGTATTTCCTTTTGATGTCTCAGAATAATAAGAAAGTTAGAAATGGCAGAAACTCCTCTGTAGATTAGTCCATAGAAAGCATTGTCTCATGGGGCTTTGGAAAAGTCCTGTCTGGTGGCTAATGCACTAGGGCATGATGAGATACATTACAGAGCCCCCAGGCCAGTAACTTCTGAAGACAGCCTAAAATGTAGGAACAAAAATGAGGAAAAGAAAAAAAAAAAGGTAAAAAAAGAAAAAAAATCTTCTCACTATTAAAAAAATACCACTTGAGTACAACCAGCATAGAACAGCATTTCAGTGCAGGCAAGTTTTCTGACACAGTTTGGTGTTTTTTTTGGGTTTTTTTTCTTAAATGTCAATTAATGAAACAGTTACAACAGCCCAGAACAGTTTTACAGCAGTTTTCTAGAACTTTTAAAAAGCTGTGGTACCTTGATGTTATTTCCAGTTTTTCCTTCATTATATACAACTAAAAAAGAAAAAAAAGAAAAAAAAGAAAAAAACAACCAAAAGAAGCCCAAACCAAACAAATAAAAAAACCCCAACAAAACCAACCAAAACCCCCATCTGGATAAGTGCAAACTGTAACAATGGCAGTTCTACAAATGGTTACAGTGACAAAACTTAGTGCAAAGGTGCTAAGGTGAAGAAAAGCCCACAGAATACAGAAATGACACAGAATACTGAGATAGTACTTAGCCCTATACAATAACACACTTTGAAATACCATGTTTTAAAAAGTATTGCATTTGCATTGTGTTTTTAGTTTATATTAAAATGCACTGAATACAGTTCAATTGTTAAAGCTTTGTGTCCAAGGAGTGCAAAGTGGATGAACATGGTGGGCTAATGGGATTTTGGATTTGGAAGTGGTGAGGAAAACAATATTGCATTACTGAGTTATGCAACAGAAATTAAAAAGAAGGTGGATGGACAAACAGAAAATGCAGTTAAGAACTAGTTCCAACAGCTAGCAACCGGCCACTCCATCCCCCAGCTCTCCTCGCTTGGGTTGCAATTAGGTGTCTGGAATCTGAACATCCTTAAGTTCTTGTTAAAGGGATGACATCTGTCCAAGCAGGAACTTGGAATAACCTTTGATACATGCTACATGTTTTCATGATTACAATGCAACCTGACTGCATGATTGGTGGTGAGTTAGAGAGGGATGTCTTTTCTACAGAAACCTAACAAAAAATGGAGATAGCAGAATAGTGACTGCAATAGTGACTGTTCTGATTTGTACTTGCTCTGAAGTACTTGCAGAATTAAGTACTTTGTTGGTATATATAAAACATCTGAGTGCAAAAGGAGAAGCCTGCTCTCCCTCCCTCTCCCCCTTCTCCCTCCCTAAAGCAGAGTTCTTAAAATTATGTTTTTCCAAAGCAGAGAAAAATCGCTGCACCCTTTAAAAGACTGAAGTGGAAAGGCACGGGTGCCTGATATATTTTTTAAGCTTGTTATTTTCCAATCATTTTAATTGAACAGTTTTTTGCAGATCAGAAAGTATGTTGTATATGCAGAAGTACCTGAGGTTTGGTAGTTCGTACCCTCCATGTCCTGCTCGCAGGCAGGTGTCAGGGCAGGGGCACGGGGGTCTCCCGGCCTACTGGGAGCAGCAGATCAATGGAGGGGGCCAGCAGCACTTCATGTGGCATTGCAGGGGTGCTAGGGATCATTTATCAGAAGTGCCAGATTTGCAGGTTCTAGCAATAGAAAATGTCATCAGAGGTGTCAGTTTGCCATAAGGAATTGTTCTGGAGTTGGGAGAGATCCCTGCAAACAAGTGTATTTATATGCCGGGCAGTATTGCAGGAGCAGGACCCGGCTGTCAAAACTGGCCTCATTTATGTCTGTCCCTTCACCTTCCTCCGTGCTGGGGTGGGGGCAGCCCTGCCTTGCCGTGGGGCTGCTGGAGGGCCAGCCCTGCTGGAGGGACAGCATCAGGGGAGAAGGAGCCCGGGCTGGTGCCTGCTCGCTGTTGGAACTGGTTGGTAGGTGGTGCTGGGTGTTAGTAGTTATGGAGAGCGGAAGGCGACTTGAGTCGGCAACAGTTAACACTAGCAATTTAACAGAAAATAAAAGATGCCGTATTGTTTCCTTGATAACTAGGATCTACCACAGACTCTTGGTAGAGCTGGCAAAGCTTGCATTGTGTGTCTCATCCCTTCAATATGGAGCAAACTTCTGGCGGTCAGATTTCTTAACCCCGCTCGTCGAAGGAATTTTGGCAGTGTAAGCGGACAAACTCCCCGTGGCCCCCGTGGCGGCCGCGGCATTTAGTGCCAGGAGTGGGACAGTTTTCATGCCAAGCAGACTGGAGACAGGAACGGCATAGTGGGTGGTTGGCAGAGTTGGTAGGGGAGGGGGGGTACTGACGGTAACGGCGGAGGCGGCCGCCAGCACGGCCATGGAGGTGGGGGTGGAGGTAGGGGTGGCAGACTGAGAGAGGTTCATGTTGAGGTCAACAGGGGTCGTGACGGAAGCGGTCTGGGTGCTGACTTTAGCCATCTCTAAGCTGCAAACGAAGAGAGGAAGAGGAACAAACAGGTTGGGAGGGTTCAGCCAGGGCGGTGGGGCCGGGAGGAGGAGGAGGAGGAGGGAGGGAAGGAAGGAAGGAAGGAAGGAAGGAAGGAAGGAAGGACAGCAACCACAAAAGGGCAGGATTAGATCAGTGGACGAGGGGGACAGACGAGTGGGAGGGAGAAGGGGGAGAGAGAGAAAAAAAGGGAAAATGAGGGTCAAAGGAGGAACATGTTATGTGTTAAAGAAGAGAAATAACAAAAGGGTTTTCCATGATTCGGTGGTGAAAACATTACCGAGACTCTAGAAGTTCTTTTGGAACAGGAAAAAATAAAGGAGGGTTGGGGGGGGGTTGCTAGTTCATTTTACGCATGAAAAAAGGAAATCTAAGGAATGCAGGTAATGGCAAAAAGATGGAAAAAACGAAACTTAAAAGAAAACTTAAAATAACTATGAAGTTTACTCCCCAGCACTGATATGGTGAATTTTGCTTTTCAATATCAGGGCATTTTTGAAAGGGGGACGCGGGGGGTTTTCGTAATTTTTTCAATTTGTTAAGTTTTTTGACACAAATGGTACCCTTGGTCATTTTGCTCGGATGAGAGGAGACTGAGCAACAATTTGCTGCTTCCATTTAAGGCATAAAATTTTGGTTGGGTTTTTTTTGTTTTGTTCTTTTTTTAAGTAAGTTAGTTTTTCATTTCATTCACTATGAGGTCAGTGTGCATTTTTCATATAAAACAAACCAGATTAGCCAGTGTGTTCACTTCGATTTGTACTTTCCCCAGACTTTATCACAACAAAATAGTTATGCAATCTAATTATAAGTTAATTAGTAAAAAGGACCACTGTAAAACACCCCAGCTTCCACAGCAGTGGTATCCTTTCTGAGCTTGTGGCAGTGGTTACAGCGAACACGAAGAAGCTTACCAGCTGACAGACAAGGTACTACATGGATACAACATACACATCCTCAGACAGACCCCGACAGCACGAGGAAGTTCAAGATTGACGCGACCTCCGAGCCCAAGCCAGCGATGGGCTCCTTGGAGGATGTAGGTATCAAACCACCCTCACTTTAGCCTAACTCCATCCATCAGCGGGTGACATGAGTTTGGCCCACACACTCCTGCTTTTCTGTACATTTTCAGACAGTATTTACAGGGACACATCTTTTTTCAGATGACAAAATGTTTGCCTAGATAAATCCCGCCCTTGCTGTTTGTTTGTTTGTTGCAGCTTGTGCACTGGCATTTGAGTTGGCAAGTAACATAAATACTAATTTCAGGATGTATTTTGCAGGTGACCAGCTGGGAGCTATAGCAGCCTAGCATATAAAAAGGACTATGGGTTAGAAAATCTTTCCTAGCTACAGTTACATGTATATTCCTATTAAGTTTGGGGTTTTCTCTTTGGTAATTACTAGCTTGTCAGGCTCCTGGCTTTTCCCCTGAGGTGATCTGAGGAGCTGCAGCAGCTCCTCTCCTGCAGAGTGGAGTGCCAGCTGTGCTCTCAGACTGGCTGTGCAGAGGACCTGCTGCTTTCTTACCAAACCACATCAGGCCCAACGAGGCTTCCCAGCACAGGGTTTGTGCTGGTCCCAGCTGTGGCCAGGCTACAGGCTGGGAGGGGAGCATGGTCACCCTACCGTACACAGGGCTTGGGAGAGCCTCTCTTCTCCTCACCTTAGACTTACACACAGTTTTGAGAGCAACAGCCCATGGCTACTGACAGCCAGAGAAAGGCTCATGCAGGGATAAAAGCCATCAACCAGTGCTACTGTAGGGAATGGGGACACTGGACTAGAGCTTCCCAAAGCACTGCTGAGTCTAAAGGATGCCTGAAGCAGGTTTGAGCTGGGGAGAGGGAAGTGGAGGAGAGAGGGAGACACTTAAGCACCGAGCTCCTCCCTTTCTGAGGAAAGAGGGCTCTTGGAGTATTAACTCTGCGGCAGCTTTCGCTGGGAAGTTGGAAGGTGTGTCATCTGTGAGGAGCTGGGAGGGGGGGAGGGTGAGGGAGTGAAATGCAGACTACTTTGCGGGAGGTCAAGTTTTTATTTTCCTACCCCACAGTCTATACCTGTCCCTGTGGATGAGCAACTCAAGAGTTTTTCTAACCCTTGCAGCAGAGCTGTTCTTTCTAGAGAGAAGAACGTCCTTGTGCTGTTAGCACATGCTACTTGCAGTCTACTCAACTGAGGGATTTACATCAAGGCCATTGAATCAGTGAATCCAACTCCAGTGTACATCCTCAACTTGGAGCAGAGGAGTTATATATGATACCTTAGGACATTTTTGAAAACTCAGTTTATACAGTTGGATTTTTTAATAGTACTCAGTAGTATTCTGGGAGGGAGGCATATAGAAAGATAATGCAAGACTCAGTGCTTCAGTGACTCCAAATTTACCTACTGTGCATTTAACAGAAACAAAAAAATCCATGCTGATGTAGGGGGGTGTTTGGGCCTGAGATTCTTCCTGCATTAGCAGGCCAAATGCTGGTGTTGGCAGCAGCTGTTCAAACTCCCTGTCTCTGGTGTACTCAGACAAGTATGACTGTAGCAGTAATTTGTCCTGTGTCCCATTTATTGCTGGGAACATAAGGGCAACACATATGGGGAAAGTTCATCAGGTTAACTGTCAGCTGTCCCATGGCAGCAGCAGTTTCCCAAAACAGTTGTGGCTGCAACAAAATTGAATGTGAATGTGCAAGTGGATGAGGCAGCCTTCATACAAAGTTTCATGGTGCCAATTTTACCCTGTCCCTTTGAAGACCTACACTTCCTGCCTATATACACTGAAGGCCACATCCTGCATTACCCAAAATTGTTGAAAAGAACAGAGCTCACGTGTGACTTTGGCAGTCCTGTTGGCTCTGTGAATGAACCTCTCATCAAAATGGCAGTAAAAAAATACCTTCAGGAAACTGCTCTTCAACAAGGAGCAAGTGCTGCAGGCTGCAGTTCTTTTATAATCCAAAGCTGAGTCTTACACAAGAACACTAAACTGCGGTTCATTCTGAATAAAAGCTAGAAGATGGAATTGGGTAATGAAAATCCAGTTACTACAGAGGAGACCAGTTAAGAGACAGAAGGCTTTACAGGAAAAAAGACAGTTCTACTGCAAACAAGCTAGGACACATTCTACTCGTACAGAGGTCAGCGCTCAGATAATCAACACAGAATCAAAACAATACTTTAGAAAGATTTAAATATCTGTCATGATATTTTATCAATATATTTATATATCTATAATTTAGAGTATACTATGTACATATCCAACACCAGATTGCAATAAAAGTCTTAAAGCAAGTTGATAAATTATTCTATAGGTAGCAACTTTGGTTGGAGAATAGTTTAAAGATACACGCAGAATGTTTCAGGAATACTGTGGATAGATTAATTTTGGGTTTTTACATCTTATGCTTCTGAAAGACACTGGTTTAGGCAGAAATACTGGCCCTGGAAACCAAATTCCCATGAAAGAAAAGTCTACCTTATGCTGAATGCTTATATGTCTTCTGTTTCTTATTATTTTCCCATACCAGACTATATTTTGGGCAGTCTAAGTACTGCACTTATCTGTTCCCCAATGCTGTTTTATGCCACCATCTTTAAAAGAGAGGGCATCACTTGTGGCAGGTTTAGGACTGACACACACTGGAATGCAGCAGCCTGGCTCTGCACCCCAGACACCTGCCTGAGCACCTAAACCCCAGCTAGAGCAAACCTCCCTCTGGCCTGACAGCTTCTCAGTTCTTCCTCCAGTGCAACTGCCCACTAGAACTGCTGCTGTGGTGGCACCTGGCTGGACAGGAATGTCTCTTGGGAAAGGAGAGATCTGGAACAATGTCACTTTTTAAAATGAAAAAGCCACCTTAATTTCCTATGTTACCTTACAGCTTAATTTATTATACTTTATTACTTTAAGAGTCTTCATTTACAAATGAAGTCACTTCATCTAAATACAATTTCAACACATGGTACATAACAGTATATGATGGTTTATTGTAGATGATGGTAACAAATGACTTCTATCTAGAAATTTAACAGGCAGAAAATGTTTTGTTTCTGGTTTCACAGGGTATAGAGTATCCGTGGTGTATGACTGCTGAGAAGCTTTCTTCTTTGCAAAAGTATGTTAAAAGACCTCTTATAGATCCCATTCCATCAAAAGAATCATTAGACAGTAATCAACAGAAGTGTGAGAGTTCACAGGCTTTTCTAAAGTGAGTCAAACAGGTTTGTTCACTAGAGTTTCTGTCTCTGGTGAGCAGCTCACTGCAACTCCATTAATAAGTACATTAGTTTATTTGCATGCTTTAGCTGTCTTGAAGATCTTAAATTGTTATCTTCCGAGATCCAGATGCATGCCATATGGTGTTTATGCAACTAAAAATGAAGGGGTCTGTTCTCGTCTCGATGTGTGGGGAATCCCTGAACACCAAGAGAAGAACATATCCTTAAGGGTTAAAGGAGGGAACACATTTTTATTTGATTACAGGGCTTACGGAAGTGACTTATATTTGCTACAAAGAATATAAATCAAAAGAGCTGTAGGTTGTTTTAAGATTCTGGAAATGGCTTATCTTAGTTTTCACAGCGCCACCCCTCAGTATATCTTTCCCTAGGAAGCTGCTTTCAGACTGAATTATAGAAGTATTTTTGTTTTCTTTAACACAGAGCTGCACGAACATCCTTCTCCTCCACTCCATTTACAGTAGTTTGCAGTGCTGCGATACAGAACTGTGATGGAGAGGAGGCTGGACCATAGGAAGCTGTAGACCTGCTATGACTACAGTCCCACATAAATCACATACTTTGTACTACCTTAACAGCAAACATAGTTAAACACAAAACTTGATTCATATCACAGTATTTTTGTGGGGAAAAAAATAAAATAAAAAAAGCGCCATGAAATACACAGATACTCCCCCTTCCCCACAATATATTGCCTCAGTCCACTGTTTGCAAGTACATTTATGAGACAGCACTATATCCATTGCACTGTCTTCTCTGGATAGTTGCAAATAAAGGTGTTATTGACTTCAATATTTTTCTATATAATCATATAAAAACTGTCAGAGACTTAAGCCATCATCACAGCTTAGCTAAACAGCCAGTTGATCTCAGTAATTCTGGGACTGAGAAGCAGATAGTCTCATCCTGTCTCATTAGGAAATGCTTCTTACAAATTTGTGGTGCTGTCCCTGAAAAAATAAATCCCATGCCTCTTCAGCAACCAAATGACACTTTGATATCAATTCTGAGTGGCAATTTCCACTTGGTAAATTAAATCTGTTTTGCAATCTGTTTCACTATATTTGCCATTCAGGACAGTAAAATGGGTCGGTGAAAAGTATTTTCTTCTAAACAATTTATGATTGTCATTTAATTTGATTTATCCACCTATATTTTAGGTGGATGTTAATGTGAGTATTGAGATTTTGCAGCTTTTGTCATTCAACATATACCTGGAACTCCACCAGATTAAGCTCCTACCCATAAACCAACAGCAAACACAGCTTCTAATGATACAGGCTTTACAAACCATTAGGAATTGAGTAGTATTACGCAAAATGGACACTGCGAAGCAACTTTCTGGATCTACCCAGGACAGACATTTGCTGGTGAGCAGACAGAGCAATCTTGCAGAAGCATGATCACTTACAGAGCAAACTTACCTTGCATTAATGAGGTACTGTGCTAAGCTGATGTTTGCAGGGGATCCTGTGATTGTAACTTGTCGTTCTGCGGAGCCTTCTGTGGCATTAGCAATCTTGATCTGCGCTCCTGACATCTGCCTGATTTCATTTATCTTACTGCCTTGTCTGCCAATAATGCAGCCTATTAACTGGAGCGGGACAAAGACTGAGATTAGTGCCACAGACACAAGCAAAAACCACTTAACTGCAATCTGTAGTAGTGCTAAAAACATGGTTACGAGAAGCTCAGTAGCAAAACAGCTTTTTGCTGTACTGTTTGGAAGGGATAACTGGTGCAGTCTTATTGGCTCTCTGTCCCTGTGGCCTCTAGATCCAGTTCTGCTGCTAGGTGGTTAATATGAACTCAGTGTCAGACTATTTTGCTGTCTTCCACAGCAGAAAATGACAGCATGCCGTGGTGCTGAGTTAAAAAACCCACAGCCCAGCCTGACTTGCCAGTGGTGGCAGCAAGGCAAGAACACCTGCTGGAAGTCAGGCTGACCATCCAAAGCTGCCACGGGCAGCTCTGCACCTTTCCAATGTGCTGCTAGTCCTAAACCTCCCTGGGTATGTGTAGTTCTTGCTTGGCCAGGTACTGTGCGATTAAAGTCAGTGGGATTTACAGCGCTGTAACTGCAGGCAGAAGCAGGTGTAGGAAGAGACTGAAATTTGTCCGCTTTCCTTTACAGAAACTTGCCAAAACTCACAAAACTTTTGTGAATAAAACCGATCCTGAGTTGTGTGTGTGTACGCACATGTGTACCGGGGTGTTGCTCCTCGAGCCCCCAAGGGCAAGTGGGCACGGAGCCAGCAGCTGAGGCTGAGATGTTTTGGTTTCTATTAGGGTGAGAAGGGGGCTTTTTGTTTTGTATGAAGACGGGATGGGTGCTGAGGGGCTCAGCAATGGCCAGAATGCATAGAAAAGGGAAACTTTGCTCTACATGTCTGCTGATGCTGGGATGATGCTGCCAGTTTTGCAGAAGGATATGCCAAGATGCAGAGATTGCCTTCCCCTCTCACCCTTCCCACTGCTTCAGGCCCTGACCTGTTAGCCTTCCTGGTACTGTAGTATGTGAAGTAATTTGCCAGAAACAGATTCACATTGTCCAGACATTCTATAAAAAGAAGAAAAACCTCCCAACGCAATCCTTGCTTCACACTCAGGGACAAACAGAAAGCCAAAGTGGGTACCCAGGTAGCCAAAACAAAGACCAAGCACAAGAGGAGCAACCATGAGGGGGGAAAAATGGGGTGGCAGGAAATGTACACAGGATTTCCCATCCTGTTACAACAGGAGGGCCTCGCTGAGCTCCCTGCCCTTATACCGAGGACCTGTTTTAGTGTGTGACTGCCCGTGCCAGTGCAAAGGACTGACTTGAGCTTCACCAGGAAGCCTCTAGCCTGTGTGTGCATACAGAGGTGCCTGCATTGGCCAGCTTTTGGCCGTACAGGGATCCCTAAGTCTCCACTTCCTATGCCTCAGTCTCAGTGACCTCCACGGTGTGCAGGTAGTGAAGGTGACGCAGGGGAGAAGAGCAACCAGAGCACAGAGAAGGCACTTGCCAGGTAATTCAGGAACCTGCCACTTGTATGTACTGAGGGTCCTCCGGTGACCCTCAGCTTGCAACCGAGGTGGGTCAGTGCAAAGAATTTGCAATCTCCTAGCTGAGGATTCAGTCCAGACCAGTCAAGTATAGTGGTGATGCAAGCATCTCTGAGAGGTTTGGCAACCTTTGGTCTGAAACTCTCCAAAGTCATCCGTTGTTGCTGTGACAACAGGCTGCTTGAACACACTCTGCAAGCTGTGACATGACCTGCAGCTCATGCAGAATACCCTACTCCATTTGCCATGCAGGAAAGACATTAGTGCTGGGGTGCTGGGGCTCTCTCTGGGGTGCCTTTCCCATTACAGGTTACTTACACTGAGATTTGTGCAGTATCTGAATATTCAAGAGCTGATGTGTACTCGAAGAAGTTCAAGGGACTGGTTTTCATTTACAAAGCTTTAATCGATCAGACCATGGACATTTGGTTTTACATAAAAACACCTGCCTAGCCTTGCTTTGAGATAAAACCATGCCAAATTGCATCCAAACAGCTATCTCTGGCCTGTGTGGGAGAAGAGCCAAACCTACAATAGTATTTACCAAGCCTACTATACACTGTAGTACAATACTATATTTATTAATACAGTAATCAGTGGCACAGGGTCTAGTTGGAGACCTGTCACCAGTGGTGTCCCTCAGGGTTCAATACTGCACCCATTGCTGTTTAACTTATTCGTCAATGACTTGGATGCATGAGGGGTAGATGCCTCCTCAGTAAGTTCATTGACAACACCAACCTGGGAGGAGTGGCTGATACCCCAGAGTGCTGTGCAGCCCGTCAGAAGGACCTCAACAGGATGGAGAGATGGGTAGAGGAACCTTCTGAAATTCAACAAAGACAAATGCAGGGCCCTGCACCTGGGGTGGAATAACCTCAGGTACCAGCACAGGCTGGGGGCCAACCTGCTGGAAATCTGCTCTGAGGAGAAGGACCTGGGGCACCTGGTGGACAACAAGCTGTCCGTGAGCCAGCAGTGAGGCCCTGTAGCCA
>JAWWMP010000081.1:85510172-85734406 GCA_035047865.1 Dendrocincla tyrannina | reverse complement strand
GCACCTGGTGGACAACAAGCTGTCCGTGAGCCAGCAGTGAGGCCCTGTAGCCAAGAAGGCCAATGGTACCCTGGGGTCCATTAGTAAGAGCATTGCCAACAGGTCAAGGGAAGTGATCCTGCTCCTCTACTTAGCCCTAGTGAGGCCACATCTGGAGTTCTGTGTCCAGTTCTGGGCTCCTCAGGACAAGAGAGACATGGAGATCTTGGAGCAGGTCCAGCTACGAAGATGATTAAGGGACTGGAGCATCTCTCTTAAGAGGAAAGGCTGAGGGATCTGGGCCTGTTCAGCCTGGAGAAGAGACAACCGAGAGGGGACCTCATCAGTGTCTAGAGCTATCTGAAAGGAGGCTGTCAAGGGGATGGATCCAGGCTCTTCTCAGTGGTGCCAAGCAACAGGACAAGAGGCAAAGGGCAGAAACTGATGCACAGGAAGTTCCACTTCAACATGAGGAGGAACTTCTTTATTGCGTGAGTGACAGAGAGGCTGTGGAGTTTCCCTTAGCAGAGATATTCAAGAACTGCCTGGGCACAATTCTGTGCCATGTGCTCTGGGGTGACCCTGCTTGAGCAGGGATGTTGGACCAGATGCCCCACTGTGGTCCCTTCCAACCTGACCCAGTCTGTGATTCTGTGAATACATATATTATAAATATACATAATATACACATATGTACATGCACACATACAATATATGTAATGTATATGCATATGTATTTTAACTTTCTCATTACATGAGTGGAACAGCTCAGATCAGATGTGCACCTAGCCCAGCCTGTCTATGATCGTGGCAGTAGCATACCCTTACAAAAAAGAGAAGATAGAAGCAGTATGAGGTATAAAACAAAGTTTCCATTGGTATCCCAAATTCCCACCTAAGGCACCTGAACAGCAGCTGGTATCTGCCTTTATGCCCCATAGTCCATGTGTCTGATAATTACTTTTTTTACCTTGTTTCTCCTTTTGCTGCCTGAGGGCCATGACAGTAACCTGCAGAGCTTGCTTGTGTGTTGTGTGTATCACCTTCGTTTGCACAACTCAGAATTTCAGCTGATGTACGCTCCTTCTTCGACTGTGAGCACCAGGTAAAAAGGGTTTCCTTTCCACCTTCTCTGTAACACTTCCACCTGTCTTTCCCCACCCTCAATTTCTCCTCTTGCCAAAAAGACTCCAAATCAGCCAACAGCAAAACACAGGTCCTGCTTCTTGCCTTTTTCTAGCTTTACTCCGTTCTTCGGTAAAGTTCTGCTGCTACCAATGCAACCCCAACTGAGTCAGGAGTCTGGACTCCTAATGAATGAAAAAGTCTGCTGTGATTCCTTCCAAACTCTTGATGTTCACAGTTTGTCCCAATATGCTATGCCCACTCTTGTTCATGTCCCTCTCTTTTTTGTTTCTCCATAATGGTAAATATAAATGTTAAATATATATATATATTTTTCTATACTGCTAAAGAACAGACAGAGCCTAATAATAACAGTGCAATGCTGCAGAACACTGATTACCATAGGAAGTGGCAAGGAGATCACTTTCTTTTTACATACTGGTAAAAAAAAAAAATCCTTTTCTTATCATGTAGTGCTTTCAAAAAGGGCCAAGAACTAGCCTTTGCAACTTGGTATCTGCTGTCTGGAGCAGAGGTGTTGACCATACCTGTCCACAGGTACACATAAGGTTTCCCTTGGCTCTCCTCTACCAACACAGAAGTCCATTTGCTTTGGCAAACCCCCTGCATTAGTTAAGCATCACCAGTGAGACTCTTCAATCACTTTTCAGAAAGATACAGACTTTCTTAGCTTCAGGTTTGAGTTGCTTTGTTTTGTGGGTTTTTAATTAGAAAGTCTGGGGCATAGTACTCTATAGGGAGAAATAATCTCCTGAGGTTTGACTGCAGTTCTTTACAGATTTACAGCAGGGCCTGAAAAAAGATGCTTAAATTCTCTGTACCTCTTAAAAACAAAACAATAATAATGGTATGTCCCTGCCAGGATAATTAAAAATCTGGACTATAGTAATTTCACAGACTTTGCAAAAAACTGAGAACACACGCTCAGAAATGAGCCTTCTTATTACTTAGTGGGTCTTATAACTCAGTATTTGTTACTGCAGATTTGTGTGCATTTCAATTTATTGAGGGCCCAACACCAGTTTCCATCCCATTCCCTGAAGGGAGGAATAGGTAGTTCTGGGAGGAATTATTTTTAATGCTAAATGGTGCCTTGTCCCATAAGCAACCTCACTTTGCTTCTATGTCTGCAACGTCACTCTACTGATTCTTGAGCTCATCTGGAGAGGTCACTTGAGGAATCCAATGCTGTTTTCTCAGATTAAGGGAAGATGCAAATCAGGCCATGTGCAAACATACAAAAAAATACAGTAACTGTCCTCATAAACACTGCTGTTGACAGAATCTGATTAATTCTGTAATTTTTTGTCTGAGAATTATTTCTGTACTACATGGGAAGCTGTCAGCAGTAAGGTAAATTTATTGAGGCTGAACCCAGAAATTCCTTGCCTTCAGTAGGAGTGCTTAGAGTCACACTACTGAAGGACCTCTCCCAGCGTATCTTGTGTGGATTATTCTTTGCCTAACCATTGACTTTAAATCCTTTCATACAACTGGAAAGTTTCTGAGCCAGGGATGGACTTAGGCAGCATCTTAGGTGGCACTTGTTCTCAGGACTTTTCTGGAAGATGGCTGTAGGAGGGGTGAGGTGCACTTTTCCCTTAACATGTTGGCAGTGGGTGGCCTTGCTTGGAGTCACAGCTAGGGCTGGATGCTGCCCTTATGTTCTCCTTGTTGGCTTGTTCCAATTCCCCCCACTGCAGGCAAGGCACTGGGGAGATCTGCAAAGATGAGAGCTCAGTCCCCCAGTGACTGCTGGTGGAAGTGGCAGTGCCACATGGACCCCCTTAGAGCATCACGTGGAGCTGAGATGGGTATCACTGTGGGCTGCTCCGAGAACATTTTGCACATGTGGGTCCCTCTTTGTCATTTGGGAAGTACTTACGGCACCACGAGAAAATAAAGGCAGTTCTTCAAGTATGCCATATCCAACTTGGATGGATTGGAATTTCTGTTTCTATGGAGTATTGACCAGATTTATAGCTTTCTTAAAATTTCGTGGTGCTTTCTGAGGGGTAAGTTGCTTTCCTGTTACTTGTCCCTGACAGTCTTTCTCATATATATGCAAAATATACCCAATTTTTAATGAGACAGATTTTTTAATTATTATTAGTTTGTTTACTTTCAATGGGCATTTTGGGGGATTGAATCATGAAATCCGAAGATATCGGTTATCTGTGCCCAATCCCCTATATCCAGGAATGCCATTTCTTCTGTTCTTTTAAGGACCTACCACTGTCAAGGCCACTTTATTCTGGGATTTAGATGAAATACACTTATACTGTGTAACTTGGGCAGCAGTGGAAGGACAGGCAAGATCTCAGCAAGGACACGAAGGCAACTAAATGCCCCTGCAAGTGGCTTTGATGAGCAGAAGGAAGTACTAGGTAAGGATCAAAGTGACTTCTGAGAGGGACCAAGAGAAATGTCCTCTCTGTTCTCTTTTTGAAGTTACACAGAAGTTATGAGAAAACCTAGAAAAGCAAATGTTCTGAAATCATTATTTGGAGAGGAAGCTTCAGCTTTTAGCATGTGGAAAATAATCACCTGTAAAAAACTTTTTTTTTTAAGTCGCCAGAATCTCTTTGTTATGGAGCAACAGGTTAGCTGTAATTGTCAGCATATTGTATGAAGAAAGCAGCATAATGTTACAGAAATTATTAATAACAGAAAAAAAACACTTCTGTCACAGCCTTAATACCAGAGGGAATGAAGATAATTTATTTTAATCTGAAGCTATGTAATTTTAAAATGGCTATTAATATCTATTTGCTGTAGACTAGGCTTCTTATTCTCACTAAGGCTTTGGCCTTATGTGCTTATCATTATCTTGGCTTTAAAAACCATGTTGTAACCCATGTAGATAGACACTGACTTCTCTGGTAGCTGCAAAGCATGCAGGTATTTACAAGCCTCATTTTGTTTTCACGTATGCTAGACTTTTGCACAATAAGCACATATGATAAGAAAGCTATGGGACTCGTGCAGCTGGGGCAGGCAGGGGACTGGCCATGGGCTGCACTGCAGCTCCACACCAGGGCCTGCAGCCTCCTTCACCTTCAACCAGATAAACAATCACTGTATCACACTGATGGCCTGTCTATCAAAACTGGGACTAGGAGATGCTTACTGGAAAAATGAAAGTCAAATTACCCATGAAGACTTTGCTGCACAATTGCTCTTGTCCTTTATCTCCCTCTTTTGTCTTTTGAACACTTCCAGGGATAGTGATTCCACCACTTTCCTGGGCAGCCTGTTCCAGAGTCTGACCACCCTTTCAGTGAAGAAATTTTTCCTAATAACCAACCTAAACTTCCTCTGGCACAACCTGAGGCCACTTCCCCTTTTCCTATAATTTCTTACTTTTGAGAGGAGACCGACCCCCATCTGTTTACACCCTCCCTTCAAATAGTTGTAGAGAGCAATGAGGTTCCTCCTGAGTCTCTCCTCCAGGCCGCACAGCCCCAGCTTCCTTAGCAGTTCCTCACAGGACTTGTGCTCAGACCCTTCTCCATCTTTTTTGCCCCTCTCTGGACATGCTTCAGACCCTCAGTGACTTTTCTGAACTAAGAGGCACAAAACTGCACACAGGATTCGAGGTGTGGCCTCACCAGTGCTGAGTACAGGGGGACAATCACTGCCCTAGTCTGCCTGGCCACACCATTTCTCATACAAAGAAATAAATTTTCGGCACTAGGCTGCATGGAGAGCAGCCCTACTGCAGCTGTGATGGAGACATGGGACACCAGTATGCATGGTTACACTGGCAGACCTGGAAAGGTATCCTCTTGCTGTTGCAGCCCAAGGACAGCCACCTCTGACAGCCAGGGGCACAGGCAGAGCAAACACCTTGGGGAAATGCACAGGGCAAAATTCCTAGGCAACTCCCAGTGCCTGACAGGACAGGAGAGCCTGTTCTCCCCTCTGTGCTGGCACTGCAACACCGGGTGTGCACACACAGAGCCCTGGTGGGCAGCACTGAAGCCTCTTGCTCCTGTAATGCACACCTTGACCCCACAGGAACATCAGAACTCCATCTCACCACCTGCACGGCCCCTGCAGGCTGTCTCTAAGCCTAACCCCATTTTGGCCTTGGCTTTGCTTCTTTAGCAACAACAGTGAGACACACATTGAGTAGCCAGAAAGATCTTCGATGAGATGCAACATGCGGATGTGTTTTTGCTTTTCACGGACAGTGCTAAGCCCAGGGCATTTCACACCCCCTGGATGAGAAACTGATGGGTTTTTTAAATCTTCTACTGTACTACAGGACCCAAGGCCAACTTTCCCCTTTTCTTTCTCTGGTATGAACCCCAAAAGAAGTGAAGTCAGAAGAGTGACCTTGGGTTTTTATCTCTGATGGCAAGAACATCTGCCCGAAAGCGAGATTAAAAAATTTGTGCCGTAAGGATGAAACAGGGTGCTCCTGTAAAATTCTCAATATACAATAAATTGGGTTTTAAAGGAGGTACTGATATATCAGCAGGGCATCTTTTAAGTAACAGAAAGATTATGCAATCACAGCACTCACACCTTCACTTGTTATTCTGTATCTTTTTCTTACTGTAAATCATTGCCACTGAGTTTAATAGGGCTTGCACAATATTGTTGGTATCTCTTAAGTAAGATAATTGCTATTTGTGTTCCCAGTCATTCTTGAAAGCTTTTTTTACCGGAGGGGAAAACTTCCATTTTCCAAGTGACTCATTTGCAATGAAAACTGCAAGAAACCCTCCAACCTTGTTTGCAATGAAATTGAGTAATAGGGGAAGGTTTTTTTATGTGACACACAGTGTTATCAGCTGGGAATTTTGAGGAGCTGTTTTAAGATTCAGCACCATGTTGCTCATGGTCACTGGGCCTGTCAATCACAGCCAGCACAGCAGCTGAAGCAGGAGTGTTTCCAGGCCTTGTTTTTCAAATAACCCTTTACACTGGACATTTACATAACGAAAGCAGCTTTTTTGGTGAGAAAAATGCCATCTTGGATAAGGGCAGGTGCAGTGGGGACTGGCACGTTGCGGTGCACGCTCTCTGTCCCTGGCACAGAGACTCCAGCCCAGAGCACACAGGGCTGCATGTTCTTCCACCCACTTGAGCCCTTCTGCTGAGACCACCCGTGCTGCTACCACCTGAGATGAGTTTTGGAACTCCTCTAAGAAAGCAGCAGGCACTCCAGCTTTAATGAAGCCAGTGAAGCACCGCGGCACCGGCACCATCAGGCAACTAACACAGTTGGAGTTGCCTGGAGACCTGATGTGAGCTTCCATCCAGCATTTCACTGACCCCTAGCACCCCCTCCCCAGCAGACTAAAGGCTGTACAGTTTATTCTGTGGCCTAGTGTTTACAGATCAGCCAAAGATGAGAGGTTTCCCCTCTGGTGGCAGAGGAGCGAGAGAAGAGAAAGAGATACGGACTATTGGTCCACTTACATCATTGGGAATAGTAAGTTCATGGGAACTGGTTGGAGTAGTGGCATCCAGTCCTATTCAGGGGACAGAGGGAAAATGTTACGCCAGCTGTTTGCAAGAAGGGCAAGACACAACAAATGAAATTTTAAAGAAGAAAACATACAGAAAGAAGGAGAGAAAAAAAAAAGAGAGGAGCAAAGAAAAAGAGAGAATTGCTAGTGAAACAGAAAAGAAAGCAAAGGATGCAAAACTCAGACAGCTGGACTAATTTTAAATGAGTCTTATTTTAATTAACCTTTAACCCACCAAAGCAACAAATGTCACATGAGATTCCACAGGGTCATAAAAAGCTTCTAGAAAATGAAGGGTTTCCCCTAAAAATAGTCTCCAAAGTTTGTTCTAAACACATCAATTGAGAAATTAATGGATGGCTGAAAATTGACCTGTCTACCAGAAGTTCTAAAATATGGAAAATTAAAGTCGATGTCAAATGAACAACTAGCAGAACAAAATACATAGATATGAAAAGTTAAAAATATAACAAATTAAAATAAGGACGAAGAAATTAACCTAGGAGAATTTGGAAATTATATGTGGGATTAGTTGCTGAAGAAATGTTGGGAAGGGTAATTTTGGAAGGAAAATGGACAAAATAGTCTAAGCTGCATACATTTGTTTGTAAATTGGGTGGACAAAGGAAAATGGTCAGGAAAAATGGAATTACTGCTCTAACACACAGCAACATTACAGAAACGTACATCTCACATATATAACTGGGAAAAGATTAGGGAGCAGCATGTTAATGACAAGAATAAGGAAAATACAAAGCTAGGAAAGGCCATTTAGTATTACTTGGAGATATTTTATCAGATACATCATGAAGAAACAAGAGCATATTCTGGATGACATGTATCTTTCTCTTGTTTTCTCATTTTTTGGTGTCTATTATTTATCATCTGTAAGGACATGCCAAAAATATTCATTTCCAACTAGAAAAGATGGAAAATAAATATTTTACAGAAAAAGGGACTCACATTTTCCTAATGTTTACATTCAATTACGAGTTGCATATGCTTATTTTACATTTTACAGTAATACCAAACAAGTTGCTCACAGGATTTGATGTATGTGATAAAATGTTATTTGCCATACAAAGCATGTACCAGTACATAGGCACTTTTGTTCTGTGAAACTTTTAGATGCCAAGCATGTATGCTGTGAAGCACAGTAAAAAAGTTTATTTGCAAGGTTAAGTGACTTCTCACTCTCGAATGAAGAATTCAGCCTCAACTTTATTAAGTATGGAACAAATTTGCAGTCCTTAACTAAATTTCCATAGCGTTTTGTAGCTATATCTGTATTATCTAGTAGGAAGTGAGGCACTTGTCCCAATAGTGATGACTTCAGATGCTCTTCAGACACTTGGCTCTGCAGAAATTAAAGTTTCAGTGTGCCATAATTTCTTTAATTGGTATCTCTGTACCATGAACACACACTGTTTTCCCATGTTCTTTCTGAACCATGTAACCAAACTGGACAAGGAGCACACCCAAGTACTTCACTTGTAACCAACTGGTACATACTGTATGGTCTATAATAACTTTATGAGGACTGAACAAAAGAAACTCAGGGCTTTTAGCCAATGGCACAAATGAAGCTGTTGTGATTAATAAAAGTAACAAACAAAGCACGTTTTAGTAATGGTGAAAGGAACTGTAACAGAGGTAGGGGAAGGAAGATGAGAGATTAATGTATAAAAACAGAAGGATTGCTGGTCATTGACCACATTTATTATTAAAATGATGTAATGACCACGGGAAACAAAGCTGTTAAGAAGAAGGACATCCCCAGGGGGTCATGGGTACGTACCAGGGAAACCAGGGGTGGTCTGCCCAAGGGGAGTAAAGGGGGGATGCTGCATAGCCAACTGGTGAAGCTTGGTCAACTGCAGGGCAGGATGGGAAATTAGAACTAACCAATCAAATGGAATTATTTCAGAGCAGAGAAACCATCTTATGTGTTCTAAAACTGGATTAATTAAAATCATATTGAAAAAAAAGGTTTAATAGTTCATTCTAATCTACCGTAGAGAAAAAAACCCCGAAAACTGGTTATAAATGACATCTCTACTGTTATTACATGTAATGGCTATTGTTAATATTAACTAATTACTGTAGAATTACATATCAAAAGAAATCAAATATATCACATGCAAGAAAGACCAAGATAACTGTCATTTGTTCCTGGGCCATTGTACTTTCTAGCAATTATTACACAAGGTAAGAGATGCAGCTGAGCTAACACTTGGCTATACAGAGTTGTTGTTCGGGAAAGGTGTCCTTAGGCCATATCTTTATTGCTCACTGTAGAAAGCAAATGCTGCCCAGAACAAATAAGAGGGAGAGGAACAAAAAGGGAGTAATTTACATGTGCTGGACTCACGTCTGGATGAGGGATGGCATACTGCCCCTGAATCGTGAACGCCTGGAAACAACAAGCACAGTTAAGATACAGATTAGTCAGGTGGGACAAGCAGCGTTCCTGTTGTCATCAGAAAAGCCTCTCAATGCCTCTCCTGGCCCCTCAGGCAAATGCCACCTGCATTGCTTTCAAAGCTGAGTGAAGTTTAATTGTCTTGTGCTGCTTGATAACTCTTGACACAGAGAAAGGTCTCTGTCAGGCTGCCCGTATACTCCTTGGAAGCAGAGGATGCCTGAGCTCTGATAACCTTGGCCCTCAGGACCTCTCTTTAGCACAACTCTGTCTGCTGGGAGCAGAGCTGAGGACACTGAGGAGGTCAAGGAGCATAGGGGGTGGCCACTTCTCCTCCCTGCTACTCCATCTGCCCAGCCACACCAATGCACATAGGGAGATGCTGATGCCGAAACAGCAAGTGGCACAGTGAGGCAGGGACAGGCCTGCCCAGGAGATGCCCTGCCTTGCTATCCAGCTCCCGACTGCCCTGTGTGTGCAGGGACACATGCCAGTCAGCTCTGGTTATTGACAGCCACAGATGCTGAGTGCCAGCAAACATGTGCCCTGGAGCACCTCACAGGGCTTGCATCCCAGGCTGCCGTGCTGGTGGGTACGAGAGCACATGTGCTGGATGGCAGCCCGTCCTGCACTGCCCAGAGCATGCCAATGTGGAGATAGGAGCACGATGGAGACCCCCAGCACGATGGTCTTGTCTTCCACAAAAAGCCAAATATCCTCCTTTCAAACGCAGCCACTCTGCACCACAAGATCAATGCATGAGGGGTAGTTTCTGGCATCAGTTCTGGCAGCACTGGGGTGAGGTGGGGGAAGCAAAAAAGCACAGGAGTGAGGAGGGATACAATAGCATGCCTGGCACCACTTAGCACAACCCTTTGTCTCTCCTGCTGATTCTGTTCAACCCCCTGTAGTGGCCTACAAACAACAGAGAGTTTATGATTTTCTATTGCATCTGAAAGGAATGGCACATAAGAAAAAATTTAATGTGCTTGTGCTTAGGGAGGAAAGCAGAAGGACAAATTATATAAATATTTTTAGTGGGAGGATTACGAACAGGAACAGAGATGATTAGCGTAGTTTGCAAAACACTTATTTGACAAAAGGCCTCTTAGAAAGTAATGAATCCTCTGCAAATCATCAAACAATTCATTTAATGGAGTTTGGATATTAAAACCTTTAATGTCTCAACTGTGTGATGCACATTGCTGCAGCAGAATTTCCCTTCTGGAGAGGAAACATTTCATTTACTTTTTAAATTAGTTATAAAGCCAGACTGTAATCCAGCAAACATTATGCACCTGAGCAGTTTTCAGGTGGAAGTGTGGGGCTCAGTGGGATGCTCATGGGCAAACATATTCATGTGCATCTGAGGGGGATGGCCATCACTGAGGGTTTATATATCACAGGAAAAGATTCCAATCCACCAAAACAGGTGATCAGTGCCATCAGTGGGTCTTAAAGGAAGCACATGTTCAAGCAAGCAAAATGTGTTCGACTGTTTTACCAAATGAGGACAAGCTGAGTGGGGGCTCTGTGCTTAGCCAAGCACAGGAGCAGCCACAGAGAGGTTATAGCTGGAAATGGTGCTGGGGCCATGAGCAAACAGTGGGTTTGGAATCCACACTTTTGTGTCTGAGCCTCTGTGCTGGATCACAAGTGTCCTTTCTGGTCTCAACTTCAAACCCAGCTGAGAGAAAATCTTTCACATGGCTGTTTCCTAAGCAATGGTCTGCAAAACAGCAAGAACGCCTCACAAAGAAATCACCAGCGAATCTAAGAGAAGTCACCCCTTATCTCATCATTCTGCTCCCTCATACTTCCATGTACACATATGAGGAAGCAAACAAACTGAAGAAATAACAAAAATGGCATTCAGCGCTCTGACTAGGTTTACTTGGTTGGTTGGTTGTCAGTGAAAACCACCAAAGCAGTGTGGACAAGATGGGTCATGAATTCTAAGTTTAAAAAAATAGAAAAAAAAAAAAGGAAGTTCTTAATTTCTTAGGCTCCCAAAATGTCATTTGATTGATTTAGATTGAGAAAAAAGTCTTTGACAGCTTTACCCCCTGGCAGGGGAACCACATGTTTCTGGGGGTGAGGCATGGTAAGCACAAGCCTGGGAGAGGCTACTGAGGCATCTGTCTTTTAACATTTCACTGAGACGTGAGCTATAGATCTGCTTCAGTCAAGGTCATGGGCAACCTTCCTACTGACATAACAGCAGCGATGACCTGGTCTTCTATCTTCCTCAATTTAAACTATAAAACCGCTATGAGACATAGGCAAGGCAGCACCCTGTGAGTACCCATCTGAACACCAACACAACACACTGGGTAGAAATTTCCAATAACCACTGCATATGCTAAGTATTGGTAAAGGGACAGAGCAGGACAGTGTACAGTTTCCTTTCGGTTTTGTTATGTAATACAGTATCAAAGAAGCACAAGAGAATTAAAAGCAATACTTAAAGTGGAAGAACCCAAATTTGTTAAGGAACACTAAAAATTTTGTTTTGTTAATGTTGCTTGATATGCAAGTATTAAAGAAACGAAAACCTTTCAAGGTAGCCATGATGCAATTTAAATAGAAAAATACCTTCTGATAGTGTAGCTAAAAGATTGAATGTAATTAACAGTGCTGATAAAATTTTATTTCAGTGTTAATTTCCACTTATGAAACATGGTTAAATATCTTTCCATACTGATGTCCCAAACACACCTTAAGCATTTTCTTGGAAAGTCTGCTTAGCCAGAGCACACAGAAATTCAAAGCACACAGAAAGAGTCTGTCTCTTACACTCTTTCTCACATCAACACGGTTGCATTAGTAAAGTGAGAATACTTTTTTAACTGATAAAACCGAAGATGACAAGAGCTATTGAGGCCTGAAAACAGGACACTCAATTATTTGTACAAACTGCTCCTACCACTCCAGCAAACAGTTCCAATACTTTTGAGTAGTCATATACAGAGACAGTCTTTGAAGGCAGTGGCAATTACAATACTGATAGAATGGGCTGCTGCATATACATACAGATATTTTTTAAAGGAAAACACTGCAGTGTAAACTTACATATATGGAGTAAGTTATTCGGAACTTTCAGTCATTGACCAATTTCTGGTAAATTATTTTAAATTTCAATTCAACTATGGTCACTAAGGAAGCAGATTTCTTATTTTGAAGACAACTAAGGGTGGTAGGTTTGAACACGATGAAAGCTACTACATCCACGTTATGAAAATCTGGATATGCATCACAACGTATTGTTACTGAGTAGAAGGTAAAACTCTGAGACAAAAAAAATTCTGAGAAAGCTTGTGATAGGGGCCTGTCAGAAGCAATGGTGTTTTGGTGTATGCTTGAGAAGTGCAGGAGCTTCCTTACATACCAGCAGGCTGTGGTGGCATGGGTTGTCACATCAGCAATACCAGCACCACCTTGCCCCCATCAGGAACCTTGTGCCCAGCTTCTCATGTGACTTCCAAATTGCCTGGGGTGGGACATGGTCTCTAGGGCTGCTGTCACAGCAGCTCACACCCCACGACAGAGTGACGATCCGGGATGGGCTGATGGGATCTGCCTGCAGATACTCGACCATGCAGGTGAGTAACTGGGTAACTGCTTAAAAAAGAGGCCTTGACATCACCCTGGGAAAAAGGTTTGGCTGGGTAAGGGAGAGGCTTTACATATGCGAATCCTGAGTAGAGAGATGGCTGCCTTCCTTTAGGCTGGGTTTAGGAGATCAATTTCCCCTTGAGCTGGACAGCAGCATCTCACTGCTCCACCACTGCTCCTAGCCTGGTGGCTATACAGGTCCTCTTTGACCTTCCCATGGTGTTTTTAGAGCACATATCAACTGTGTTCATCACGAGCTCACCAGTGACTAAAGCTGCATTCCGCCTGCAATGGATGACGGCAGAGAAATTCCTGCTATGTCTCAGCTGCATGTTGCAGACCCATTTCAGGGCATTCCCAAAAGGCATGAAGAATCACATTGCACATGGGTTTTTAAAGGCAGATGAGTACCCTGTCTGATACAGCTTAAGATGAAGGGGGAATCATCAAAACTTTCTTGCATGAAAAAGAAACAGGAACACTGTTCTTATGTTATCAATCAGGCTGTTGCATGCCATGGTTGGGAAGGTCTACACTTGCATGTGTGTAGTTCCTACAACCTCAGAACCCCATTGCTACTTGGTCCCCAGGGACTACAAGCAGCAGAAATTACGTGTGTGTAAATTTTTACTGCAAAATGCATTATTTGGTCCCAAAAAATTTGAAAACTTAGAGAAAAAATACACCTTTCATGATCATGTTTGATCATCTCTGAAAATGGACAAAACTTCCTACACTGCCAGGGGGGCTGCAAGTTAAGAGTCAAAAAAACCCACCGCCTACAATAAGCAGACTTGTCCCACTCAACAAGCATCTGATCTGGACACCTCTTGATTCACAGAAGGGCAAACTTTTCTTAATTACAGAAGTCAATTTTAAATCTTGGTAAAATACCAGTCATCACAGTTTTCCAAAAAGTTTGCAATGCAGTGTTCTCCTGTCCTGGAAACTGTAAGCACAGAGTAGACAAAGCACATCAATACTATACCAGGCAAGAAAGAGTAAAAGTTGAAAACTAACAGGCGCTGGCTGAGGTTGAGCCAAGACGGTGTGGTTTCCAGCTGAAGCCAAAATGGTGTCTGCTCTTACCTGGCCACCTGCAAAAATGATAGGTGCAGAGGCAGGTTTGGGACGGTAGGGGATGGTGGCACCTTTGGGTGGGGACTGCAGACAAAAACACAAAGCAATCAAAATGCAGAATGTATTAATAAAATCACTCAATCTCAGTCACCTCAGACAACAGGGCATGCGGCTAACCCAGCCCACCCCAGCCCACCCCAGCCTCCGCCCCACCAGACCAAAAGCATGGTAGAGGCCTCCTGTCTGAGCTCCAAGGGGAAGAGCCAAGGACCTGACTGCACAGCCAAAACAGGCACTGCTGACACTTGTGGTGTCATTACTGCCCTTGTCAGATGAAGCTATGAAGCTTCATTAAACATAGCCTTTCAGGAAACACAGACACAATTTTGAAATTTGTCAATGTTTTGGAGGAGTCCAGCCTGTCCTCTTGCTTTGCTAACAGAGAGCACATCTCCTGCTTATCAGTCTTTCCCACACATCAAGGTTCTTGTTTTACCCACTCAATTAAGTTAGCTGTTCCACTGCAAATGACCAGCCTGATCCTGCCTTTCGTCTGACTGAGTTGGAAGGCTGGAGAAAAATCTTCACACCTTCAGCAGGAGTATAACCACGGCCTTTGTAATGCCTCAAAAGGGGACCTGTTCCCTGAAGCCCAAGGCAAGGACTTAAGGAGAAAAGCCCTGACTGAGGATAACTTTGTCCTCGTAAATAAAGCAGGAGCATGTGTCTGTGAAAAAGCCTTCAAGATGTCTGCGGGACACCTAGCAGAATGGCACGCTCATTTCAGAGTGTTGACTACAACTAGAGAAGGTCGTGACAATTTATATTTTCATTAATTTGTACCTTATAATTAGCTATTGCATGTCAATGGAAGTGCTTGTTGACAAATTAAATATATGCTGCAAATTAGAGCATATATGTGTTCTTAAAGCAGAAAACTGCAGTTAAGCCAGTGTCTTCTTTGTGCTGCTTGCTACTTGCCTGATGATAAAATTAAGTACTCCTTAGGGAAAACTGTCTATTTAAAAAGTGTGGGAATTTAAAACATGTGGGAAAACAGGACTGTGACTCTGATTTTGAGAAGTGGCTTTTCTCATCCAAATAACTGTTTATTCCACCGATGTCACTTAGATGACAGACCACACTCTGTAGTCACAAAGCTGATAACTATTGCCTTC
Source organism: Dendrocincla tyrannina (assembly GCA_035047865.1). Lineage (NCBI taxonomy): Eukaryota > Metazoa > Chordata > Aves > Passeriformes > Dendrocolaptidae > Dendrocincla > Dendrocincla tyrannina. The sequence continues at coordinate 85,719,503 of JAWWMP010000081.1, read as the reverse complement.
ACGTACTACATTTCTAACAAACTAAAGTTATTTCTTATCATTAATTTCTATTCTCTTGCGTTTTTATAGAGACTGTAGTCCAGCAAAAGCTGATGAAGAGTCAGTTTTCCCCATTAAAACACTGGGGATTTATTATTTTATGCTTTTATTTGCACTTAGGCAGCATGACATTTTGATGCAAAGGCTCTATGTCATTTTGATGCATTGCATACTTCTGTACAGCCAATAGCTGTAGTCCTGTCTCAGACACTCCACTGTTTCTCCCCTCTTCAAAGAATAACAAAACAGTGGGGTGAGAGAGATCACCACGAGACAGCCCTTGACTAGAGTTACACAAAAAGCAAACCAAGCCTAAAAAATACAGAAAATTTTCCAGTGGAAAATGCGTTAAAAGCAGAGATATTTCATGTTCATTGTCAAAAATTACCAGGTCAAAATATTAATTTTGATTTTTTTTTTCAGATTTTTATTCAGTTGAGGAATGCATTTGCATGGCATTATGGGCATTTTCAGGAAGGGAATTTTTATATAAATTAATTTGGTATCATTTAAACTAAGAGCTAAAAAAACTGCTGTCAAAATGAAACATTCTGGCCTTATGCAATGACCTGACGCTAAGGACCTGGCTAGTCAGAGTTATTTCTATTTAAAACAAGACCTAGAGTGTTTTCTTCCCTATTCTACATCAGAATGAAATGCATGTCTCTCAGGACAGCTGCAGCTCTGTGCTGGACCTGGTGTTGTTTGACAATGCCATAAGAGCCCTGGTCTTAAATTGCTAATCCCTGCTATGAGGTGATCTCAAACCCCAGGAAGGGCACAGCCTAACAGAGCACTCTGGAAACTCCCAGCACAGGAAGGGCGGGCAGCACCCCAGGGGAACCCACGGCAATAGAAAATCATTAATACAGTGTTTGGGCACCTCCCGAGCAAGAGGTGCCACGCCAAGTACCCACTCACCTCCAGCATAACCACGCATATCTGTTTCACACACTGGATGATGGCGTCGGGAGTGCCCGAGATTGTCACCGCACGCTCCGTCGAGTTTGGCAGCATGTCCCCTGCCACCTGCACCTGCGCCCCTGTGGACTGGGGCAGAGACAAAGCAAAGGGACTGTCACCCCTGGGCAGGCAATGACACCTCTCCAAACACGGCCATTCACTGATGCACCTCCAAACTTTTTGTCTTTTCTCTGCTGGACATGTGGTAGAGCACGTATGTAAACTCAGCCCCAGACAGGGCAACTGGGGTCTGGCAGGACATGGATTTGCCTGTTCAAGCCAATTTGCCAGCACTGCCATCCTAGGAAGATTAGTCCTCAGCAGCTGTTCGTGAGTCAAACTGTGACCTGAATTTCAGGAGAAGTCTTTTAACCCTCTCAAAGACAGTTGTAGTATTGACTAAAAACTGAAAAAGGTGAAATGAAGTACTCTTCAATAATAAAAAAATACCAATAAGTGAAGAAGGTTGGCTAATCAAATGAGTTGCAGATAAATGGCTCTTTTAATCTATTGATGGCTTACTTGTGTTTCCTGTTGAAATTTGAGGCTGTCTTACACTATATTTCACGATGGGTCAGAACCACTTCTAAATTATAATGAGTGTTGATTAAATATATGCATATCATCAACTTTTAGCTCATTAATGAACCCAAGGAGGTAATGAGCCACTTTTGTGGTTTTCTATTTTCTTTAATTTGATCTTGGCATTAACATATGTTAGTTAACTGAAAAAAAAAGCACCCAAAGAAGAAACACAGGAGGCCAAGACAAGCCCTGACATTATTTCACAAACATGCAAGACCTTTTCAGTCAGTAGAGAAAACGCCAGACATTTGATATTGACTAAGCTCTTCCCCATATTGAGAAAAAAGATCTATTCCTGACTATTATTGCAATCAGTATTTGGGACTGTTAAAGAAAAATATTTTCAGTAATCACTGACTTTGTGTCAGTCAGCAAGGAGTTAATTTGTTTTCCTGCTGGTTACACACAACACATGTTATTCTTCTTTCCAAAGACTGATTAAAATACTGATTGCATCTTCTGTTCGCTAGTGATGTTTAAGGCCAGAATATCAATTCCTTGCTGTATAACAGGCTTTGGAATTTTGCCATAATTTGATCAATCACTCATGCTTTTCTTTTCTTTTTCTTTTCCTTTTTGCAATCTTATCTTGAAAACGGTACTGCAACCCTACATGTTGTTTTTGTGTGCATGACTGAACACAAAAGACTATCCCTTGTGCAAGTGCCACTCGAAGTGTTGTGCGGTAATGAAATTAGACCACATCTTGGGCTGGAAGCTCCTTTTTTTTGTTTGATTGTATTTATTTTTTCACGTACATTTCTGGGCATCTGTGCATCTAGCACAAAAGACTGCCAAAATACCAGAGTAATTTATGCATTGTTTCCAGTGGCAATCTTGTTTATTCTTTGACTTTGGTCATACGCAAGCAATGAAAAAATGAGTAATATTTTGTCCATTATGCTTAAGAAAATGTGCAGTGTGACTTCTTGCTACATTAGCCTTATCAAAACACCTATTTGATGAAACACTATCCTTTTACTTCCTTCTTCTAGGCTATAGATAATTGCCTCTGAAACTGTGCTCACCAGGATAATCACTTCATCATTTAATTTAACCAACAGACCAATCTCACCTTTAAAATCCTATGTCCTAAATACATTCTGTCAGTGCTCTGAATGGAGATACCCATGTTTAAAATAAAATCCAACATATCTTCAGCTGCAAAACCCAGAGCTAAGTACTCATTAGCACACAGTTCACACTCATGCCTGCTCCAATTTTAATACAACCAAGAAATTGATGTAAAAGCTCCATAAAACCTACTGTCTTGTAACGTGCATTTTAGATAAAAAAGGAAGTTTCAACTTGGTAGAACATGTCAAAAGCTTTTGTTTTGACACAGGCAAATTAAAAAAAAAAGGATCAATATGCTATCTTAATATTCAACAATTCACCCTGTTAGATGGAATACGAATTTAGTTCGAATACTGTCACTTCCTCTGGAATAATAATCCACTTTTCTAAAAAGTCCTAGTCAGATTTTCTCTACATAACTAAACCTGTAGCTAAATTGCTTGTATGGCTGATTACAAACACCGAATCCGTGGCTTGGTATGTGCCATATTGTTACAGTCATGCTCAGAAGAATTAAAACTGGCACAGTGTGATAGTTTTTGCAGTTTTTGGTTAGAAGAAGAAGTGGTTGCTAGAACTTTAAATGAACACCTTAGCTAAAGTCTGGATAAAAAAAAAAATAATCAGTATGTGTTTGGAATACATGAAATCAGTTCACCTGTGGCACACTGGCATTAGGGAGAAACGGGAAGGGAGCATGAAAATCACATTTTTCTAAAAACTGGTTCTACTAACCTGGACTTCCCAGTGCTACCTGGGCCTTTCTCTGTCTGCAAGGGTGGTAACTAATTTGGAAATGGCTGCAACTCTCTGACTTGCGATAACCTGAGTATTGCTGGGGAGGGGCCTGTGCCTGAAGAGAAACTTGAAGAGCCATATCTGTCACTGTTGCTTTGCTTAATTGTGCATCAAAGACTTTACATATTGTAAAGCTGTTTCTCTATTTTACACATGGCTCTTTAGTGTCAAGGAAAGTACAAGGAAAGATTGCTTCTCCGACAGCAAGGCTTCTCCATGTTTTTCACTCAGAACATGCTCATGCTGGTGTGATGAGTGAAGTGCAGTGGACTGCAGTAGGATGCTGAGCTAGCCAGTGTCCCCAGCAAACATCCCAACACTTACTTACCTCCCTGATTTCTTTGATTTTGGAACCTCCTTTTCCTATAAGGGATCCACACTGACTTGCTGGGACGACGAGCCGCAGTGTTACAGGCGGTTTGCTTGTCACTGTGCTGTTTGTCATTGAAGCGTTTATGTCCTGTAATCACAATGGCAGAGAGTATTAGCAGGGGATTTGTCATTCCTAGTAAGCACTGAAGGGCTCAGAGAAAATGCCCTGGCTGTTCATGGAGACTTGGGGACTGTGCAACCAGTCACAGTTTGTTTGGGGGTAGGTAAAGCCACCGGCCCTGCTGGTGATACACCGTAAGCACGAACTGCATAAATGGCTTGTGCCAGAGGAACCCTCCAGCTCTTTGGCATTGCAGGACCAGAGAGCAGGACTGGGAGGAGGAGGTGGTATCTGCCATTAACCCAGTCAAAACAGATGGAAAAGGCCAAGAAGCTTTTGTGTTCATAGGCTTCCAAGTCCTGCTCTCTTTTTCACCACCTCAATTAGAACATTTATCCTACATGGTATGTCTTTACATTTCACACTATTTCTTCTCAGATTTGATACAAAGGAGAAAGGCTAAAAAAGGGAATGACAGTGAAACTGTGAATAATCCAAAGCAGAGAAAATCGTGTTAGTTTGACAAATATTTTGCTGACCCCTAGATATAATTTCTTTTTCGTAGCAGTGTAGTGCTACCCAATTTCAAAATGTTTTCCATTATGGCTATGTAACCAGAGTACAAAGAGCTCAGCAGAACAGCAATTGCCTGTATCCAGGTAATGTAACCTATATCTGTGTATCTCATTATCCAATGAGACTACACTGTATGTTCTCAAGAGCATCTCAATATACTACTTGCTGCAAGGTTTGAATTGCTTTAAACATATTTGGTTTGCTCAAAATCTTCTAGGCAGGACAAAACAATCCCTCTAAAGGCTTCATCACAGAGGAAAAGATAAAGCTTATATTCACACTGATGGATGGGATACTGTTAAGGGAACTTAGGATCACAGAAATGAAAAGCTACAAGCTACATGGCACCTGCCCAACAACTCATAAGAATCTGAATGTGTTTTCATAACAGTACCTATGAGCTGGAAAGACTGTTTCATCCATCTGTGAGGTGGCATGGCACAACTATTATAACCTTCACAAAAGTGGTACCCAAAAGATTAGGACAGGAATGACAAAACATGCTTTTTGTATTCATTTAACTCATTTATGATGCAACAAGAGTTCCAGCAGGCAGAACTGATATGATTCCCTACATTCTCACTTATCAAGACTATCACTTGTTTAAAAAAAAAAAAGTGCCTATACTGTGCAATCAGGACCCCAAATTAAAAAAAACAAACCAAAAAACACCCAAAAAACTAGTTAGTACTTCAAGCAACTGTGCACATCTCACTGAACTGGTGTGGGAGCCCAGTATCACCAGCACTGATCCCTACTATCTCCCCAGTTCTGATGGCAGCATTCTTCTGTCCAAGAAATGGCTTGGTATGACCTTGCTTAGCTTCAAAAAGAAGAAAAAAATCTTACAGGGAATGAAGCTCTGCTGCATGTGACAAGACAGCTACCAAATCATTCGTCTGCCAGCCAGCAGTAACTCACATTTTGTTTAGTGCCTGTGTCAGTGAGAGATTGCACTCCAAAATAAAGTGAGAGTGGTAACAGAATTTTGCAGCACCCATGTATCTGAAATAAAAGCCAAGTCATGCCAATTTTTCAGCTGGAATATGCCATCTCACTATATCATATTTGTGTCAGGTGCAGGCACATGATCATCCAGATGTAGGTAAATAATCTTCTTCAGCCACACAACACGACCCTGATAATGTCTCCTACTCCCACATCATGTGTTGCCTGGCCTCAAAGCCTTCACTGCACTTGCTGCTTTCGAAAGCACTTTGCCAAAACTGAAAACCACTACTCTCTTATTTTGTCCTCGTCATTTAAAAGGAGCAAAATCTAAATACACTGCTCAGCAGTGTGGGGTGCATAAAGGAGTTATTCCAGCTTCAAAACGTGACAAAAGAGAAATGATCAGAAAAAAATCCCCTTCCAAACGGAAGGCTCCCAAGTAAGGCTCTTTCTGTGGCACTGCATCCATTGCCTCAGGGCTCTGTCAGACACTAGAGCTGCACCTTGCATGGCTTCTGCCTGCTTGGTGGGCTGCTCCTCAGCCAGGACAGGCTGACTGGGAGCCTGGAAGTGCTGGGAGCTCTAGCTCAGTTGTACCTGCTGATTATTCCATTCCAGTGCTTAACTACCAAGTGCTTCCAGTGGATTATACACTTACAAGCAAAGCTAGAGCTGCCCCACTCACCAGTGAAGTTACAGATGCATTTCTCAGGTCTCAGCCTCTAGTCTAGAAAAGACTACTCTAAAATGTCCTCTCTTGCAATTCTAGTGGTCTGCCTGGTTTAGTGCCATGTTTTTAACAACCCTTTTTTCCCCTCTGCAGTGAATACTTTAGTTATTTATGTAATTACCTACCTAGCTTGTAAATTCATCATAAGACTGCTAGAAAACCAACTTTTATTAGGAAGGTTGTCAAAACAGAGTGATATAAGGCTGCAGAGCAACCACAATGAGAACACCACACTTTATTTTTTTTTCTATCTGACACATATTGAGATTTTACTAACAGTAGAAATGCATTTCAAGGCTTTCATGTATTCCTAGGCCTGCTTAGACCCAGGTATACAGCTGTAGGGTTGAAATTAAGGGTTCAAGGACTTCATGTCAAAATGCTTCATACGGGCATGCACAACAAATACAAAAAAAATCCCTCAAAGCAGCAGTCTCACACATGCATCTTTTTTTCTCTGTTTGAATGTAGCTGCAATAGCCAGTAATGGACTGATTTTTTCAAATGGCTGAAGAAATCTCCAACAAAAAGATATGCATGTAAAATAGCATTTGGTAACTAGCTTATTTGTAATTCCTGAAACAGTACTTTATTTTGCCTCCAGAGAGTCACAGTTACCTCATTTTATTGACAGGAAAATTTACAGGAAACCTAAGTGATTATATGAGACATATTTCCTTACTGTTGTTCTTTTAAATATACCGCAAACCAATTATGTTAAAACCAAATACAGATATTTCAGAACATATAATGGCAGTATTTGATTTGCAGGGAGTGCCAATACTCCTTTGCTAATACTCATATTAAGAGTCCAGACCACCCTCTAAAATCTGCAAGTGCAAATATGCATAAAATCTATCCAGATGCCTGAATTTCAAATTTCTTTTCCTCTTGCTAGCTACAGCACTTTCAAAGACTTACATTGTGGTGGGCTGGGGATGTGATGCTGTGCAGTGTTTGATGTTCCTTATGAAAAATGCAGCATTATTTCCACTGGGTACTCATTTTGGTGGGAACTGGCACAGATTATCTGTGCTAATGACTCCCTCAGCATTTTTCAGGATAAGGCCTGATGCAGAACATGTTTTCTGTGTACAGAGCAGAGAGACTGCTCTCTCTAGGACTCTGTGGACTGGTGGGTATGGTACTGTACACAGTGCTACCTCTTAAGCCAAGGGAAACAGGGATTGATCCAAGATGGGTAGGAGACAAAAGATGAGAAAGCGATGACAACAGGTGGTATTAAAACTGAGTTAAACAGAACTACTTATATGGTTCTGTAGGATTCAGCCTCAAAATCGTTATTATTGCATTAATAACAGGCAAGAAAAAATTATTAGCATTCTTATAAAATGCACCATATCACAAACCCAAGATACTTTATCAACATGTTGGAAGACTGGAATATCACACAGGAAGATTTGAAAAATCATAAAGGTTTGAAGAAATATAAATGGGATTAACATTTGCAGTATATAAAAAAAAAGGTCATTTGTCTGGGGGCTGACAGGAATGTTTGCCAAGACTGAAGAGGTGAAAACACCTGAGCAGGAGCTGGGGATACCCATCAGGCACTGCATGGCTGCATGCAAAACATTATGCTAGGAGGAGGTGAGGCATTTCCAGCAGTGGTAGGGATGTGCCAGCATGATAACTAGGACAGGGGACTGTTAGTGCCATTAAATGAGCCTCTGTGGAACTTCATTTGCAACCTGTCCACAATTAACACACACATTTAACACAAACTGTAACTGGAAAAAGGCAGAGTGGGACTAGTAGAGCCACGAAAGGGGTGGGGAACGCATCCTGAGAAAGACTGTGTTTGGATCACTTACTCTGGCAAAAGCAAGGGTGTGAGGGGATAAATCAGTTTCTAAAAATACCTCTAGGCGGGAAATCCTCAAGGATGGAAAGGCAAGAATTATTTAAACTTATTATTATTTCAGTGCTGGCACAGAAAACAAGCTGCATAAACTGTTCATGAATAAATTCAGGTGAGGAGTGAAAAGGTGCCAAATTATGATCCGGAAGTTGTGGCTCCAGGATAAGAAATTAAAAGAATTCTAACTAGTTTTTGATAATGATGTGATTGCAAGTTGCAAAACATATGGCTTTTGCTAGAAGACAGCTGCATCTGATGACCTGTGAGCTCTCTTCTAGTCCTGTTGGTCGAAACATGAGCAACCACCACGAGTAAATAAAGGCACACAGTGTCATTTTTCATCAATGTCAGCATCTCACAGTGCTATGGAGAGATGTGGAGACTAGCCTCACTGACTTCGAGAAAAAGTACTCTTAAGAAAGGGATTAACACCCCTCTACTTTAATCCTTTCTGGAGAGACACAGCCTCTTCCTTCTGGTGCAGATGATTCAGTCCACCTGTCTGCAGGCTCTTCCTTCAGGAAAAGGTGAACTGCTTTCTGCAAGGACATCTGTCTCTCCAGAAAGGACAAGAGAGATGCCTGGACCAATCATATAATTTTCAAAAGTAGAGGGAATTAAATTCTCTCCCGAGGGTCCAGGGTTCATGTTCTGCACTCTGTTGCCTCTTCTGTGAGGTTTTCCATTAAAGTGGTGACCATATGTAATTGTAGTTGGTCCATGAAACTGAAGGAGATCCCAGCACTTTAGGTACATATCTGCACAGAACAGTTACTCTACAGTGAATTGAGTTCTTGCCTTACTTAGTCTTAATGCCTTCATTTTAATTGATTTTAAAAGCCAAGCTTTAAATATGGTAATTGGTAATCATATAGTTTGTTTTAAAATAAAAATTTTCTAGTTAAATGAGTTATATATTCATTTTGACATATATAAAATTTACATCAATACCAACTGGGTTCATATAAAACAGTTAAAAGTTAGGCAATTATTCTTTTCAAATCAAACCCACAATGGGACTAGAATTTTTCCAAGACATTTTTCCTACCATTAGCGCACATTACTAGAAGCAATTGCTGCTCCCTGAAGCCTCCAGAAAGCAAAAGAAATGATCAAACAGCTTGTAAATTGACCTATTATTTTTCTTCAGCACTGCTGCCAAAAGCATTTATAAAAATACAACCACTTTCATTGCTATTAAATAGAACATTAAACAAATCCTATTTAACATTAAAGCAAACATGAGAAAATTCAAGCAATGTTTGTATTTCAACTTGTGAGGAAAAAAAACCTTGTACTTTATTTGCTTACCTCTTCAAATTTTAGTGCAATCATAGAAAAAGCTTTAAAAATTGCATCTGTTGGGCCTGTTATTGTCACAATTCTCTCTGGACAAGTGCCTTCTGAAATATTGATTCGAGCACCACTCTGTCAAAAAGAACAAATATTTTTCAAAGTTATACTTCCCAGACAGCAAACTAAGCAGGATTAGGAATATAGTTTGGGAAAGAATATCTTGAGACATCTAATTCCCTACCCTACAACTGCAGCCCCAACATCATATAATTTCAGCATAAACTGATCACATTCCAAAAATTCATCTAACTGCGGGAAGCCGGATTCTGTCAGAGTAAATACTACACAGCCTTCTCTGCAGTATGCAAATCACACCTCTGCAACTCAAAGTTGCAAATGATTGCATAATCAAGTCTCTTCCCTCCCCTCTTGCAGGATTAACTATAAGCAGGACTGGAGCTGCAGAATTTAAGACAAGGTGATAGTCTCCAGGAAGCATCAACATTGCCCAGGAATGATGTACCTCTCTGGTTTGGAGCCTCTAAGACAGTGCTTGACCTGTCTAGCTGGGGCACTGCTTTGCATTATGGAGAAGGCTCCTTAGAGATGTGTCTCACAGGAAGGCAGTCCATTGATATGCACTGAACAACCCTTTAAAGGAGTAGTGATAGGACAGGAAACAATAACAGCATTGTCTCTGTAAGGCAAGGAGCCCGTTGGATGGAGTTAGAAAACTGTAAGCCTTGGAGACAAGCCAGGATGGCTCTCAGGTATACTCAGCCCTCTTTATGCCACTGTGGCAGTGCAGAGAAAACCCATAAAACAGGGGGTTTTATATATTTATATTTTTATATATTGTAAATATATATATATATTTAAGAGATCTTGGTGTAGATAATGATCAAATCCAGTTCAGGTAAGACCCACTCTACCAGTTCCCTGAGGTTTCAGGCATGGCAATACATTAATGCAGCCTAGCAAGTCACTGGAGCCTCAAATCATCCACAGGCACTGACCTTGGGGATCAGGGCCTGAAGCAAACGGGAGACAACCTGGGTTAATGTGGCCCTTTGCCTCCAGGGTACCCACGCAGCACCTGATGTGCTCTGTGTCCCAGCTCTTACTCCCATGCACACTGCTTCTCTACAGTGAGAGACCCTACTTCCCCACTGACAGCACCCACACACAACAAGAAAAAAACAAAGCCCAACACTATTGATAGAAAAATCTTGCTGCCACAGACCTGGGCATAGAAATGAGGTTGCTGTACTTTTCTTTAGGCCCAGAGTTGTCTCTGAATTTCCCCAATGACAGAGGAAGACAGAGTTACATTTCATACCATAAAGATGGCATGTAACGTGCCGCATCTGTCAGGCAAGTCAGAATAAAGGTTGCATTTTGCTTTTAAAAAAATACTGAAGAAGGTAGTCATTTAAAGGGGGATCAAGTTATAATCACGTGGAGACACAGCCTCTTAGTCCTGTGCTGATATAAAGATGCACATAATGCCTTTATTTTATAAAAACATGCAAACAACTACAGTGTCATTTGACCACAGGTACACAACAGCAGGTTTCCAAGACTGAAAGAACATTTGATATTTAAAAAGACAAACCAAGGATCCTAACTCTTCTCTAAGATGTTTAACTCAGAAGTCAGGAGTGCTCTCCAATAATGGCTTCCCTTCTGTGCGTGCAATTTATATCCAAAGATATTTGCTCATGATCATGATTAATAATTAAACTAAAATGTGTTTAATCAACTGGCAGGATTACCTAGTATACTGGAAACATTTTTTCTTACCTTTCTTTTAAGTCTTAGCAAATGTACCTATGTGTGAAACATGGGTGAAAGCTCTATTCATCGAAAAAGTAGCTCTGACAATCAGTCTGACAATGAAATCTCTATTGTGTATATTTAAAAATGGATGTCTGCAATTATCTTTACTAAAATACTTTGACATTTTCCTGCCATGGACCTTCTATCAGTGTATAAAACAGCAAAGCAGCTGATGTGGTAATGTACTGCAGCTTTACTAGAACTAAACTGACTTTTCTTGAGGCATCCTCTATACACTGCACTCCTAAAGTTTTAAACAATAAGATTTAGTCTTCTGACTTCTACTTTTAACAGTAGCTTCAAAGACGAAAAATGACACCCATCTCTAGGTACGATGTGCTGCCTTGCAGACCAGTGTGGGTCTGTAATCTCCACCTGAGCACACTCCTCTAAAGCCAGGGAAAGGCATTCCTCTGTGGCAGGGAAAGAAGCCTGTGTACGCTGAGGTTTGTGCAGTGCCCTGTTAATCTTTTTGTGTCTACAACCTTTTCAGGGGATGAGAATGGCAGGTGTGCAGGTCTACCCTGCCCACACCCTATTCACAGCTGCAAAACGAGGAACAGTCAAGGCTTTGCTAAGACATGGCAAAGGGATGCTTTGGCTTGCACAAGTCTGGCTCCAGCTCTGCAAAGCTTGTGTCTATCTTCAAACTTGATGTGCATCAATCTAATGCTTGCTTTCAGATTTTTGGAAACTCTCTAGGAGGAGGCCAAGCCACATGCAGGGTGGATGTTGGTATGTTAACATAAGATACAGTGGGTTTGAAGCACAGAATCATGCTGGTAAGCTGCATCTGAGATAAGACAGAAGCAGGCATATCGCTATGGGAATGAAAGACTCCAGACTGCTGCGGCGATAAGGAGGTTACATTAACAACAATGTTTAATTTAGGCCAACATATTTATACGCTGCCGCTTGCAAAGAATGGTGATGTTAAATTAACTGCCCACTTGATGGCAGCATCGGGCTGCACATGCTGAGTTCCCCGGTCCCTGAGCTGGAAAGAAAGGCAAGTGAAGACATCAAGGCTTGTCTTACCTCCTCCCTCATCTTCTTCACTGTCTCACCTTTCTGTTAAAGAAACAGAAAAAAAAAGGTTAGCCTGGGCTAAGATAAAGAACTGCTATGCAAAATTTTGACATGAATATAAATAAAGTAATTTTCTGACCTTTCCGATAATGCTTCCAACCTCCTGAAACAGAAAAAAAGGACACTATGAATCATACAATTTGCTGTAGAAGAGCATTTGTGCTGTTTCTAAGCTATTTCGCTGTCACTTATTTCAAACCTTCAGTGTGAAGCATAGGCCCTTCCATTGTTGCTGTATACAAATATGCCAGATCAGATATAAAGGGGTAGACTAGAAATGAAGCTTTGCAGACACCTGACTGTGCAAGAAAAACACCTTTAAGAGAAACCAATCTTGTGGTTACAGATCAATCCCGCTACTATAAACACAGACAAATCCCTACCAGGGAATGAAAAGTTAAGAAATAACTGAACCACACGATCTACTTGAGAAAATGAGGTGTAATACAACTATCAAAATAATTGCTGGTTTCTCCAAGGGCAGGCATTTACCCCCTTTACACCATGTAATAGCTAGAGCTGAATTTCCATGCTACCAAGTGTTATTGTGTAAACACCTGGTGGCCTGTCTTAATCTCCCTATTAAGCACTTACAGAACAATAACTGCTAATCACTTTTGAGGGATTTGGGAGTTGCTAATAGGCTCCCACAATTTTCCATGAAGGGAAAGAAAATACTGAGAAACGTGGCTGTGAACATACAATAGGAGAACTGTGTGGCAGTTCTGGCAACATCCCCAGGGTTAAAAGCTTCATGAATTAAACCAACAGGTAGCAAAAATGAAACTATTAACTCTAAAAGGAATAGTATGGACAGTTACTTAAGTGGGTTTCATCCTAAAGAACAGTCCAAACTGTAGGATTTTAGCAATCGTCCTCCACTGCTCTATTCAGTGTTGGACTAGGGATAAAGTGGTACTAAACTCACCTGCAGTGACCTTAATAGTTATGTTTCACCAGTTGTTTACAAGCTCCTGCCATGCAATTGTTTGTGCTTGCAACTTGTTACACTCTTCTCACGAGATGTAAGGACTTCAGTCAGAAGTTACCTATCTCAATGAGGAACTTTGACACACGGTTCCTTTGTGCTCTAACACCAGACTTCAGGGAACAGTCAATACACTGCTGGACAAGGCTGCTATCTGGAGTCACCCAGACAGGCTGAAGAAATAGGCTGAGAGAAACCTCAGGGAGCAGAAAAAAGTCAAATGTAAAGTCCCATGTCCAGGATGGAAAAAGCTCGTGAAGCAAGAGAAGCTGGGCAAAAACTTGCTACCTGAAAACTGACTTTGCAGAAAAAGTCTCAAGAGTCCCAGTGCACACACCTAACCTGAGTACATGAGTGCATCAGCAGCGCAGCCCTAATCAAAGACTGGACTGTATCAGCAAGGAGTGTAAGCACAGCAGGCTGAGGCAAATGATTCTTCTTGTGTTTGTGAGACCATGCCTAGAGGATTGTGTACTTCGGGCTCCTAGGACTAGACAGAAAAGGACATACTGAGGTGAATCCAATGCAGGGCCACCAAGCTGGACAGGGGACTGGAGCACAGGACACATGAGGAGAGGCTGAGAGAACAGCATTTGGTCTTAAGAAGACTCGAGGGAGAAGTCTCACTGTGACGCACAATAAGGAAAACATGCTACAACACCAAATTCCTACTCAATATGAGAAAAAAACTTTTTACCCTGGGGATGGCTAAACATTGAAACAGGTACCCAGAGAAGGTGTGGAATCCTCATCCTTGAAGGTATCTGAACCCAGCTTGGGCAAGGCCATAAGTAACCTGCTTCAATGGGAATCTGCTTGATTCGGGTTGTCAGACTGGAGACCTTTGGGGGTCCCTTCCAACCTTCATGGGTCTGTGATTCCTCAATCACGGCCTTATACCCACTGAAGTTAGTGCCTTATTAGCCAAAAAGTTCCTCAATCCAGTGAAGTCCCTTTTCAGATTTATTTTCAAGCTTTACGTTTTCTGTTTCCCACTTCCCTTTTTTATTTCTCTTCCAACTGCTCCTCCAAGATGGCATTCTGCTCTCTTACACACACTGGTCCAACAGGCACTGCAAATCTTCCAGAAGTATCTGCTTTGCAAACCTATAATTCTGCAGGCTGATGTACACTAGATCTTTACAGGTTACATAGCTGTGAGTGTTCTTGCTAAAGCTTCCTGTGTCCATCTGAGACTGTGAGACATCTGTACATACAATACAAAGAAGCAGCTCTGTGAGAATGGGAATGAACGAAGCAGACTCCCTGCAGTTTGTCTTGTTACCAAATTATCTTGTCTCTTAATATGTGGGTTTAGGTCACACCTTTTCTTATGGCTGAGACAGCTGTACCAGCATGCTGTGTAGGCTCTAAAATGAGATTCAGTTTTTTTGTTAACAGTGACACAAACCTGGGACACCCATTCCCCAAAATTTTTAAGATCTCACTATTTTTTTCTTATTATTCTTCTTATTATTTATTATTATTCTTACTATTTTCTTTTTCACTGTAACTCTGCCAATCTGCCTATAATTGTTGAATGGGCTTAAACAACACAGGGAGTAAGGCTCTCAGGGATGACAAGCCTTGGGAACTTCCAGTGTCTGGTAGTTCCTATTTACCCACCCACTTAGCATGTTCAGCAATTTTACCTTGAAAACTTTTCCCTTTCTCTCAGTCCCAGCTTTCAGAAATGATTACTTTCATAAAACAGATTCTTAGGAGGTGGAGGGATCTTTTGCTAGAGGTGAGTGTACTGAGTTTCAGTAGCTGTGGGCAAGCGACTGTATTTTAGTTTCAATAGAATCTGTAGGTCTGGCCTTGAACCTGAAAGGCTCTGTCAGTACAAACTTAGTACGAAATCTGTCCCAATCCATTTGATCATCTTGGGTCTTAATGCTGTTCCTTCAGAAATGTATGGATAGGTCATGGCTAATAAATACAAAGATATCTTCCTTGGAAATAGAAAAACATACTTCTCCTTAGAAACAGAAAAGCAATATACTATTTGCAGCACTAGTAAAAAAGATGGTCCCTTTCCAACAAGGACATTAGGAGTACTTAAACAAGCAAAGTAGAGCATAAAATATTGGGATTCTCAAGCTGCCTGTTCCACTGAAGTCTGTGGAAGTTTTGCTATGGATTTCAGTGGGGACAGGAATTCTACCTGACTGATCATCAGCTTGCTATTTATTAACAAAGTGTATAAGCTGCTGAAGGACTGAGTAAATGAACAGTGTGCATCCCACTGAGAAAAAATATCTCAATAAGACTGGTGACCAGTTCCTTGGAACATGCTAGCAAATGTCACTGTAATCCTGTGAAGTACTTTAAACCTTCTCCTCCTCAAAGGGCGACTTTAGAGCTTATTCTTTAAGCAGGCAATTTCAAAACATCCAAGCAAATGCCACCTCACCCTCTACACTGGAAGCTGGGATTCTACTTGCCAGTGTGGGGTAAGGTCACAAGAGGCAGAGAGAAGCACTAACTTTACATGGACATTCCTAACTTTTTCAGAATTTTGATCCATACAAATTACTAAAAAAAATAAAAAAAAAGGCAGAATGGCTTGAAAAGGGTGGCTTCAGACTTTTCTGAGGCCTCAGCTGTTTCTAGGAAAGCTCCTAGAAAGTACTGGTGACAACGGATCATGTCTTAAATTATGATACGAAAACTACTTCAGCCACAGATCAAAACACTCCTTACACGTCCCTCTTCAAACTACCAAAGCTACTTCATCAAATGTTTCTTTTTACAGTCCAATATTTGTTTCATACTTCTTATATCACCTTGAAATAAGTTTACTGCTAAATGAGATATCTGACACCATTTTTATGACACTCAAGTTTTATCAATATTTCTAGCCGAGGTTATTTTGAGGGCTTTACCTTCTTTAGAAAATGTTTCTAAATCTGCCAGACACCGATGTGCTGTAGTTAACTGCAGAAGATGTATGTCACCTACACTGATTCATTACAAGCAAGTCAGGCACTCAGCCTTCTCTGCAGCTCAGGATGAGAGAGAACGGAGGATGTTTTGTTCCTATAGAAGGAGAGAAGAGGTGTACTCCCAAAGGTTTTGGCTTTCTTCACATGGAGCAGGAGCAGCCTAAACTGACACTAATATATGTGAAGTTTGGTGAGAGGAATCCTACTGCTGATGTCAAATTCAGCCTCTGTGCAGGTCAGAGAAGAGTTTGATTTAGCTGCACTAGCAAATAATGTCTCTTGGAATATACTAATAACTCCTCAACTGTTTGCTGTTTCCCAGTGGTCAGGGATATAAACTAACAGTAACTATTTATGATCAATTTCAGATTTGTTTATTGACTAACCATCTACATGAAAATATAGTGGAACAAGAAGTTACATGATAACAATCGCTGAGCTTCATATAATCACATTTTCAACAGCAGATCAAAAAGTAGCACACAAAAAGAAGTTGTAAAGGGGGGAACTAGAACTCATTTGGGAGGAAGACAGCTCCAAGCCAACCTGGCAGACTGATGTCAGAGCTAGAAGTACTACCCAGCCACCCTTCAGAATGTGTGCCACAGCAGCCATGCTGGACGAATGGGATGATTCCAAAAAGTTCCAAGTGTGTGCGTGTGCCTACATCCACTGATACATACACACACACACATGTATATTTGTACATTTGCCTGTACAGTCAATATAAACATGCAGGAAGGAAAATTGATGGTATCAATTTTCCTTCAAGAAATGACAGCAATTTGGGATGCTTATCCCGGATTCATCCAAGGGGCCTCAGTTTCAGATTGTGTCGAGTTCCCAGCGCAGGTAATGCCTTACAAAGGGCATTATCTCTTGGTGACAGCACCTCAAGCAGGACGGTCTCACACTTGTACTCTAAGAGTCCCTTTGGAAAACCCCAGGAAAATGTGAAATCCACATGCTGATTTCAGATAGCCTGAAAATAATTCTCAAACCCAGGGGAGTGAGTTGTCCCTATGATTTTGCACAGTATAATATTTCTAATTAAGTAAATAAAACAACAAGAGGTGAACTTCAACAACAAACACTGGGAAACTGCTCAGTGTCAATAAAGTGTATTGCTAGCCAACCAGCCAATTCATTGCAGATAACTTGAAGAAAAGCAACGCTAAAAACTGGGGACGATTTCTCTCATGCTGAAATGCAACATATAATATTATTTGGATAGCTTATTCACAAGAATGGGATGAATTTTGCTCTTAATGAACACTTGGGGAGTAGTGGGCCAATCGAAATGCAGAAAGCTATTTCTGCAGTTTTTGCATCATCTGTGGGGAAGGCAAGGCAGTACCAGCAGAACAAAAGGTGGCAGCAGAAAAGTCTGTGAGCCAGGGCTTTTGCAGGACTCTTCACAGTGACAACAACTAAACAAAGATATAAAACAGGCTGCAGAAGAAAGCTATTTCCTAATCAATTATTTGGCGTGTCCTTTGAATGACAAGAGAAAGAAATCAGTCATATGAAGAAAACAAATGGTTACAAACCTTGGTTTAAAGATTAACCTTTGATCTGTAAACATAAAGTGTGAAATTTCATAATTTTTTACAAGTGAGAGGTTAGTTTAATAATTTTTGTGTCCCAGAAAATCAAAACAAAACCAGGTAGCTGTTGCAGGACCATAGAAAAGCAGAGGCCTTGCTCTATTATCATGGGCATCCAGATTTTATTATCAGTGCTATGGAGCAAATGTAACAAAAGCTTCACAGGATCTCTGAGATAAAGCAACATCTAGAAGGAAAACATGTTTAAGAAGTAATATAGGACTATATACTTTCACTCCAAAGCATCTGCCATAGCACAGGCCCCATCCTAAAGCCTGCAATTCATTCAGACAATGCTCTGATTGTATACATTTACCTGCTTTCTACGAGCAAGGAAAAGGTAGAACCAGCAGGGCTGGAGTCTACAAAAAAAAAAAGCCTACAAGAAAAGTATTGGAAGGAAAGAAATACAGCCTTCCACGGTGGGGAAACACATCCGTCACAGGACAAGGAGGGGTCCTGGCAACAGCAAACGACAGCTGTTCTGATAAAAGCTTTCTAGACCCAGACCAGCTGTCTTTCTCCCATCCATAGAGAGGCATAACATAACTCTCTCTTCACCTTGTACTGAGGACAGAGTTGCCAATACTTGAATAACCTCATAAATACAGTTGCATGGAAGATCCCAGAAACATATTCCATGAAGACATTCTGAGCACTGTGTTTGCATGGAGCATGTGTGGCACCAGCATTTTTCAGACACTGGAAGAAAAGTCAGTTTTGGGAAACATGATGTAACGTGTCTACCTCAGGGAACAAATGGCTGCCTTGGATAAACTGAGAATCTGATTTGTGTTGTGGGATTACATAGGATTAGCCTCACTGACACGGGAGATCTCATGTTCCTAGGTGATGCTTCAGTAGCCACTGTCTGATGCTAACAGCCCTAATTTAGTAAGGCACTGCAGTACAAGCCCTTACTGAGACAGATCTTATGCTAACAAATGTGGTAGTGAATAAGGAAACCACAAATCATGGTCTTTCCGATGGAGATGCCAGTGTTATGCATCTTGAACGAGTCCATCTAGCATTTTTTGGACAGCTGTGCCAATGGCCATTTCTCACTTGCTTTTTGATAGCAGATGGGTAACAAGTTTACATTCAATTTCACATCGAAGCTCACAGCCTTCCCCCACAAAACAGAACCAAAACCCACTTCTGTCCCTTTGCTTGTCCCTGTAGCTGTGATGCTGAAGCAGCAGCACTACATAGTGCATGTGCCTTCTGCAGACTCAGTTCATTACAACAGTGGACTGATGAGGAGATTTTGTTTGATGTAAGTGGAAACATTCGGCTATGGAGATTGTTTTCAGGGACATACAGTGCCTAGAGGCTGGGGGAACAATCTCTCTCCTTTCTGTTGATTTTTAGGGTAGTGAGAGACTCAGTTGCTACTACAAACACCCTAAGAGGAGATCCATCTTGTGTTGTGTATTTGCATGCAGAGTTTTGTTCCATGAGTAGCCCTCTGAGGTATCACAGTAATGCAAGCAAACAAAACAAGAACTATAATAGCAATAGGCAGGACAGTCAATCCTCATAATACCCTCACAGTGTTCATGGAAACTGAAAAGAACAGAACAAACATTGGCTTGATTGGCATTTTACCGCTTGGATTGTATTACTGACAAGGTGATTCTTGAAGTTACTTTGTTGTATTCTGTGCTTTAATAAGCAAAAAATAAAAGAAAAAATGGGAAAGAAGGGCATTATCCTAACATGGGGAAAATTTATTTCTGTATTTGCTTTACAGTCTTTCAGAGAGGCAATTAAGAAGATATAAAAAAGTGGCCTCTAAAAGAAATCCCTGATGCTAAAACTGTGTTATCTGTACTGATGAAAACAGCAATTTTCTCCATGATTTTATTCTGTATTTGAGCTGTTAAGTGTGAGCAATCACTCAATGAGTCTAATTTTCTTTCTTTCTCTTGTAAAAAATTCTATATATAGCACCATAAAGTATCAACAATATGTCTGAAAGTCACAACTGAAGCTGGATCTATGTCCACTGTAACCAGTACTTCCAGTGCCACAAGTCTCCCACTGATCCTGCTGAAATCACTGGGAACTCAGATACCCTTAATTCCTCAAGGAATCTAAAATTAAGCTTACTGGAAGTTTAGTGCCTGCCTAAAACTCAAGGCACTCATGGGGTTTTGTCCAAAACCAAACATTTGACTGCAGGTACTTTTTCTAATTCACTGGTGTTCAATCTATGAGAAACATACTATTAACAAACTGTATCAGGGAAAAAAAAGCTCCACTCAGTCATCACATCTTTCCTCCGACAATGCCAATTATACAATCTAATAGTATATGTGCTACTCTTTCCCATACATGTTTAAAATTTCCATAGGAGGCTTAGAGAATGTCATGAAAATCTCAATACCAGGAATTTCTCCTGATATTCTCTTATTAGGATTTATTTTCAAAATCTTATTTTTAAATCTTATTTATAATCCCATTATTTCCAGCCACAAGCACTTGCAGCATTCAAAATAACTACGCTCCATTACACTCATATTTACTCTCAGTATTTATTCAGAGCATGTCTGAAGAAAGCTAGACAGTCTCCTCAGCCCCCTAAAACTTTTGTTATTTTTCTGTGAATTCCCAATCTGCTCAGTCTTCAACATCACTCACACATGTGGTGTCTGCTGCTGAGCACAGAACCGCAGGTGCGATTTTGCCAGAAGGACAGGAAGGTAATTACTGCCTCTTTGCCCCATGATGCACCAATGCTGTACATCCAGAATTGCATACACTTTGCAATAGATTTCGTCTCCAACTCATCATATCCCCAATGTGCCACTCTCTAGACACTGCCACATCTGATGCTTTTCAGCCTTTTATGCTTTCCAGATCTCCTTCTGTCACTGAACATGTATCTTTTAAATTACCTTCTCCATTTAATTGTCTCAACTCACCAATTTACACCTCTCAGTATTTGGCAAGAGTCCTGCTCCCCTGCCAGTTTTCCCTTCCCTCCTTCATCCTAACTGTAAATTATTTCCTTGTTCTTTCTAACCATCCAACTTCATTAATCCATTTTGTTTTTTATTTCTGAACTCCATTCCCTTTCTGTAAAAGATTCCTGAGGCTCCATACATTACTATATTCTACTTTGGTTTGTTACAGACTTCGCTGCACCTGGTATGGTTTCATCTAAGCACGTGTTCACATACTGCCTTCAGAAAAAATGCATTATTTCTTCTGCAGGCTTGTCCTGGAGAGAAGCAGAGACTCCTGGGCCACCACTATGAGATGGAGACCCAAGTGGATTTATGACCCTGCTGCCCTTTCTGTGCTGGCCCATTTGAACATCTTCTCTTGCTCCACCTCATGGACCTGGCTTTTAAATCTCCATTAAGCTACTTTCCTGAGATTTAAGATCTTTCTACCAGCCCAGTCTCTTACCATCCACATCTAAAATTAGCTTTTAATGGTGAGTCTCTAAGGTCTTAATCAGCCTGTTAACACTGGCTGTGTACAACAGCGAACCAGTCCAAAACCATGTAATGATTATCCACTATAGTCAAAGTAGGTGCTTTTTTAACAGTTACTTCTTTCTAGGCATGAACTGACCAAAATCAGAACAAGAGCACTGCAGATATCAAGTACTGAGGTATGTTGGCAGATACTTGTGGGCAAGGCTACAGTTTTCCACAGTCTTCCAACCTCATTACCTGTGGCAGTAAGCAAGGAAAAAGAATAGCCACAAGTTATGGGAATAGAAAATTCAGCAAAAGATGAGCAAGGAATGGTGAAACATGGAGCTCTACAACATGCAGAGAGATAAAAGAATTTTTATTTTGACAAAAATTTAAAAAAAGAAGAAAAAGATGCAGTTCTTTTGGGGCCTGAGCTCTGCCTCTCCATACAGAGGACTGTGATAACACGCACTCAATTTGTCTTCCTTAAATCCTTCAAAAACGTTGATCTGATCTGGGTAAATACTCCCACTCTTGCCTTTGCTGAAAGCAGAAATCTTGCAATCCCTGCAATATTCCAACCCAGCCTACTTTTGAAGTAGACAAAGATAATAAAGCATCCATATCCATTCACATCTCTGTCCTACACAGTGATTTTACTTATTTTACTTCAAGAAACAGCAGGAATTAGTTGGAAAATACAGAAGTAGGCAATGTAAACAGCTCCAATCCATATTCTCTGTTTTTCACTACTGAAAGGCATGAAACAGCTTTATTTCTTAACGTGGTGCATCTTTCTTGTTAATAAAAGATGAAAATAAAAATCTGCATTATTTAGTATACTCCATATATCCAACTTCTGCATGTCCTTCAAAAGGCTCTCCTGTTTCTGACCTCTCCGAAGCAGAATTCAGGTAACTCGGTCAAAAAAATCCTGAGCAGCAAAGGCTGCAGCGCCATGGCAGCTTTACAGGATGAAATCAGTTTTGCCTAACTTGTCCTTAGAAACCTTCAGTGACGGATGGCGCAGCGTGCCTGGGCAGCCTCCTCCCCTCCTCACACATCCGCACAACAAGTTTTTCCTAATCTTGCTTTTAAGATTTCCTGCAAACACAGACAGTTGCTCCTCTGTGGATGCAAAGAATGCTTGTGCACTGCCTTTGCAGCATTCTCCTGAAGGCCTGCCTGCCCTGCAATTCCTTGCAAGAAAATATTACAAATGTTTTCTGCTACTCCTGGTTTCTTTTCAGGGCTGTCACACCATCATAATTTTTTTACCAACCTAACATGGTGCAAGATGAAAATTAAGCCTTTCATCTTACATCATCACAAAACCTCTGAAGTCCCAGCTTAGGAGGACACCTTTCATATCACACCCTGGAAACACTGACATCACCCTGAGGCTGCCCTTTTATACCCTGCAGCAGTGGGTAGCTTTTTGCAGGGTCCACACAAGCCCTTTTTCCACTTCAACAGATAAAACAATTGCTGCCCTTCCTTGACACCACATTTTCTGACACGGGAATATCAAGGCTGTGCCTTGCCTCGTTGCCAGCCAGTGATCCCAAGCCTTGCTGTGCCACGGGTGAGTAGCTCAGCTGGTCCTCCCAGTGGCCATCCCAGCCTCTTCAGCTGCAGGCTGCACAAAGCCCTGCAGGAGCTCACCTGAACCTACAGCTCCTTCGTTCCCCAAAGCAAGATGAAGCAAAGACGCTGATGAGTCAGGTCCTACCTGAACTGGGGAGAGACTGGGTTCTCCCAGAGTTCAGGACTGTTCCCATTTGTTTTTCTTTCACCAGACAATAATGTCTTTAATCTTTGCTACTTATTTTGTTTGTTGTTGTCATTTTTTTATTCCCTGCCATCTTGCAGAGGTCTGTCCATTCATACAAATCATAATTTTCTTGTCTGCAGTTACAGAATTTACCTTAATTGCCTAATTAAGATGTCCATCCTTGACATAAAGCCTCTATATAAATCATGTTAAAAATGCACTCTGAAAATTTCCTAAGTCTGTAGGATTTACAGCTGAGGTAACTAAACAGATTATCACAAGTCACTTGGGCTGCTTTCAATCAAAATGAATGTAAATACCACAAAACAGATAGACCTTCTCTATGCAAAGGTAGACTGGTAATAAAGGTTTACAGACAGACAGTTAAAGTTAATGGGGAGACACCCTCATATTTATATGAAACACATCAATAAATAAGTGACTTTAAAATTAGCTTAATTCAAAAATAACCAAATCCAGTTTGCTACTGTTATTTTTA
Source organism: Dendrocincla tyrannina (assembly GCA_035047865.1). Lineage (NCBI taxonomy): Eukaryota > Metazoa > Chordata > Aves > Passeriformes > Dendrocolaptidae > Dendrocincla > Dendrocincla tyrannina. The sequence continues at coordinate 85,695,998 of JAWWMP010000081.1, read as the reverse complement.
AAAACCTTTTATTTCCCCTACTCCCTCTCAAGTTATGACCAGTTATTTACAGACCAAGCTCTGCTTCAGTTAATGGCTTTGTATAGAAATACTAATTAGAGATCAGCAATTTCCACTGATGTCATTACCTCAACAAATCTCCAGGAAGAGCCTAGAAACTTGTTTCTTCTTCTTTTTCAGAGGCACATAGAGCTTTTAGAGTGCCTTCTCACACTGAGTTCATATTGACTCAGACATCCTTCATTCCTCTGTATTATTATTTCTAAATTACAGAAATGACATCAAAGAAGCCTAAGGGTCTGACTTTTATCACCAAAATAAATTCTGATTTAATGTACTCTTTGCAATACTTAGGCACAATAGGATACATGATTAGAGCATAGTGGAGCTAGTGGTATACCCACCGTGCCTTGTTAACTGAGAATGCATGGTATAGTTCCAGTTAAAATTTGAACTTGGTAGCTTTTATGGGTTGGGGCTACATAGGCATTGAAGATTGGACATGTAACATCATTATTAAAAGTGGTTGAACACACTATCAGTGGTGTTTAACAGAGAAAATTAGCTTTATCAGACTTCATTTCTGATTTTAAAAAAGCTAATAATCCTAGCGCACAGTATAAGTAAAATGTCCTGAAAATGACAAACATGATTCTTAAAGCAGAGCTGTCTGACGGTGGTTAAAAAACCCCAAACAATACCACCTAAGCACATGGGAACTTGACTGTAACCAGTAGGGCTGCTTATACCCACTGGGATAAGTATGTGTTCAAATGTTTTAATGGACTGGGACCAGAATCCAACAGAATCAACCCCTAAGACCTAATTTTGAGCACAGGCACGTGTACAGATTTTAGGTGGGTTTTGTAAGAGAGAGCATTATTAAATTTGTTTGACAGATCCCTATTTAAGATGCAGATTTACACACCAGATGCCTGCCTGAAGCTGAATATTTCAGGGGAAAAAAATCAAACAAAATGGTTAGATCATTTCTGAGAAAAACATAATTTGATCTGACATAACCTAATTTCTGAGGTTTTTAATTTGCAAACTTGAGCTGTATCCCATCATATTTCTCCGTAAGTGAAATACAGAGGGAGATACCTTTGTCTCCTGTTTGTGCTACAGGTATATCATATGGGCGTTCATGCCATAGGTTAAAAACATCCGCTATTTTAAAATGAAAAGCATTTTAGTTATAAAATTAAATTCTAGGAGCAAAAATATTTTTTTAGATTTATATGTACAAATCTGATCTCCAGAATAATGCATATATGTGTTCACTGCTCCCTGTTAAGAAAGCCACTTCCTTTATATAACATTCATTCACAAAGCCTAAAAACACCTGGTGTTGCCTGATGCGAATAATACAAACAAGCCTATGAAATGTGTTTTTTAATTAAAAGCCCATTTTGTGATCTGGCAATGTGAAACAAACAGTGAACAGACCGTTAAGTCTGACAATACTGAACCAGCACTTTGTCTGTGGCACAGATTTCACACTTATCTGCATGCTTAAGTGCTGCGCTGGACAGAAATGAAATGGCACTCACCCTTCCAAAACAAACCCACAGGGGACCTCGACAAATGCTTGGCCTATCAAGGGGTTCACTCTCATAAGATGTTACATCAGAATAATTAAGAACTATCCTATTTGCATTCAATAAAAATAGACAGTAACTCTGCGGCCATTATTTCACACAAGTCAGTGTTCTGGTACCTTAAAGAAAACTCTGCAAAACCCAGCAAATGACAAGAAAGGGGAGCTGTATGCAGGTCAGCCTTATGCAAGGGTCAGCCCAATTTGGCTAACTATCAATGAAAGAACTCCTTTTTGCCACCGGATCTGCTCAAAACGGGTTTGTTACAGGCAGGGTTTGTTTCAATGAACTCGGGCTGCAGTATGAACCTCAGTAGGATTCCTTGAAAGGCACGGGGTGATTTCTTGGGCATGGCAATGGTGCTTTTGACTCAGTTCAGAGAAGGAGCAGCCCCCCGGTCACTGTTACTCTCAGGCTCTGATGGTAACTGCCCACACTCGCTCAATACACAGTAAATGCTTCACCTTGCCATGCATGAGAAGGCGTATGGTAAGCGTGACATTGAGACCTCCTTCAGACACTTTTCCGTCCTTCGTGTTCATCCTGGCCTTGTATCTTCAATACTTGAAAGTAGCTTCGTTTTTCTTTTTTTTTTTTCCTCTATTCACTTAATCAACCTACAGAGAGAGAGGGAGAGAAGAAAAAAAAAGTACCATTGAGTGGCTGAAGCTACTTCGAACTGAGAATATCATGTTGTACAAATCAATTAACATTCCTCCCTTTGATTTTCTGGACTACAGTTTAGTGCTGAAAAGGCTCCTTTGATTATTATCCCTCCCCATCCAACTCCAGCCCTTCACCAATTACAAGATAAACTCCCTTTTGAAACCTTAGAAATTTTCTTAACTTCCTATATTTCAAAGCAGAAAGTACAGAGCACAGCAGAGTGAAATACGCCGTTTTCTTCTGAACACCACTTTAACCTTTGCAGTGTGTACATGAGATATATGAGATATTTATATGTATTTTTTTACATTTGCCTGGTGCTGTCTTCATTTCACTCCTCATTACTACCTCTCTCCTTTTGCTCTTGCAAAAGAGATATTTTTGTTTTCTCTCCAGCTAGAAAGAAATTAATTCTGAGTCTAAACAGTGATCCCTGCCAGCAACAGTGGATGACACATTATCAAAGACATCTGAATAACTAAAAGCCACTTGCTGTTGTAAATCTGGGCACTGTCTGACTTTGTTTTTGTCTATAAGGCCCAGAGGTGGCTCAGTCCCTCAAAGGCCAAAGCTGAGCTTCAGCCCTAAGTAGAAGGAAGATTTTTCTTAATTCCTAATGACAAATTGCAGATCTTCAGTCATTCACAAAGCCATAAATATCCCAAAATGCTAATGAAAGCTGCAAGGCCTGGCTTTGAAGGGATAAACAAGATGCATTATGAGTTTATTAATGCAAGGAAATTTATCAGTACAAACAAAAGTGGGGGCAGGAAGCAATATTACCAAGGGCAGGCAAACTCCATAGCAGAAAAGGCTTAGTGACTCCTTATTTAGTTTTGTCCTTTTCAGGCTTATCTTAGAGAGCACAAAACCCTTAAACAGACATCATGCCTCTCAGTAGCTATCCCTTTTTCTTACCCAGCCTGTGTTACAACCCTATTAGCTTTGCATTTTCGAGCTTCCCAAAAATTTCCCTTGCTTGGGCACTGGGTAGTGAGTACTCTTAGGGACAACCGTTTTGTATTTCAAGAGTGTAGAGCTATGTTTCACTGGGGTGGCAGGCTATTGCCCCTCGTGGAGATTGCTCAGACATGGGACAAAACTACTGGAGCAACTTACGGGATCATTACCCTAAAAATGCTGGAGGAAGTATCACACAGACTGTTTCACCAATTGATTAAGCTCCATCTTAAGAGCCGCTAAATGCTTTACTAGAATAAAATGAAGCCCACCTTAGCTGAACATGTTGTGTATGAGAGAAGTCAACAGCAACGTTTAAAGAAAGAGCACAAGAAACATGTACAGAGTGACTCCTGATGGGCTTGCTGAGCTGCCAGCAGTCAGCGACTCACAGTCACAGTCTTCTGGGACACTGCACCCAGACCTACGTTTTCAATAGCTATTGGCAGACCACTCTTCCAAGAATTTGTCTAATGCCTTCTTGAATCCATACATCTGGTTTCCAAAACTTCTGGTCTCACACGTTTTGTTATTAGTGTGGAAAAAAGTGCTCCACTCTATCTGGCTTAAATTTGCTCACTGAAATTTCCCCTTGTTATACATTTTGCCCTGCGAGTTCTATCTTAAGATCATCGCAGAAAGTTACTCATCTGAAAGCTGAAGTTTCTTACTTCAGCCTTAGCCTGCGAGTGGCCAAACCACTGCGGACGCTTTTGCCACGGGGAAATACACTGGAAGATGCAAAGTTTTCTCTCAGGCCTCTGTAGGAGTACTTAGGGCCACAGAGAGTTTCAGTGCCTTCAGTGACTACAGAAATAAGTGGCAGACATGCCTGGGGAGAGGTGAGAAGAAAAGGAGAAAACAACTTATACTCTTTCCTCCTTCCTGATTTTCCCTTACCCAGCATGGACTTAATATCATATGCTCCACCACCCAGCCTGCAGCCACTGATATAAACCTATTTATTCCACATTTCTAGACTTATCACTTGCACTACATATTTCTTATTCCAGTGCAGAAAAGGGAGAAGAGAAGCCAGGTGCCTGGATGAGAAGGCAGAAAACAGAAGCAGCCTGGCTATGTCTCTGATGCACCATGAGTGCAAGAGGGTGAGAGGAAAATGTCCCAAGGCAGATGGTAGGGAATGGTAGAGAAAGACATCAGGCAGTATTCTGCTTCTTTAAGGTTAGAGCAGGACTCAGAGGAAAACCTGCAACTGGATGATCATGACAGTCCCTTCTGACAAGTTCTGAGTGCAGAGCGGAGGAGATGACTGTGGTTGTTCCTGGACTAAGAAAGGGAATGGTCTCATGATGCTCACCTGCTTTTTGCTGAGGAAAATGTTCTCGCTCTGACAGCCCACGCATTTTTAGCTCAGCTCCATCTAAGATAACCCAACCAAACCCCAAATGCCAAACTAGGAGCACTTTGGTACAAGGACAGTAGAATATATCTCTGCATTCTGGACTTTACAGGAGCAATGTTGGCCATCTGAGATCTCTAGAAACCCATGGTAGTTTTAGAACATGCTTGGAAGATTTCAAGAATAGTTGTGTTTCAACTAGAAGCAAAGTATTTAATATTTTCTGTGGATCAAAATTTAGTGATGAAGGTACAGCTATGTTTCTAATAAGATGTATTCCACGTGGAAAAATAATCCCAAACTAGATACATGCCATGGCCTTTTACTACTGTGATGCTACAGCAGTGTGCTCACTTTGGAAAAAATTTTGCAAAAAATCTTTACCCCAACAACAAATCACTCCCCCCCAAGCCTGACCTTTTCCAGATAAAACCTGAAACCTTTTTTCCTGAAAAAAAAATCAGCAATAAAGGCTAACACCTTTTGCATTTTTTTTTTTTAAAAAAAACCAAAACAAAACAAAAAAACCCACAAAAAACCTACAGAGGCTAAAAATTAAATTCCACCACAAATCCTGTTAAAAATATCACTGTTATCTAATTTTTGCAGGATTTTGTTACTGTCCCTCCTCCCAACAAACTCAAACTCTGGCACCTGGTACTAAGAAGCAGAACAGATGTCTGGGGGAGGGCTGGGAGTGTGTGTGCCTGCAAGGAGCTGGGCAGCTGTGTGAGGTACAAAAGGAATAAATTCAGAAAGGCAGTCTCACATGATAAGGAAGAATTTGTGAAACCTATACAGATACCATGAAGAGAGACTTACTATGCCAGGTCATCTGCCTCAGTTGTCCTTAAAGTGCAAGTATTTCAGGTAAAACATTTATAGCTTTATAAAGTAAACCTACAGAATTGTTAATTACCTGGGTATTTCAGATTTAAAGACAGATTAAAATAAAATTCATTGTTGTACTTCATTATTTTTAACTAATTAAAGCAATTTTTTTCTGCAGACAACATTGCAAACATGGGCTGATCTAGATCTCTGTGTGCATGTCAGATCATGACACCGGGAAGGGAATGGTTTCCTCCACCAGGCCTCCTACCAGACAGAAACACATCCATGTATTTATAAACCTTCTGCAGTAACATACAAGTGCACAGTGAATATTTAATCAGTAAAATAATTTCCCTTTCATTTGCAAAATCAGCATTTACTACTTTCCTGGCTTAGGTGTGATTGATTCTCTGTGAGCAAACAGAAGGCTAAACATGTAAGGCTGGGAGAGTTTAGTCTTAGACTCTAAAAAAAAAATCAGTGTGTCACAATTTTTCTTGAATGCCAGACTAAAGCCAGGGGACTCCACAGGTGAGCAGAGAGCATTGTGCAGGCAGATAGTCAGTGGCATGGCTAAGTGTAAAGAGTGAGGGCATATGCATTTTAGTCTGCCTTCAGCACAGAGCTGGCAGCAACAGGACAGCAGGACAACATCCTCTTTCTGACCTTGGGACTCTGGACCAGAATGCACAAAATCCAAGATCTGGGGCTCTGCTACTCCAGGTAACAAGCAAAAAATATCATGCCCATGGAACAAAGCAAAGGAGCTCATGACAGATGGTTCCCAGCAAACTGAAGATCTTTGCTTCCTGTGGGACTTTTCCACTGTCCTCTGTGGACATTTCCACTACTGTTTATCATGTAAAAAGTAAACATTTTTCTTCAGGTAGAAAAAGACACAACCTTCTTATAATGCCAGTAAAAACGATGTGCAGTCTTATGCAAATGCCTTTTATCTGAGAGTATGTGTTTCTACACATTTTTTATTATTAGTTATCCCAAGCTGTCATAAAATCACACGTCCTATATGCTTAACTATTCATTCCATGCAATTTTCTAACATGGCTCAAGCAGCTAAGCCACATATCATCAGACTGCTCCAAAATGCAACAGAGTTCCTTAGGGATTTCAGTGAATTAATAAAAGGTACAAGATGAACTATACCACTGAAGGGCAGTGTCACATCCCCCACGCATGCGAACACATGGAGGTTAGGAATCCACGTGGCCGAGGGGGTAATGTGAGATGGCTGCCTGAAGCCTGAGACACAGAAAGTCAACCTCATGACCCCCTTTCTTCCTACCCCTCAAGCCTATGAATCCCTTCCAATAAAATAAACAGACCATTGCAGAGAATATGGTTGCACATCGCTTAAAAAAAGATACGTATGTTTTAAATCTCTAAGGCAACCACTTCAGGTACACAGGATAAGAAAGCAGCAGGCAAGGGTGCCAAAGATGAATAAAATCAGCATAGTACCAAGGCAGACATCAGGCTATTGATCTCTGAGTTTAAGGCCCAAATAAATTATCTGACATCCGTGAATCTGCCAAGAAAGCCGTTCATCTGGAAGATCCAGAGGGATGTTAGGGAGAAGGAAGAGAGAGTGTGCACAGGGTGATATGGGATGAAGCTGCACAGTCACAGAGGTGTGCTGGAAAGCAAAGAGATGCAGAGAGGAAACAGGAGAAAGAGAGATGAAGCTTCAGACAGCTGATATAGGGAATAATGTGAGAAAAATCAATGTGGAAGTAAGAACCACCTGGAAACATTAAAGGAGGAAGCCTGCTCTGTTATGTGAAATCTTGATGACACGGTTGTTAAATCTGAGCCTGTGGGGAAAAGTGAAACTGGTCAGAGCATCCCCTGTGCTTGGGCCTCAAAACTTCCTGAACCTAATTATGATTCTTCATCACCAACAACAGAAAGATGTAATTATGAAGAAAGCAAGGAACAATCTACGGATGAAATCTGGGGAAAAAAAAAAAAAAAAGAAAAAAAATTCCAGTTGTTCCACTGGAAGAAAAAAAATTAACATGATAAAAGAATTGGGAAATTATAGTGACCAACATTCAGAAGTCACGTCTAATTTAAATGAGGACACAAACTCAGTCATATAGTTTCCATATATCTGTAGGTAGAGAGAAGGTTAACTTCTATAAAGGAAACATAACATCCAGTCTCTCACAGTAAATTTGTCATTTTCACAGTATATGGAAACATCCCTAAGGAGGGGTAGCTAGGCAGACATCAAGGCATAGGCATAGGGAGCAGGAGAAGAGGGGATGTATAAGGAGACTGAGACAAGATCAGAGTAAACTGCTTTGGAAGTTGGACAGTAACATACTGACATTATGAAAAAATATTTCAGAGTTTTGCCTATTTTGCAAGAACTCTTAAAAAAAAGTTATTACAAGAAAAAAAAAACCCAACAAAAACCCAAGAGTGAAGAGAAAAGAACAGAGAAAAGTGAAACACAGGAAGTCATGAAAATGCTGTAGCTAAGTCCTCTTGATCAGAAGCCTCCAGGTGGAGGAAGACCTCCCAGGAATTGGAAGAAACACACTGCCTGGGATCAAGATGAGAAGAAAGGACCTGTGCTTTCAGCAGAGAACAGTTCTTTGGAGGCAGATTTATGCTACTCACATGATTGCAGTCTTTCATTTAAACTGGAGGGAATCCAGGACAAGAAGGAACACAGGGAAATTACTACAGGACAAGAATTGATGACATTATCAACAGAAATTGACATACTCAGCCATATATGTAATGCTTAAAATTAAAAATAAGCTGTCTGCCATGGAAAGGTTCAAGCTATCAAAGAAAGAAATAACTGCTTGGGTTTCAAGTTCTTTGATAGGCTAAGCAGTTATTATTTACAGCTTTTCACTTGAAAGTAATATCTCTGGATGTCAAAGGACTAAACAGGGCAATCATACAGAAAAACACTGGCAAAAGTTAAAAAAAAACCACAAAAAACAAACCCAAGAACCACAAGTCTAAGTGAAATCCAAAGCAAAACCAGCTCAGCTCCAGTTGTATTATTTTGTTTCAAGGAAATTTTTTTCAGAAACGATGAAGAGGTATTTATATTTATAGCCTCAGCTGGAGCAAAAGAAGACGACTGGATATTTGCTAAACATACACTCCTTCACTTTCTGTGTCAAGTGAAGGATGAAGACATCCACTGTTACTAAACCACATTGTTGTGAAATTACTAAGAACAAAACGCTCACAGGTAGCCCACAACAGTCAACCAGTAATATAACAATGACAACTCTTCAATGGATTTATCTCCCAATAATAGCTATCTGCAAAAGGAGAAATCAAGCTTTGGAGCACTCTAATTTTATACAGAAGACTCACCAGGAGAACCTGATTAATGAACAATAGCTAAAGAAGCAGTTGCAGTATGAACCCTTCTACTTTACCTGTTCCACCCTCCAAATTACTAGAGAGGACTGTACACAAAGGAATGAGATGATACGTTTTATTCACATTCTTATAATTTATATCCCCAAAATAGACTTAATGCTAATCTCTAACTCTTTTGTGAAGTGAACAAGATCTGCAGAACCTGGTTCCCTTAAAATGTCATATCATGACCCATTTTAAGTAGTTTGATAGTTGGTGGATAGGATCCAAAAATCCAGAAATGAGAAAATTAATTCTTTGTGTCACCAGAACAAAGCATGAGTGTGTGTCAGTTCATAAAAAGGGGTTTTGCTACAAACATAAAATAACATACAGGAATAGCTCAAGAACTTAATTTAAAGAAACACCAGAGAGAAGAACGTTTCAGGAAATTCATAAATCATATGCTCAAACAGATCTAAATAACAACTGATAGTAAGCTGAATATGGGCCACTGGGAGAGCAGCAACTGAGTACACGAACACATACACAAAATACATAGGTGGTTGGGGTTTTTTTTAAGTGCTAATATGTTAGCTCTAAAGTCAAAGGGGATTAAAGAACACCCTATTATTCTACCACTTAACATTTACCAACAGAAGGCAGTCACACAGCTCAGCAAGCCATGTGCTCCTTTTCCTAATTACTGTAAAAATGTCTTTATCTCTGATACGCTAAGCTCTGTAGTTACTACAGATAGCTGGAAGTAGTAGGCTTGCCAAAGATATGAAACCTACAAGGAAAGAACATAATGAAAAAATAGCAGAACAACTTTTAAAGCCAAAAGCAAGTATAAAACTGGCAAGACTCCAGCCTTTTGAATGTAATTTTATGAAGTATGTGAAGCGGCACTAGTTTTTCCTTGACAGATATGTTTAATGGTACCTATCCCATCCACAGAAAAAGCTGTCTTGTGTTTTCCCTGAAGGTGCCTTTGTGCTCTCCCTAACACAAGAAATGCCCTCAACCCATACAAGTGCCATCTCATTTGCTGAAGATCGCTAGATGTCGAATAATCTTTGAAGAGAACAGGAAAAGATTAGAGACTTACTTTTTCTATTCTCAAGTGATGAGTGTTTAGCTGTTGAACTTGATGGATATGAGTCCCATTCTTTAAATGGACCACTTCTCCTCATGCTAGTTAAAAAGCATATGCTTCAGCCAATGGCACTCGTTGTTCCCTTTTTGATTAATGGAAGGAAGTGAACAGCAATGTATTTATTGATTCTTCCACTTATAACATTTTTTGTAAAGCCTTTTGAGTAAACAATATGGTATTGTGAATTTATTACAGGAAGAATAATCACAGAAGCACAATGAAGACTATTGTCTCATTATTCACAGAACTGTTTCTTACTATCAACACTCAGTGATAAATTACTTATTTAACATAAATTAATGTCAAAATATTATTCTGTGTGTGAATAGACAGCTACACACTGCCAAGTAAAGAAATCCCTTCAGAAAACATCACATGTCAAACAGGTAATAAATACTATCAGATGCCTGGAAATCAAGTATCAGGAGATTCAGAAAAACTATATAACGGTATTTAACAAATGCCAAACACATCTGGGATCTGAGCAAAGTAAGTAATTTCCAGGCTATGGAAAACAGTGATCACTTTGCCAAAGGTATCTTCCATCTTTCTGATTTTTTTTCTCCTTTCTATAATTATTCTGGAAAGAATTACTTTGGCAGGAATGCAAAGACCATCTTTGCAATTCGTCATGAACTAAAAAACAGGCACTGCAGTGTGCATGTCAATACTTCATACAGATCCAGTAGCACATATGTGAAAAAGGCAGGCAGATAAAAGCGCTTGCAGACAGGAGCTGCCACGTCAGACTAATAAACATAAACTGCTTCCACAAATAAGGAAGCTGTGGCAGCCCACTATAAATTGCTCCGTACAAATATTCTCTAGGAGGGATTCAACGATGAGTTCAGGATGGACAGAGCAGAAGGTGGCTTTCTCTCCTTTCCTAATGGCAGCAATGAAATTAACTGCAAGCTTAATCATGAACCTGTCAGTTTGTAGTATCAGGGAACACAATATATGCATATGGTAGACCAATTATTTACCAAAGAATTGAAAGCTCTAATCATAGCTTCGGGCACAAAATCAGCTTTACCTGCCACTTTCTCCTCAAGTAAAGCACCTTGTTTCTCAAACCCTTGGGAAATTTCATGTTGCTTCTTTCAAACAGAAATTTGGCCTTGCTTATGATCAACTGAAAAACAGACACTGCAACTAACTTGCATTAATCACTCCATATGGTGTGAGATAACAAATCTAATAAACAAATGTTCATATAAGTCACAGGGAAGGTGGGGAAAAAATTGAACAGACCACTACCAGCAGTAGCATAGCAGTCTGTCCAGCACAGGGTTGATTACAAGAATGGCCTACTGCATAAGAACAGATTTTTAGTCCACACCTGGAAAAACCTTACATTCTGGTGACCTAAACATTGTGAACGTGTGTTATACCTGTTAAATTATCTCTGTCCAATAAAGTCAAATGCATGAGTTTAACATTTCCTCAAGTATTTTACTTTGAAACAGTATTTAAATTATAAAATTACCTTAATACAATTTGAAACAAATAAAGCAACAACTTTTCTTGTTGATTTAAAAATAAATGCACTTGCATCAAATGAGAGTCAAGACTAAACGTTATTTTTTCCCTTTTTAAAACCTCTGAGAGAACAGAGAAATCGTTCACATAGTCTGTTTCCAAAATATTTTAAGTGAACAAGACTTACATACATATATAAAAAGATACATTTCAATACAGTATGCATATATGCACAGAATATGGTTAAATGTTGGGAAGAAAGTAAAGTATATTTTTTTTACATGACAGATGTGGCCAAGTGTTAAAGGATTGCCAGGGCATAATCTAATGAGTAAATATTAAGAATAGAATGATTTTTAAAATAAGATTTTTATCTTTAGTAAAAACAGCCTCACAGACATAGAGATTTGTAATTTTCTTTGCCAGTACATACGGGAATATAGATAGTTTCTTAATGATCAAAGGAAAAAATTTCCCATACCAGTAGAATAGTCCAAGAAGTACAGAAGCTTCTTTAATAGTAAAGATTAACCCATCAAGCGTGTTCTCACTTGGCACAGAACAAAGATATATAAGTATCTTTGGACTTTGATAATTTCATCAGTGTTGAAATTATATCTGTCCTACAATATATCTTTGTCCAACCTTTTTGTAAATTAAAGGTTTTCTAGACACATTTGGTTTGATAAACCTGGGTTAGTTGTTTCACTCAAACCACAAACATGGTTGTAGTTTAGGGAAAATAGGCTAATAATAATAATACCTTTCACCATTTTAAAGAGAAAAATATTATATATTGATACAACTGAATCTCTCACACAAACAAGTAAAAATATCACTTCAAGCTTCCATTCAAGCTTCACAGATCAATAAAATAAATACTTATATAAAGAAAGGGAAATTCATACAGCATCTAAGAAAGAGAAGAGGATGAGCTCCCATCCTTCTATCACAAAGGGATTGGGTACCAGCCTCTGGAATGCAAGTAGCAGGCTCCCTCCTGGGACACCACAATTGCGCTCACTTGAGGCAAGGATGGCTTGGGAATTGTCTGAGAAACCAGTCCAACAGCAGCACAGCTGTAACAGCTGCAAATATGGCTGAACACTGGGAAGACTTCCATCTTTCATGGGGATAAAAGGGAAAACAAAAAGGAACGTTGCAATGTCCTGCCAGGGTGTTGGAACTGTTGCCTTCAAAAGTCACAAGCTGAATGTTCAAGTTCTCAATCACCAGTAATTAGTTAAAACATACAGCATTATACGGACTTTACTGTGAAACTCAGGACTATGCAGTGAGTAGAAAAAACCCAGTAAGTTCCACAGACTCATTTGAGACAAGATTTAACAAACAAACAAAGAAAACACAATCAAAAAAACCACCAACCAGCCCACAATAAATGACTCTTTTATGGGCAGTCAATACTGAGAGTAAAGAGCCAAACACACACCAAGATTTAAGCCACTTAAATCAATATTTTTGTCACTGATTTAAACCAGGAGACTCTTTAAAACTCAAAAGCCAGTCTAATTGATGAAGTATTCAAAAATAAAGAAAAAAATCAAATAGTTTATTTATTAGTGACTTGAAAGTGCTAGTTGTAAAGTGAGCCACTATATCTTGCTCCAGCACTGGGAAAAACCAGCACTAAAGCCATCCATTTGTTACTTCTCCACAAGGAGGAGAAGTAGAAAGGAAAGACCCTATTTTTGAATAAACAACTCCTTTGCTTCACCCAGTTATTCAGGTAAAACAGTGCTTCATGAAGTACCTGTCCTTTTGGCTAACATTCAGTCCCTTTCATACAAATGCCATAAATACATACCTGTGTATATGTGCATGTGTATATACAGGCTTCCCAATCACTTTCAACACTTTTAAGAGATACAAATGCATTAGGTTCACACAAGTTTCAGTGAGACACAAACTAGAGATGCAAGGTCACAGTTCCACTGCAGGAAAAGCTCTGTTCTGAACCAAACAGGGCAAGATGAGATGGCCCCAAGTTGCACCAGGGGAGGATATTAGAAAACATTTCTCCACCAAAAGGGTTGTCAAGCACTGGAACAGGCTGTTCACTGAAGCAGCAGCGCCACCATCCCTGGAGGTATTTAAAGGAGGTGCAGATGTGGCACTGGTGGCACTGAGCTCACAGCCAGCCACGCCACGTGGCAGCCTCTCCTCACAGGGATAATCTCGAGAGCAGAGCAGGAGGAGGGGGCTCTGGAAGTGAACTAATACAACCACTGACAAATATTCAGAGAAACTCCCAGCAAAAGGTGCTTTAAGCAGACACAGGACATACATTCAATTCTTTTTCCCCCACCACTCCAGTAGGTTTGTGGCTCTTACGCAATCTCACTACCTTTAACAGTTTCATGGACATAACTGGATGTGTAATTTGGTCCTCTGTGTTCTTCAGGAAAACAAGACAGGACTTTTGCTACTGCGAATGATTTGACTCCACCCTTACCTTCCCACCTGTGGCTTGGGACCATGAAGTAGTACATTTGACCATTGAAAAGAAAAAAGTAAAGATCAAGAGAAGGTAATTGTTGACTTATTGCAGGGACTCCAGAGATGTGCTAAAAAAGAGGTTAATACTACATAAAAAAAAACCCCCAAATTAAAAAAAAAGGTATTACAAAAGTTTTGGAAGTATCTACATCAGTAATAAGAAGAGGGTATTAGCATCATATTAATGACAGTCATTTGGAAGGACTGCAGCCATTAAAAAAGAGAAGACCTCAAAAAGAAGGAAAGATAATAACACAAAGGTAACATAGTGAAAAAAAAAGTGACAATAAATCTACAATACAAGCAATTCATTTACAATAGAAATATGACAGCTAGGGAAACCCAGTTCTCTAAAATGAGTCAAATCTGGAAGGTCCTGATGATGACAAAAGACCTGGAGATGACATCGGCTACAAATTAAAGATTGAAAACTTACGCTTTGAAGCAGGGAAAGAGGAAGCAACTGTGTTCACATAAGCATCTCCTGTTTCATATTTCTGTCTGGACACTCCATAACCATAACCAAACCAACCAACCAAACACAAAAAAAAACAAACAGAAGAAACACTGAAAAAGTGGAAAAAGCAGAAGTTTTTGAGAGGAGAGCGGAAAAAACCTACTAGTTAAAAATGATAGATGGAAGTGGATCTTAGCCACCTGTCCTGTCTCTCTTCTATAGACTCACTTTGTAATGGAAAGCAAACAGAGCCAAATGAACTAATGAGGTCTTTTAATCTCCAGTCTCCAAGACTTTGTACATTTTGTGTCTCTTTTCCATTTTTACCAGAGCCCTGACATTATTTTTGCAGAAGTTACGGAGGGGAGGGATGTTTTAGAAAGTTTTTTACTATTATTTAGTCAATAAGTAAGTTAACTTGGTAAGAGGAAAAGGAGGTCATATAGTATTCAAAAAGATACAATACTTGTTTTCTTTTTTCCCCTCCAGTGCTCAGTATTGAAATCTGAAAAGCCCATTTCAGATTCTGCACATTGCTATTGCACATGTAATAATAGGACACACTGGCCTTTGATACAATTCTCTTCAGGGAACAAAAGCTTCCTTTGGCACAACTACAGCCACTGCTTGTTGTAGGTTACACATGTCTTTCCAGTCAAGCATGATTAATAACTGTTAAAAAAAAAATGCTCATGACCCATGGCAAGTATTCTTTCAACTATAATACCAGCATTATGGGCTCTGAATCTCAGTAATTTTAAAATGTGCTTCCACAATGGAACTATAATTTAATTACTTCTTCTGCAGCCTGTTCCATTTTGTTTCATCACTTTGATTGCACCATGCACTTAGCAGCTTACGGAAGACTGCATCTGCCTCCAGGATTATTTCACTGGGCTCTTTCGACATCTGTTTCTGAAAATGACTTTATTTGCAGTGGCATAAAGAATAATCAGAGAATTGTTTAATCCAGATAAATTGGAAAAGAGAGACACAGAGACAGAGTTGGAGACAGGGAAGAGATGGGGCAAAAGAGAAAGCAAATCAGTGCTGCATGCTGTAGACAACATCAAAATAATCTCTCCTTTTCCTTTACTTCTGAAAACGTTGTTATCTGATGGATGACATGTACATGAAAAGATAAGTCACTGAGTCAGTTCCTTTTAATGTTTAGGGGGAGTTCATAGGCACAAATACATAAGGCATTCTAGCCAAAGCTTCATATTGTGCTTCATCAGTTTAATATAATTTTCATGAATTACATTTGCAACCTAATCCATTGAGAATCATAAAGCACCCTGAAAAAAATCTGTAGCAGTTGACAAAAGTCCTTATAATAAATGAACTAAAACCCAGGCTCCAGCCTGACCTGACGTCTTTCCAAAGGCAGCTATAGCCAACACCTGTTGCAGAGTGCCATAGCACACAGTTCAGCAGTCACCCTGACAGATAACTTCCCACATACTATCAGTCCTGAACTGGGTCACCTGTGTATCAGATGGCCAAGAGCAAGGCATCTGTAACATGCCCATGCTGGCATGAGTTTTTATTCATCACAATGGAAAACACCCTTGTCAACTCCAGTTTACTTTTGTGTTATGGATAGGTTTGTTAACCCACAAACCATTATAAGCATTTAAAGAAGTGTTCTCTAACAGATCACAGACCAGGTTTTGTTTTGTTCTTTAGTTCTTTTTGCTTATTTTTTATTTCAGAGGGTGAACAGATACTTGTCAAGAAATATCCACTACCTCCATAGAAAGTGCTGCAGGGAGGCAGACAACACACCCCCTTTAGGGACCAGGGCCACTAAAATTTAAGCACTGGGGTGAGCAGTCTGTAAGGATAACAAGCAAAACAAACCCTAAAATACTTTTGAGAGCTTAAAATCTTGACCATATTGTTGCTCCTTTCTTTTTGGAGATTTTTTCTGTGTTATTTGCTGGTCTTCTGGGCTTTACTGCTGTAGCAAGCACATCAGAAATGAGCTGGTTTGGACACATGTATTTTACAAGGAATTACTTAAAGACAACCCCAAAGGAAACCTTACAGTTCTCAGAAAAACAATTAAGAAAAATCACTGTCCCCAGAAGTAAAAGGTATCATAGAAATACACAACAGCTGGACCCAAACAATTCTGTAATAGCCTGATTCCCCTGGTTGGCAGCCTGTGCTAACAGTCACAAACACTTGGGCTTTCCTTTCCCATATGACCAGAATGACTCTTGCCTCAGTCAAGAACCCAGCTTCCTTCTGGGATTTCATCCATCTAGGGCATGTCACTCCCTGTACCCACCAAAGACATGTTCTTAAGAGAACTTTGCTGCTGTCCCCATCATAAAGTCACAAAAGAGAAAGAAAAAAATTCCTCCTCTTCTGTATTGCACTGCCTCACCTTTCCTCAGCAAAATACAGCAGGTGAGGTGAGGACACAAAGAAAATCAAAGTTCCCACATTGCTGATCTACTTACAGGCAATACGAGAAGCAAAACTCCTCTGGCAACATGTGTCTAGTAACTTGGCAAGCTTGACAGACTGCATTTGGAAGCCTGGTTATTTTCATAAAAGACATAATCCCCAAAGTAAACAACTCAAACTTTAGGAAGGAAACAGATGAAAACAAAAATTTACAGCTAGCAAAAGGGAAAAGATTCATCCATGTATTTTGCTGACAAATTATTTGAAACCCAGGAGAACAAGGTTCTCTCCCCTCCTTCATAACCAACTCCCACCAATATCTCCCTGATGTCTGAAGTGAAGATGTCTGAGGTGACGATTTGATAGAAGATACCAGCTATTCACAGAAGGTTTCTGTCTGGCTAAATCAGATAGGGAAGCTGCCCTGAAGAGAGATATATTCCATGGCAGAGCATGCTGAGAAAATCCTATTAACAGACATTATTAACAATTATTTTGTTTCTTTTTTATTTTTTCACTTTACTTTAGACAGGTTTACTTCCTCCCCTCATCTTCCACCTCACAAGCTTGGGCTGTAACACAGCAGTTGTGCAGGACCAATGGCAAAGAAATTACTCATTGCTTTTGTAGAACTTCGAAGTAAACTGTACACAGTGTAAGATGCACAGAGGTTATTACAATCTGACAAGGCTTTGTCGCCTTGCCAGTGATACCAAAGAACAAAAGCCATCATGCTTTATTAGAAATTCTCCCTAAAGAATTTGTAGGCATTTACTGTTTAGCAGCCAACGTGAAAATAGATTTGCCTCTGAAGTACCAGCTAGTGACCACTATTAGACAATAAGTAGATGTTTCTGCTGTACTGCTGGTCAGACGTGGCTTGGCAGCATCTCTCTTTCATAAAAAGTGTCCCCAAACACAGGGTAAATGTTTGAACATACAGATAGCTTAGTCACATAAACTTGGGTGAAGCTTTCAAACCACTGGTAACCACTGAAGAGACAGAAGGCAATGCAATCCCTTAGGCACTGGTAATAAAAGCAGTTTATAAGGTCAGAGTCAAGCCAGGACAGGGCACCATGGGGCAAGCAGCTCCTTACTCAGGTTACTCAACAACAATACAGTTGTAAGCTCATTGCCTGTGCTGAAGACAGTTTGGATGCTGATGCTAGCACCTGCTCAGATGTTTAGAGGTTGGGTACATGCTTTGATAAACAACTAAGCCAGGGTTGGACAGACTGTCCTGCCAGCAGGATGCAGAGAGGGAAGGCTGAATGAGAAAAGAATGGGAGCCGCACCCTAACACCAAGGGAGCAGAGGGCCACATGGAGTTGACTTTTTTCCTACTGGAGATGAATGGAGAAGACAAATGAGAAACGGTGAAAATGTGGCACTGAGTCAGAGAAGAGTATTTTTGCCCTCACTTGAGGAGGGAAAGTGGTGCCTTACACTGCAAAAAGCAGAGCACATAGCAGCCAGTTAACTTGACTATATTTTTTTTTTTCTTCAAGGAAGTGATAAGGCAGCATTGCGAGCAAAGAGTCACTGGAGATGGAGTGATTGACAAGAGGGAAGAGACCAGTCAAACTGGCACTAAGAGTCTGGGATTGCATCAGCCATGATCAATATTAACAATGAAGTAGGCATAAAAGTTGAAAAAACCATCAGGGTGGGTGCACCTGGCACAGCATTCAGAGCCCTAAAGTCAGGGTATAGGTATAGTCACACTTGATTCATACATACTTGAGATGCAGCGTGAGGAGAATGTATCCTCTTAAAAGCAGTTTCTCTAAGAGGTAAAACTTGTGGTTTTATCAAATTTGAATAACCAACTTGAAAAGAGTGGAAATTCAGTGTAAATTGGTTTGGGTCTAGTCACATGGTCAGCAGTCCTGCCTGAAGAAGAGCTTTCCACATCCTGTCAGGACAGGCTCACCCAAAGCACTTAGGATACATCTCAGGAAGCCGCAGAAAGAACAGTTCATGCTCTGTCCAAGACATTTCCACCAAACTCCATCAGCAAGAGGAATTCAGTTTACACAGAAGCACAACCCTCCTTTTATTCACCAACCCTATCACAGGCGGGGCACAGAAACGGTTTTTTGAAGACACTGTAAAGGTTACATTGGTAACAGGGAGTAGCTCCTCCAAAAGTGAAATCAATGTGTCAGTAGAAACAGCAGAGATGCGTCCTGAGTGTCTAGATGCTGACAGGTCCTTAGTTATTTAGGTCCAGCTGACTATAAAACTTGGTGATGTAGGCTTGAATTAACAAGTACATGGAGGATGCTGGAGCCTGCCCATTGCGGGCACAGCTGCAGCCAAACCACCATGCCACCAAATCTTGCTGCCATTAAATAAAATGTTGTCTGAAGTCATTCTACCTTAAAAATTAAGATCATAAGTATAGGACAGTTATCTCCCAGCAGCTACCCACATAGCCTATCCAAGACTTTCTGGAGTCAGTAAGTTACACACAGTGATACATCAGAAGAGCCAACCTGCTCAAGACAATTGCTCTTAGGTCAGCACCAAGGGAGGACCACATTATAGTGTATTAACTGTTCCTCATCCCCTTCCCCTTGATATGCACCATACAAATGAACCATTTTCTTGCAGCACTTAAGGAAACCTACTTTAAAATATCTTTCTGATGAACCATTTCTTAACTATGTAATTGATTTTTAACTACAACTTAGATATACATCCTTAAAGTGAAACCAATTAAAAGTGGCTGAAATGAAAATGGACCCTCTTTGAAATGGGCAGACCTAATTTCAGTCTGTGGCTATCCTTCACCCCAACAGGAGAAGTGATAAGATACAAAAGGAAAATGATCTGTGTGGGAGGCTTCACTGGTCTCTGCTTAATTAGCTGCTGTTCTGTATGTGAACACAGCACTGTGCACCTTCAGTATCCTCACATGTACTTATAAAACCAGTGTGTACTGGTAACAGGGTTGATGTATTTTCTATAAATTGGGATATGACACCAAAACACTGCCAAGAGGAACTAGTCTGCTTTACTTTATAAAACAAATCACAATTTTTCCAGACTGCAACTGCCTTAAGCCTGTTTAATATTGAGCTTATGAGCAGGATCTTCTTTTTCAGGATGCAAGTCTTCTATTGCTTTCATAAAGCGGAAGCTCTGTCTTTGCAACAGCATTCAGTCACACTACCTAGTCTTCGCAGCCTGTACTGTAACATAAAATCAAAATAATTGAGAGATCAGCCATGCAATACACATATACATATATTTCTATTCATTCTGATGGAGCCCTACATGCATAAAACTGCCTGTATTAGCCACAATGCTCATCCAGTGCTCAGAGATAATATTTTGAACACATAAAATGCAGCAGCAGCCACTGTTTTATCACACAGTCATTCTATAGACAAATGCCAGATTATGTACCGTTCTCAGCAATGCAAATGTCAGTTTGGATCATTTACAAGTTACAGACATACCCCAGGTTATTCAGGGTCCTCTATGAGGCTGAGGCACGAATTCTCAGCACCTCACAGAATGAAAAACCTTTGCCACAGTGATAGGCAAAGGTAAATGGTCTTGCCTTTCTGGCATGAAAGAGGCACAAATAACATATTAAGTCCGTGCTTTCTGACTCTTAAATTGCACATCAAACAAAAGCAGGGCAGGACAACTTCTGTGGATATGCAAAATTAACAACTCAGCTTCTCTGATCTGTGAGCACAGGTGAATGGGGAGTGAAAGGTCATGGGTAGGGTCATGTGCTCTTCTGGGCACAATCTGGACCTTTAATAAGGATGTCAGGCATATCAAAACCATGTAAAGGAGAAGAGCACAACACCTGGTGGGTGACTTCTACAGAGAACCACTCCTTTACTGTTTCTGCAGCAACCTGTTGGTTATAAAATGCCGTGGATGTCTGTGAAGCAAGACAGTGAAAAGGAAGGCATTTTAGGAAAAAGGAAATATCAGACATACCTGGCATGTTAATTGTTTCCCTTTGTTTACCTTGATTTCCCCGTGTTCTAAACAGAAAAGGTGGTGAACCACTCTGAATGTTTTTCTGGGCTTTTCCAATAGCCTCCAATGGCTCTGCTTCACAATTTCTCATTGTGACAGATTTGGTCAATGGCAAAATTGAGGGGGAAAAGATGTAGACAGTCAGAAAATGTTAAATCTAATAATTTTGTGGTTTATTTGGGTTTCTTTTTGTGCTAAAGTCTGAGAAGTGTAAACTCTGTTGAAACATTAGGACCTCAAAAAAGAATTATGCAGGTAGTTTGTTACTATCGCGAGCTGAACAAAAATCCCCAAACCCTCCAAAACCACAACACTGACTCCCAGAGTATTTCTTCAAAGATGACGTTTCAAATGCTACACAAAGCCTAAGGCATCATGTTTTTTATACAAGGTATGTATGTGCTAATAGAGGGATATCTTGATGACATCCCCAAGCCCATGGCAGGATAACAGTGCCTCTCCTCACTCTTAGCCTTCTTCCTTGCATCAGGTCTCTGACAGTTCAAGAGACTCAAATCAAAATAGTGTAAATTCCAGCAAGGTATTTTGTGAAGAATTCCTAAAGGAAAAACTAGTCTAAAACTCCTATTTCTGTTACCTAAAAAGATGTCAAATATCATCCATTCCCAGACATTTTTGCAACTGAAAAACAGTGGAAGCCAGCTGTTCCAGGAGTACAGATAACCAAGATAACCGCAGTACTGAAATGTTACTGTACTCCTAATAGTAATAGCAAAAATAATAGCAGAACAACAAAATAGAAATGCAAAGATGACTAAATACTTCAGCAGTACCTTTCAGGTTGTGCAAATACATAATGCAAGTCTTTCTATTCCCTGAATCACAGAAGCTGATATGGAGGAATAATACCCCCTCACACCACTCCCCAGCTGCTCACATCCCAACGCTTCTGAAAATGACTCTTTTGCCATCCAGCTTTAGGAAATACATAATGCAAAACTCAGTGGGTCTTACCTCCTCCTTCCTGATGGACTATTAACACAACCTGCTTGACTTAAGTGCAGACTGAATATAGTAACAGCTTCACTCTTTCAGAAAAGGAGATACAGAATTATTAATTTTGCCATATGAGTCATCAGACCAGAGCTTCTTATTTGTGGTCATGAAATTCCTGTCAGATGACATACTTACACAAAAAGAAAATTAAGACTCCATGTAGTGGATATTCTAGCAAAACACAGGGTTGTAACTCTGAGACACGTAGGTTTGGCCGGAAGTAAGTTTGTACACAGCCTATTACAAAAGGATCTTCTTGGGTCTTTCCTGTAAGTAACAGACAGACTACTCAAACACTTCATGAAAACATCTTTTTCATGGAAAACTGAGTTGTTCTATCGCCGCTTCCTTTTTAATTTTAAACAAAGAGTCTTATTTTTTGCATGAAGGACATTCCAAATCCCACTTTCCAATTTTAATCACAAAATATGTTTGCAGAATGCATTAGAATAACAAAGGCTCTTCCCAGGGAGAGGTCTTTGCTGGTTGAAGTGGCAGCTAGCAGATATCATGTAGCTGATAGAACACCAAAGTGAGAACCCACTGACCAGATTCTCTCCTAAACTTGGAGTGAAAATTCCCTTTCCTCAGCCCATTCTCTCCCTTGCTGGAACACAAATGCACTTCTCTGGACAGTGAGAGAAAGGAGGACTTCTGCCTCCATGTGGAAGAGGGACACCCTACCGTCCCCTGTCCATTCGCTCCACAAAGGAGCAGCTCAGCAGGAGCAACGAAACACAGGTATGGAAGGATGGCTAGAGTGCAAACGCTAGCAGTGACAACAGGCAGGCATGAAGCCCTACACCGACAGCACTACACCACATGAAATGGCAGCTACCCTGAAGTCCAGGTACAGATGGGTGAGAGTCCCTGTGTACAGTATTTCCTCTAGCGGGTGCTGCCAGAATATACAGAATCTGAGTCCAAGGTCTCAGGTGCAGCTGAAGTCATCTGAATCCAATTACCCATGCCATTTCCTACACTGCAGCTGTCTTCCAGATCCTGCAGGAATTCTGGCCAAGCCCAGCCTTGTTATTTAGACCTATACCTCCTATGACTGCAGCCTCAAGACTTGCAAAATTAAATGTTCTCACTGTCAAAAACGGTGCAGCAAATTCTGCGGCTGTTGAAGACAGCAACATCCCATGGACTATTTGGGGGCTTACCTGGCTCAGAGCAAAGGGCCAAGGCTGTCACAGCTACACAGGACCAAAGCAAACGGAAGCAACATCTAGTTCTATATGTAGGCTCAGCTGTGAGAGCACTAGTCTGCTTTCCAGTAAGAGCTAACTAGATCGACACTACAAGTTTCTGCCACCCCAGGCTTTTGAGGAACAGGAATATATAACTTTTGGGTGCTAAAGCTCTGCTGATAAAAACCTTCCAGGCCAATATACAGTTGAAACCATGTATCTACCAGAAGTAGTTTACTGTGCTTGGAGATTATGTACAAACTATAATGTTCTCACTTGGTAGTCCAAGATGTAAACACAATAGGTTCCCTTAATTTCATTGGGACTGCTTAAGTGACTGAAGCTATACAGGACTGGGCCTTATCCTTGTGCTGGTAACATTACCTTGAACTCTGTGAGAGCCATTTACATCTTTACTAGATTAAAACTTCTGCCTTCATTCGAGTTTGCTTTTCAAAGAAATTTAATTTAGAGGATTCTGTGTCCCTTTTGTTCTTGGTATGTAAAAAGTTAATCCACTTATTTTGGTACACATCCCTGCTTTAAGGTGCTTTATGACTGCACACTTTTTGTGACAGAGTTAAAATTTATCATATACTGGCACTGAGGAAGATTAAAACCAAAATCTTGCATTTCTATGGCAAGTTAGGTGATCACTATAAATACTGGACTCGTTCAACCACTCCTTGAAAGCAGTTTGACAAATACCATGTTTTTATCCTGCTGGTAGATTGTCTGTAAAGAAAATACAGTTTTTATAAGTGTGTTTGCCATTCGCCGGGATACTGGGTTTGATTTATCTACCTACAAGTAGATGCACTGTTCACAGTGAATAATAAATTGAATGGACAACATATGACATTTGGTATTCAAGGACGGTTGTGTGTGTGCCAAACTTGGTTTATTCCATAGGGCAACCTGGCTCAAATTAATATTACAAAATAGTATTACTCAATTTAATACAACCTGGTTTATAAGTACCTTCAAAAAGTACTGTTAGATCCAAATAAAAGGTTTTTAATTTGCCAGTTTGTTTAGAGGTTGCTAGTTTCTGACTCTGGTTTCATGCATAATGTAACTAGCCCTTCTAAACACTGATACGTCTTTAAATGTGACCATGAAGCTGAATTAAAATTTCCACACGTGGAATAAAAAATAATTTCAAATTCATCAAACATTCTTCCTCTATGTACATATATATTTAAAAACTGTGAGTGGCCCTGAGCCACTTACAGCTCAGACTCCAAAGATCCTGCTACCACAGCAGGCAAGTCCATGTGCACATTGCACATCCTTATCTCGGGTACACATGCTATTACTGCCACATCCTCAGCAGCCCCCTTTGGTAACCTGGCAGATAACAAGGAGTATTCCATTAGAAGATGTTAAAACTGCTTTGTTTCCATAAACTATTTGGGCAGTGGCAGATAATGCTATTTCTGACAATTCAACTTCTTCTTTCATTAGAAAACTCCTAAAAAGGTTCTGTCACACCAGAACAGTGGCACTGCACAGCCTCACCCTGTAAAAATGAAAGCAGAGATATAGAAACATTTCATGTGATAAAAATTGCAGTTTTAGAAGTCTTCATCCTTTTTTCTATATATTTGCTTTCTTCCTGCAGTCCTCTAGCCCCTCAGTCATGCTGATGCTACCATACACTGAACAAAACTGTACTGAAGTGACTTGACTTGAAAACCAAACCAACCTACCAACGAAACAAAAAAATCCAGAATCTGGATCTGGTTTACAGCACAGTCCTGAAAATAATCATCTGGCACAACAGTGCAGTGCGTGAACAACAGTGCAGGAATTAAACTAGCTTTGCTGGCTGAGAAAATGCTTGTGTAACCATACTTGGCTATACAGAATGGATGGTACTGAAGAATCAGATGTTACAATTTTTCCCTAGTCATTTTGCCCACTTCTGCTCATTCAAGCTAAAATTTTCTGCTTTTTCCAGCGGACCAGGTGACAACTTGGTGTCTGTTAATTCCTTGTTGTTTCTCAATCACACCACCCCCCTCTATGGAGGGACATGTTTGTGGAGCTGAACGTCTCAGCAATGTGCAGTGCAACTGCCTTTGCATTAGCAAAACAAGAGGAGTGGTCAGTTCTTACTACTGCTGCCTTCATCAGTATTAGTAGCTGCAGTGCCCTTATTTAACCAAATTGGAAAGATGTGTCAAACCAGAAGGCTAAGTTAACCTGCAATTTTTTTTGCGATCAAATCACAGGTGTAATCCTTTTCTATTGAAAAGAGCGGCATACATGGTTTTCCAGTAAGCTGTGACAGGTAAATGCTCAATACAGAGTGAGATGTCAAGAAAAGAGCAAAGTATTTTTTGTGCTTTCTTATATATTAATTATAACTTTCTAAGAAAATGAAAGCTTTATTGTAAACACATTTTGATCACTGAATGAAAATGTTCTTTCACATTTCAAAAACGTATTGAGAACCCCAGAAAGAAGATAGTGTAAGCCTTACTGTTAAAATTACGACCTCCTAATCCTTAGAGAAATGGTACATAAAATGCTTATGTGAATTTTAATGTAGTAGAAATGCAGATGCTATGTCTCCATGACAAATTTTCCCCCCCATTTTAGAAAAGCACTTCGGCCCAGACGTTACCAGGTGGAATTCTGCAGCAGGTGTCCTGTCAAAGGCATACCAAGAAAGCTGAATTTATTTTAGTGATCTGCTGGCACTCCAGTGTAAATGGCTCAGTGTTATTAACTGAATTTTCCTGGCTCACCTGAAATGGATTTAACCCCATTTTTATCTTGCAGGAAGAACCACACAAGAGTAATCAGATTAGCTCAGAAGCTCCTGGAATGAATAAAGAAGAATGAATACTGAAGTGTGTGGCAAGGAACAACAACTACTACCAGCAGGTTTCCTGCTTTTACCATCAAAGATGCAGAAGAAAACTTTACCATCTCATTTCTATGCCAGTACCCCAGCATGTGTTTGTGTAACCATCTTATTCCAACAATTTTGCTAATATGATTTTTGGAGATGGGTTGAAATCAAGACCTGAGCTGGGAATCCTGAACTCTGAAGTGGCAAGTGGCACTTCTTTCTAACCCTACTGACAACTTGTGGTGGTTTAGTTTTCTTGGTTTTGGTCTAGGCCTTCCCTGGTAACAAGGTCATAACTAAGGAAGTATTCCACAGCATTCCTCCATGTAATCAGGTGTATATAAAGGCAGGAGGAAGGTTTCCTCTCTCTCTCTTCCTTTCGTGTGCTTGGAGGACATCAGCTCTCTGTGCCGGCCTAGCTCTTATCTATATGAGCTGAAGCCTATCGGCAAAGCTGGTGTCCCAGCTGCGTGGAGGGGAAGGACCTCTTCTCTTAAGGGGAGTTTTGGTGAGAATTCATTGTATTAGTTACTTATTGAGCTTTTCCCTGAGTTTATGGGTGTGTGTATCTGTTTTGTTTGGTTTTACCCATTTTTGTCCCATTTCCCTTTCCCTTCCCCTCCTTTTCCCTTTTGGAGTTGGTTGGGGTTCTTATTCTGTAGGTTCATAGTGTTTGATTGTATAAAATTGTAATATATGTGAATATATATATACTTTTACTACAATTGCCTTTGGGGTTTTTTTTTCCTTTTCTCTTGGGAGGGAGGAATCTGTATGGCCAGGAGTTGGGTTTGGCAGGGAGCCAACCCAAACCTCCACACAGCTACAGGTATTTTCAACAAACCCAACAGAAAGATTTTAGCTTCAACACTGGGCATTACCTTTCTTTTTTTCTCCATCCAAAAAGATAATTCCCTTGCAGTGCCTTTTCCAATGCAAATAAGGCTCAGCAAAATATCTGCAGTTCCTCATTTAGTGTCTCTAGATCAGGAAAAGGTTGTTGCTTCAGTGCATGCCAGTGACCACAAAACCACAAAGATCTACGCAGCTAAGAACTCCATGCTCCTAACAACTCTCCAGAGGTCCTGCTGTCCTCAGTAACCTACTGATCCAAGCTCATGACCCACATCCTGCCCACTAAAACAAAACCTGCATTCACACTTCTTCCTGGCTCTTGGCTTCAAACTTTCCTCTGCTGTCTTCTGCAGCTTTGGTAGGCTGGTGGCCTCCTACTACCTTTGAACCAACCTGGATTTTTCTACATCTTCAAGCCTGGACAGACACCTTCTCTCCCTGCATCACAAACTAGACAACAATCATTTCTCACCATTGGCTTGCACCCTCCAGAGCTGGGATAACAACACATCCAAACTCAGCCTGTCCCACAGCTGCCAGTCCCTCCACTTGCTGCCATCACAGCTGCACATACTGTGTTGAGAACCTTGGGGAGAGATCTGCCTGGCTTGCCCATGGCCAGCAGCCAGGAGGGAGGGATAAGCCTGGCTGGACTTCTCCCTTCCCACATTGCCCAGAACCAGTTTCTAATCCCAGTGCCGTCCTTCTCCCTGCCACCCTGGGGCAGAGCCAGCAGTAAAGTCTCCTGCCTCAAGTTCATCTGATTTAAACACAAGGCCATCATTTCCTTTCCTGAAGTCATCCTGGCTCTTCATCACACAATTGTCAATTCCTAGATTAACTTCTTCGACAACATCCTCATTCATTACACCAAACTGATTCATGTCCTGAATGCTGCTCATGTCCTGCTCAAAGGGAATGCTGCTGTTCTGGAAAAGCGGCTGCAATGATGTAACTCCTGACTGTAACACAGTATGTATGAATAACAAAGCAAGATCAGAGGCACAGAAGAAACCACACATTTGGCTCTTTCTAACTTCCAAGAGCTTGTTTCTGCCACTTTAAAGTTCTTTTCATGTTATTTTTCAGAGCAGGGCTACATATTCTATGTCAAGCACTGACAGTGGGGTTAGTGCCACAGTGGAAACAGATATAAAGAGAATCTCTTTCTTGAGGAATATCCTTTCAAATAAAAAACATGCATAAAGAAAAGTGCCTGAACCCCTGCGGCCTCACAGAACTTCATGATCATCGCCCACCACCAGTAAAGTGAAACCCTACAGGCATCACAACCCTGCACCACTACTAGGAGACACAGAACTCCTTCAAGTGGAGATAAGGCTAAACAGAACAATAAATCTATATTGTTACTAGTCTAGAGTATGGCAGCATTTACAGCATAGCTATTATTAAAGATATTAACCCCCTGTGTTCAACAAATCTTCATTCATGAACACAGTCTGGGTTGTTTTGGTTTTTTTTCTGAGCAAAAAACTTGCACTGTAAGTCTCCTCAGTATAGAGGCTGTACTCTAGCATTTACTTCATTAAGTTTCACTGTTCTGATCAATATTGCACCCACTTCTGTTCTGCTTTACAATTAGCATCACATAACATCACACACCGAGATTTTTTTAAATGAAAGTCAGAGCTGCATGCAAGAGACCAAAACCAAGGAAAAGCAGCACTACCTTTGGTTCTACCCTCTTCTTCCTTGCAAGCCACTGTCCTCTCCTGGCTTTGCTCACTGTTTCCAGTTCTAAAAAGTGCTATTTTAATATGCTGAGAATTTCAGGCACTCCAAAAATTTGTAGACATGTTTGAGCTTCTGAATAAAAAGGGTCACTCTATGCTAAATTAAAAAGGACTGAATAATCACTTATTTTTAACAAAGACTCCTTTTGTTATCTGAAGTTGTTGCTATGCACATTGATGGGAGAATATAACTTGATCACAGGAAACAAGAAAGCTTTGTAGTTTGTAGGTTTTGGCCTTATTACCACAGTCCTTTTCACAGTGGTCACAAAGACATCACTTGATTTTTCGCCACTATTAGTAATGAAACAATCTTTTCTTGCTAACGTTTAATGCTGCATGATAATATACAACTGCAATACAGCTGATATGTCTTTATGGGTTTAGGGGGCTGGAAAGCCTGTTCTTTGTATAGTGTTTTTACTATTTCAGATGCTGAGTGATAACAGCAATGATGGTTTACATTTTGTTCAGCTGTGCTTCTTCATAGCCAGTTCACACAGAGCAAGTCACATCCCAGACCTGCTCAGGCTGTCCTGAGGCCTTTTACTCTGCATTTTGGACATGCCCCTATGTTCTCCAGAGCATAAGGCAAGGCTGCCTCAGAGAAACCATCCTCCCAGGGTAGAGTTGTGTCATGAGTGATAAATTTGGAGGTAGAGAAGACCTACTCAAACCCTGGAAGTCACCACAGTCTGCTGTTCAGGTTTGAGTGTGGACCAGCAGTCAAAGCTCTCTGGCCTCAGGTCAGACCTGGCTGGGCATTTCAACACCACATGGTGTTTTCATTTGTAGACACACAGATTTAAGTCCTCACTTGTAAATGGGCCTTCAGCTAAGGAAAGTTAGTTCACGAAACATATTTCACCAAAGAATAAATGAAACAGAGCCGTGAATATGTGAAGTTACTTGGGACCAGAGGCAAAACCCCCCCGAACATTTCTAGCTGTTGAGTGGTTCTTCAGTAAGACACTCAAAACTTGGGAACAATATTATCTCATCTTTGACCACAACACTGTCATCCTCACTAACCCTGGCGCCAAAGAAAATCAGCTATTGCTGCCCTTATCCACTTACCACTGGGCAAAAATGGGAGCTTCAGATTGAAGAGGCAGAAAAAATTACTCAATGCCCTTCCCAAAGAAAGAGCTTTGGTAAGAGTCTGCTTTAAGACTGCCAGGATGTGAAGGTATTGTCTTTTTTGCTACTGGAACATGGGCATATATAATGTGAGGCACCAAAGTGGCTTAATAACCCAAAAATAGCAAGCAATGCAAATAATTTCATAAAGCAGCACATAAAAAGACAGACTTTTTGCCACAGCACGATATCAGTGACAATTTGGACAGAGCACTTTTCAGCTGTCAGTGATCTATAATTCACTTGATTTTGTCAACCCTGCATTATCACACGGTTTAACACTGAAAGAAACGTCATCCATCAGTTACTCTCATCTGACAAGGGGACATGGTAATATTAGTTCTTTTAACATGTAAGAAAATAGGGTATCATTAAGAAATTGGAATGGACTGTCTACCTCAAGAACTTTCCTAGTAAAATTAGGCGTGTTCTTCTGGCATTGCTAATACCAGTCTTCACTGACTGTATGTATTCAGTGATGTTCTGTATCAGATGTCAGAATGCACTTAAATTTGTTCACAGTAATTCTGTAAAACCTTTAGAACAGGCAGACCACAGCGACCTTCACTGGGTCAGTGGCAAAGACATGTCTTCTCACTTTAACCTGTAGCTCACTTCCAAGCGTGTCATGGACAGTGTCAGGCGAGCATTCACATACTTTGCTTAGGCAGAGGGATAAGAGAGAAGATTCTGCTGCCTTAACATGACGCCTTTTACCCCATGAAAACTCTCTTTCCTTCTTATTTCCTCTGCAAAACTCAAGACTAAAACACTGATTTCAACAACATAAAACTGCCTTGTTAATTTCCCAGCTTTGCAACAACTCGAAATAATCTCAGAAAAATAGAAGTACCTACTTACAACATATGGAACCTTGAATTAAAATCAGCATGACTATTTTCTGCCCCCTACTCTAATGTACAGGGAACTAGAATAACATATAAAGTCAAATTCTCAGGATGCAAAAAACCCAACAACAACAAAGCTCTTGCTTGCCCGATTTTTTGGCTCTTCAGTTTCGTTCTGCTCTGTTAAGCTAGGATGAAATCACAGCAAACACTACACTAACTCTTCTGTTAATTAACAGCCTGCTTTGCAACTGCACTTTTCATTCCCACAAAAAGTGCTGCATTTCCACAAAGTATCACTTGTAGTAAGGCATTCAAACATGCTAATCGCAGCTTTGCCTCCCAGGGAGATGTATGAGCTTACTCTGCATTAGTTAAAGGCTTCTGAGTTGATTTCTTTTTATTACTGTTATTACAACTTTGAAAAAATAGAATTTATTTTTGCAAATTTCCACAAATCCAGCTCAAGAATAGTGATGACACTAAGATATGCTTTACAAAATGACACGTAACCCAGTTCAGTTTACAACAGCGTTACAGAAAACCAAACAGGAGGGGGCTGGGAAGAATTCTCCAGACATCTCTGTTTTTTCTTCCACACAGATAGTCTACATTGGCTGTGATGGGAATGGAACAGAGTAGTGACTGCGACTGTGCAAAGCAGATGTGATTGTAAATTGCAACATATGCAAATTGTTCAGTGTAGCTTCCTATAAACTTTGCATATTCATTTTTTTAAATGATCTTCACTTGTACTTTTATTAAGTACTTGAGGCTTTATTCCTCTGCTTTATTTTTATCCTGCTGCTGGATAGTCAGTCAAAGATTGAAAAATTTAGTCACAAGAAAACAGGATTCAGCACTTGGTTATTGCAAATTCCTGTTTACTGCAAACACTGACGTATTTGACTAAAGAATCTGGGTCAAAAAAGCACACCAGAGGATGTTACCTGTCTGCACTGAATAGCAGGCAGCTGGGAAATTGGTAAGATTTAACACAAAAACAGTGTGAAGCTGCTTCAGTAAGATGATTTATTTTTTTTTTATAATGACATTTTAAATGTTAAGCCAAAGTACGAAAAGTTAGTGTTGTTTCCTGTTGACTTAAGACTTTACTTTCCAATAGATCTAGGCATCTGTGGCTCCTATTTTTGTATTCATGCAGCAGTGAAATTCGTCTCACTAGGAACAGCAGCAACGATTGTGTTGCTAAACAAATTAGCAGGGGACTGGACCAGTAGTTCTGGGAAGAAGCACTCTTCAGAACAGTTGTCCACTGCCAGACAGAGAAAGAGAGAGAAAAGATGCCTTCGAGAACACATTATTAGGAAACTGCCTGGGAAGAGACGCCCCAGGGACCTTGCTCTATTTTGAAAGCAGCTGCTATACTGATAACATATGATAATCCGCCTGGAAGATTCTAGGGTAATGTTATAACAAGAATAAAATTGACAATGCAATTTTTGGCCATGTGTAAGTGGTGGGAGATTGTACAATATTAAGAAAAAGACAAAAACCAGGCCACTGCATGAAGAGAATCTCTAGAGTGCATGAAGAGTAAGTTAGCAAGGCATGGAGAAACACAAAAGAGCCAGACAGCTCCAAAACAATTTACAATGAGTCATCATTCTCCAAAATAACAAATCAACATAGAAAACATAGCCAGTTGTTATCCAAACAATATGGCACTTTCGGAACCAGATCCTGAAAATACTAATTTGTCTCTTGAAACTGAGCATTCAGATGAGCCTTTTTTTAATGAAATGTGCAATCAATACCTTTTTAAAAAAATAATTCAATAGACAACTGCATATGATGATATAGATGTTACCTGTTGAAGGTGTTTCCCTATTTGAAAATATCACACACTGGGAGTTGAAGGCTCTTCCAAAGTCCCCACACACATAGAACATTATGCATTGTTAGTCTGCATTGTACACAAATTTGGTCAAACAAAGCTACCAGAATTGGTTTTACTTTTTTTTCTGAAAATATATATGCAAATTACATATACAAAGCCTTTACTACCTTGATCTCAACTAAATATTTTCAGTGAGACTAATAAAAGTCTAGAGTAAATTAATTTAGCTTATTAGTATTACTGCATAGGGCAGACTAGGCTCCAATCTACATTGCTAAAAATAGTCAAATACACTTGCTGTAGGCATTTAAAAAATATAAGCATGAAAAGAAATACATTTTAAAAGTTCCTCTAAATCTACACCTTCTTGCAAAGGTTAAGTCCTGAAAACATGGATTAAAAGCTCAGGACTCCTCTCAGTGTGGAAACCACTGGGAGATCTGCCATGAGAACAAATGGCAGCCAAATCAACGGTAGTGGAAATCACAGATAAATTAACTGTCTACAAATACACCTTTATTGGAAAAAAAAAAGCAGCATAAGATTCATTTGTTATAATGTAGATGTTAAGTGTTACAGAGTCAATTAGTGAAATAAAAGGTTAGAGTAAATCCATCACTGTCAATTAAGATGTATTTAATATAAGATTGTCTCTGGCATTCTTACAAATGTAAAGACATTTACCTTTAGACTATTGTTAGTTACCCTCTATATGTGAACATTAGCCTGTCATCATAATGCTAGAATCATATATACATTTTAACAGGCTATTTTCCTCATTTAAAGATGAACTACTAGGCAAAAAGCCTATGTCCGTACTGCTGCTTTAGGATGTATTAAAGAACTCAGTAGCAGAACCGAGCATTTTACTTAAACATCATGTGCTAATGTCTTTTGCCTTTTTTTCTCTCCCAGTCCTTTCTCCAGGGAGGGGCTCTGAGCAATGAATCATCTTGATTTGTTAAAGTTCTATTATTTGCTTCTTTCAAAAGGCACAAGCTGCTTTACCTTAGCCTTTGAGAAGAATTTGAACTTACACATTTGTTGTATCTGGGTGTTTCCTCCACCTCCAAAAAAGGGGCAATAGGTTTTGGGAACTCTCAGAAATCCTGGATGCCTGTCAGCTCCCACTCCCACACACCTCAAAGAGGGGACACATCAGGCCAGGCTGCTCAGTGAACAACCATGTTATTGCACTTGAAGGAGATGCCTTGACAGCTCAGATGGACTGTGATGACAGTCCCATGTAAAGCCGGACCCTGACCTGCTGTTGGGCTTGATATACTGAAATTTCCTAAAACCTCTTTAGATGACCTCGTGCATTTATTGTCCTCAAGAATCCCACTCTTATTGCTTAACCAACACAGACAGGCAGACTGTTCCCCCTGCATGATCACACAGATACGGGAGCAGAAAGAAGAACCCACCTCTCCCTGTAGGAAACCAGGGAAAACTGTCAGTACTATCACTGCCATTAGGGGAAGACAATCAACGCTGCACAGAAAAAGACATTTTTCTCTAAATGCTGCCCTGCTGCCCTCTCCCATTCGTGCCCACCAGCTTTGAAGAGGGCAAGATACAGCTCTCTGTGGACTCACCAGGCACAGTTTCAGCCATCTCAAGGAATGAATCTGAAGATAGAAACAAAAGAATCGTAACATTTTGCTCTACACACTGAACCTAAAAGGTCTTGATCTTGAAATGTCACTGGTCAGAGATGTCCAAATAAATATGCTTCAGAAGAATTGTAACCTTTAATAAAAAGGTACAAGTACCTTCTAAGGATATATGTCTTCAGCACAAATACAATGTATACAAATAAAAACAAATCCAGCACCACAGCTGGTCTTTAATGACACTTAATTTGCATTACAAAACCAGAACGGAGTGTTTATGGACCTGGCAAATGATTGAAAATACAGCTTTACCTTCAAAGAGCTACTAAAAAGAGCCTCCATTTCCACAGATGAGTCCCAATGCATTACCTTTCCAGTAATGAGTGCTAGAAGATCTAATCAGAGACAGATGCTTACTGAAATACAAATCCACAGCCAGTGGCTCCTTCAGACAGCAAAATTTACCTCAGTAATCTCCCTTTTTGCAGAAGGCCAGTCAGCTTTAAGTCCCTCTTGAAATTTCAAAGTAGGGTTTAAATAAGACTTGGGAGAGGTATAGTTATTATGTCGACCACCTGCCTGAATGCTTAACTTAGGTATGAAGTAGATCACACAGCACACAAGTCAACAAGCCTTGTGATCAGTGGTGTCAAAGGCTGACAATACATCTAATAATAACCAGCACAGGCACCTCCATATCCAGCATTCACTGCTAGGAGTCAATTATCCACCATCTATTCAAGGGCCTTTTGAAGTCCTTCTTGTGTTACTTGAAAATAAAATTACACCAGGTCAGGTCAGTTTAAATGGCTGGATTTCTTGTTGGCTGAAGTTCACATCTTTTTTTTTTTTTTTGGCTGTACTCCAATGCTAGCTGCAAACTTCTCATAAAGCTGCAGTGGTCTATTTATTAAAACTAAGCTTTCTGCTAACACTGAAAAATAATCCAAAATAAACCATTGGCAAGAGCTCAAAACTCCTTGGGACCAGTCACTTTTATTTAGGTTTAGCACCAGTGACTATCCAGACTTTCTCTTCTCCAAAAAAAAGAAAGTACACACCATATCTTCATCCCATCAACCCAAGCTCAAGTTTCTAAGAGCAACTGCTCCCCAACTGCCCTGCTCCAGCCCCTGTTTTCAGACTAGTGAGGTTTGCCATAGACCTCAGACAGGAAGCCTAGAACCCCCAACACTTGAGCTCCAGACGAGGGAGCACCGATGAGCTGTCTTAGAAGTGCTTTCAGCAGGCTGTCATCCAACTTTCTTCTCATCTCTTCAGTTTCAGCATCCTCATTCTGATACACACTTCACATTATTTCTGTTTTTCTTATCCTTTTAGATCATAAAACTGCCTTTTCCTTTCAACTGCTTATAAACTGATCTGCTAACATCACTGTCAGAAATTCACAGCCCACAACGAAAATTGTCACAATTACAAGTTTTAATATTTCTTTGATGAAGAAAGCAATCCTGAGAGATGAACTACTTTTTATAACAAAATTGAGACTACTATTTACAGCTGTGTCTGTGCAAAGGGCAGTTTTATGACACCCTATTTTATTCAGTGACCTGAAAGTAATCTCCCTGTCCAAGATATGCTTAAGAAAATATATGCAATAATTTATTTAGTTAGTGGACTTTTGTGTAGTCCATGTAACACTTCCTGTAGAAATTCTGCAGCTGATAGGATTTCACTGAAAGGATTTGAGTTCTTTCCATGCTGCACAAGAATGTTTCCACCTCACCACCAAGAGGTGAAAAAGCATCCCCTCCTGACAACACACTGTTGCAACACTTTGTGCTTAGCAGGGGAGGCACAAATATTTAGTGTAAATAACAGTGTGGTGGCAACAATATGCATTTAATCTGCCATCCCAGATTCCAACTTATACCTCTAAACCAGAATTGCTTACAAGACCTTTGTATCACCTCTTACACAGTGTCTGCTACCAGGTAAGGCTATATAATTTCTATTTAATACAATAACAAACAAACCCAAAATTATCACTGAGCACAGAAGTTAAAAACATCCACATGTTTAGACAACCCTGGAAATGTCTTTATGCAAGTAATCATTTCTCCGGGACTGAAGAATCAATCAAATAAAGGAACCATGTAGGTGAGTAGTGATATTCTATCAATGAACGTGGTGGTATGTGCCCAATCCATGCAACATGCTGGAGAAAACATGGTGTCAGATAAAGGGAAGGATAGCCAGCTGAAGCAAATCTGGTGCAGTTTTACTCTGCCACTATTGGCTGGATGACCTAAGGTGACGACAGCTCAGTATCCCCTCCTATACACACGACTGACAGTCCTACTGCTTTTCTGTTCAAGGTACTGAGAAGTCTTGTGGGGAAAAGTACTAAGGGGCAATTTGGTGTATAGCTAGAGATGTCTTGATAAAGCTCCAGGAAGAACTGAAATGCTCAGAAACCTCCAAGAGCCTCTCTATGACAAGAAGTGATGTCCTGCTCTGCCATACGGATAAGCACATGTGACTGCGAGTTACAACACCACCTTTGAAATTCAATAATAAATTCTGGTTTGATCATCTTTTTTCCATTCTTCCAGATAGAAAGGATCAAGGATATCAGTGATAAAACGTGGAGGTATTTTACACCCTTTCCCCTTGTCACCCACGAAAGTTCAAGACTAAGTCTTAGATGGGTGGATGTTAGTTCAGCTAGTGCTACATTTGTATTGAAAAATGAAGCACGACCTACATTTATAGTTAGGAAAGTTACTCCAGGAAGCTGTGAGAAAGTAAAACAACAAGACTTCATTGGGGAGCTCATTCTAGAGAAAGCACAGCAGGAGGCACAGACACAGAAAAATAATATTCAAAAAATCTGACCTAGATAACAGTATTTCCTAGTGACTAGAATTCATTAAAAACAACAGATTAAAAATGTACTGCACAGGATTCTTTGAAGCCTGAGTGTCATACTCAGTTTAAAAAACCCAACTTAGATAAAAATGAAAGCAACTTTTATTTTTTTCTCTTACCAAAAAATAACAACAAAGAAAGCTGTGAGTTCTGCTATTAAGAAGAAGTTAATAATGAGTCAGTATATGAAACAGAGCTCTGACTTTGTAGGGTTTTATGAGTGAATGCTGTCTTTGGCTATGAGCAAAGCTGATGAGCTCACAAACCCTGTGTTCAAAGGGATATCAAATGCAAAAGTAAAACTCAGTAAAGTCTCAAAGTTTCCCTACTATAAAACTGAAGGGTTTTCATATTATTTTAGTGAAAAAACACGATGACTAAATTATGCAGAGTCATGGCAGAAGTGTGTGTTAGGACATGTTAAGAAATCTCCTCCAAACCTTTCCTACTTCCCTGCTTCTCCCTGAGCGCTACAGTGAAAATGCTTCTTACAAAAGGAGGCTCAGTTGTGACCCCTCACAGAGAAGAAGAAAGGCGAATCAAACCCTTTCCTCCTTGAGAAAGCTTCTGAGTTGTGCTGGATACAGCCTCAGGTTACCTCTTCATTCCAAGAAGGTACTTGAATGCTTCTAGACTCAAAGTTAAGCATTTGCTTAAGCACTATACTAATGCCAAAGTGCCTTTCTACATCAAGCCTATATTAACCTTACAAGGAGACACAGTCTACTTTAGAAGCTTTACTGTTGTATAAGCACGCATAAAGGGATGAGATTAATAAACCTATACATCTTTTTCTATAAAAATAACATGATGCACCATAAAATACTTTCTAGCATAAATTCAAAATTTTAGATCCCTACACAAAGTCCTCTGGACATCTCAAAGACACTCTCGCTACCCAACAAAAACAATCATCTAATTTCAACATTTTCTAAAAGAGAAGAATCATAGAACATAAATACACCTTCGTGCTCACCCTATTCAATGAGTTTGACAGTTTCCTAAAAATTACTCCAAAAGCACCTTTGAATTGTACAAATATTTTATATCTACTGACTGCGTGGTTGGCCATTTGACACTTGAGAGTATTTATTTTTGCCCTAAATCAGTTACTGGAGTGAAACTTAAGATCTTATCTTTTAGAAAATGCTAAAACAATGTAGGTAGATGAGTGTGCTCCATTCTAGTCATTATTTACTTACTAGCTGTACTTAATATTAATACTTCCTATCCACCAAGTATTTTCTGAGCAAATTCACTAAAGGAGCTCAATTAGAAGATGACTACAGTGACTAGGTAATGGAGGCCCCCTTCATCCCCTGAAGATAGCAAAGTCAACCATGCTGCAGGAAAGAAATGGTTCATTGAAACTTCTGCGATCTGTACTGTAAGCACCCTGCAACACAATTCCTACTGGATTTAACAGCGGTGACTGAAGAGCTTGCTGGTCCTCCCATCCTATTCCCATACCACCCCATTGCAACAGTTAAATTTGATGATTTAGTGATTCAAAGTTCCCTGCTGCCTCAGCTCACACACTGCCTCAACACCAAATAAAACCTGAAGGTGGATTATGTTGCCCTCAAGCTGGGAGCTGCAGTGGCTGGGGAACAGGCATACTACTTTTTGCTATTTTTACCGCAAGGATAAGGAATTCCAGCAGAGGCAGGGCAAACTAAATGGCAGTAACTTCTTAAACTGCCTTAGCCTGAATAGATGGAGCTCTTCAGTAACAGTCCATAGAGCAAAACCCAGCCCTGTTCCTCATCAGCTCAGCGTAAGTTACCTACAATAGGATTTGGTAAAGTAGATTGCAATTTGCGTTCCTTTTGTTGGCCAAATCACTCACAAATATCTGGAACTAAACTTTTTATAACTCATTTCAACAAGTAGGTGACATTTCTTAGACAGGCAGTTCTGTCTAGTAAAGCAGCTATCTGGGTGGCTTTGGATCTTTGATATTTGCAGACTTATCAGAATGAAATCTGACTGAAAGAATTTTGTGTGTACTTTCATAATTCTTGCATTTTAGAGTTACTGTTTTTAGGCCTTGCAGATTGTCATCTTCTTACAGGGCCAGTAATTAAAAGGAAAACTTGGTGTCTTAGAAGCAGTGCTCTTCCACCTGGGATTTATGCAGATTGTCTCAGAACTCATAACACAACTGGCACCTGTCCAAGTGTCTCTAGTGACAGTGAGTCCTTGGTACTCATCTGCAAGATCTTCCTAGCATTTTCTTTCCTACTCTCAAGAACAACACATAATTTCACTGTATTCAGACTTTAGGCCTATATGCAATGTAAAACTGGTGCAAGGTCATTGTGCTGCTTCAAAGATCTCTGACAGCAACCTTTTGCTGGATGGTGATTTACTCTGTTACCTGGTTTTGCATTGTTTTTCATAATCTCAAAGTTCAAAACATGGCTTTTGGGCTGGATGGCTAACAGAGGCTGTGCTGCTCTCCTAATGTCAGAGTGCATGATTCAGCCCTCTGCCCAAGAGCTGAAAGGTAAGGTTGCTTCCAGTTTTTACCTGATCCCTTCCTGCTCCAGAAGCTTTGAAAATAACTGTTCTAAAATACTTTTCTATTTTACTGTTCAATCAAAATCATGATGCACTTTTTCTGTTACTGGATGAATGTTTCTCCTTTGGAGGACACCATTTCCACCATAAGTTACACAGTCAAAAAATCCTTACTCCTTACCCAATGCTCCAAACAACTGATTTGGAACTCCACATTGGTAACTAAAATTGTCTGAACTGTTTAATGCTTAATAAGGGAGTTTCTTCTCACATGCATGAAGTTTCCATTTTCAGACATTCAAACTCCCTAAAAGGAGAGAGCTTGCTGTTCCTTTATATTTATTTACTTAATTTTATTTGAGCCACTTCTTGTAAGGAACACATCAGTATGAGTTTGGATATTAAAATCTAATTTACAGGCGAAGCTGGCAAGAACAGTAGGAGATGAACAACTGCAATGTGCCACAACACTTGAAGTAAATGGGCTTAAATTAGGTAGGGATAGTGCCACTTCAACTCTGAAACGTAAGTTTGTTCTGTGGGAATGTGTATCTGATCTCTAATACACTAGGGGCAAATCAGGAGCAACTTCAGGACATTAACTGGATTTACAACAATTGAGGTAAAGGAGAAAAGTGGTTTTGTAGAATGTACTTCAAAAACTTGAAGCAGCCTGTCGGTTTGTCATCCTCCCCTCAACCCTGAGTCCATACAGACTCGCAGGATGTAATTCAGGGGGAAAAAAACAAACAAACAAACCAATCAAAACTAAGACTATCACCTGCACCTTTTGTATTTCCCAAGATACTGTTCTGGTCCTAACAGTCTATTTTCACACTAAGGTCAGCAAGCAGATAGCCAAGCATCTGCTGTATTTCCTTGAATTCTCCCTTATTTTCTCCACAGGGGAAATAACTGGAAAGTCTGTCCTTGCAGAAGACTGCCCAAAATGTGTATTTAGGATGTGATTAAGTATATTGAGCTTTGTTTCACTCAAGCCCCAAGTTCAGTAAACCAGTTAAATTTGTTTCTACTGAGTTAAAGGCTTACCTGTATGTATAGGTCTAACCGAAATCAAAAGGATTTAAACCATATACTTACTTCAACACAAGGGAGACAGACTTAAGCATAATGTTCAACTGCTCCATGAAGATGGGACTTAAGTAAGAGACAGCAAGTAACAGATTAATAATACTGCTCTGTGCTCTTGTGATAGCACAATAATTAAGACATGGCTGCGGAAGTAGCAAACCATACTCTGTGCCCCTCTCCCCCCAAAATACTTAAAAATTAATGTAATTGAGGTACTTCAACTGAGGTACTTGTTGGTTGTCACATGCTTTTGACTTTGTCTTTTGGGATTATTTTACTGTTGGGTTTACCTCACCAGGAACAGGAGAGTCACAATTTCCACATGAAGACTTGCTCCCGTCATTGGGAGATTTTCAAGTTCAAATTTTCAAGTTCAGATAAGATAAAACAAATGTGCCAAAATGCAGGCAACTCACCTAAGAATGAGCCCACTCAGACTAATGCCATAAATCATCACTACTTCAGTCCCTCCTCCAGAGACATCGGAAGAGGTTGTGGATTAAGCCATTGTCCGAAACACAATTTTGGTGACTATAAAATTCAGTCTGATCCACAAGTATAAATCCAAATCACCCATAGCGATTGATACTTATATTGTTCTCCGAAGTCTTAATAGGTCTCTGAAAAGTTGATGTATGCAGAATTTATGATCAGAAATAATTTAAAAAAAAAAAATCTCATTGCAGATAGATCCAAGTAAATTACTTCTAAATTATTTTAGAAAAGCTTTTTTGCATTTACCAAAGCAATTGGTTTTAATTCCCAAATCTCAGGCTTGAAAGCCCAGAAGTACCTCTTTAGGAAGGTAGTGTAGCAAGCGGAGATCAAGTAATAGATGCATTTATAACCTAATTCTGTGATGATTGTCACATGATGATCTCCAAATCCACGTATATACATTCATAAATTTTTAACTGTATAGTGTATATAGTTTATGAGGACATTAAAAATACATATACAGATTATTCATAACATTAAAATTGTACCAGGCTGTGCATTACATTAATGGAATTTCCAATTATAAAAATATTAGTATTTCTTCCAAAAAAAGTAGCAAAACCAAATTATCTCTTCCCTTTAATGTTATAATTTAAATTAAAATGATACTGGAATTTACCTTAATCAAAACACAGTAAAGCACCAGTTTTGATGGAGATTTTATAAAAATATTATTCTCTGCTTTGCTTGTGGTTGTGCTCCTCAGACTTATTACTGCAATCCTCTGGCAGTTCGGTTAAATGTCAATGCTCCAATTACTTTAATAGTCAAACTGTGCGCTATTTTCACCACACAGTCATTCAGGCTTGTCATGTTTGACAAATCCAGTAATTGAGATGAACTCTTGGAGAATGCTGACATGTAACCAGTCATTTCCTACTGCAGAACATTGACCTCTGCAGTGCACACCACAGAGAATTTATTCAGCAGCTTGAAAAAACAAACAGACCTGTTAAGTTTAGGATCATCATTTCATACATCTCCACTTATTTCCTTGTTTATTCACTTTCTGTTCCATTGGGGTGGGATTTAAAACATTAGGAGCACTCTGAATAAGCATGAAAAAAGGACTACAGCAAATATTCTGAAAAACTATTATGAATTAAAAATGGTCCAACAGATTACTAGAGGCTGAGTGTACTGTCAAAGAGTCTCAAATCCCCTCTCAGTGCTCCCTGCCCCCAAGCAGCTGCACCCCACCCCAGCTTCATATTATTAACAGAAGAAGGTATTATACAAATTACATAAAGTATTTATTGAACGGTGCTCATTTCAGTCAGCTTTTACAGTACATTAACTCTTGCTGGGGCCTGTTTAATTTTACTGTTCCTCCACCATGATGTCCTGCAGCCGATGTGCAGGCAATGCACTGAAACCTCAAAACTCTCCTGCTTTATCTCAGATTCCCTGGAACAAGGACGAGCACTGCAAAACCTACCAACTGTGTACTTGCTGGGCTGGCAGGTTCTTGGGCGATGCCTTTGGCACAACCATCAGATCTATTTCACAGGTCTGGACAGCTACAAGCTGTAGTTTTGTATTAAAAACCCAATACTTTGCAAAACCAGCTTGCTGCAAAGAGAAAACACAACAAAGGTCTTGGATAAGGAGGCTACCTAATTCAAATGTTCTGAAGTCTCCCTGTGAACTACATCAACTGGGGACCTGATGCTGCTTTTGTTAGGAAAGTTACTACAGACCTTTCTACCAGAATTTATCCCTTCTTTGGATGAACTGCTAACATTTCATATAAGAAAATTTAAAAAAAATCCAAAAAACAAAACCCTAAAGAGTTGTGATCAAAAGCAAACAGTGGACAGTAATGTAAGAATAAACAATCCACACAGACAATACCAGCTTCCAAGAAATTACCTTTGCAGTTGACAAAATTAAACATCCCTTTGAATGTTTCTGGATTGCCTTTGTCAGAGACAGTGGCTGGTCTAAGACACATTACCAAACTGGGCTTGGAAGAGACCTTGCTTCATGTCCCTTCCCCCAAAGACTTTATGCTTGATCTTTGGCAAGTGAATTAATTTATCTATTTTACAAGCTGATGGACTGCTCTTCCCTGGAGTCTTTTAAAGAAATGGGTTAAGTATCACAGGTCACTTAGATTCTGCAAGGGATAAAGACCTGTTAGATACCAAAGACAGCATGTCCGTATACTTTTTTTCTTAATACACTAATTCACAGCCCAATATATGGCAAACGCAAAGGCCTGAAAGGGCATCAGGAAATATCTGAGAAGGCAGAACTAAGAGCAAAAAAACCTTTTGTAGAAAAAGCTAGAAATTACTTGTGCATTTTCTATTTCAAGAAAAACAAAACTGTTCAAATGCCCAATAGAAACGGTAAGGGAATAACTAAGCTGCTGCACTCTGATTAAACTACTGTACATTTTTTTTCATACTGTTTTCTTCTAGTATTACTTTTACCATTAGGTGTGCAATGCTCACCTAAAAGAAAGAGCAGAAACCTAGGATGCTACTTGGAGTACCTGATAGTGTACAAAGCTTAGGAGAAGGCGAGCAAGAACAATGCTCCCTCTCATGTAACCCATAGCAAGAAGGAAGGCAGTTAACTGTCCCTTCAGCTGGAGGCTGCAGATTCCGGCCCTTTCCATGGGAATGCACAAGACCTTCATGAAAGACAGTGGTTAGTCACTCATACATCATGCATTCAAACAGAAATTAGCCTGTGGACCAGGGCACAGCTGACTGAAGCAATTCACTGCATTTGCCTCGAGGAGTCTGACTCAAAGAGCAATAGAGGACTGGCTCTAAATAACAGTCCTTTCCACAATCCTGCAGTCCGCAGTATCTTCACTGGTCACGCACAGTGTCCATCCTTACCCAGCACTGCATTTGCAGAGACAGTGAATTAACTTTCTGTCTATTCACATGACACAAATCCAGTTGAGTCTTGTAATGAGGAACAATCAGTACCAAGAAGGTCACAGCCGCCCTCCCAAGGTACTGCAAGCTGAATAGCAGCATTCCCTGAAGGCACCATAGTCTCTTGCACCATTCCTATGCGACTCCAGCTGCTGAAGAAGTTTCCATAAGTGTCAAAGCACTACACAGTCCTAATCCACACAGCACCTGTAGGCACCACCACAGTGCAGAGAGGACAACTCCGTGAGTTTAGCTATGAGCCCCCATGGATTGCCATCTCTTCAGGACAGAGCCACAAAGCCTGAAGAACAGCACATGTGCAATACAGTGGTCAATGCTCTGCCCTCCTCCCCACCGTACAGCAGCTCCCTGCTATGAGTCCCCACTGACCTTACCAACTGAGGGAAGACAGGTTGCATCCCATCTGCCAATGCATGCTGGATAGATTTATTTACTTCCTCCTTCCCCATCCCTTGCTGGTACATGATCATATTACATCCCTAGTCCAGATAATCATACCACGTGCATCTGTGCAGATGAACCTTTCCCACCCAGAGACACGAGCCTTGCTGCTCACACTTCATGGCTTTATCACCTCCAGTATCAGTGGGGCTCTGGCAGAAAGCATTTGCCTTCCTGTTAGAGAGGAGCAAAGCAACATGCCAGCTGAGCTTTGAGGTCTGTACTGGGCTGCCTGCTGCTCAGCTGGCAGAGTTGAGATGCTGGTTATCGTATATGAAGTTGTAAACAAGC
Organism: Dendrocincla tyrannina; assembly: GCA_035047865.1. Lineage (NCBI taxonomy): Eukaryota > Metazoa > Chordata > Aves > Passeriformes > Dendrocolaptidae > Dendrocincla > Dendrocincla tyrannina. Next base: position 85,651,374 of record JAWWMP010000081.1, on the reverse strand, counting down.
CCAGCTTTGGGAAATGGGATAAAAATAATTTTTCCCTCACAAGATGCAGTAAATCTGAATTTGTGAATGCCCAAAACTTCACTATTCTTCCTTCTCCAATAAATTCAAGCCTGGTCTGATGCACGCAAATGGCTGTCCCTCTCCATGCACCTTTCTGCCACATCTGCAGTGGATTCTCCCTACTGTACAAAAAGAACAGGATTGCAACTCCAACACTCTTCATGAGAGCAACAAACTGTAGGCCACAGCAGGGAGCAAATTTTTCAAACAAAGTAGAACATGATGACCTTCAGGGTATGATTAAGGAAAGCTGATCCTTCTGACAGTGGATCTGCACTAGATGACCTTTTGAGGTGCCTTGCAGCACTCTTTCCTATGACTCTGCTTGCAAAGCCCCATTTATTAGACAGCATTTGTAGCAAAGAAAGAGCTTGCGTCCTTAGGTAGTACATACAATATATTGTCCTGTTAACTTGATCTGTTACTTATGTAAGGTTGTCTATGTCATCTGGCCATTAACACACAATTCACATGAGTTTCCAACAGTATTTAAAATTTTATTCACAGGTTAACTATGCAAAAAGTGACAGTAGCCTGTGACTAATAAATATGGAAGTATCTGAGAGACTGCTCTCCAACATTTCACTTTTGCTACCATACTAAGCAACCTACTGTACAAGAGATGGTTGGCAATGGTTAAATAAGAAATAAACATTCTGTGGAAATCTCCAGATTTAAATGATTTAATTTTTTCCTACATAAACATCCAGGGAAAAAAGTGTTCACAATGTATCTGCTCCTGATATTTGGAGAAGGAGCTGCCTCATGAAATTAATCTTTTATTCTAATAATCAGTCATCAGTATTTCTCAGGGAACATTTTCAGACCCCAGAGACTGTCAAAGCCAGTTGTGCTGACTGTTTCAAAATCAGTCTTATCTCTTTTGACAGTCTGAACACAGATTTTCACATCCTGTTTGAGTTTTTTCTGAGGCCACATCCTTCTCTGCAATTGAAGTTCCAGCTAAACTGAAAAAAAGACTTCACTCTCGCAGAAAGAGGCAACAGTAAGGGAGGACTAAGAGGGCAGGAAGAAAGCATTATTTATGGTTCTAAACTGGGAAGGTGAGCGACTGAGAGGACCAAAAATGCATGAGGACCAACTTGGAGGATTGTGGCTTATGCCTTCCAAAGATGCTACTTTGCAGGGTGGCCTGTAAGCCAGGCAGGTGGATGCCTTGACTTCCAGGAGACTCCAGATCAAAGGAGAACAAACTATTTGGGAAACTTGTTTAAGGACATATTTTTAAAGCTGTAACTCTTCAGGGGCGAAATCAGGACAGACATGTTGGTGCTGGGTGGAAGAACAAGAATTGTATTAGAGTATTTGCCCAAAGCTGTAACAACATGGAAGTAACAACATTTAATCAATAATTGGATCAATAAGGGGCAGGGAAAGGCAAGTTGATTTACAGACCAGAAAACAAAGTTATGTCTGTGCACTATTAATCACACTCAAAGGTTTAACTACACTGTATTCAAAGTGTAATTTGTTCTCAGTTACAAAATTAATAAACATTTCTTCAAAATAAATTTGTGTTTCTCTCAGAATGTTATTTCAGTTAATTAACAGATTTTTTGTTTCACAGATAGTCTACTCTATGCTGGCTTATAAAAAGAAATTATTAAAAAAAAACCAAACCAACAAACAGGAGCCTGAATTATCTTCTAGATGTTAAAATGGCGTTGCCTTGTAAGAGAATTCATGACTGCCATGACAATTTCCACTCATGTCTCCAGGCTCCTGAATCACTCACTCTGTCTGTAAAGCATATATTCTAAGTAGAATGGTTACATCTATGAGGAATGTAATAAACTGGTGCTAATAATACCCAATAAAGGACTTATTAACACATGTGGAATGAAGGAGAAAAAGGGCCTAATAAACAACGACATAGTCTTTTGAAATCACCATAACCATTTCAATCTTGGAAAGAATTATCTTTGGTTATGTACTGAATATATTTGCTCATGCTAATATGAGTGACCTTTAATATTCCTTACTCTTACATTGGCAACAACAGTACAAGGTTCCTTATAGAACAGATGTAATCCTTGCCTTGGCAGGCTTATGGTCTTCAGAGACAAGAGTGAGAGTGGAAAGACAGCAGGAAACATTGTGCATACATTACTGGACACATTTGTGTGCAATGCAATTACTAGAGTGCATTTTCCTGAAGTGCCACTCACAGCCTCACATGTAAGCAGGTCTCTTCACATCAGGCTGCAGCCCACAAGTTACAGGTAAAAGGGAAGCAGGCCAGTCCTAATAGGATTCAAAGGGCTTCATGCGTAATTATCTCCTCCCATAACCATGGAAAACTGAGATAAAATACTCTCATTTAGCCATAATGCTGCTTTCAGAAACTTACTGATGTAGAGGACAATAAAAGAACATAAACTAGTCAGGGCTTTTTGTGATGCTAAATGAGATCTCCTTTTAATCATATTTGCTTTATATGGCTTTGGTGGCTATGATGCTTTCGGGAAAATCTTGTCTGAGTTGCTAAAGCATAATTTCAAAGCCCAGACTGAGCTTTTTCATTTGTTCTGAGAATTTACACCATTTGGGCCATTCTAAGACAGTACATTTCACGACACTTGTATTTTTTACCATAAAATTTGTGCATATTATACAGAATTTTTTACACATAAACATATATAGTTGCAATACGCAGTCTACTTTTTTATACACATACATACATGTAATTTAGAGGCAGTATACTGTACTATGCCCTTTTAAAGTACATTTTGAAACTCCTTGTATTGGCTAAACAAGCAACAGTAGAGGATGTTTGTTATGCATCTTCCACCTAACTAGATTTTTCCCTTTTACAGCTATTGAATTTAACTGCAGTAAGGGTACCACACAACTGGAAAACCTGAATAAGGAGCTGTACCAAAAGCTTTACTATGCCATGACTCTCTAACACCTAACCTTAATATCTCAAAAGCATTTTACAGACTTGATCTTTCCCTCTCAATCTGGACAAGTGGAGTAGATGTTGAAAATACCCAGTTAATTTCCCTCAAACATCTGTTGAGTAACTCTGAGAAAATATGAAATCAAAAGTGTACCTTTAATGGATGTTTTTTCTTTATATTTCTCTCATATACACATTCATAAGTGTACACTAATGTATCAACCCCTAAAAACCAACAGAAAACCTCAAATTACTTTGAGTGGAAACTGAATTTTATTCCTAAAGGCACAAACCTGCACATGCCCAACTCTACTGCCTACACTGAAAATGAAGCTAACATAACAAGTTTCCAAATAAGAAGAAAAAAAGGAAAAAATCCTCACAGAATAAAAATAAGATGCAAATACACACACACACACAGAGGAAGCTTGTCTTGATGCTACAGTAAGGTATCATTTGAACTGTTTCTGGTTGGTTTTCATGTACCAGAACGCTATCAACAAAATTATAACCATGTATTACAGACTGCCTACTTACAGTTAACACACACTTAATCCTGCCAACGCTGATTCTACAGAAAACATCAGTGTGCAACCATAAATGAACAAAATTACCATCTGCACCCTGAAGAACAGAATTACAAACATAATTATATCTCTTACATGTAGTAAGTATAGAGTTGTTTTAAATTTGGACTTACAACCTGTTTTTCAAATAACAGCTTCAGTCTGCTTCCAAGTCACCACAGTAATGGCTGTAATAAGTAGCTATACCTCTTAATCAGCAAATGTCACAATAAGCATACTGCATCTATCTATCTAATCTTTTTTGGCCATGTTACTATGGTTTATGAGCAGTTTTACCACCCATATGTTATGCTGTCATGTTCTTCTAAAAGCAGGTTATTAGGATTAACTGCAGAAAGTGAAATATGAATGCCATATAAATTGCAGAGATGAATGCTGCTAAAAGCAAGGTGTCCTAGGTCATAGGAAGACATATCATACATTGCAGGGCATGCCACTTATTTCAGTAGGAAACCCACAGAATTTGCTTTGGCCTCCACAAGCCTTTCTCACTCATTGCCACAGTTTGGCTTCGTATGGAAAACAACAGCTGATCCTCATTTATTTCTACTCTAGTAATACGCATCATGATACAAAACATCAGAATCAATCCTTCTTCTCACCAACTGTAAAGCCAGGTGCTGTAATGACTGTGTTATTCATCACATTAAGACCACTGTACCCTCATGAAAAATTATTGGTATCCTCTCTGACTTTAACAATACACCAAAATTCACAGGACTACTTTCATTAGGACAAAAATTCCACAGTGAAATCAGATGTCCTTAGACGCAGACACCTTCAGTTTTGGTATAAAATACAAGAGATACAGAAGGGGGTGTAACTAGAAAACAAAAGAAAATCCCAAAAAAAACAAAACCCAAAAAACCCCTTGGGATCTGTGACCCACAATGAATTAAGACTTGTGGAAGGACCGATACTGTAAGACTGTCTGGGGTAGGGGAGGGACAAATCTCATTCAATGGCATTTTATCAGAAGTGTTAAAAGATGGGAGACAATTACTGTGCTCTGCTCAGCACTGAGGAGGCCCCATTTGGTGTTTGCGTTTTGCACTTGCATGAAGTATGGAGAAACTGGAGACAGCTTAGAAGAAAGCAACATATATAAGACCTTCCTGAAGGTCTGATCAGTAAGGAGAGACTGAAAGGTATAGTTTCCTGCTCTTAGAAAAAGATGAGAGTTTTCTGAGAGGAAGATGTTCTTATAAATGCGGACAGTGCTGTTTTCCTCTATGTCTGAAAAAAAAATAAATTACTGGTTTAACTTGCAATTAAAAAAAAGAAAAAAAAATAATTCTGTCATTTTAATTAACAAGAGGATAGACCTAACTAAAAGGACCACATAGCAGAGAAACAGACTACTGCATGCAATCCACTTCATTGCAGATTTTTAAGAAAAAAATTCTGTAAGAGATAATGTAGCTATAAATAATTCTCCATCCTAGCAGAACTATGTGACCTTTAGAGATCCCTTCTAGCAGCCGCAGTGTAAGAACTGTAGCGGTCCACAGAGTAGCAAGGAAGAGATGAACCCCTTTCCCCCATAGCACAGCTTCCCATGCCAGCTGAAGAAGGACTGGCAGGATTCAGTGTTCCCATCCAAGGGTCTGCAGGAGCCACCCTCACAGCTCTTTGCTCTCCAGTCTTGTATTTCTGAGTCTGAAAATACAGGGCTGTGTAACAGGGCTGAATGATAAAATTTTCATTTTCCTGCATGCAGGAGGAGTCAAACAACGTAGCTTCTTTCCTTTGTCAGCATATAATTTAAAAGCCTTCTTCTGTTTCCCTAGAGCTGCCTTCCTGGTGTTTCTGTAGCCACCCCTGGTGCTCCCTGCTGCCTTTCCCCTGACCCTCTGCCATGGCCTCCCAAGCCTTCTCACACCTTTGCATGGCTAACAGCTCCCTTTGGACTGTGGGCATCTCTCTGCTGCTCTTGGAGGAACCAGGCTACGTAGAGGAGCTAAATGACCTCCTGATGCCTATCCCCACATCAAGACTGAGATCTACACACGGTACACTATGGTGTATTTATCAGTAAAACACTACCCAAGGCATTTCTGTGACATCTTTTGCTACCTCATTAGCAAGGTAATTTCATAATTGGAAGTACACACATTTCTCCAGGGTGGACTCTGCTCTGTTCCCAAGTTTCAATAGGCTTCCTTTGAGACATACACATCTTTAAATGTCTTTTCTGCTACTGGAGAAAGATTCCTTCGAAAGAACATGAAGGTTATAAATTGAGAAAAGACCTTCTTTTTGTAGATGCCTCTGAGATTCTGGAAAAAGTCTTTGGACAAAACTGACCATGCCCAGTTCCAAGGAGTTTTAATTCTACACGTGACTGGCAGCACTGTACTAGAGACAAGCTAGCAGGGCATTGTGCAGACAAACAGCATCCATACCAGTCCTCTGGTGACTCAATGTGTGCTGAATGAACCCACAGTTGGCTGCTAAAGCAAATGGGATGCCAGCTGATGATGCACAGCACAGGCACTGTGTGCTCGCAGTGCTATACCTACTAATGAGCTAGGCTGCTGCGCTCTGCAGTAGCTGAAGTTTATATGGAGCTTTTATCTTCAGCTTCAGTGAGCCGCAGTAATCTAGCCTGGTTGCGCAGAACATGTTCATCACTACTGCTAGATCCATGCCAAAGCAAAAGAAGCACTGTTCCTTGAACAGCCAGAAGTAGAATAATTAATTTCTGACTATTTCTGGCATTTTGGTATTGCAGTACCTGCTAGAGTAGAATGCTGCACAGAACACACAATGGTTTGAAAAAGGAAAGTCAAGTGCCTTTCCAGAGAAAAGGGGTCACTGCCTCTTCTAGTTGCATCAAATCACTCACGCTAGATACACTGCTATGCTGAGGCTTGGATACAACGTGAGCCAGTCGCTCTTGCTGAGTAATTTAACACTATATTGTGATCTACATGTCAAAACCAGTAGGAAGATCAAGTATGGATGTTAATATGATTTAAAAGGTACTGTGCAGTAGCAACAGCTAGAGACACAATTAGGTCTCTGTCTCTGCTAGTCATGGGAATATAATGAAAGATTAGTATAAGTAATTACATTACAGTGGTCAAAATAAAAGAGCTAAGCACTGCATTTTCTTTGGTGTCTGTACTCATTTGCCTGTTTGAAATGGCAGTTCCTTAATGCCTTAGCTGTGATAATATACTGTGGAGGCTGTATTGCAAATGTACCTTTACCATACTATTCACTTCTTATGAAACAAAACTACGTAAAGGCAGCACAAAATGATACTTTCCAATATATATTGGAATAAACACTTCTCTCATGCACAACAGCTAAACATTACGATGTAGATTTGTGAGAAGACAGGCAATCTTTGGTACCCTGCTGCTAGCAAAGCAGCACCATATAGGTGATGCCACAGCTTAAAATGTTCAATATAAACCATCTTGGCTGTGAGGAAAAAAAAATCCGATCCCAGCAAATTAATCCTTAAAGTGGTGAAAGCCCCACATTTTTCAAATTTCCAGTATTCCTCTGAAACAGCCTCCCTTGTTATTGTGTACTAAAGCTCTTGAGCAAAGAAAGGTTTTGTGTCAGCCAGAGGTAGCTGCTGGCTTTTTACCCCAACTGGAGGGAAGGGAGGGAAGGACTGTTTTTTCCCAGTGACAGAATCTAGAATATGGGCTTAAAAGTCTAGAGGGCATTGTATTAATGACAAAATAGGATTACCCGTGTGTTTTCCCCTTTGAGGTAAGGCAATGAAAAAGACAGAGTTGTACATTAAGCGAGATAAACACTCCATGGAGACCCCAAGACCTGTAGTACTTTCTGCAACAAATAATACACTGTAATGCAAAGACCTTGAGTCAGTGGATGTGACTGATGGGCACATGGTAGTCATACAGACAGACCTTGTCAGAGCACGAGAACTTTCATCCTGAGGAACATGCCAAGAGGTGCCTCTCTGCCTTACTCATTAAGGCCCTTCTGGGATAAACAGGACTTGCCTCACAATGCAGTTCTTCATTCAGAGATAATGTACGACCTTTGGGTTTCTTCACCTCTCCACTGTGGCCTCTTGTTTTCTATTACCAGCACAGCTGGTATGAAGCTAAAAGCAGGTTGGCAGGGTCGTGCCCTGCAGGAGATAACGGGACAAAGATGAGGAGATACAGCACCCATCCCATTCCCACTCTGGTGAAGCAGCAACCATGACTGGTAGACATCTGCAGGCACAGCCATCAATGCAGAAGTCCACAGGCAGAAATTTTCATTTTAGAGAACCCAAGCATGTCAGGAGAGCACACCTTTTTCTATACCCCTTGGACCTACATCACACAGCGTGGTCCCTAAGAATACCCTTCTGCTCATTAAGGGCTTACAAATGAGCTGAGCACAATCCGGTCCTACTGGTGATTGTGCACTGGGCATCACTTCTGTACATGCTACCAGAGATTAAGAGTTCAGGTTGCTTCCTCAGCCCATGAATTTCATGTAGTATCACCAAGCAGTACTCAGTAAATCCTCAGCTGCTGCTATAAAATGAAATAGAATGACCAATAAGCACTATTTTTAACCACAAAATGTATTACTCATTATGCAAGATATGCTTCTGTCATTCTCTGAGGGAAAAATGCCTAATTGCTTACATTATATATCACTGGAAATACAACAAAGTAAACAAGACAAGCTATTGAAGGATGAAAATAATGGCAACGTGGTACAGGGGCTGACCCTAAGAGAGAGGTGTTTATCCTGAAGATACGTAAATTATAACAGGAGTTCTGAGAAAAGCAGTGACAATCAAGAAAGCTGTCCATTTTACATCAAGGAAGACACATTTACCTAAATACTACTTGCTTAAGCTTAATCCATTTGGTTCAGTTTGTGCATGCATGGGTGGAGAACAGCAGAATACAAGATGGATGAAATCCTGACTTCTCCCTTAATATCCTTTCTGCTGCTCTTTTGGACTACAACTCCGCATAATACAGAAAGGTAGTTTTCTGGATACTTTTAGTGGCCATCACTTATGTTTCGACATATGGTCATTTTAACAAAATCTCTAGCAGCCTTATGGCTTAATACCTGCATACATAAATACCCCAGTCTTGCCTCAACAGACACTGGTGTAAACCCATACCTTTTTTCCTTCCCGTCTACCACTTGCACATATTTACACAAAGAGGAACATACAGAAAATAATAATAAAAATAATAATAATTATGTGACATTATACTTCTGCAAATGCAATGGATAGCCATTTCTCAGGAATCCTGTATGTCCTCTGCACACAAAACCCATGAACTTCCAGAACAGCTGCTACTTATTAGTAGTCTATAAATCTGCACACCCATAAATGTGCTGGATGTGCTTGGTTATCTATCAGATATGCATAAAGGTAATGGTGTGGCACACATTAGAATTCATGAATGCACATTTTGTACTGCCTTTTTTTTTCCCCCAGAGGTATATTCAGGCCAAATCAATGGCCTCCGGAAAGTGTAGATGATTCAGTGCACAGCTTGGAAATCCATTCATGAGGGAGGGTGACAAAAGATTAATTAGCTACTTGCACTTTCTGGGGCCACAGTTGTCATTTTTGTAGAGACGCACCTGTTACATGAAAGTATTTACCAGGTTTGACAGAATGGGGCACAAGTGGACCAGAAGCCTTAAAAATTTATATGTAAAATTGAAAGAGCAAATGTTTAAAGGGCACTGCATCATTCCTACATATGCAGTACACTATGTGGAAGAATGGTGATGCACTAAGATTACTGTTGAAAGGTTCATAGCAGCAACTACCTGCTAAATACAATATAATTAGTAAATATTTCCCTATGAATTAAATGCAAGTACTTTGATATGTGACCGAGTGATTGCATTACTAACTATTAGTGTTTAAAATACAATGTGAGCCCCATTCTCAAGCGACTGAATTTTTACCTAAAATGGCAGTCGGGCAGAATACAGTATTTCCACACTAGGGGCAGGAGGGGGACCAAAAAGCTTGGTGAGGCATGAAAAATTGAATTTCAGCAGCAAGGCAAGGGAAAGGACATAGTTGGGCAATTACAGCGCTCCAGTGTTTGCTGTCCGCAAAGGCTGCAATCATCTGCAGCGACAGCGTAGTGTACGGCTCCCCCAAGGCACTGCACTCTAGTTAAATCAATTTGTCAGAAGCAGGGCTGCTGCCTCCCTTCTGCAGAGGAGGCCCACCGGAGCGGAGGACAGCTGGGGTGCACAGCTGTCTCTCTGCAGCAGATCAATTAGAACATCAAAATTCATCTGCTAATTAGCAAGCGTGTACAGAGGGGAAAGAAACCTCCCTTAAATGAATCATTTCCATGTATTAATGAATTCAGTGACATCCCACATTTAGAGTCTAGTCCAAAAAGAAGAGACACAGCCGCAAGAGGCAACAGCTAACACGACACAACAATTTCATTATCGCAAAAGTTGAATCCGGTGCTGAGGCGAAAATAAAACTCACTACAACTAAAAATTTGCACTTCCAGTATCAGTGAAATAAGACCCACATTTAGTAGTGATTACTGTAAGGTGGCATTGAGAGAAAATACAAGTGGAACCAAGAAAAACACCAATCCTGGTCCGCCTGACATACTGCTTGCTTTGAAAAACACTGAAAAATCCCTTGACTTCTGTGATTGAGAACTGGGCCTCAGGTCAGCATGTTTTATCCCTGTTTTTATTTATTTTTATATTCAACCTTTGCGTTGTTATTAGAATGACACTTGCTGTTTATTCACATGTTGCAATGTTATTGGGGGTGTTTTTACAAGAGAACTTGGCCAAATTCAGCAGCTGATCCAATGCCATTTCAAGGCCTAGCAGGACAAGGTCACTAATTTTTTTTTTCTGAATTTTAGCTTGCTTAGCACAGACCAAAAAAAAAAAGCCAAAACAGAACAAAAAACCCAACAAAACAGCAACATACTACTCTTTTCATCAAAGCTTAGAGCATAGCTGTTAATTCTTCCACCTGCAGCTCCCAAGTCAAAGAGAAGCCAGGTACATATGCTGAGTGGTAATACACAGAAAATTAATTTCTTTAGTTGGGAAATGCCCCATTAACCTCCCTACTTACCTCCAGTGCCTTGGCCATCATAACCTAATGGCAATGGACTTGAGCAGCTCTTCTTCGGATACAAAGCACAAACCCTTTGTTCTTGGAAGTTTGCCCGAGAATGCTTGCACAGTGGGTAGGTATGTTGTCAGAAAAGCTTAAGGAAAAAAGAACAATGGTGTGGAGAGGACTAAGACAAAATGACCTCCCAAAACAACAGCACAGTAAACTCTAAATCTGGAATGTGTAATGACCCTATTGCTCATCTGAAGCAGCTGATTCACCAAACTCATTACAGTTTTCAAACAAGTTGTCTTTTTCAAGGCTCCATTTTCCTACAACTGTATGTTGTACATGTAGGAACCTACAACTGTAGATGTGATTTTCAGGCCATTTGGCATTACATAAGCAACTGCAAATCATTATTTTGTAATAGATGACTGTAACCTGCATCTCAAAGGAGCCACAACACACAATACATACTTGGAAACTATATTCTTTAACCTGACACACAGGTGCTAACTGCTTACCTTGTTCCCAGTCCTTTAGTTCCTCACCAAGATTTTTGCCCTTCTGTTCTTTTAACGACAATCATTTAAACCAAAACTGTATTAGATAGCTGAAAACACAAAGCCACACAACAATGCCAGTACATGAGGAGCTGAATTCTCTAAGGGAAGGCTATGAAATGTTACTGCTAGCTCTGATGCAGTAAAACAAACTGCCGCAGAGAGCCATGTCCACTCTCATCTATTGAAGAAGATGAGCTGAAAATAAGTCACAGAGGAGGTCAACCAAGATAGCACAGTGCCCCCAATTGCCTTGCAGTAATGAAAAGCATATATGAAAAATGTTTAATAATATGAGGACATTTTATCATCACCCTCACTTCTTTTCAAATCCTGCACTGGACTTTCATCTTGTGCAGATTTCCATTACACTCAATGTTGCTTATTCATGAACAGCAAGAGTGAGGCCCACCAAGTTTTACAGCTCTAAGCTGCCATTTAGTATTAAATTTCTTTCTTAAGTGAGGATTGCTGAATACAGCAAGCATCAAGCTATAATATATACTCCATTAGAAGCAGTCCAGAGAATGTGACATTCTTCTTATCATATTACCTCAGTTACTGGCAGAATAATATAATTATGATTCACATTGAAGTGGCCTACAGAATGGATTTAATAAAATTGTAATATAAAATATGGCCACTTAGGGCATATTCCATTCAGTAGCTTGTTCACTCAAGATAGTGTATAGGGAGGGGAAGTGCACAGTTGTCATTCCCAGTAACAGGACAACAATCGTTTTTAAGTGAAATATGGCATCAGGATGTTTAAGCACACATTAGAAGATGCATTGGTGTCACTGCTATTGTGTTGTACTCTGTATATAATTTGGCATGGATGACTGCTGTGTCGCTTTCAGTCTTGTAAGCTTACAATACAAAAACCTGAAGAAAATTGGTATGTGAGCACATCTCACAAGGAATAAGTAATTCATTCCCTGAGAAAAACTCTTATCCTGCCTCTCTTTGTGCAGACCAAGTGGCTGGATTCTGTTCTGAAGGACATCAAGTTCAGAGCATAGTCACCAAAAGCACACCAGTTCTGACTGAGCTGGTATCTCCTGATTTGATTATACTTGAATAACTTGAAAGTTAGTGTGTACCATTGATTAAATCTTGGGTAACTTCAAATGGAAGTGGATACTGTGTTAAGTGTGCAAATTCTCACCTCATAAATAGTTTTTCAGACAATCCACTTGGGAACTACAGTTGCAAGTGTTTAGATATGAAACTAAATGCAGAAGAGACACAAAGGGTACAAGATATGAGAGGCACTAGATACAAAAGGCATTTGTGTATGAGTTTAAGTTCATGACAGTGTACATCTTCCGCAGCATATAAACTTGGGTTTGCTGCTTTTCAGTTTTAAGGCTCCAGCAAGGCACTCACACTCTGGTAACACAGGAAGAGCTGTGCCAAGCTAAAAATTCAGTGCCAGCTACCTTGCAGTTTACAGCATCTGAGGGTCCATACATGCAGTTTACAACTGTTTACAACATTTAAGCCATTTGACTATTGTAGCTGTTTATCAGGTTTTTTTTCCTTGAAGGTAGATTGAGGCCATGAATTCCCCAAATGTCATTAATGGGTTTTGTTGTTTTATTTCATTGGCTCTTGGGGTTTTTTTGTTTTTCGTTTTAAAAAAAAACCCTGGTCCATCTGCTAGTCTCCTAGGGCTCTCACCACAACCCTTACTACCTCATAGCATCTGCTTCCTTTATCTTTTCCTTACACTAGCTCTAGTTGCTCTTTTCCCTTTGCTTTCTTCTGTTAACTCCTTTTTGGTTCCTATCTGCTACGTCTGGTCATCTTTGTTTATTCACTGAATTAGAAAATAGCTTGGTTGGAAAGGACCTTAAAGATCATCTAGTTTCTATACCCCTGCCACAGGCAGGGACACCTTCTGCTAGACCATCCAACCTGGCCTTGCACACTTCCAGGGATGGGGCATCCAAAGCTTCCCTGGACAACCTGTTCCAGTGCCTCACCACTTTCACAGGAAAGAATTTCTTCCTTGTATCTAATCTAAACCTACTCTCAATTTAAAGCGGTTACCCTTTGTCCTATCACTCCATGCCCCTATAAAAAGTCTCCCTCCAACCTTCTTTTAGGTACCAGAAGGTGCGCTACAGTCTTTTTTTCTCCAGGCTGAACAATCCCAACTCTCTCCAATTTTTGACCTCTTGGAGTCTGGGTTCCACCTCTTGTACAAATTTCTGTCTTCACTGAAGTATCTTCTTTTTGGTGAGGTTTTTTATCAGTACCCAGGCCATCCAATGCCTTCTGTAGAGTCAGTCAGAAGCTTTTTATGCAAGAAGTTTAATGCATTTTTTCCTACCCCTCTAACTATTACAGAAGAGAATAATCCTTTCCTCCATCACTTTTACAAAAGATCTGACATGGGCCTGTCTTTTGTGTTCATTTACTTTCTGTGTCTTACTCTCCAGGTAACCTCATAACGAACTTGGCTACTGTGTTGATATTATTGGTTTACCTCTCCCACACAAAGATATCTCCTTTTCTCTAGTCTGTATTTTGATCTTTCATTCTGACATCTATAATGAATAACACGTTCTAGAAGAACAGGGATAAAACACAGTAGACCTTCCTGCTCAGGTCTTCCTTGGCTCTACCATCTCACCGATCACACAATCCTCTACCCATGTTCTAATTCTGCAAATGCGCACGAGACAGATCTCTTTCTATTGGTCCTCCTTGCTAAAAGTTGCATGCTGTTATCTTTTTGCTAGTTTTTAAAGCTCTTAGTGTTTCTCAGGTCCTGCAAGCAACTCAAGAATTGTGATCTTTTTGTGGTAGACAACATTAGATGCATTTATTGCCATAAAAAACTTGTTCAGATTTTCATGTTTTACTTCCTACCCCTACCTAAAGTGTGAAAAAGGCAGGGAGATGAACAGGAAAGGACAGATACGTACACACCTAGAGCATGGTACATAAGGTCCTGTATCCAATCTAGGGCAGGGAAATTTAAGAGGGAAAAAAAAGTAAAAATAAGAAAGATATGGAAATAAAGAAAAGGACAAAGAACCTACAAAATACAAGCACAGTTAGGAGACAAGAACGAATGAGAAAAAGTGTATGCAATAAAGAGAGAAACAGAGAAATTAAAAAATGGTGGGGGAAGTCTTTGATACTTAAAATGATATTTAAAACCCCCTAAAATTAAGTAGGCAAGCTCAGTAATAATTTTAGGAAAACAAATTATACACACACATATATAAATATTTACATATAATCATATAACCAAATGTCAACGAAAATCACTTTGTCTTCGCAGGAGGTATATAAAATGCAAAATATTTCCAAAGTTTTCATTAATCTTATGTTATTCTTGAAAACAGGGAAGGAGTGGGTTTGGTTTGAGAAGATATTCCAAGTTAATGGCACAGCTCTACAACCATGGCAACAAAGAGCTGACTTCCTGCTGCTAAGGTCTGACATGGGAGCTGCAAAGCTGGCACAGCACTGGGATCGTGGTCAATACCAAGAGAAGTGCTGTGGTTTCAGTGGTCTGCCATAGCACAGCTACTTCATGTGTCTGTTACCATGCATGCAACTCCTTGTATGTCCTCACTACTTCTAGGATTATTTTTTAAACATATCAATATCTTAAATGTTTTCTCCTTGGATCTACGCAAATAGCACAGAAAAGTCTGTTTTGTTTCAAAACATGCATCTTATGTCTAAAGGGAAGTGGGTTTTTTTCCCCCAGGTTATTAAAAATAAACAAGAAATCCTCTATATTTTAATTAAAGAGTGGCTTCAAAACCAAACTCAAAATTACTATAGATAACTCCAGACAAAATACTACCGATTGAACAGATTTCTACATAAATTCTATTTGATTAAAATTATGCTCTATTGTTAATATCTAAATATACTACTTAAAATGAAGACAGATCACTAAATACTGTGATTGTTGTGAGAAATACTACAACAAACAGCAGAAGTGTATTGTACAAAGTTAAAATATTAGATAGGTCATCTTCAAAGTTAATGTTAATTCCAATCTCAAGATCATTTTTTTCTCAGGTAGAAGATGAGCTTTTGTTTGTCTTCCTAATCTACAATAAACCATAATCTGGAATAATCTATGGTGTAACTATGGTACTTCTATCTGTTCCAGAAGTATGTCCTCTCTGTACTACCTTTTATTTATCAAGACCACGATGAATACAAAAATCAAAACTATCATAAATGATCACAATAAAGCCATTGAATATATGAGAAGTTGAGTAAAGAAAGATGTTGAAATAATTTGTCTTGCCAAGTGAAATGACAGAATAGGTAGCAGTCCAGGGGTCAATGTCATGCATGGAAGAAAAACAAATGGAAAGGTCTCTGTTTCAGTGACTGCTCGGTATATTTTTCTGTCCAGTTCTCTCTAGCAGGTTAATAAGTGGGCTGTCATAACCATGATAGTCTTGATGATTGCACTGACATGATCTACAGCAGATCCGCTTTTACAAAATGACTGGATAAGCCCTTCCATTAACAATACTAATCAGATAAAGTATTCCTAATGGATGACCCTGCATCTGGTTAGCAGGCACTGCTCTATTTAGTATGTATATGCTGTATTTCTTATGCAAGATCAAGATGTTACTGCTACGAATACATATACATTACGTTTGGAAAATTGTCTATAGTTTATTCTCTACATCTGCTACAACTTTGGAAAACAGAGAGTTAGTTCTTCATTCCTGTCATGAAATCAGATTATTCTCATGCATTGCTAAAGGTTTCGATGATCCAAACAAGAAACAAGGGACCAACATGTAAAGACCTACAACGATTTCATTTAAATATTCACTTTTCACTCCTGCTGTAAAGGAGTTATCTATAAAAATGTGTTCTGATAATCACATTTGTAGGTAAAGCATATTCTAAAAATGAAGGGATAACAGCCATTTGACAGATAAGCTGCATAAAACCATGGTGCCCCGAGCCCTAATCCCTTCATGTAGCTATAAAATATTTAAAGTACACAGGGTTTAGAGGCAGTTAATAGATAGCAGTGATAAATTCCTTTCAGAAAAAAAAAGTTATTCTTTGAGCTTTATAGAAATGAGAGAAATCTTAAGAGGTGCAACATCCACAAAATTCACTTGCCAAGAGATGCTCCATGCTCTTCCCCATAAAAAGAATGGCATCTGTGCCAAACTGCAGATAAAAACAGTTTTCCTTTAGTCTTGTGATGGGTTTACCACCAGCTAAAGCTCTTACAGCATTTTTCTTCAGTCAGTGAAAATCTCCCTACTGGCAGCACAGAACTTGGTTGTCTTTGTTCTCTTACAATATAACATTGCAAAAGGAGAGCAAAACATCACCAATTTGTAACAGCAATACTTTATATCTGTCTTGCAGAGTCAGTCCAAAATCTGTTATAGTCTGGACATCCATCAGAAATTGGCACTGAAGTCACATTGTTTTGATCCTTTCCACTTTAACATTTGTTTTACAAAAGTGCATCATGGTCCCTGCAGATTGAGGTTGCCTTTAATTTTATAGTGTAATTTAGGACTCTTCCAATGTGGCCCAGAAAACAGATTTTTTGCTTTAAGATTGGCAGGTTTTCAGTAAAGACACAAGACATGCCTCTCTACAGGCTAACACAGAAATTGAAAGCTGCTAACTATTAAAAGGATCTATCCAAATTCAGCTTACTGGTTTGTCCCCTATAGTTTCTTTATTCTTCCTCCAGATCAAAAATCACTTGCTACTCTATTGGGTCGAACTAGTAAGATACTCTTAAACAGCTAAGCTACAGAAAAGCTCACAAAATTCTGAAACTCCTATGCCAAAGCAAATCCACAATGTAATGTTTGTTTTCCTTAATGAGGAGGTTGGATACATAGGGACAGTTTGTTATCAGCAAGGGGCTTGGGAGGTCAAAAGCTCCCCTCCACCCATGGATCTCTTCTTATTCTTTTTGTTCAGGTGGAACTGTGATGCTTACCACACTCACAGAAGAACACGAACTATGCCCTAAACCTCCATTCCTCTGATATTAAGAACTTGAGCTGCATGAGCAGGGAAGCAAATGGGCTTTTAGAGTATTAGTGATTTCCAAACACAAGTTACTGTGGCCCCTACAAAGTTCTGAATCTTAAATGACTTATATCCAGCAGTACTAGCAATGCAGAACATTGCATGGCTAACTCATAGTGCACACTTGTTGACTCTCATATCATACAAAGAAGCTAAATGAGATTTTCATATCAGGTTACTAATAATCTCTTTATAAAAAAAGGACAGTGCAGTTTCATCCTTTAAAAGTGGCTTTTGCCAACATACAAGTCTAAATTTTCACTTTCAATCAATGCAAACATCAAATTTTTTTAACAGTTATCTCCCCCTCCCACCAAACGAATGCCATGCCAAAGCTTTTACAAGGATTACTTGATTTATTTTTTTTTTAGGTGCAGTAATGGTTTGGATGCCCTTTCAGCTCTAAAGCTTTGATCTAAATATTGTCTTGCCCTAAGTAATTTTGATGTGGTCTAGTGCCACATAGAAACAATGCCTGGGGTTATTTCTGTGTATCTTTGTGCCAAATTATGCAGCCTTCCACCTGTGGCTGGGAACAGGTGACAGATACTACCAACTGTAAGTGAATTCATCTCTTCTCTATAATTTATCCATTTTTCTTTAAAATTTAACAGCTTTGAGTCTTACAGAATGCAGGTCTACAGCACTATGTCAAAAAGTACACTAAAACAGATCTTAAGCCAACAGTTTGGTTGGCTCCTGTAACGCCTGAGATAGATCCAGACAGTATAAATGTTTGCCCTTAACTTGCCTGGTACCTTCCAGCCCCGTTTCACAACAGGAGGATGGATGCCACAAGAAAGAGGTGAGTTTTAGTAAAAGAAGGAATTGAGCTGTAAATTCCTACAGTTTTCAAAGTCTTAAGGGTTTTTTTCCTTCCTAAAATATATATAAGAAAGCAAGAAACCCTTTACAAACAAGCCAAGTTTCTCTTCCCTATCTCTATGAAGAGCATCAAAAAGCACAGACTGTAAGAAAGCCAGAGGGCAGCTGCAGCTTGGCATCAGCTCAACAATTCTTACCTGGGCTTCTCCCTGAGCACCAACCCCAGGAGGACCATACTACAGGGGACCGAGTGGTCCAGGCTTTCTACAGGATGATGGACAGAATCAGCCCCAACACACTGCCTGCTGCAATCATGCTGTTCCATATTCTTCAAAACTGAGGCCATACATACAGACGATCTTTTTTTTAACCTGTGTTTTGGAGGTCATATTGATGCTACATATGCCTCTGCAGGGATAGGAAAGCATATGGCTGAAGTGTCTCTCACAACCTACAAGCATCTTTTGGCCATTGCTTAAAGGCAGGTATGCTCACTAAGGAGACGAAAGCAGCATTTGTTTCAATAAATTCATGGGTGTAAGTTGACAGGAATCCCTGTGAGTATTCTTACCAGTAAGATAGCACTGCACTGTTGCTGAGCTGCTGCTTACGCTTTAACAGGTCTGTGACTTAATCGCGAGAAATTCTCAGCATAGGTCGTTCTGCTCTTCTGTCATCATAAGCACCCCAGACTTCAATTACTCAGCTAAAAAGCAGCTGTCACCTTATACACACAATGCAAAAAAAGGGTGCAGTTCCACACAGGAACTCATCTATCCATTTTCTTTCAGGGTGGACTTTAATGTGTTGCTCAGTTGTCCTTTTATTTGAAGCAGACCTATTTTCTGCGTTAGTAACTGCAAGATGATTCAAAGCTGGGGTTGTATTTCCCACCCACCCCCCCCGCTCCCCCAGAAAAGAAAGGTAGCTTGGCAGTGATTGTAACAAAGAGTGAAAGGATCTCTAGTGAAGGGGGACAGCTTGATGTTTTGCTTTGAGGCTGGCAAGTTATTTGGATAACCTGGTGGCTTCAGGCAATATCACAAAATGAAATTATATGGTTTCAGTTAAACTAAAGGAGGAAGGTCACAAATATCGTAGCAGTGCTCCAGTAAAATGCAGTACAATTAACTTGGTGAGCTGCAGCTTCCCTACCTGCATTAAAAGCAGCCTGCAACAAATACAAGCCCCAATCGTGAATTGAAGGAGTATTTTCCTGCTCAAGACTGCTGCCAAAGGCTATGATCAGACAGCAGCATATTTCATGAAGATGACAGTTACTTTACATGACAGCTACTTTGAGGGAAACAAAGTCTGGGCTGATGTCCACTCCAGGCAATCCTAGAGATTTCTGTGCATAATTGAGGTAAGAGCAACCTCCTACATATTCCATGCTGAAAGAAACAAAAGCTGACAGGAAATCCCAAACCCCAAAAAAACCAATGCCACATCATTAAAAACACCATGTTCTGTCAGAAAGAAGCCCAATTCCACCTTAAACACCTTTCAGGGGTAAGCTCTTCCTATAGACATTCATGCACAAATACCGCATACATACATAAAATAAAGAACTATAAGTATATATGAATGAGCTCTAATGTTCCTTCTGGCTTGTCCATATGACCAAAATAATGACATCTGCTTAAGGTCAGAGGTCTGCAATACATGAATGCTGTGCCTGTAGTACACGCATTCCAAGGGCAGGCTGCACTGTCATGGATAATTATCACATCTAGTGTAGAAACATCTGTTTCATTTACAGTAGTCTTTTTTTCTTTTGAGCCTAACAGAAATAAACCTTGATCCCAGAACTATAAGACATCTTAATTTTAATGGAAGGTTTCCTTGGCAAGACTGACCATTTAAAATTAAGTGGCAAACATGATTTTTTTCAAACTAATCTAACTCTTCATTTCCATTTAAATTTGCAGTACATTGGACAATTGTACAGGCAGTCTAGTAAAGCTCTGTGCTGATGTTTCAACACAGAAAGACCTCATTAGAGAAGGGCGGTAAGAAATGAAAGGCTATATTCTAGCTACAAACCATGTGATCCATTGGTAGGATGGGGGGTAGGAGGGAAAGGCATCAAAATCACCATAGAGAAATGTTCTGCTAGCTCAGTCTTGCTGGTTTTCTGAAATCAAGGGAATGTATTTTCAGGTCACTGATTTTCAACTGTTTTCAATTCACAGATCCCTAAATATTTTCCAGTGGAGATGCAGACCTTTAAATAGCAAAATTAAGCCCAAGGCAAAATGCTTGCTTTTCATCTTTACCTGTCACGGGTTTCTGAGTTACGATTCTCAGACCATAGGCTAGAAAACATTTTTTAAAAGACAATTTTTTATCAAAATATATCTGTCTTGCTTAGAATATTATCATAGCTTTCCTCAAAATGAAAAAGAAAGAAGAGATACACTACCCATGTCATGTAGACAGGATTTCTTTGAACTGAAATCACAGACGTTTATGTTTTCAGGTCTCTTCTCTGTAGATGGGTTTACAATCTGCATTGCAAACCTCTATACAGGAATGCATCCATGTCTATCTACCTGAGACTGACCTTCAGCATGCAAGATCCACACCTCATCTTGGTTCAGAGCCAGAATGTCTGCATTTAATTTACAGCACAAAGTGAAATGCCAGTACATGACCTGGGGCCCAGGAAGGTACATACCCGCTGCCCTGGAGAAGTCCTGTGTGTCACCGCCATTTGCCCAAGAAATACCAGACATGGGAGCAACCTAAGAAATTATTTTATTTTTTGCTTATTTAAAAATATCTTTAATTTAGTTGCCTGCAGAATTCTTTCCTTCCCTCAGTTCCACTAGAGCAAGGGGAGGGCCAGCTGCTCCGACAGTGATTTACACTATGTATAGTCCTTTCCATGTTTCCTTTGGGAGAATCTCATGTTGCTACTTAGCAACAGATATGATTCACTCAAAGGACCCAACCCAGGATTAGGCCTATGAGAAGACTCTTCAACATGACAGATATCCCCTCAGGCACAAATTTGGAAACAAAAGCATCTTTGTGCCCACTGATCATTAAAGTCCTCGGAGCATTTAGTTCAATCCATGTTTAGTACAAATGTTGGTTTTGAAGATACACATCCCTACTGCTCTTTATCGAGCGTTCTTGGTGCAGGCATTTAAAAGAAATGCCCATTTGAACAGGGTTCTTCCTGCCAATGTACCTTTTCTTCCCAATCCCTTTCCAAATTTCAACTACAGGTTTGAACCTCAACACTAACTTTGGTGTTTGGCAACAGCACATCATGGCTTCTGTATTACAGAGAGGAAAAAACAGCACAGATACTATGCACTGGTCAAGGCCCTAGCTAGATGATTACGCAGGCTCTTTACAGTAACAGTATCCCCCTTCCACAATAATTTACCCAGGAAATAATAACTGAAAAAATCCTCAGACTAATTCTTATGTAAGGATAGTGTGATTTGACAAAAAAAAAACATGACAAAACCTTCACAGGTTGATAAAACCACCAGAAAAAAATTTCTTATGTATTTATATGATGGTGACAAGAATAATCTACTTTTTTTCCATGGTGGCTTTCATGTTACCCATTGCCCCATCTACAGAGTTTTAACAGCTCTTTCCCCTGCTAAGACACTGTGGAAATCCCTTTCCTGGCAAATATTATCAGTAAGGGTACAATTTCCCAGAGAAATCTGGCTCAAAATCAAGACTCTTTGGGAGGATCAAAGATGGATCAAAAAAGGGAGGAGAGGAATTCATGAGAATTCCACATCAACCAGAAAAGTTGTACGCATCTACTCTTGCACTTGATTAAGAAAAATAAAATTGTTTTCTTTTAGTCTCTGTCTGACTTAACATTGGGACTGAGCCAACAACTCTCATTTGGAACTGGGAGTAACCATGCTTTCAGAAAGCTCCAGATCAAGTCCAGGAAATAAAAAAAAAACAACTGCTAACACCTGAAATCTTGACTGTGGAACAAAAGACGCAAAACAGAGACTGGTACACTTTTCTTCCAGAGCAAGTTGTAGGATAACATCCTGGCAGATCTAATGTTCATATTTGTATTACTATAAATGTGCAAAGCACTCAAATAAAAACTTGATTTTGATGAGCTAGGAATCAGTGGTTAAGAATGGCTTTAAAGAATAACTGACTACTTCAGAAAAAATCCTTCATATTTTCAGATGAAATAAAATGTAAGATTTTCCTTTATGTGGCCACAAAACCTTATTGAGCATCTTTGTTACGTCTCACAATGGCAATCAGGCTGCTTAGCTAGAGAAAATTTAAAGTAATGTTAATAAAACTACTAAAAAAAATAAAAGCACCATGTTGTTGAAAATTGCTCTAAAATTTATTACCCTTGGTGCATAACATATGAAAATTGAAAGTGAATTTGAAATATACAGGCTTGTCTTTGCAAAGAATACTGCACATATGGAGTAAAAGAACTCAGATCACACCAGAAAGGGCTTCCTTACCACTGATAACTGCCTGATCAGTGGATACAGAGGAGAAATCGAGAGTTAACTCAAGTGACTTTGCCTTCACAGCATTGTCAACTAATACACTTTCCATTGATCTAAACCATGATTGTTTCACAGCACTTTGTAACCTAACTCTCCTGAGCAGATGTGTCTTTTTTATGCCCAAAGTGCATAAAGTCATTGTCACTTCAATTTGTAGGTTATGTTTTCTTTGGCAGATAAGAAAAAGAGAAAAGATGGAGGGAAAAGGAGGGAAGAAGGGGGGGGGAGGTGGGAGGGAGAGGGAGCATGCCTCTGTAAGGATTCCCTGTGTCGTTTGTTGTTCCAGTTTAAAGACAGACCGTATGATAAGCACCATGGTGGTCATGCTCATTGCAAGCCGAAGAACAAAGCAATTAAGGGGCAAGGACTACCCAGGCACTAAAAGCAGTTCGGAGACAGTAAGTGGAAGCCCACAGTGGTCTTGTGGCATCAACTTCTGATGTCACAACTTTCCACAAAATCATCCCTTCTTAACTCTGATTCTCTGTCAAAACGGATTAATGCTCCGTCAGTGGCTCCCAGCTGCCTTACTCCCAGCCCAGTGCCAGCAATGTTTAGGGACTTCATGTCCCAAATGCAGCTGGGTCCCAGCTCAGCCTGGGATTCATCCCACAGCCTGCAAATGCAGGAGGCATGGCCTTAGACGTGGGAACAGGAAGGGGAGCATAATAAGCAGTAGTCACTCATGTCTGATGACCACCTCATCTCTAGCTTTTCTAATGGGTACAGACTTCCTCCACTCCAAGACACCAGGAAATTCTATGAATAGGAGCCCATTTTCCTATTCCACCTTTCAAGGGTAGCTCATTACAATGGAAGAAAACTTGGTACAAGTCACTGCTCAGACCTTGAAAATTTGGTTTGTTTGCAAACACACAGAGACACGCCTGCTGGCTCAGGGGCAGCTGTAGTTGCATTTCCAGTGTCTGTGAGACGAAACTGTTGAACAGCCACTTCTGCTCATCCCAGAAGGCACACAGACACTTAGAAATACAGCTAGTCTATGCAGTCCTGCTGCCTGCTCTCAGCAGACTAATCAACCTGGGTGGCTTTGCTGGAAAAAAAAAAAGGAACAAGAAAAAAAATACAAAATGCAAGAAAAAAACCCCAACCAAATCATTCACAAAAAACAAAACCACAAACCAAACACACACTTCTCTTGCTGACAATGCAACTACAAACAGCATGGCCGCATGCTCCCTGTCTCTGTCTTGCCTACCAACAGTGCTCTAAGAGCCTATAAATACCATGGGGATGCACACTTGTGGTGCAGAGCCCACTCACATTGTCTTTCTGTTCTCTGGCCTCACTGCCAGATGCCAGACAGATCTGCAGGGCTGCAAGGGCACCCCCAGCCTTTTGTAGCTGACCGCAGTAACATGGCAGCATCATTTGTTTCGGAAACCAAACAATACAGAAAGCTTCAGCTGTGTAAGTAGGAACCAAATGGTTTCTTTCAATCTGGAGAACCTGTTACCTCTATGTATCTTTTCTTTCACTGCTCATTTTTCTTTTGCTATTTATGTACTACATCACAAACTTCCTGGACAGGCTACTAATCTTAAATGATGCCAAGTAAAATAATTAAATGAATAAATAGTCTCTCCAAAATCCTAAACTCAGGCAGTCATGAAAGATAACTCCCCACCTCAACAGCCCCTCACCACCCTTCTGCTAACAGTAATGTCAAGGGCACTTGAGAGACCCGCTCTACAGATCAGGGAGGCAAACCAGGAATACCCATCCTGAATCCCTTCGCTCCCAGCACAGCAGGGCAAGATGAACTCCCTGTCTAATAGCCCAAGACAGACTTGAGAAAGGAACCAGTCATTTACTGAGCAGATGGTAATCAAAGCCACATCTCTGCAGATTCAGTGGCAATGAGGTATGAGATAAGATTCCAGCTCCAGGGTTTCAAAGAAGCTTTCAAATGGCTTAAATTTTCTCCTTAAATCCTGTTATTTTCCAATTCCGGTTCAATTTTTGCTTCAAGTCCCCTTTCCTAGGGCTTCCCTTGGAACCGCAGGACTGCATTTCAACTTTTCAGGACTAACAGTGCTCTCTCAAATCTCAGTGACTGCTAACATCAAAAGGGAACACACTTGGTTCATTAGACTACTTAATGACATTCATTTTGGCACTAATCTTAAAGCACTTAATGCACTTAAAATTTTTTGTTATTACTTTAAATAACCAATATAACTCAGCAGTCAAAATGGATTTGCCAACAATTGGCAAGGACCTCCATCACTGACAAAACCAGACATATTTTAAGGACAGCTTGCCTTATTCAACTTTCACCTGAATTATGACACAGAGTCATCCAGAACCATGCATCAAAATATTCTGTATGATATTATGGCAACACTTAATTTTTTTCCAACTAAAGATGATGAAACAAATTAATCTCTGGCATAGACTAGCATGGAAACAAATAAGGTATGTGGTCACTCCTGACAATGATAAATCTGGATGTGAAGAATAAGAAATCACCACTGGTAATACAATCAGGACAAAATTTTTTAAGTGTTCACACCTGAATGAGTCGATGAATTTGATAATCAAGCAACAAACTGATTTCTTACTAGTTCTGAAACTCTGTCATTCACTCAGACAAGAATAATACAAGATGCCAGTACAGTGTGACGTTTTTCATAGATAAGCAACTCTGGAAGGAAGTAAAAGGGGCTAAATGTTAATGAAGGGAGGAGAAACAGCAGTAAAGAATTAGGCAAGTAAGAGATTTTTTTTTTTTACTATTGTAAAAGTTACTACAGATGTCATTAGTAGAACCACATGATATTTCTATGTAATTTTATTTATGAATGTTGGATCACACAAATTCAAAGCATCTTGAATTCAAGACAGATAAATCAGACAGTTCAGAGGTTTGATGTGCTGGAAGGGCAGGGGACATTGAGTGTGGAGTGAACAACAAAACCAACCAAACTTCTAAAACTTTAGGGGCCTCCTAAACACAGAAACTGAAGATGGTTTTCTGAGACTCCTGATATGTTCAGCAGCTGGTCTTACAGGCAGTTTGTTTCTTTCTATTTTAGAACTATTACTTACTTTGTTGCTGTCATGAAATGAAAAATTACAAATACAGATGAAAATTAACCAAAACTCAAACATATATCATGTCAATATGAATAATCTATTAATTACTTTTTTTTCAAATCCATAAGCATTAAGTTCACGTACTTTGAGGAAAAAAAGTGCATCTTCCCATTTGATTTGGCTTTGTCTACAATAAACAGTAATCCACAAACATTTGAAATGTGCTGATGTAGAAAACACAGCAATATTTACTCATAGTAAGTGAAGTTATTCTTGATTTAGCTTGGAATATAAGCAGCACCAGGTGTTGCTAAAATGGTAGAGTGTCATGCCACCGAAAAGTAGGGTCAAAATTTGATTGGAGAGTCAAGATTACTTTGCAAGTCTGATCTGTTTGCAGGAGAAGCAACTGCTGTTCTTTGATGTGCATGTATCTTGTATAAATTCAAGGAGGTAATAATTCCACAGTACAAAGCCATGACGCGACCACAAATGGAATATCTCATGCAGCTCTTATCTCAACATATTGCAAAAAAAGGATATAAAATAACTAGGCATATACAAAGACAGCTAACTTAAATGATATAGGAATTGGAGGATGAAATACTGAATACGAAGACAGACTAAGGAAGCTAAAGTTATATAATCCAGAAAAGAGGATTAAGCAGAATATAATCATAGTCTATAAATAACTTACAGGTAACAATATAGATGAAAGAAGAGAATTATTGAGAGTGCTGGTAGAGGGTAAGATGAGAAGCAACTTCCTTTAGCTAAAGAAGGAAAAACTGAACAGAAGAATGTAGGCCAGACATTTGCAAAACTTAACACCCCACAGGAGCATGCATGGGACTGCATTTTAATCAAGGTGGAATCATTTCTCACATGTGGCAGTTCCAAGTAAAACAGGCAAGTCATGTGCCTCACAGGACACAGCCCAACCCTACGGGCATCTGCCCACTGAATGCACTGGGGTTTGTTCTGTTGTCTGGGTGCCCAATAGCAGAGATGAATTCAAAAGAGACATCAAAGCTGAGAATTATTTTAAACTTAGAAAACAGGCTGTCCAAATGAAGAATTTTTATTTTCCCCTGCAACCTAAGGAAGGCAGTTTGTTAATGCTAATCACAAGAAAGAAAAATGTCCTTAGCATGGCAAATGACCCATCATAACAGTTAAAGATGGACATACACCAAGTGTCCAGGATGTGTCTCAAACCGCAAGAGAAGAAATGCTCCAAAAATTAATTCAACTTGCAAGTTTTCAAATAATGTCAGTATAAAGCCATACCTTCTCATATCAGTTTGAATTAGTAAGTAGAGATATACCTCAAAAACTGAAAAAATGTGGTTAGACTTAGCCAATACATTCAACAGAGCAGGAGAGATCTACAAAAAGACAGTAAGAAGCTGGCCCTATGATTAATATGGGATCCAGGAGGCTAATTTGAATGGGGGGGCAGGGGGGGAAAGCCTGCCTAGAATATGACTTTTTAGTTATTTCACTGCTAAATGTTCCAAGCGGCTGAAATGCAAATGCAAGTTTTGGAAAGTCTGTTTCTACTGAAATGAAGTGGTGGTGGACACAATATAATAGGTGTTACAGTGTAGTTGTTCCCATACTAACCATTAGACCTTTCTTATGTCAATAAAAATATTACCTCTTTTACAGATGTGGAAAAAAAAAATCCACTGACCAAGCTTTTTCTATCCAAACTACCGCAAAGACTTTGACTCTCCACGTGGACATACCACACTCACTTTCCACTGAGACAAGGTATCTTAGTAAACCCTAAGCTTTCTTCTCCCACCCCAAGAGAAGGAGCCATCCATTAAAACTCTGAAGAGGGGAGGGGAAGTAGAGAAATGGATGGAAAGAGAAGACAGAGCCTGCAAATGGACAACAGAAACAGAATAATTTATGTTGAAAAAGACCTTCAAGATCATCGACTTCAAGCGTTAACTCAGCACTGCCAAGTCCAACACTTAAGCCATGTCACTCAGCACCACTACGTGTTTATGAAATACCTCCAAGGGCGGTGACAACCACTTTTCCAGGCAGCCTGTTCCAGTGCCCAACAACCCTCAGAGAATAATTTCTTTCTTAATATCCAATCTAAACTTCTCCTGGCACAACTGAAGCTGTTCCCTCTTGTCCTCTCACATATTACTTAGGGAAAAGCTCATATCTTACTCAGATATGAGCTGGAGCAGTACCACGCATCACTTTTGCAGTGAGGTGCCATCTTGCAGCTGAAGTCAACAGAAATGTCTGGTAACATCATTGTGTCGTCACAAAGATGGGATGTAGGAGGACAGACTCCTAGAAGTCCTCAGGGATTAGAGAGAAACATGTTCTGATCCTACTGCTCCAACAGATTAATTGAGGAGAAATTCTGTCAGAGGTTCTGTGGACATCTCCTCCTCCTCAACACCTTCCTTGAATGTTGTAACAGGACAAGGCTGCCTTCAGCTCAGACTTTTACAACATTTGGTCTTCTGTACACAAAATTCAGGACAACCTTCACAGTTTTTCTCAAAGAATTAAGGCAGCAAATGAGTTGAAATACATAGAAACAGCTCTTTGAATTTGCAAAAACTAAGCAGGTAATTTCTATTAAAATACAACTACAGTTACAAATATAAGATCATCATTGGCTAAGAATACAGATCAATGGCAATTCAGATTGCCAATAAACAGAAGATGTCTCAGAATCTCCTCTAATAGCACTTCTGTCACAAAGTCACTATGCAAATATACAAATCAAACATAGGTAAATTAGGTGCTCAGTGCTTGCACAAAACTACTGACTTTGACCAATATTAACTGAACAATATTAGGTTAAAATTAGTATAGATAATCTCCATACTTTTTTGATTACACACTGTAAATTCAAAAATATGTTTATTTGAACAAATACATTTAAGTAAGTCCTTTTGTTGTACCTGAAGTGTAGAGGCAAGAGAGACTGTTGCAGGCAACAGTTATGCAAAGCTGCGGACACGAAAGCTTGCCTCACAAAGAGCTATAACCCCATTTTTGTTTATTACTATAGCCTACCCATTTGACATCTACCCTAATAAATGTTCTCAATGAAAAGCATGCAAGTACACACCCTTTCCTTTGGCTTTCCAAAGTGCTGAGGATCATTAAACAGAAGATCAGCTTTCTGTGAGACAAATTTTGACTAATAATCTCTTGAAATAGGTTTGCAGCAGAAGACATGATGAGCCAAACACATCCCAAAACTGACTCTGTGCTGACGTGATTTTTGAAGAAGAGTTTGCCCTTAGCTTTAGGCATATTTGCAGGGACAAAGTGGTTTTATTCTGTGGATATTCCCATCCCCCCAAAAATTGCAACTACTATCAAGAAAATAAACCAATGCAAAACTACTTCAACTGAGACATTTCCCTGACTATTCCAAGCAACAAACTGGTGTCTCAGACTCTTCTCATAAAGCAGTAATAACAGTACAGATTCATTTATTAATTTTCCTTTAAACTTGGAAAACCATGCACTCAAATTTTGCCTGATCTGCCTGCATTCTAGAAACAAAAGCATGCAAGAAATTTAATGTTCTATAAACTTGACAATCTTCTTTCTAAACCTACCAGTCATCGTTTAAAGTCATAGTTAAGTTCCCAGTTAAGGGTTCCAGTATCTTTGAAATCAACACAGCCAATAAAGGATTGTGCAGAAATCTAATAAACTACACATTAGATAATCCCCCCCATAAAATATATGTTCAGAACTAGAAATGAAGCATATTTCAGGTTAATTTGCAATCTTTTACACTTGTCCTGCATATTTTAAAGATATTATTTAGAAATACAATTCTTTATCTGTTAACTCAGTCATATTCTCATTGAGAGGATCACATTTTGATGTATTTTAAAGTATGATCTCGGAGGCATACAGAGCTAAAAGGAAGGTGACATTTTATTAGTAGCTGTAGGGAACCCTAGTTCTGGCTACGTATGTTATTATTTGTCTACCTATATACATATATATGATCTGCTGCTTTTACCTTTATTGAATAATAATAATACCCACTGAAGACTGGGTCATTCCTGTCTAGTGATGGGAGATCAGAAAGGTCACAAGATAAAACAAAATTCCATTTTCATAGGAACTTTAATGCATTTCTCCTATGGGAATTCAAGTTGCTTCAGAAAGATTTAGACATATATTGGTGGGCCCTTTATATCTGAGCCAACTAAAAGCGCATCCGTATGTGCAGAATCTAGTGTAATAAAAGCACAGTGAAAAGGATAGTTTCTGTATCCTTTTCTTTGTAAAGCCTGGATTGCATTTTATTGCCAACACCACGGCAACTCCATACACCCACTCAAAGCAAGATCAGGGCTGTTTCTTAACGGGAGGTACAACAGGCAAGAAAAGGTCACACAGTGCAGGGAGATTTCTTTTCAGACAATGAAGAGGATTAGAAGTGAATAGGTCCCAGTGAGCAGATTACCCTAAAATGAAACCCAGGGATGACAAGGCAAAGCCCAAATTCCAAATTGTGTGTCAGCAATCTCCTCCCAGCAAGTCTGAGGTCAAGAAGTAACTATCAACAAAACTGGCTACATATATAGATGTAATCCACCACAAGTGGTGTTCATACAACTGCCCAGTCAAACAACAAAGTAAACACACAAATCCCTCTAAAAGCTAAGGCCACCTTTGTCAGAAAAATATGGAAATATCAAGATAGGTCACTTAAATGGCGGTAATTCTGCCTTTGATCATCTTTTCATTGAAACTGAGAGAGCAGGAAGGACATTTCTGAGAAATCAAAAAGCATCATCCAAGCACATTGAAGTACATTCACACAACTGCAAGGAGATTGTTTCACCCACCAGCTAGGAAATACCACCGAGGAATATCTGGTCATGGATGTGACCTCACACAGCCACAACATGGACCAAAACAGGGGAGCTACCCTTACACACAGTCATGAAAGCCTTAATAGCTCCAGAAGGAAGCAATTTGCATTTCTAGAGTTTAAACTAATGCAGCCAGGAACACGAAACTCTGTTACCAGGCCACAGCTGAAGATCAGTGTCTTCTAAAAGCATGCTTTTTAAGACAAGGGTGACATTACTCACAAACACTAATTAGCTGCCAACAAGAGACTGAATACCATGACGTCACATATTAAGTTATGACAGGATATGCCAATAAATTAATTGGTACTGAAGCTTCTAGAGATATATTGGCAATTACAGTTCCTGTAAGCAAACAGGAAGTCAACAGCAACACTGGTTGGAAGTGTGGGAAAGAGTCACACCCAGCACCTGATGGTCACAGCAGACACCCCCAAGAGCAGATGCATTTCTGTCAGCATTAGAGGCTGTCTGGGGAGCGGCTCTAGTTAGTCAACAGGAAAACACAGCTCCGGGAGGCTCCACAACCATGGCTCGTGGAGTCTTTCGTCAGAAATGTATCACTGCTGCACACACAAGCGAAGCTTCCAAAATTTAAGCATTTTAAATATAAGTATTTTAAAACACAGTATCATGTTCTGAAAATCTTACTTATCTGACATTACAAACACTGAAGGGACATTACCCTTTGTTACAAGCAAGTTTTAATAGCTCTTATAATTTTTATTCTGCTTCCTCTAGCCCTCCACAGTAAGCATCATGGGATGACCACAGTAAATTAACAGTGACAGTCTCTGCATTACCTGCCAGGCATCTGTACTCGTATAGTGTGAATGCTGATGGGGGAAGGAGAAAGCAGGAAACAAAGTGTATCTCTCTTGGTGTCTGCCCAGAGCCCTTGTTCCTCACAGAGAAATCTAATGCTTTAACTTCTGATGTTCCCCACTGCTTGAACAAAATCCACTGATTTAAACATCTGTGAATTAAAAGGAATTGGAACTCCAAACCTGAGTCTCATCGCTGCAACTACAAACTTAACCAACAGAACAACAGTAGATTTTTCATATCTTCCTATATGCAGGAGCAAAGCATTTCATTTTAATTTAGTCTCACAAGTATAACATACATTTATAAAAAAGACAGTCTTTTTAATAATTTTAATCATATGTAAGCAAATCTCCACCAGATCCACACAGCTCAGGGACTGTCAGTATTTACTGCAGTACTATATAGTAATTATTGAGCTTATACAGTAATTATTGAATGAATTTACAGCATTTACAAATGTTGCATCAGCCCCCAATGTTTCACAGCCTTTACATTTAAAATCTCTGCTGTTTTTCTATAGAATGTTTAATGTTACAATACAACCAGCAAATTTTCCATTAGGTTTCCTGGCTAGATGCTGGCATGCAGCCAGAATCATGCTAATGACATCCTCGAGGTACGCACACAGTTTCATTAATTGAATGAAATCACAGAAAAGTCATTTATGGTCTTCAAATCTCAGATTCTGTCTTTCTAGTCGTTTAGGCTCAAATGCTGAATAGGTGTTTTACTGCCCACTGATTAGAAAACACATGCCAACAAGGGAAAAGGTAATAGAACATAATAAATACAGGACTAGGTGGTGTGGACATTGCACCAAGAACTTCATTACCATGTAGATATATTCAAAAGCATTTCTGGGAGCAGGATTTGTATCCTTCTTCACCTTTCTGTAGCGTGGTCTGCATCTGGGATGGTATTCTGCTTCCCTAGTTGCCACTGAGACAACCACAATGTTCAGATTTCATTTCATTAAATTGTAAGATCAGCAATAATATCTGTATTTCCTTACCAACAAACACAAATCTATTTGTATATAAAAGTTAACCGGAGTCTTTTCCTAGAGCTCCACACGCTCTGTGTGCAACTGCCCAGACTCTTGCTGCTGTTCCTGGGACTGCTGCTGTGACACAGCCACCCCCATTTTCTAAAACTTGGCTGAATGTTCATAAAGCCCTGCTGTAAGCATCACAGTCAAGTGCTTTTGTTGGTTTGTTGTTTGGGTTTTTTTTTAATTTCAGTGAAGTTCTTTTTTTCTTATTACAGACATGTCCCTAAACTACTCTGTAAGCATGGCCAAAAGTTTTTCAGTAAATTTACTGTGACTCTAACAGAAATAAACCAGTACAAAATAAGGCAGAAAAGTGCAGTGTTTTATTAAACATCTTCATTGCTTTTTTTTTTTTAAGTATTTGAAAATATTTATCTTGAAATACTTTTAAGGTCAAATAGAAACAAAACCAAAAATTACACAATCAGGTTTTTCTCTGGACCATTTTGTAGAAGTTTTCAGGCATCCCTGCAATAAATCCTACTAAGAAATATTGCAGCGTCCTCCTCACACACTTGTATAAAGCTATAGGCTGTCTGAGTAACTAGATTATGCCAAGAACAGTGACATGGACTCTTCTTACTCACTTTATAAGCTTGCTCCTTAATTATTCCATACTGTTACAGTCAAATCCTGCCATCGATGCCCACATCCTTCATAGGAGGAAAGTATGCTGAGGTTACTGGCCTGAGCCTTGACAGTATTAATTGCTGCTCAATGACTCCCAGCAGCATCTAGATACTGCATCAAGCACAGACCTCTGAGCGGGTGGGTGGAAGAAGAAAGTTGATGAGACTCTAAATGATCATTACAGCTTTGGAAAAGGCAAGGTCTGATGCAAGTGGATGCCCGGTCCATCGAGAACAAGAATTAAAACACCAACCCAGGACAAAAAAACAAACCCACTAACTCTCCTGGAAGGAAAGATAATTTATGTTGGTTTGCAATTTTCTTTTTCAGTATAGATCATAGCCCTTCGTATTTTAAATAACAATGACTTTCTATACTAATTGTTTTCTGTGTCTCTGTGCTGAAGGCATTCAGGGCTCAGAAAGCAAGTCAAGATGCTGAACAGCATGTGTGTACACAAGATGACAGCCTTTGGCAGGGGACACAAAGGCTTCAGAACCCGGGTGAGCACAGCAAAGGGCCACCTGTGTGCGTAGGGGACGATGGGGCTGTCTGCTGGAAATCTGGCATAGTGCTCAAATGGGAGTTTCTTAGCCTGAATGTGATTTCTGTGCCTGACTGACGAATGCTAACATTCAACTGCACTTGCTAATATTTCTGTGGCTCTTATAACCACTTGCTTGGACACATTATCATCTCTTTCTTCCCTCTCTCAAGCCAATGGACACTACACCCTGAAGGGTAAAAACATACACCGTTAGGACTAGGTAGATGTCTGTTACAAAGACTTTCTGCTTGATTTTAATCCAAAAGAGCTGGTGGTTTTTAATTAAAACCTCCTTCACTCAGTTCTTTTTTGCCTTGTGGAGCAGAGCATCTATCAATCAGGAGTCACTGCAGGATGCACCCGGTGACAGCAGGCTATTTTATCCCCTCCCCCAAGCCCAGACACCGACTTTTTCCTCTTCCTCCCCCCAACTTCATTAACTAAATGCACTGAATAAACCTTAACATCCCAGCTAAATCCTATTGGCCCTGGATTTGCTGCTTAATGCTAAAACCCAAGCGACCCATTTTTCTCCTGTTGATACTTCTATTGCTGATGGCAGCCAGCAGAGAAAAATACCCAACCTTAAACTATTTTAATGTAAGGAACAAAACCCAGAGCATGCATCACTCACTCTTTCTGCTGCTGCTCACAAACTTTACGTAAGCTCCACTTGGTGTGTCAAAGCCTTCCTTGCTTTTGTGCTTCATAGGCAGCACAGGGAGTCTGTTGCTTAGCAAGTGAATGCAATGAAGTGCATTTGTTATTAAAAGTGCAACTAGGTCTCTTTTTAAAGAAAAATGATCTGGCAAAGTCTATTGAACTAAACTTCGGTGCATTCTACAGTCTCCAATCATGATGTTGTTTTAAATGTCAGAAGATGGGAGATCCCACTAACTGAAAATCTTTGGGAAAGACCAATGACAAGAGTAAACAGTTTCAGTGCTACAGATTCATTTGGGTTACTACCCTTATGCTGTGTTTCAAACTGTAAGTATGTCTTCCCAATTTCACATATGCCACAGAAAAGGCTAAAGATTATTCACTTTTTCTCTGCCTCCCAGCTGCCAGCCTTCCCACAGCACCCCAGTTATAATTGTTGCATCTCATCTCCCCTCAGCTCAGTTGCTCAGTGCTTCCTCCTTGGTCCGTGATGACAAGCAGGAACACTTCCCAGATACTGACTCACTCTTCCCAAAGCACCCAAACTGCATTATCTGTCCAGCTGCGAAGTCTCCCTGTAGCAGCATTAAGAGTTTTGGCTCCTGGCTGCTCCTGGGACCAGCCTGCATTTGCTCCTTACTCCACCAGACCTATGACTTCTCTTCCCACCTCAAAACATCACAGCATGACCACCATGTGTTTTGTCACAGTATCTGACACTCCAAAACCCTTCCCTCCTGCACATACCTCTTTTACACTGCCACACACACCTGTGACTGCAGTCATGAACCCCAATACCTTTGCAAGCTACTGCACAACTTTCCACCACAGTAATACACCCCTGCCCGGCTGCAAGGGTCCTTTTGCAATTGTCCCTGCCCAGCATGCTTGGACCGAGGCTCCCAGCCCTCCTGGGCAGGAGGGGCAACTCATCCTCTGCTCCCCTATGTTCTGTCCTTCTTCGCCCAGCACAGAGCACCACAAGGGGTGCAGACCCACATCCTTTGTCCAGGACAGCCTCTTGCCCTTTGAAGGCTCCATGGCAAGTGGCTTCAAATGCAGAAAACTAAGCGCTTTCCCTCATGGCTTGCAAAAGTCGCTCACCGCATTTTCAGTAATCTGTCAGAGCAGGCTATTCCAGCCTGCTCTTGGGTATCCAACCAACACAGCAGTCTTCGGATTTGACTTATATTTTTAATACCACATTTCACTTCACATTATTATCAGACCTCAATGCCCTACAATACCGAGGCTGGCTCTTAAGAAGGGCTGCATCCTGAAACCCCTACCTCATGGACACCTAGTCCTTCACCCAGCAAATTCCTGCAGCATTCAGAGGCTGCAAAGGCTGAAAAGGAACAAGGAGCCTGGGCATCAGACAGAAATGCAGTTATCCTGAATAAAAATTGTATTTACAAAGAACCTAAAAGCAAATGTAATCTAGCACCGAAGATAGGCGGCACAGGTTATGATTATTAGTGCACTGTCTGTTATGAGAACGATTTCAAATAAAAGCGCTTTCTTACTGACTGTGCACTTGTGTTAATGTATTTCTTACCAATACCACTAATGGAGTGATCATCATGTTTCCAGTTTCTCTGAAGTAACATATATCGAGCCACGTAAGAATAAAATTAATATATCCACGGCGGTACACGTTATCATACTGCACACACTCTACAAATGTGTTTAAATGGGGTCTTTGAAGGAAGTAATGGCAACTGACTTCAGTATTACGGAAATATTCAAACCAGAATAAATTGGAAAGCAAGAGGGATAAGGAACATAACCAGTAAAACAAACATTTATATTTTTGAGGATTTGTTTTTGCAGCAAGGACACAGATTAGAGAAAGAAAGGGGGCAAAGTATTTTGTAAGAAATCAGCTATTTCAGACTGTAAGGAAAGAAAAAATATTTTTTTTTCACCTGATTATAGATTAAGACAGTACAGAGCAAGAACCACATGACCGATCAGTTTTTCCTTTTCTTGAATACAATGACCAGCACATTAGATAGATGACAATTTCTTAAGAGGTTTATGAGGAAGCAAACCTCAGCTTTTCAGTTTATTTTATTTTCACAAACTCTTGATGGATTTTAGTATGGCCAGTTCCTGAATTCTGCTTTGAACCATTCTCAGGGATAGCTCATGAACTTTTCACCAGGAATCTTTGTAGGGATAAGCAGTGGACAAATGGACTACCAGCTGCTCAACTCCATTTTTCATTATTGTTCTATATCTAGAATCGTATAGAAAAGAAACAAATAAGACCTATGGCTAAACTGGATGGTACGCACAGTTCTAACACATTTTATTTTTATTTTTTTTTAACATTTGAAGATAGACATGCAACGGAATTTCCAGTTATGACTGCATTTTGCTGCCTGTAATCTACTCGTGAACTGTTAAAATATGTTTAGATAATGTGTGATAAACGAGTGTTTATTTTTCCAGTAGTACTAACAGGGTTATCAGGAGCATAAGTACAAGTTGTACACTAAACACAACCATATCCACTAACAGGACAGTCTAGCAGATGCATAAAAGACATTAAAACACAGGTGCACAGTAACAAAATTTCTTGCATCTTTAAAATTAATATCAATCCCTATAAGGTATGAAGTCCAGACCCCTGTTTACTGCCAACTCAAAGCTACCATAAATTTTCTAACTTTTCTTTCAGAAACACACAGTTTTGAAGTTCACTTTTTCCCCCCTGCACAACTCACAAAGCGACC
This sequence comes from Dendrocincla tyrannina, assembly GCA_035047865.1. Classification (NCBI taxonomy): domain Eukaryota; kingdom Metazoa; phylum Chordata; class Aves; order Passeriformes; family Dendrocolaptidae; genus Dendrocincla; species Dendrocincla tyrannina. The sequence goes on along the minus strand of JAWWMP010000081.1, from coordinate 85,614,322 downwards.
ACACGGTTGTTTACCGGGGCTATTTACACAGCAACTTAACAACAACAAAAGAGCCCCCAGAAACATTAACTGCTAAACGAAGGGTGATAACTTCCAATGCCAAAATATGGGACAATATCCCAGCCCTGATGATTTTGACAGCGATGCTGCTTTACAGCACGTCAGAAACTTATTAGCCCCTGCCTTCGCAATCCCTCCGCAACCCCTGCGGTTCTCCGTGGCCTCTCCCCATTTCACGTTCAACTTGCAGGAAACCATTAAGCGGGAGCAGGGACACACGGGGGGCAGGGACACGCGGGGAGCAGGGGCACGCGGGGAGCAGGGGCACACGGGGGGCAGGGACACGCGGGGAGCAGCGACACGCAGGGAGCAGGGGCACACGGGGAGCAGGGGCACACGGGGAGCAGGGACACGCGGGGAGCAGGGGCACGCGGGGAGCAGGGGCACGCGGGGAGCAGGGACACGCGGGGAGCAGGGACACGCAGGGAGCAGGGGCACGCGGGGAGCAGGGACACGCAGGGAGCAGGGGCACGCAGGGAGCAGGGGCACACGGGGAGCAGGGACACGCAGGGAGCAGGGACACACGGGGAGCAGGGACACGCAGGGAGCAGGGGCACGCGGGGAGCAGGGACACGCGGGGAGCAGGGACACGCGGGGAGCAGGGGCACACGGGGAGCAGGGACACGCAGGGAGCAGGGGCACACGGGGAGCAGGGACACGCGGGGAGCAGGCTCCGGGTGCCACGATCGCGCCCGGGATGGAGCTCGGGCTGCGGCGGGGGGTCCCTCACCCGAGGGCAGCCCTGACTGACCGCCCCGGATGGATCCCCCTCAGCCCCGCCGCAGCCCCGCACGGAGCACTTCCACAGCAACTTGTTGGTTCCGACCTTTCGCCAGGAGTTTCCCCGACTTCGCCCGTCCCGTCCCGTCCCGTCCCGGGGCGGCCCCGCCACAAAGAGCGCACCCCGCGGGCAGCGCCCCCGGCCTGCCCCGCCGCACCCACCTGCGGAGCGGCTCCCGCGCCGGCCAAGGCACCCCGCGGCGGTCCCGGAGCGGTCCCGGAGCGGTCCTGGAGCAGTGCCACAGCCCCGGAGCAGTCCCGGAGCAGTCCCGGAGCAGCCCCGCAGCCCCTCCGCCCCGCCGGTCCCGCCGCTCCGCCCGCCGAGGCCCCGCCGCTGCCGCCGCTGCCGCCGCTCCGGCCCTGCGCGGGCGGGGGTCCGGAGCCCTGCGCTCTGCCGGGGCCGGGCACTCCCCGCCCGGGGCTTGGGGCTGATGCTGTTTTGGTGGGTTGTTTTGGGGGTTGGTTGGGGGTTTTTCTTCCCCCCCCACTCCTCTTTCCTCCCTTCCTCCTGTTTTTCCCTCCCTTCCTCCCCTGGCTTAGCCCCTGGCAGAGCAGCCCGAGTGTGTTCACGACACCCCCTCCGCCAGTCACTTCAATTAGTGCCACATGAGAGGAGCTTCTGCCCAAAATCTGCTTAAGAAAGGGCCAGAGGGCAGGGCAATCGCCTTTGCTCAACAATGACCAGAAGCTGCTATAAATACACAAACAAAAGCACTGTCAAGGCCAGGAATGTCATATCCTAATGTGATAAAAATTGTAAAGATCCGATGTAGTGCAAAGGAAGAAAAAAAATTTTAAGTAAAAAGACAAGGATTAAAAGCAGTCACCACCTCCCTACCCTCTCCCCCCAATACGTAACCTTGTAATATGTTAGCGAAGTTGTGTATTTCTGGGTGCCAAGCTATTATGTTTTCGAGGTCCTGAGCAGCTCGCTCACAATCCCTTTGTGACAGCTGCTTGCTAATATTTATAGGTACCCAAGCCTGTGCACCTTATATAACCATGCAGACTGACCAGGACTGGGCAGAGGTAGCTTCCAACCCCATGCATCACACAAACAGAACAAGCGATGACTTCTCTAAATTAAAACAAGAAGTTCCCAATACACCAATAAGTAAATCAATACATTCAATACAGGACAGACTGGGGTGCATTTGTTTCAAGACTGAGGGATCCAATCTAACTTGATTTAGACACATTTTACACTTACATACTGCAGTTTCGTGAGTGAGGAGAAACTCCAGCCTGAGGTTTCTAACTGCACAGTGAGTTAGAGTTGATAATAAAATAAAAACAACATCACCAAACAAACTAAACCAAATCAAAACACTTGATCCAGCAGGTGCCTGCACCAGCAGTGCCCAGACCCTGAGCTTGGGCACCACTTCCAACCTCCAGCCCGCACTCTGCTGTAGTAGCTGGATGCCACTGGCCCCAGCATGGGCAGGGCACAGTGGGAGAAGGGAGTGGTTTCGGGACCCTAAGATTACTTGTAAACTCTGAAGTGCCTTTGAGATAGTAATTTCCAGTCTGTTGATAGCAGGGTGACAACTAGGTTCATCTGAGGGGAAGCCGATAGTTGCTGTCACCTAATTCCCTCCCCAGACATTCAAGAATGTAATCATTGCAAAGGGAGGGTACTCAGTTGATGTGCCTCCAAGTCTCGTGCCTCAGTGTTTATGTACAAATCTGTGTAAGAGTAGTTAATCCTATTGACTAACCTCATGCTCTTTTAGAACTGAGATAAAAGCTGTCTGAAATTAATGCTGTATTTCCTCTGTTGGGTTTCCACCAACTCAACAATAAATTTCAAATAAATGTTATTTTTTCCATTTCATTCCCATGCCCTCCTCTGATCATACTTGTTTGTCCTGCTGCAGTCAACACTGCTTTCTCAAACTAAACCCATTCACATACAGATTTATCCTCAAAACACCCTTATCCTCAAAGGATGTCCACAGAGGGTGTTTGCTGCTTTATTAGCTCCCTGAATTTAAGCGTGTGCCCAACATAACAAGGAGTGTACTTTTAGAAGATAATTTGAAGAAACACATTTTAAAGAGAGAATATTTAAGTGAGGCTCATGCAAAACTCTAATCCAAAAATCACATGCAGAGGCTTGCAAGAACAAAAGTGCCTGCAAGATTTTGAGACTTTCTACATTTAGCAGGGACAGAAATATTCCTTATTTCAACAAAGAGCTCTGAGTAACCCTGACTGCACAGATGCAAAACAGTAACACCAACACAAACAACACAGACTGAGCATTGTCAGGCCAAAGCTGCCAGCCCGTGGGCTGACAAAGCCCTCCCTGACAGCAGTGGTGGTGGTGGGGCGAGAGCGAAGCAGAGATCCCCATTCTGGCATGGTGCAAGTCCAGCACAGCAGCCAGAGCTATGGTAGGACGTCCAGCTGTATTTCCAAGGTATTGCATGCAATGTGGCTAATAAACCCTGCCAGTTGCACCGGCTGATCTTTACACGGTGTCCTGCTTTTACTTCAAGCAGGGCCAAGCTGGGTGTCCACAGCAGCAGTACAGACATGTTTTGCATTGCAAAGGAGTGGACAGAACCCTCACTGAAGGGATTAAAAAGCCCAACATAATCCTCAACAACAAAAACCCCTCCAGGTAAGCAGTAAAAAGATTTTTAGAATAATGAGCTTACCTGGGAAAAACATGAGCTATGACTTAAATAGCTGCATAGTTGTAACTGAATAACAAGATAGCAAAAATAAGGCACTAATGGAGTGAAATGCAGGACTGTGTATATGGTATAAAACTCTAGCCAGCAAGGCAGATGAATAAATTGGTGGAACTGAGCCACTGATGCCAGAAGTGACAGAAAAATATTCTTGCCTCTGAATTTGGAGTGAGTTTTGTATGTTTCATTTCCTGGATCAGCTATCATTGCAGAGTTCAGAGACGGAGGAAAAAAGGTTATAAAAATAAAAAATATTTTCTCATTTTGCCACAAGGCTCTGTTTGACTTTATCTGGATTGATCTCTTCCTCACTGTTTTGTATGCTGCTTTCCCACACCAGCTTTTCCAACCTATGGATAAAAATGGTGGAGGAATCTTGCAACCTTGCTTAAGGATGATGCAAATGTAACATGAGAAAAACTGGATGTATGGAAATATGCCTCATAGCGAGGTATTCTGAAGGGCTGTCTTTGCAAGCTTGAATGTATTCCAAACACCATTTGCTTTACAGATCAAAATGTTCTATTTGATGGTAAATCTAAGAGACACATGACAGAAATCTCCACCAGCAATGTCCCGATATTAAAATGCATAAAGAAAATATACTGTTTAGTTTGTAAACAATTTAGTGTATATTTGCAATTTTAAACTGTTTATAAACATGTTCCAGCAGTAGATCAGGTCAAGACTACTCATTTTATAGAAAATTATGTATTACCTGGAAGTGCTTTAAGTTAACCCATTTTGGAAACCTGGGTCAGATACAAAGGGTCCTTGCAATTGAAATAATTTCCTGGAGAATTGAGCCTGTGTATGAAAAGCCATCCTCAAGCACTGGTTGAAGTTTTCCCTTAAATACTGTTTTGTTTGGTAAGTGAAAAGTGACAACACCACCAAATCATCTAGTATTAGTGTTCTTTTCTTTTACATGTCTCTGCCGTTGGACAAAAATAATAATGGCTTATGCTATTCCTTTGCCTGAATAAAATGTTGCAGTTCCGGAGATAAAGACGTATTGAGCTGAGCAATTAAATAGCTAAATAAATGAATCAGCAGAGCAGAAGTGACAGATTTAATTACTGCTTAGAGCTAGGAAGGGGAACTAATTATGGGGTTCATGAACCGCATGCCATTCTTCTCCTTAAGCATGTGGTTCGATTCTTCTGGATCAAGCTCTGCAAATACGGCAGCACCACACACCAGATTTTAAAAAAAAAAAAAAAAAAGAAAAAAGAGAGAGAGATAGAGAAAAAAAATAATCAAAAAGCTATCCAAAATTTAGAATTAAAATCTAATCTTTGAAAAAAGAATAGTCAATACTCTGTTCTAAAAGCCCATGTCCAGTTGACTCCATACCCTAAGTTACAGGAACTTGCTTTTAAATAGATAAACTCTAAAAATTTAGCTCTCAAAAAAAAAAAAATGGAAGCACAGTGAAATTCACTGGATGTGAATAAACCAAAGATTGGAAGAGAAAGCTGTGCTAAGGGAGGCATAAAGCATATAGCTCTGTTGAGTGTTCATCAGGAAGTATCTGCAGCTGGGAAGCCTGAGAAAGCTGTTGATCCTTCCTCTCTCCAGCTTTGGTCAGTCCACCACAGCAAGCAATACATCTCAAAAAGATGCTTTTGTGGCCACTAAGTACAAAATCACCAGCAGTGGAAAAAATCTGCTCCTCAGTTTTTGTCTCCTGTCCCATTTCTCTATAAAATTGCATATTAAAGTTGCATTTACTTTAACATATTAATTTTGTTGTTTGAGAAGATTGTCAATGCCAATTATTTGAGCTTCACAGTAAACTCATGAACCTTGTGTTATAATCTCCTATACATAGAATTCTTTTCCTCATTAGTGGGAGAGAGAAAGGGGATAAAAGCCCACATGTACGGCATTTGAATCACATAATTCAATTAATTGCATCATTTTAGTGAGTTTATGGCTGTCTTATACAGATGAAGTGCGACAGGTATCATTAAAAAAAAGAAAGAAAAAACTATCAGTCTATTTAAAAAAAAAAAAAAAGAATTAGTGAAGGTAAGAGAAGTCTTTTTCTAGTAGCCAGTTGTTTTCTAAAATGAAAATCTCAATGTGATGTCTCTTTCAGCATAATTTTAAAAATCAATGTTTGCCTCTTTTCCTAAAAATACTGAGATAAATTTTCCTAAAAATGCAAAGAGATAAATACCTCTGATCTCATACAACATTCTGGAAAAAGATCAGACTTTTTACTCCACTGACTTTGAAAATTTTAAAAAAGCAGAATATGATGCAAATAATAAAACATCTTGTGGCTGGGAAAGGTCTAAATCCACCCCAGCTGTAGTCATGTTCTCCTTTCACACCCCCAGTAATTTTGTCAGAATGATAATAATTGTGTCCAAACCCAGAGATGTAGGCTGATACCTTGGAAGGCTCACTGGACAATCACAAATGTCATCATCATTCGAGATTACAACATCAGCTCTGCTTGACTGAAATTCTGTTCTCTGAAGGCAGCCAAAACCAAGGTCTATTGCCTCAATAAAGTCCAAAATGAATTCTATCTTGAAAATCAGTGTCTGGGTTTCTGTATCTAGGGAGACTGTATCTACAGGGAACCAGAAGCGCTGTACATCCAAGATAAGATAAAACCAGGATTTATTTTTTTTTAATGGAATTACGGTATGGCTCTATAAAAGTGACATCCTTTGCCTGGAATTCCAGTGCAGTTAGATCAGAAGAAAATGCAGTTTTTACCTAGACACACAGCAAAACAGAGAGGAACTGATCTTCAAAAAAGACACTATATATGAAACATTAGGTACAAGTTGCATTAGGACTCATACCATATGAATTTTACAGTATCTGGTATCTGTGTCATTAAAGTGTGATGACTATAGAATGTCATGAAGGTACCAGTGATCACGAACCTTGCTGAACACATGCACAACTGATAGCTCATAATAGAGATATTATGACTGTATAAATAACATCAGTGGAGCATGATGAGATGAAAAGAAATCTATGAGCAGGGGCAGCTAGTCAGCAGACTGCTGGAGGACAAAGGGAGAGTATACTCTTGGTGCGCAACACTTTTGATCCCAGGATGCAAAAACAACAGGACTTTGCTAACAGTCACTGCCAGGATCACACGGGAATAACCATTTAAGTATCTGCGGTGTCCCTCTCAAGACAGGACATGATCAGTATTTGCATACGGATCCAAAATCACAGCCCCAGGGTGCTTAGAAATGGAAGCCATGCAGAAGTGAGCTCACCACCTAGGAAGATGTCTGGCTACAAATCCACCAACTTTTGCCCTCATTGCAGAGCAATGCAAAAGAAATCCCTCATGGGATGCTTGTAAGAAGATCTTGCGTAAGTGTAGACTGATAGTGAATTTGTCATTGTTTTATTTATACCTTTTTGCTCTCAATCTTGCACTTGGATGTCTGCCTTTAAGTCTTGCTTAACATAATTTTGCAGTTTCACCACCCAACCAGTCTGGTGCAGTGGAGAGACCAGATAAAACAGTGAAACTGCAGGCTTCAGGTTATCAGTAGAAATCAAAGAAGGATGTGCAGGGTGTCTCGAGACATGAATGATTCCTCTAGCAGGATCATAGAAGTTTAGAGATGGCAAGTATTTCCTTCCCATTTTCAAAGGGTCAGTGGCTTGGGATGACTTTACTAGCAGGGAAAGGATTATCCCTAACAGGTATGAACTAATTCTTCTCCTGGACAAAGCAGCAACACTCCACTGTTCTAGGTGAGCCCTGGGTTTTCAAACAGGCTCCCACTCTGTGTTTGGTTGTTACAAGGAAAGTAGCAGATTATTTTTCACTGGCATGGGAAGTGTGCCAGTTTATCCAAGCTGCACTCAGAAAGTTTGCTTGTGATTTACAAAAGAGTGATTAAGTTTACCAGTGGGTGTAAGTGGACTTGCCAGTTGTCTGGTACAAAGAAGAAATTACTGTGTTTTTTTTATAACGTCTAAATAATCACAGAGCTAAAAATAATTTAAAATCACTCACCATTTTCCTCTTCTACAACTCAAAGAAGTGATTTTTTTTTTGAGTCCCCTCTTGCATTTTCATAATAATTCATCGAAGACTGGAAGCAAGCAGCCGGTCTTCACTGAGGACTAATATAAAACCCGACCAAGCTCCTTGACAGTAATGACAAGTGAAATAACAGGAACCACTGTCCAACCCAAAAGCTGAAGTAAGCATTCAGCCACAGTGCCCAAAGGGTTTTCACTAAGAAGGGCATGCAGACGTCAGAGCTTGCTTAATCTTGGAAAAATAAGTTGCATCTGAGGAAAAAACCAAACAGAATTATGCCAGAAATAAGAAGAGAAGGAAGCCTGTGAACTTGCTAGAGTGCAGCCCTCGGCCGAGTCTGAGCAAAACTCACATAAAGTTCTTCCTTTCTCCTAGTGCAGTGGTATACGAAAGAGGAAGCAGCTATAAGGAGCATGAGATAAGGAGTGAGAAACCTGATCCTCATGAGCCTCACAATACAACTCTTGACCTAATACAGATGACAAAAAAGTTTATAATATGTGATATGTTCATTGTTACACTTATGAACAATTGTAAAAAAAAAAACTAGTTAAAAAGCAATCTAGATTTGTAAAACCAGAGAAGGAGTTACATTCAAAAATTCTGCTACTTTGAAAAACATTGGTTCAACCTGAGGAATGGAATAGGTGCAGAATGTACCAAGAAAATCATTCACAAATGTACAGCAATAGTTCAGTTCAATCTCTTAAGGTCTGAGGTTTGCCAGTTTGAAGGAACAAAGCTTCAGGGCACAAAAATTAGTCAGACAGTTGTGGAAGAGACTTGTGAAATTCCAATTCCGGGCTCTGAATGTGGCTACTGATTTGGTAATATATGTAAATTGCAAAGAAGTTATAGAAATTGTCAAACCAAAAATCTCCAAAACACAGGCAAGTTGGAAAGTCAAAACTGAACCACCTTTGTGGTTCAAATCTCAAATACAAACAGTGATGGCAGACCATCCATCCATTCTGAATAAAAAATGTCTTTAACATTAAACTATCCAATGCACAAAGAACCTGGGGTAGAAAAAAGAGTAACTGATGTAGCCAGAAGCAGAGAATGAAATTCTGATAATGTCATATGCATTTTGGAATGGGTAGCATGGCACATACCACATTGAGACCAAGGATGCTCCCTGAATTTCTAAATATAAGTAATGCCATGATTATTCATCATTTAAGACTGTAAACATTTTGCATACCTTTTATTCTAGAGCCAGCACAAGACTTATCAACAGCTCAGACAAAACTGACAGTCGGCCCTTCTGAAATAACAGATGGGACAGGGCCACCCCTGCCTGCCACAGAAAAGTGGGGAATTGCAATGGAGAGATCTAGAGCATCCATGCTGCTAATCTGGCTGCCTCCAGGGACTGATACCAGTCAGCTATCACAGCTGCTGGCACTGGGCATTCTACCAATAGTTTCCATTCCAACTTTAGGGGCAGCAGGAGTTTCAGACAACCTGTTTTCCCCTGTCCTAATAAGGACAAAAGTAGGGGATGTTAAGCAGATGTTAAGGGATGGGTGCTTTGTCGTTCCAGGAGCCTGCAACCTTAGACAATTTCTGCTTTGCCTGTGCTCGTAGTCTGTCCAGTTTACTGCTAGAAGATGAGGACTCAATTTAACTTGGCTTCTTCTGCATTCTCAGAAGATTCATCAAAAGCTATGTTCACTGCTGTCATAATGCTTCTGAGAGTCAGGGACCTTGACCCTGAGCGTATGAAATCCACCTTGTGTCAGTCTTAATTCTGTCTTCAGGGTCATCAGTATAAAATTGTTCTCAAAAAAGCAAATAGTTCATCTCTAATGATCGTGAAGTTTTAAAATGTTATCCATATTATGCCCTTCAAGTTCCTTATGAAACCGTTTGATTGCAGTGAGATTATTGATGTAAAAGGCTACTGTGAGGTATTTCAGTATGCTTGGTGCAACATAAGAGTTATCAGGGTGTCAGGGTGGAGCTTGACAAGTTTGATCAGGAAACTACTGAAGAGCTGTAGAGTAAATTACAGATTTAAAATTGGGAACAGCTTTGAAATATATATTGGCAGTTGTTCATTTTACAGCACCATCAGAACATGTGTTGCATCAATATTGGCAGATAACACTCAAATTGCAGTAAATATTAGTGTTTCAAGCTGGAGTTTTTAAAGCCTATTTACTACAGCTTTTCTGATAGATTATACTGTTATTGGCCAGTGGTGTAGCAACAACAGGAAAAAAATCTAGAACAGTAATTTTGTTCAACGTGAAATCATACCTTGCTATACCATAATGACTTTTTATATGCGACTCCATATCACACTTCACCCCATTATTTTTTTTTAACATACGAAACTTAGATTCTTTGGATTCTGAAAACTTAGATGCTTTAGATTCTGGAGCATTACAATGTTGTGGGAGAAAAGTGCCATTTTATGTGTACATTTTCCACTGAGATTTTTTAAAAAAAAAAATAAATTAAATGTGTCTCTTGAACATTTGTTTTTTCATTTTCTTTTCTAACTTCCATCACCTTGTTTTGCTTTGTACTGTGTTGTGGCTCCTGGTATAACCTTCTTCCTGCTTCAGTCCTTCTCTGTGTCATATAACTCTGATGAGGTTCCTCTCAGTATTTCTTTTCTCCACTGTTGCATTCTTCTTATTTCTCCTATATTGCCAGACTCCCTAGACTGAGAATAGCTAAGTATTCCTAATTGTATTCACATCTTTGTATCTTCTTTTTTATTACTCTGAGCCTTTCCTTTCCTGTCTGTGAACCATTCCGATCCGCCTCCTTAAGGAATTTTTTCCCTTTACAGGGGTAAAGGAGAGCCCTACACCAGCAAGCATTCATTGAGATAAAAAAGAGCGACTGATCAGAGAGCTTTTATTCAGGATACATGTAGACCTCTAGCGATGTGTAAAACACCTCAGAGGTAATGAGAGCTTCAGGGTAGGGACGGTATCTGCCTGAAATAAGCATTTCCTCAGTGCAAAAAAAGTTGCTAACCTTGCAGAAGCCTTAGAGTTGCTACAGCTAAAACCCCAGGAGGCTTTACAGGTTAAATTTTACATCTTGGGCCCAACCAGGAAATAAAATCAAAGGTGTTACATGCATGGTTTATGGGCTGATCACATCCCAGGTGCTGATGGTTCCCATCTTCTTATTCCCTTTTCCTGTCCAGTGGATTCTCAAGAAGTGCAAATCAGAACCAACCAATGCTGTCATTTACCTTGATTTTAACCATTTGTTCTCAGAAAAATAAATCAAAAGTCTCACTGTTAAGCCTAGTTAAAAAAATGATGCTTACAACTGTAACTTGGCCTTTCAAAAAAGAATTCAGAATCCAGCAGAACTCCTAGAGTATGCTATTTATATGTATAGTGATACTAATTTTTGTATTTACTTCCCTCTCAGGGGTGGTAAGTGCATTTTGAAAGTTTGATAATTGCACAGTTCCTAAAGGTAAGGTATCTTCTCCTTGCAAATCTGGAGAAATGTTAAAGTTGCCAATACATTGCCAGGACGCCCGACCTTGTTATGACTCTAAACGTGCCCAACACTTTTGTGCAGAGCAGTTGGCTCAGGGAGAAATCAGCAACTCCCCTGGAGTGGCTCATGAGCAAAAGTTCACAGGACTCAATCCTACAAAGGCACTGACATAATCTGGTACCATACTTTGCTGCTTCGGTGTGCAGTGCTTGGCCACTGCCAGGATGTACCCAGGAATCATGTCTGTATACACCTGAGTGTTTACAGGAGATGGGGCCTGTTATTTGGTTCTGCTGATGAAATCTGGACAGCTGCTTGCTGTTCAAATCCCATCAAAGCATGTGGAAGCTTTGCTATCTCAGTCTTCCTCACTTTTGAGGGAGGACATGCACACACATGCATGTATATATATATATATCTACACCTCGGTCTATATCTGGGTAAAATTTTTAGGAAACACACTATTTCATAATTTCAGAGTATTTCTAGGACTCAACTGTAGAGAAAGCTGCACTGAAATCTTTAGTATTTCAAAGGTGATTATTTTGTTATGGCCACTTTTTCATCTGTCTGTGTGGGTTTTTACAACCTGTTCTTTCTTTGTTCTACTCCTTCTCTCTTATCCATGCAGGATGTTCACACCAACCCTTCCTTTCTCTACTATTTTTTGCAAATGTTTAACTCTTTGTTTTTTCCCTGCATGGTTTGAATTTTATGAGCATTCCCTTCATGTTTTAGTGCCTTTTCTGAAGAGGCAGTGAAGAGAGAAAAAGCAATTCCGAAAAAGAAGAATAATTATTTTTATAACTTTAACTACACAGAATCATTAGAAGGGACCTTAAAGATCATCTAGTTCCAACTCCCCTGCTGTGCATGGGGTCATCTTTCACTAGACCAGGTTGCTCAGAGCTCCATTTAACCTGTCCTTAAACAACTCCCGGGATGGGGCATTCACAACTGGTCTGGGCAACCTGTTCCAGTGCCTCACCACCCTGACAATAGAGAATTTTTTCATAATATCTAATCTAAACCTACCCTCTCTCAAGTCATTTTTGGGGGAAAGGCAGGGAGTGTGGAAAGGGAAACTCCCAAGAGTTCTCTTTTTTTCCTACACCATTTCAATACACAGCACAGTAAAGGTGATTATTTGAAGTTCTGAAAGTAAAAGTTGTTCCCCAACCAGAAAAATAAAAAAAGAATTTCAACTATGGCAAGTTAAATTTAGTAAGTGCAGCCAAAAAAAATAGATTCTAAAGAGCAAATTTAAATAATAAAATAATTTAATAATAAACAATTTAAATAATAAAATGTTTTTTAAGCACAACAGTAACAGGAATTCTGCCAGAAAGTCTATAGGGCTGAGAGGTAACTGGAGTATGAAAGGGGAATCCACATAGGATAAGGCTCTACCTCAGCAAAGTGAAAAGAATTCTTTACTGACGTGTTCACTATGGAATAGACATCGGAGATTTCCAGGCTAAAACCTTCCTTTACAGGACACAAGCCCCTTAAAATTGGTTAAACAATAGGAAACACACACCAGAAAATTAAATGGTCACTCTTCACAAAGCAGAGAGATTTCTAGTATATCAGTGCAGGGAAATGCACTGTTCAACAAAGCCATCGGAAATTTGGATAAAGCTGAATAGGGAGGTGACATTGAATCACACTAGATTATTTAGGGCAGTAAAAACCAAAGGTGACTGAAAAATTACAGAATAATGTCAATTCTGTGTGTTGATGATACAAGTGTGGAGGAAAAGTAATGCTGATAAACGTTGAAACTGGAATAAAAAAACAAAGAGTCCTAACTATACATTCTCAGTGACGAGCTTTCAGTGAGCTGTTGCAACTCTGAAATATGGATACAGTGTCTGGAGAAAACATATGCCATTCTATGAAAACATCAGCCTAACACAAAAATAATATTATGAATTATTAGGAAAATTGAATGCAAGAGAGATTTTATAGTCACAAAAAAAATAAACCTTATCTTCTAAGCCCCAAGGGACTCACCTGAAGTAGAAAACATATAGACAAGAACGTATGCATAATTAAGGTAATTAACGATAAGGGACAGTGTCTATGTGAGAAACAATAAGCAGGTTGGGATAAATTTGAATAAACATGCCCAAACTGCTAACATCATGTGTCACACTGAGAAAGGTAAAACAGGACAGACTACTCTCCCCTACTAATGATACTAGAAGGAAAGAGCAGCAAATGAAATGTTTGCATATCAGATTAAAGCCTAAAAAAGGGAATACAGTTTTTTACAGAATGAATAATTAAGTTATGGAATAAAGCATTAGAAGACATTGCAGATGTTAAAAGCATAAATAGGTTCAAAAAGCAACAAAACAAATTAATGGGCCATCCCTCTCCCCTGCCCAACATTTATTAGAAACAAAGATATAATTTTTCTAGCCAAGAATCTAAACTTCAGACCAGAAAAGTCTGAGGCAAATACTGGGAAATGCATCCCCCTAAAGCTACCATCTTACACTCTTGAAATATACATAATCATACATGTTTAGAAAAATACACCAGGCCTAGTGGTTACACCCAGCAGAGCCATTTTCCTGTTTTTACGCTCAGGAGAGCTGTACTCTGAGCAGAAGACCCACACAGTTCATGCAGGCACAGGGTTGCCTGCCCAACCAACCACTAACAATGTGTCAGCACAGCAGAAGGGGGGCAGAGGGTTTCTCATCTCATGTTGAGTGCTCTACAGTATCTGTACCCAAGTCCATTCTAAGCCTGGATATTAACCTTGTACAGTCAGAAGCGACCGTCACCACTCTGTCTTGTCACCAAAGCCAGGCATTTATTTAATTCAGTTGTGTATGTTTTCCTTGGAGGAGTTCTAAGACTGCAAGAGGAAGGATAAAGTCTTGCAAAGATTGGGAAAACTGGTGAAGAAAGTGGTTTGCATTTTAAGCAGAATAAATAAGCAAGACAGAAAAATATTAAAATATATTTAAGTTGTATTTGTCCAAGCTAGTAAATCACCCAAACTGACCTATTTTTACCTTGTACTTGCTTACAAGGTCTACAGAACTCTTCATCTGTGTGGATTAAATATGCTTCACTGTCTTTTTTTGTTCATTTAATGAAAACCCACCATCTGTGCTGGCATTCTGGTATACATGATCACTCCTCCAATGCTTCCTAGTAGCAATGACATGTATTTTGGTAATAATAATGATCTGCATTTTCACTGTTCTTTTTCTTGGCCCACCCAAACAAGATCAGCTTTGAACTTACACCTGAGTTCAGAGGTTGCTCAGGGTCTTGCACAGACAACTTTGTCCTATCTCCAATAATGGAGATGCCACAGACTCTATGGGTACCTGTGCCAATATTTGACACACGCGACACACCAAACAAGGACTTTTCTGATACTTAGATAAAATTTCCTATGTTGCTACTTGTGACTGCTACCTCTTGTCCTATTTTGGTGCACTGCCTAGAAGACTCTGACTTCATCTTATCTGTACATTGCCAATAGGAAGTTTAAAACAATTAGATTCCCTGCTTATTGTCACCCTCAGTCTGAAGAAACACACTTCTGTCGCATTCTCCATGAATGTCCTGTGCTCCAGTTACCTGGTGCTCCAGTATGTCCATGTCCATTGTACAGGGGAATCCTAAACAAGACACAGTCCTCCAGGTAGTGTCTCACTAGTGCCAAGCAGAGGGCAAGCAAGAATCGCTTTTCTCAGCCCGCTGGCTACACTCTTGCTAGTACAGCCCAGCGTAGTGTTGCCCTTCAGGATGCACTGCTGACTCATGTTGGAGTTTTTATTGTCTGCTGGGACCCCTAGGATGTTTTATGCAATGCTGCTCTGGAACCAGCTGGTGCCCAGCCTGTCCTGCTGCATGGTCAGGAACTTGCGTTTGCCTGTGGTCAACTTTGAAAAGTTTCTACCAGATTAATTCTCCAGCATGTTGAGAATGCTCTGAATGGCAGCCCTGCACTCTGGTGTATTAATTGCTCCCCTAGTCAGGTACTGTCCATGAATTTGCTGAGGGTGTATTTCATCCCACTGGCTACGTTTCTAGTGGAGGCATGAATGAATGTCAGCACTGGTGTTGACTCCTGGTAGATGTTACTAGAAACAATTGGACTTTATACAGCTGATCACAACTCTTGGAGCCTCATGATATGGCCAGTGGTGCATTCACCTTGAAGTCCACTTTTCAAGTCTATGTCTCATGAATTTGGCTGCAGGAATATCACGTAACAGACCTTGCAGAAGCCAAGGTAAATAACCACTGCTCTTTCTTCACCTACCACATCAGCCATCTCCTCAGAGCAAGCACTCAGATTGTTCAGCCACAATTTGCTGTTTGCCAATCCATGCTGTTCCCAGTTGCCTTCTTGTCCTCCATGTGACTGGACAGGCTTTTCACAAGGGTTTTCTCTAAAATTCTTGTGGAAACTGAAGGGAGCTTTGTGAGCAAATAGTTCCCCAGATCTGCCTTCCTGCTCCCATGCATGTAACACTTGCCTGTTTCCAGCTCTCAGACATCTCCTGATTCCTAGGGATCTTTTGAAGAAAAAGCAAAGCAGTCCTTGCAGTGACATTAGCCAGCTCTCTCCACATCCTTGGATACATTCTCTCTTGTTTGCTTATTTGATCACTAACTCAATCTTCCCAGATTCTGCTTGGGAGATGTGAGGCCAGAACTTGCCAGGAAAGACCAAAGAGAAGAAGATGCTGAGTTGCTCAGCTTTTTCTCTGTGCTTCATTACAAAGTCTGCTGCCTTTCTTCACAGCCCCATGTCTTCCTTAGAACTTCTTTTGATTCTCCTTCTAGAAGTTTTTCTTGTTGCTGTTCTCATTCCTCACCAATTTCAAATCTAGATGAGCTCTGACTGTCCTAATTCCCTGCCTACATGATCACACAAGTCTCTGCACCGCTCCTGAGTAGCCCTCCTTCGCTTCTCAGCACAGGAGGCCAGGCTGGAGCTCCCTGCCTGTCTGTTGTGCCTGTGTGACTGCCTGGGCTGTGGGCTGGGCTAAGTCCAGGTCTAGGGAGGTTGTCCTCAGAGGACAGCATCCTCTCCAGGTCCCTTTCCCCTTCTGGGCAGTCTCTCATGAGAACCTGCCAGACAGTTCCCAGAATGAGCTGTTGAACCCTCTATTTGCATTTGCTGTTATCATTCTGACAACTTTCCATTTTTGCTCAAAGCACTCCTTCATTTCAGACAAAAGATTCTCAAAAAATCAAGTTTTCTTAAAGTGTAAAATGAAACTTTTTTTTTGGATCAAAGTCAATTTAGATACAGCTGAACTTTTACAAGGAACCATAGTCCCTAAATTGTGTTCATTCACTAAGCTGAAATGAAAAGTAATGGAGTAGCAATGCTTACTGCTTACTGACTATAAATAATTTGGATTATTTGTAATTTTAAAAACTAATTTGTAAATAATGATCCATGACTAAGTCTGACAATATGGCTGGAAAATAAAATTAAAAGAGATTAAAAAGAACGCCTCCCAACTCAGCATCTCACAAATTTTGCTTGCTACCTGTGAACATCTGTTTCACTTTTCAGCGATCTTGTCTTCCCTCCTTTGCAACTCACAGCAGTGCCTAATTTAAGTATTCTGTAATCATGTGTTTAGTCCTAAATCATGAGGTTGTGAGATGTGCAATTACTGCTTCTTTCATTTTATTCACAAAAGAAAAGCAAGAGCGAGAACGCTGGTTTTTTACTCCCACCTGTTAAGCTAAGAGAAGCTGAAGGAGTGTTTGACAGGTAAAAATATAAATGATGAATCTGAAAATTAACACTATGAACACTAAATGAAAATTAAATTCATATACATTTGTGAGAGTTTGGGCAAGTTCCAGAAGCTGACAGCATTTTACTTTTTCTCTGACATGTATAGTATGCTTGAAAAGCTTCTATTAAAATGCCATGTAATTAACCCAGGATACAAGGGATAAAACGCTGAAGAGAACAACAAAGATAATTTGTCATCAGGATTTTCATTAAAACCCTCAGTATTGCAGGAATTAATTTCAGCAGTGCTTTGCCCTGATTACTGCCTGTCGGATAGTATACAGGCATCCAACAGGATATTTGAATGGGGAGCGTTTTCTCCCTTCCCACATCAGCATTGCTAAGGTAAGTGGTTTATCTACGTTGACTGTGATTCATCATCTATATTTTAATATTGAAAAACCTGAAGACTTTTCTCTGATTTTAACATCCCTAGCATTGCTTTTTCCTGAGACGCACATTACCATCCCCATCTTGGACAGAGAGAAAGATCAATGTGCTTCAGAATCACAGCAGTCATTAATTTGTTAATTCAGTTTCTCAGAGCTTATAGTTCACTACATTGTTATATCACACAGGCACACAAACTTTATTGGTCACAGAAAGGAGGGAGCCAGCTCTGGCTTCAGATTCTGAATGGTCCTACAACCTATACAGGATCTAGGCAACATTCTTATCTAGCCTTCACGTTTTTAGTGTTTCAAAATGCTCCCCTTGTAAAGCAGATCTGCAACACATTTTAAAGTAATGATTAAACACTAATCCACTAACATACTGAAGTGGCACTTGAAAATTTGGCAGTATCACTTTAAATAATCTCTTAGCCTACTGATGGCTCTCTCAGTATCCTGTGTTTCCACACATAGCTGATGAATAAAATTATTTGAACTAATCTGTGCCTATAGTTCACACAGTATTTCTTGCATGAAAAGCAAACAATGCAGCATGTATGCCATAGAGTAAGGAAACCTGTATGAAACATACAGTCAAAAATTTCAATTTCTATAACATTTTTCCCTTTGAGTTATCTATAAGTATTTTTAGAAACAATCCCACCTTAACTCTGGGAGTGTCGTTTCAGACTGTATTACAGAAATTACTTTGGTCAATTTTGGCCAAAGCAATGCAGTTCAATGTCACAGATGGGGGCAGGGAGAGGGTACCAAATGGAGAAATCAAATTCACCCCTACAGCATAAACAAGATACACAACACTACTGAGGAACAACAAGCTGCAATGTTGTACAGTGTCTTATAAAATCATGTTAAATAAACACAGAGGCAATTGGACGTTGCCTTAAGTTCTTTTTGCTTATTGGCATGAATTTATGATTTATTTTCTGCAAAAAATTTGACTGAATGATGTCTGTACTGCACCCAGGTGAGTAGGTAAAGTATCTTCTGTGGTTTAGAAATGATTATGGGATCAAGATCTGCCTAGTTCCTTGAGCTGAAATATGGCTAAAGCCAAAGGACTAAGCTATCAGTTTTCCCTCTTTGAGTGGGCAAAATGAATGGGGGGTGTGTCCTGATCCTCAAACAGTATTTTGCACAAAAAAGCAGCTTTCTCTAGCATTGTACTTTAAAAGTTGGGTGAGTTCACTGATTTTCCATCCACTCCCAACTTTCCTAAGAGCCGTTCCTATATGCTATAGGTATTGGGTTCAAACCTGCTTTGCTTGCATCTTCTGTTATAATCACATTATGAGATGACACATACATTCATCTGGTCATAAGGGAATGCTTAGAGAATTCAGGTTAAGAAGATGACTCAGTTGCCTTATTTAGATTAAAAATTCTTCTGAGTTCCTGGCACATTAAGCCTTTCATTAAGTAACAAAATGTGCCATCTCTCTTTCTTCTACCTATACTCATTTTTCTATTAACAGTTTTCTGTCCCTTCTATCATTGCATGTTTCCCTTCTCCGAGTCTGTTGATCTCTTTTCTCCTCTTTGCTACTCATATGCCCTTCCTCCTGTTCATCCTCACTCTTCCCATAGTCTCTGCTATGCTACTTCTACATAGCACTGCCAGTTATTCTGAGCTTCTCCTTTTATTCACATCCAGCCTTCATGCTCTTTCTTTTCATGAAGCATATATACAAGGCTGAAAAACAGCAGCTTACTAATTTTCCAGTACTTTCTGCAGAGAAAATCTTTGCCATCATGTAGGATCTAAACCCAGTCTACAGCAATGTCTATTCACCAAGTGCCCTAGAAGCAAAAGGACACCATTTCTTTTGATTGTCCTGTAACCTACAGAGCTATTCTAGCCCAGGACAGGTCCTGTGAGTGATAAACACGACTGCAGCTGCATGGTAAACAGTAGGTCTTGCTCTTCCCTGAAACTCTTCCAGACTGCTGGTGGCATATGTTGGGTCAAACTTCACAAAAAGTGTTTTTCCCCTCCTCTCTCAGTGCTAGATTTGCCTTTTAAATTATTGAGCTACTTATCAGAGTAGTTCTACTGGGCAAGGCCTGAGGCTTCAGAATACAATTATATCACAGGCATGAAAGAATCTCTTTTCTGCCACAAGGGAGTCATAGAGTGGAACCTGAAATAAAAAGGACAAAATCTAGAGACAGAACATTAGATTTTTCGCTTTGAGTTTTCTTCCTTATATGTAAACCCCATTAAATAGGCCAATATGTGGGCAATCTCTTATTTAACTAGAATTATGCCAATTGCACCCACTGCACATGGAAACGATCGAGGAGTAACGGCTAGCTATTTCAGTGGGCTTTTTTATCAATCAATAGTTATAGCCCCCAGATATTGATTATAACCCATATCTTTAAAAATATCAACAATTATTGCTAAGAGACTGAGTAGTTACTTCCAGTGGAAAAAATGCACATTACAAGAACAGAATTATTGAAAATTATATATATTCTGCAGCACAGAAATTTATTAGCACACATTGATTAGTAAGCTACTTTGTGTTTCCAGCCAGGGCACCATGATAGTCTGTGACTGGTAAGCTAGAGCACAAATAAAGATGTGAATTTGCTATGCTAATGTACTACCAGTGATATTCCTACATTTACCATGTTTTCCATAAATGAACTCGTTCAAGAGGAAAGTGGCTGGGTGATGCTTACTTACATTTAGATATTATCCTTTATTTACCAACTATAAATCATTGTCATAGGGTCTATGTAAGGACACTAATTTCTGTGCCTAATTCTTTTCGCTTAATTGGCTTTAAAACTTTAGGTAACATCTGACACAGAAATTTACATGGAAATTAGACCATCTGAATATGACCTTCTTCCCCCAACCTGTTCTCTCAGCCTCTCCTCAAGGCTGAGGAACGGGATAGGTTTTAAGGACAACCCAGCTACCAAGCATGTCCAAAAGTATGTCTAATGCATAAAGAATGGTGAGAAAAATTTCCTCCAAATTCATCTCCCATCTTCAATATAGCCACACCAGTTCTGCATGCAGGGAAACACAATGGCTGCAGGGACATAACTTGCTGAAATTACCTTAATTATACTTTCTCACACCTTTCTTTATGGTTGTTGCCAAGACCAGTCATAGATGACTCTTTGAAATCCCATCCTTGGAAAAGGCACAGAGAAGAACTTTCACACTACACTTTTAGAACAAATCTGTCTTGCTAGATTTTAGGGTTATAGTAAATCTGAAACAATTTCTGATCACTATGTAAAACTATGGCAACAGAAACATGTTTGCTTACAGTGTGACAAAATTCACTCTGGCAATTAATGACAACCCCTAGCTCCTTAATGCAGTCAGTGCTGCCTCCATACAAGAGTATCCCAGTCACACTTTCAATTAGCTTCAGTAAGCACACATTGTAAGCACTCATGTAAGCAAAATGTGGTCTTGGTACACCTAAATGTAATTCTGTCCTTGCAGCTTCCCTGATGACAGACATCTTAGCACCTGAAGTAATCTAAGCAACAGGGAGGCTTTGTTAACTCCAGGAAAACCTGGGAGTAACTTGGGGATTGGTTTGGTGGTTTGTTGATATTTTTCCCCATTTTTTTTCCCTTTTCCTTTTCCTTTCAGAAATCAGTGCAAAATATTTCCAGGAATGGGCTAGAGGAACACTGATGTGCTTTTCTATAAATCTTACAGTAATCAGGGTAGGAATGTCACAGAGTTGTGGTCTCCCCTTTCACAGCAGGAATGTGAGAAAATGACAAAATGTTGTAAATATACACCAGCGTGAGTAGAATTTGATTAATGGGACCTTTTTCTTAACCGAAAAAATCAATAAATGTCAAACAATTACAGTACAAGTAACTTTTTCTGGCACAGCTTGTAATGAAATGTTAGGCTAAGGCAAGCCGTATTTTAGCCATGTTTTGGAATTAGCAAAAGGCAGGTTTCTCTAGAATTAGCCGCCATCACCATGGCATAACCTGAAATTTTATTTTTCAATCTTCTGGATAAATTTTCAGTTATTAGTGATACACATAGGCAACAACCCTCTAAAGAAAAAAAGAGAAAAAAAAACGGAAAGTAAAAAAACCTCAGGTGACTCAATGCAATTAAAGCTGAGGCAGGTTTTAAAGGGGTTCAGCATCCATAATAAGGGTTCTGTCCTGCTAACAGGTTTCCTTAGCTCCTAGAAATGGTTGAGGATAGAAGAAGAACGGGAGGAGGCTTTTGAAAATTTAGTAAGAGTGCTGGTGACCTGAGCACTCATACACAAGCAGGGCCAAGCAGTATGGAGATTGATTCTCTGGCTTAGTTAATTGAGTTCCTCCAAGTAGAGCATGAGTCTGTAAACCTCTACAGAGAAGACATGCTCAGTGGGGAATGCAGCAGCTGACAAACAGCTGAATGGAAACATCCTATGGAGTGGCAAGTGCATCTATGTGGAACCATATGTGGGCACAGCAGGGTAAAGCCAGTATCATCTCCTGCCATGGGTTCTTTTGAAAACAGTGTTGGAATCCTTCGCTCCAGAAAACCTACTAAATATCCCTGTTCAAAATATATATGACCAAACATTTTATAGAGGCACATTCCTGTAAAGGTAATGTAGGGTGATTTTTCAGTAAGCCTTGTCATTTCATAGTGCTACGTGACCACTTTCCCAAAAGAGTAAGACAGTATACAGAAATAAGTAATTTTGCTAAAGGCACAGCGATCATAAAGGAAAGAAAACATAAAATGCAAACACATAACACCTGCTTGGGGAATTTCCTGACCTAAATTGTAGTTCTCCTCATGTCCAATTACCTTTCTTCATAGAAAGGGTGATTAAACATTGGAAAGGGCTGCCCAGGTTTAGGGTTCTGGAGGTGTTCAAGGGAAGACTGGACATAGCACTTGTTGGCATGGTCTAGTTGACATGTGGAGTTCAGACAAAGATTGGACTTGGTGATCTCAAAACTCTTTTCCAATCTAATTGGCTCTGTGATTCTGTAATTTTGTGGATGCAGAATACAGCTAAGGAATATCTAATAACTTGGATACAGAAGACAGTTAATCATAAAATGAAGTACTGGAGTGACTATTTAATTCCTATTCTCTGGCAGAAATTATGATGTCGCTTATTGCTGCACTTTTGTGCTTCAGTAAAAGTCTCTAAAATATCACCTCTGACTTGACTGATGTGCTTTTAAAGTAGTTTCTTGAATCAGAGTACTTCCACTACCAGTTAAGTACAGAGTTCCTTTCAGACTTCCTGGATTTTGTAATAAAAATGTTTCTTTCCTGATGTTTTCTTCCCTCCTGTGGTCAGGGTTTAGAAATGCTGCACTGCATTTGTTCAAGGGCACAAAGTTCCTCTCAGTGATTTTACTTAAGCTCCCTTATTTAAGAAGAGAAACCACTGGGATTAATTGATTCTCATATGTAACTTCCAAGCTGAGAAACTACATTTCTTCTTCTGCTTTGTCTGTTAATTCTACTAATAAAAGTTATTGTCATCTACTGGTAGAGAATTTAAACAGCAATTTTTCTGGTGATGCACCTTACAGCAGAGAACAGATTTGCTCGTTGTGACACGGGTGCTGCCATCCTCCCATGGTAAATACATGATGAGGAAGACAATCCACTTAGATATTGCAGCAACAGGCTTTTGACTGAGGACAGAGACTAATGAATCCTGCTCAGCATCTGGGATTCTCCTCAGGTGTCCAGGCCATATCATCTTCTCCATATACTTAATTTTTCTTCTGAAGGAATGATCAGGGATTTCCTAGTACATTACCAAACTGAACTCTTCAAACCCCTTACCCTTTGCATAGCTGGGATTATGGAGCATTAGCTGTCTGCTGCCAGGTTAAGATCTGTGAGCTGCTGAGAGCACCTCCTAATCAACTCTTATGTTTCCAACTAGTTGCCTTAGACGCAGCGTTTAGTCTAAATCAAAGGTCTGCCTCCTGTGTAGCAAAGGTTTGACACATCCTCATTGATCTCTATTTACTTAAATAAACGAACAATCAATTAATGTGCAGTAAAGCAAAACCAACCTCAGAATGCAGGTATAAGCTAGCTCTAGTCTTTATGAATAAACATTTAAATATCAGTGTGAACAAAAATATTTGCATATGGATTTACTTATTGCTGCATGCATCACACCTGGAAGCAAGTCTGCTGCACACAACCATGCTACATCCACTTTTGCTGCCTTCTCCGATGTTTAAAGTGGTTCAGACTCGGGGAATAGCAAACCCTCACTTTGTATACAATGTGACACTGGTTTGACAACATTACTCCTCCCTTTTTTTCACACTGCCCCACAGCTGCGCCCATGGAGGGGTTTGCATGAACACTCTTTAAAATGCTCGAGGTAAAACCAGCTGGTTTATTTTAAGTGGTGTGAACTGCGGATCTGAACTGGCTTGGCTAAGTTTGCAAGTTTCAGGCTAAGGACCAATCATACAAGCCACTCCACTAGCAAAAACAAAGGGGCAGCACTGCCAGTGACTAGGTAGCAGTGACAGTGGAAAGCAGGAGTCTCTTTAAGCAGAACAGCTGGAGCCTAGAAGATTCCATCCCTCTGCAGCTGTACAACTTCTGCCTCAGTGTCCCTTAGGTGTGGGAAAGACCAACCCCAGGAAAAGCTTCTATTAGTATCTGGGGAACAAAAAGTTACAGTATGTTACTTTTATCCACTTGATATAAGCTAGACTTGAAAAAAACCCTATGAAACCAGCTAGTAAATCAGAAATACTCTTTAAAGTAGAGAAAGTAAAAATTTCTTGTACCCAATTCTCAGATAAACAAGCAACACTTGTTTGTGGTATAAGTGCACTGACTTAGGCTTTTTCCCAGCTTTTGGCATTAGAGATCTCCAAACTCGTAAAACCTTCAAATTTCAAAAGCTAAATCTAACTTCAATGTTGTTTCTGTCCTGGCAAAACTTTTCAGAAAAGATTTAGTTCAGAGAAAACACACTTAATGTCAAGTGTGTCTATGTAGAATTTACAGGCTAAAGCATCAAGCAATTAGCATGTTTTAAAATCCGGTGCTGGTTTGATGGGCACTTTTCTCTGGCCTGACTGAAATGAGGCTCCATTCACTGTGATGCATGCTCAGTTGCACTGGAGCAATGATTTGGAGGCTGCTCTGCAAAAGAGATGAGCACATTGCTCTGCTTTATAATGCTTTTTACTGAGAAAAAGAGAGAGGAAGTGGATAATCTTGCAAGGTTGCTAATCCAGTTCAGCGTTCAATCCTACAATAAACTATGCCAGCACAAGGGGAAGGAAAGGGACAGAGATAGGTGGACGGTTGTGGACAGGGGTGGGAAATGATTCAATTCTTCCACTAAGAATTATGTACATAGAAATCTAAAATGGTGTCAGGCATGAGTTCTGCACCCCACTCAGAACTGCCAATTAACATATATTAATTTATATTAATACTAATGTACACATAAATTAAATAATGTTTAGTTAAATATTAAACATGCTAAAGAAATAATATTAGAAACCTTGATTTAACGGTCCTTTCAAACTGTAATCAAGTAAAACTAAAATTCAGGTATTCATAATGTATTTATATTTTAACTCCTTTAAAGAACTTCACCTAAAAGTACAGGATGCATTCTTATGTAGGAAAACAGTCACTTATCATTCAATGATTCATCTGTTGCATTTGGAAGGAACTGCGGGATGGCATCATGGATGTATGTTTTCTTCTCTTTCTAACAGATACACAATAACGCTTTCAGAATATTTTTGTGTCATAACAAAAAACTCTATAGGAAGCAAAAAATACCTGAAAATCATGTACTTTCTAAGGCCTGCCTCTGACCCTAGAAACAATCATTAGCACAGAAATTGCACTTATCTTACAGCTATGGGATAGGGCCGTCAAGCAACGGCTGCCAAAGCACACATATTACATGTAGATAGAGCAATGGAGCACTGAAGAATATCAGCTATAAAACTGCTCAGGGTTGCTCGTGCAAGACATCATCCTTTTTTTGCAAACACACAAACACATAGTGACAGTCAAAAGCCATGTTAATCTAACATTGAATTAAAGGCAGTTTTACCTTCTGGACTTCACATCATGCGGTCAGAGTGACTGTCCCACTCTCAGTGCCATGCCAGAGCTCAGAGCAGATTCTGAGCACTTGGAACTTCCCTAGGCTGCATCACAGCTTGGGTTTGCGTATTAAAGTACCTGGCACCACTTCTGAAGGTGTGCATGGCACATTAGGGCATAAAGGTCAGGAAAGGAACTGAAAATGATCACCTCAAGGGCCAACTCTCCCTAAAGGTGACTCATTGTCATGATAAACTACCTTCTAAATGACAATTGGTTTCATCAGCAGCATAAACTTGCCAGAGTAGCAGCAATCCTGACTGCAACTCTTTAAATGTGACTGTTTAAAAATACACAAGTGTGACCCAAAGAAGGATTTACACACTTGAAACTTGCCTGCTTCTCCCAACTGTTCCGGTGTGCACCAGGAAAAACAATGTCCCTACCTACACACCGCCCCTTTCTCTTCTCACAGGTTATTAACATTAAAAACAGCACTTTGAAATAAAGAAAAATCTTTTTGTAGATAAAAGAAAAAAAAAACACAAACTTTTCCAAAACTTTGAATTGTGAATGATTATGTGAAAACTATGAATTGTAATTGAAGTAGCACAATTTTTGTTTTCCAGAGCAAAACAAAAATTAGTTGAGGGGCTATATTTAACTCTTTAAACAAAGCTTTCACACTGGGTCTTCATGTCTCAGCCTTAATCAGAGAAAAAATGAATTCTCCAAGGGTTAAAAGCTATATGAAATTGCTGTTACATCACAGAGCTACATATATGGCTTGACTTTTAAAAGAAGTGATTGGAAATACAGTTGCAGCAGACTGAGAGACTGCCTTTTATCATTTGGTGGGCAGTGTTGAAGAACAGTGCAGAAGATAGTGTGTGTTCCAGTCAGCTGCAGAGAAGTGGTTGTACATATTTTATATACTAATAAGAGATTTGTACAAATATTTTAACTACAGAAGCTGTAACTGAAATAGTACCAGGCACTAATACATATGTGAGTACACATTGTGGATGTGTTTGTAGCTTTTGTTTTATCAAATAACAGTTAAACAAAGAAGTTTTGTAATTTTTCTTTTTGTCCCTAAGTATTAAATGACAAGCACAGCTCCAGAAAACAACTCTTATCCTTCTGGACTCTGTTTACTCATGCAGAATGAGCGTATCAAGATTTTAATATTAAATAGTTTACTCACAGCACTTTCATTCAGACTCACACGCTAGTTTTCCTCCTTCATAAAAGGGTATTTTTGGATACATAGCTGAAGAGCCAATCCACAAAGTTGCGTTCCAAATGCAGCAGCTGAGCACAACACACAGTACTGAGTTATCCCTCTTGATGCGCTCAGGAGAACGCATGGGTAACGCTCGGCACCTCGTTCTGAGCATAACGGGAAATGCCAGCCACCCTGACAAGGCTGGAAAAACCTTTTTCCTGATTGGCTACTCCTCCCAAACTGCCTGGCAGAGGTTTGGAATATGCAATGCAGGGAAGTGATATTCTGTGGCATTCATTCAATTTACCTGCACTACACTCCAGGGAGCCATGCTATTAAACAACAGCTCCAGTGGGTCAATAAAGTTAACTTAATTAAATTGCTTTTCCTCCCACTCTTCCAACTAGCAAGATTTAGGGCACAGGGACACAGCACTACTTGTAAATAAAAGGATGATTTAGCTAATCATTTGCTGAAGAAAGACATATTTTCAGTCAATAATTCTATGCACAAAGCAGAGAGCTAGTTTAAATTAAAACAGTCATGCAGGATAAGGGGAGAGACAATGCTTACTATTGAAGGGCTATGAATATTTTTCAAGCAGTGTCAATTAAATCCACTATTTAAAAGTTAAATCTCAGTGACTGCGCATTTTGCTCCATGAGACTGAAATTACAATTGCTTAAGTGTAGTGTTACAAAACATACTATCATTATTACAAGCATAATGAATACACATTCCTAATTTGCTGGAGACTAATCTAGTCCCTTTCTGGTAATTTTGATATGTACGCTCTCACTGCCTTACAAGAGTCATGTTTTAGGAGTCTCTAGTCTGTCCTTTTTTATGGCAGTACATGGAAAACATCACCAATAATTAAGTATAAAAACCAATACAGTTAAGCCAAAGTTTACAAGTTGTTTGCAACCTTATTACACTTTCAAATCCTCAGTTTGAAATCTTTGAGGCTCTTTTACTATGGGAAGTTAGAAGTTTTGAAAGGTTACAGGTAAACAGTATTTAGCTTTTCTTATTCCTTTTTCCTCAGAAACTCTGCTACTTGCTCACTCAGAACACAGACTTGCATTTTGGCAGGAGTGTATGTGATGCTCCATGGGCACCCTTTGCTCTGTCTCTTGAGTGTTTGCAGCTTGGCCCCAAATCTCCCTTTGCAGATGCTGAGTAAAAGCATACCAAGCACTGGAAGCTAGACTCTCTAAAGATTTCCTCTGTGCTGTTTATATCCTCTTCCCTCTGAGCTTTTACCTGCAAGTAAGGAGATTTTTTTTGGTTTTCTTCAAATATCTTTTCTGTTTCCTATAAATAACAAGATCTTGGAGCTGGTCTGAGTTCTTACAAGCAAGCGAAGAGACAAGGATACTTGCAAAGGCACACAGGCACAGTTTAATTTAAGAAATATGAAAATACGAGCAGAAAAAGGTCCCTTAACGTCCTCACAGCCATTTCTTGCAGTACAGGCCATCTCTCCATAAATCAGTCTGCCATGGAGTCTGAGACTGTCCTTTTCTCCTAGAGCTCAAATCCTCCTGCACTGTTGAGCTTGTTGCTCTTTGTTCTACTCTGACTCAAACCATCCAGTGCAGCTGAAGGTCTCTGATCACAAACCAGTGAAATCACCAAGCTGAGTAACCTTATGATAAAGTCCTGTCTGCATTTCATGCTGGTTATTTAGTCTCTTATGTCTTCACAGCACACACTGGAATGGCAGCAGCCTTCCTGCACACCCTCTCCCAGTATCACAGAAAGAAGCCCAGGCAGACCACTATTCACAAGGATTTGAATAAGAACTCTGAATACCACAAGAAAAAACTAAAATGAAGCTTATTATTACTGTGATTTGAAGTGTCAGAATTTGGTTGGAATGAACAGCCCTTTGCTTCATATTGCAGGATGTGTTACTTCATCAATGCCTTGTCAAACTCAGGGGTATACAAAGAAAAATGTGTATATAAATACGAATGTTCAATGAATGCATAGACTGAGAAATTGAATATAAAACTAAAAATTACCCACCTAGGGAACTATCTGTCAAAGAGGCTGAATTAATTTAAATTAATGGCACAATGCAGTGGAAAGGTGATCAGAATGCTGGGTGCTGTAGCGTCAGAGCTGGTAGGACTGGTGGGATTGCCTTCCACAATTTCTGCAGTACCTAGGGATGATGCACTTGACCTCCAGGAGTGGAGGGTGATACTCAGCTGCTCCCAGTGCACCTTCCCACTGAAAAGAAAACCCTATTTGCAGCATCTAGAAGTGACAGGAAGGTGAGAGAGATCTCTCTTGTAGGACAACAGTGACTTTTTGGCTAGGACTGAATGCACTGAATAAGAGCCTTCTGGAAACAGAAGGATGAAGGAAAGGGAAGTTTCTATTATAAAACAAATAGCATTGAAATGGATATATTTTCCTTTTTTTTTTTTTTTTAAAAAAAAAACCAGTTTAACTCCATATGGGAGCATAAAATAATTCAATGTTATTGTCATTATAATCACATATTTTCTTTTCCTTTTCCCCTCCTCTATTCCCCAAACCTGATGAAGTGGATAGGCCAGAAGACAGACACTCTGCACTTCTATTGTAATATATGTACCTCAGCAAGAACACTTGCAACCATTAGCCAAAAAAAAAAAAAAAAAAGTGAAAGAAATTAGGAAGGCAGTTTTCTTAGGATAATTAAAAGGCTTAGTTACTTCTTAATGAACTATATTTCTGGCTTTTTGCTCATTTCTACCCTGACAAGGCAAATGTGTCTGTATCAGCCTAATAAGTGTTGTTATCTTTTAACTGGTTATTACCACCACAATACAAAAATACTACTCATGTTGAGCTACATAAGAATGCATTTAGCCAAACTGTTCTTAAGCTGGACCAAGTCTGCCCTGTCATATCAGAATGTGGGAATCACAGTTTGGAAGTGACATTCCTCCTTAAAAAGACACTAAACCCTTGCTCTCTGTCCCAAATTCTTTGGGCTATCAGGAATATGCAGTCCCTTGCCAGAGCCTCAGGAGGAGCTGCTGTAGGCAGGGTGTCACAGATATACACCATAGCCCCAGGGATCCCAGCTGCAGCAACATCGATTTCTTCTATTTTTAATGTTGTGGGTGATGCAGAACTGTTCTTCAGCCAAGGGGCTGAGACAGGCACACTGACCCTGCAGACCCTCTCAACACACAGAGTCCTGTGTGTGCCCATGGGAGGAGGCTAAGGGGAACCAAATCGGTAAGGCTCAGCTCCTTCTGCCCACTAGGATGCAGGAAAAGAGCAGCAGAGGCAGCAGCCTGCCTGTGCACTGTAAGGAGCAGAGACCACTCTCCTACACTTACAGAAATGAGCACTGAAGTTCACAGTGATCCTGCCTCCCTTTAGGCACTTAACCAAAGCTCCTGATTCAGGAGAACAGTTGCCTTAGGCCAACAACGAAAAGAAACAGATGTTGCAAGGCTCACTCAGACTTTGAATGGACCAGGATCCCTCAAGGTCTTGCCCTCCCATCACTCCTTCTCTGTGTCAACTGGAAGAGCCTGAGATGGCGGTACCACTAAATTTAGGAGCCTCCGTCAGATGTTAGAAGTCACAAATGTGTGTTCATGGCATCTTTGAGGAATGAGAATCCATGAGGATGAGAGCAGTGACTATGGCACCCAACACCCCAGTAGGCTCTGCCCGCTTATCTCCTCCTGTTACCCTGAACACCCCTGCAGAGGCTCCCCTCAAAGGGGACCCTTGTGTATGTAACTGCAGCTCAGGCTGCTTCTCTTGCCCTGAGTAGCTGATCCCCTGCACCCGGGTACTTCTTGGCCACAGCAGAAATGCTCTTCTGGATCAGACCTGGGGCCACAGACACTGAGAAGGAAGGGAGAGCTGCAAAGAGCTTCCCAGGTGTTGCCTGTGGGTTCAGCATTAGATGTCAAAGACAGGCAATGCTTGCTCCAGCACAGGGTCTTCAGGTATTCAGGTAATCCCTGAATACAGTTTGAACACATCTCAACTGTGGCAAATTTTTGTGTCCTGTGCCACTGGTATTTCTTGCCTGATCAAAGGCTCCTTAAAACTGAATTCCTCATTCAGATGTCTTCTGCTGCCCGCCCCCCCCAAACTAGGTGACTGTGACCCTTCATATTCACTCTTGCATTCACCTGCAAAACTCTGAATTAGCAAAGACAAGTGTCACAGGTGCTCAACATCTCCCGTGGCTAGGATCTTTATTTGTTATACCTGCCAGCCCAGTCAATGACTGCTCTGTCTCACTGTGGGTGGGCATATTCCATCCTGCTGATGTCAAAAGCATATCTATCTATTCAGCAATGCTTTATGCCGAGCAATTGCCACTCTGTGGGGAAAGAAGATTTGTCTACATAATTACACTTGTTTCTGGGCAATTGTTGGGTCAGAGGCTAACATTTTTTATTTATAATCTTTCCACATTCATCTGAGTTTTCCCATGCCTTTTCCCACAACAAAGATTTTGATGCCACTTGGCTTCATACTACAGAAAGTCTACTAGAAATATGAGAAAAAATATCTGAAAGTAAATCCATTACACTCGATTGAACACAATTTTACATTAAGGAGCTGCAGTAGTGCCTCAGATTCAAGGTGCATTTCTAGAAAAATAAGAAAGACCACATACACACCTTCTTTTTTCCTCATATTATGTAACTACCAAACAGAATTCAGATGTATTTGCCTGCATGTTACCTTGTCTTTAAAAACTGAAATAAAATACATATGTTCCCCTTTATATCTCAGTGTCCATATAATCCGGTTCTGAAACCCTCTAAATGGGAAATAATATTTGTTTTCTTTATGATAAGAATTCTTTTTATTTTCACTAAGATAATTCATTTAGTATTTTGCCTTTTTGTTGTGCTTATTAAATAAACAAATCAATAACTAAGTTTAACACAGTTATTGCCTTAGGCAAGCTGCTATTCTACTTCTTTAATACATCAAGGGTTTCCAAGTAGCCAAACAGTGAAGTAGAGCTGCTTGCTTCATTTTTTGTTGTCTTGCAGGCAGCCTGCGTAGAAAGTGATGCATCACTTTTTAATACAAGAATGCATTCTGCTCAAACCTTTTTTCTTTTTTTTTGTTAATATATTTTTCAAATTAAATATTTATTTTAAATTATCTTTTTTTAATTTAAAATAGGTTCAATTTAAAATTAAAAATTAAATTTTAACAATGTACTGCCAAACTTCTTAAATTCAACAACTTGATTTACATTAAGTAACATGCAGTATTCAACTATTATGTATCTATTGGTAAAGGTTTGCTGACCATCAAACCACTGAGCTGGGAGAGTTTAAGTGTCTGGAGAAAACAGCCTCTGACAGAAGTGTTTAGTCCAAGTTTGATATCTATAGCTTCCTCTACAGGTTCAGAGAATGTATTTTTTTCACTTTATTCAGGTTAGCACTATGAAATATCTGGTTCATGCAAAGCTATCTTGAGAGCTGATAAAAGCAGAAAATCTTACTTTCTACTGTAGGTAAAAGCTCCATGGCACAGAGTGAAATCTGCTAATTCTAAAATCTTGCAGGGCACACTAAAGAAAGAAACACACAGTTCTGTTTACTCAGTACAAAGAATGGCTAATTTGGCTAATAAATCACCTTAATATAAGCAAGAAATAAATAAACATGAAGTAAATGTGAAATGTCACTCATTGGTTTCTAAGATAAAAAAAGTAAATATCCAGAATCTGAATAAAAATATCAGGAACTTTTATGTAATTTTTCTGTAGTTCCCTAAATGTGACAATATAGCTTCACCTTTATCAACATAAGTACCTCATGTAAACAAAGTAGCAGCCAAAATAATCTGCTGTATGATTTTCTCACAACAGGGAACAGGATTGATTATAGTGATCAAAGACTTTTCTCCCATCACCGTTTTGACCGTGGGAATTATGCTGCCAGTCAACAACACAGTAAGCAGGGACAATATGATATAAAAGGATATTACCAACTCTTATTTGGGTAATAGTGTACTTCTCAGTCTAGATTATCAAACAAGTGAGGTCAGCCACCATATTATTTACTGCTGCACTTTGGCAGAAAATCAAAATACGTTGATGATACCAGCTGAGAGGAACAAACCGTTTTCCACAAAAGAAAGACAGATTGATGATTTCCTCCGACCCTCTCAAGTTGCTGTGATTCCTGAAATATTTTCCTCAAAGACAAGGGTGCCTTAGAACACAATTCCTCTTTCTTTCAATGAAGCAAGTATTATTCAGCCTTAATTCAGTATGTTGCTATACACAGATAGACTGAGGTTACCGCACAACCTAAGTTGCTCGATAGAGCAAGTGGTACAGACTCTTAGGATAATTACCAAATTTCATTGACAATGTTATTCTGTCAGCTTCCAGGTTGTCTGAAAAATACCTTATTGAAACTTTCTGCGAAAACTCTCCCTCACTTGCAACTCCTCTTGCCAAGTGTTTTCTGTGATATGCTCATTTAGCATGCACTCCACTGACATTGTGTAGGGTTAATGTTTTATCAGAATATTGAATACATGGAAGCAAACTCTAATAAATATTTATTGGGAATACTGTGGAGCTAAGGTAGCTGAAAGGTACTGTGATCAGAGGTGAGGGATTTGTATTCCAGTATTACTTAGTAGAAAAGGGGATTGACCCTGTGACTATTACAATGCTGTACTACAAAATGAAAGGAGATATGACTACTACTATTTCAGCCTATGATATGAATCTCTCTATTCTTCTCCTTTCCATTTGTGACATCTTCCTCAAAACACAATGTTAATGAAAATCAATTAGTCTGTCTAAACAGAAAGTGAGCCCCTTCCCTGAAACCTGCCCCTCCCTCCTCAATCCATCTCAAAATGAAACCCTCCCTTTTCTCCATTCAGATTGACTCATTATTTATTATTTATTTCCTGGGTTGATGAACTGATAAATCAGTTTCATGCAGCGCCTTGACATGTTTAACACCACAGAGATTCAGTGATTCAATTATTAGGCTTGGATTCATTGTGCTACACAGCCTCGACTTCCTTATGGTCTTCTTTTCATGGTTAACAGGACAGAGCTTCAAAACCGCACCTTAGAGACAAATCCAAGAAGAAGTGAAGCTGTTGGCTCTAGCCTGTCTGTCCTTTTAGTGAAATCCATGTGAATGGTCAATTAGGTGGATACAGAAGCTTGTATTGTTATACATGTCTCTGACATGTGATAACACGTAGGAAAATGAACCACGCAGAAGTGCAGACAGGTAGGTCACATAGTAACAAGAGATGTATTCAGTACACCTGCTTTCTGAGGAGAAAGAAATCAAAGTCATGACCCTGTGATCCTTTCAGAATCCAAACAAGACTCAAAACTTTGGCTATGTGCTTATAGCCAAAACACCTGAAAAGCAATCAAGCAAGGAATAAGGAATAAGAAAGCTGGTTTTGCACTTGTAAAAATAACAGAAACGGAGAAAAATCTTACAATTGAAAAATTTTACAATTACAGCAGAATGTGAAATATCAGGTCTCAGATCTATAACTTCTATTAAAATTGCATTTAGGTAATATAAATAACATAGACCTGAAGATTTTTATTCCTGTGAGCAGTTATTAAATAGTGCATATTCTTTATATCACTCTTTCTTCTTTTATAGCAAATAATACATCAGAAGTCTTTTGTTTTGGAGACTACTGGTAGCTAGACATGCTAAATTATGATATAGAAGTCCATGAAATATTAGGTACTCTATGAATTAAATTCAATGTATTCTTCTTTATCTCAGAAATATGCAGTGGCAAAAAAAGATAATGTCCTGAAATTTCAATACCTATCATCCACAGGGTAATCAAATGTGACTGTCAGAGTTGAATTAACCTGTAACCAGGCACTGTATTTCATAAAATCTGTTGGCTACAAAGAAATGGAATATATTTCAACAAGAAGCAAATAACATAATACAGTAGCTGTATGAAACTACAAAAAAGGATGAAATTTATTAGTGATATGAAAATCTTCATTGCTATTTTGGAGCAGTCTCTGATATATAAGATCCCTCACTTAAAGAGGTAGGATGAGTGGACTGTATTGTTTAGAAATAATTTTCTGTTTTAAAATGTAGTATCTTATAAAACTTAAACTTTATGAACAGGAAAATTTGAATTTTAGTAAGTTCTGAAGCTCTTCTTCAACAGGTCCTGAACAGAACGGAGCTTTCTTTTCCATTCCTCTCAGTCAGGATCCTCTTCCTCCCCCATCCAGTGAAAGGTTTTTTCCTCTCCACTTTTCCTAATCCTACCTGTCCTTCCAATATTCTTTCCTTTAATTGTAGAGGCTGTTATTTGCAGCAGTTTCCAAATTCTTCCAGATTCCTTACCCAAAGTTCAGTAAGGACTTCCAAATTGTTAAATGATTTTATTTTTCCCTCCAGAAAAGAGGGTTTTACCAGGCAAAACATCCACACATATGACTACAGTGCCATTGGCATTACAAGTGGAAATAATTAGGTGAGTCAGTGCTTTATGTAACTTATATCTGTAATGTTGATAGGTTTTGTTCCAGCTGGGGAAGTTTAAGAGTGGTTCTATACTATACAATTTGCATTCATATTTACTTAGCCCAGAAAATGAATATGGTAGTCCTTATCATAAATACAAGGATAAAATACAAGTCAGGAATACCACAGAAAAAATAAAACCGAGAATGAAGAACTTACTTGTCAGAAGACCAGTGATATTTTAAAAAATGCTGTTGTTGGTCAGTTTTTGTAGTCACTGCAGTCTCAAGATATCTAAGTGATGAGTATGCTCTGAAAAGAAGATTTAGTAGTAGAATAAGGATTTAGTAATTTTGTCACCTATCAAATGCTAAACCAAAACCTGTCCAAAATAGATTGCTTTTCCATTTTATGAGGTTATTAATTCATAAAATAGGTTTTTATTTCATCACTGAATCTGTAGCAAGACTATGGGCTTTCAGAAGTTGAACTGCTCAGATCAAACTTCCTGGAGTGCACAGGGAATCAGAAAAATGAAAAGAGTAATTATTTAATTTATCCTCTTTCATATCTACATTTCCAAACTCTTCCATTTGAGAGAGAACAGCAAAAATGAAAGAGGTCTTGCTCCCCTCTGGTTTCATAAACCAGTATACTGGAGTAAATTACTTTCCAAAACAAGCACATAAAATCACGTCCCTAAATGTCTTTCAAACAGAGTTCATTGGCTATCTTTTGGATGAGTTCATGTATTTCGTCTCCTAATTTATGATCTAGTAACTGAGGATGTCAGCTTTGTACTCACACTGTTATTCTGCATTAAAGTCGAACTTTGTAATTTCCAATTGTCCTTAAAAGACAGGGCAGTTGACTAAGTAAAGGAATCACCTGAACTCACCAAATCAAAATGAAAGACTGGGAGATGACCAGTGCTTACTGTGGAGGGAGGAGGTAGAGGAGTCGGAAATTAAGGAGGGGAGTTGAGCCTGGGAAAAAAAATGGGTTAGAGGGAAAGCGGTTTTAGTGTTGTCTCTGTTTCTCACTTTCCTACTCTATTTTAATTTGGCAAAAATTGAATTAATTTTCCCAAGGTGAATCTAGGCTTTTTTTACCCACGATGTTTATCAGTGAATTTTCTCCTTGTATTTGTTTCAATCTGTAAGACTTTCTATCATACTTTCTCCCTCTGTTCTGTGGAGAAGGGGAAGTGAGAGACTAGATGGGTGGGCGCCTGGTTGCTGGCCAAGGTCAGCCCACCACAGCTATAAAATAATACTTCTGTTGCTGGTCTTTCCAGGACTGAGACTGGCATGGGAAAAAAATCCATACAAATAAAGATCTGCTTATAACACATAGGAATAAACAGAATCAGTAAGGAACAGAACAGTTTTTCAGAGAAAACTGCATTAACAAGAACCTCTAGCTTCTAGAGCGCAGCCACAAATTGAAAACAAGAGTTTACATTAACAAGGAAAAAGTCAAATGACTCATACTCCATGAAAGGAGGGTGCTGAAAACCTAATTTAAAAAAGATCTCTGCTTGTGATATGGTACTGAGGTCTCTTTGGCCTGTTAAGGAATTTTTGACAGCGATCATTGAAATATAAGATAGCAAGCATTTAAAGATGAGACTGACCAACGTGCAGTAATATATTTATTCTCTCAACACTTATTTTAGAAATAACTATTTAAAGTTCTTTCACAGCTAAGTTTTACC
Source organism: Dendrocincla tyrannina (assembly GCA_035047865.1). Taxonomy (NCBI): domain Eukaryota; kingdom Metazoa; phylum Chordata; class Aves; order Passeriformes; family Dendrocolaptidae; genus Dendrocincla; species Dendrocincla tyrannina. Next base: position 85,577,531 of record JAWWMP010000081.1, on the reverse strand, counting down.
AGTTCCGAAGTGATTTATTTAATTCCGGATTTCATTAAGCTCCAGAACTCCATTTTAGCCATCACGATACTAATCTCATATTTCAACTGTGAAAAAGATTGAAGTGCTATGCATCTCTACCTGATCTTGAAGGCTATGGGATGAAATCTCCATCAAATTAGTACCACAAAGGATTATGCATGTGTTTGGATTCTGTTGGCTTTGGTCAGGATATGCCTTACAGTGGCAAAATGAGCAACACTCTCTCTAAAACTCATTGAATGAACTCTTTCCTGAATGAGTTTCTTGTTAGAATTAATATTCTGTTAAAATAATCAACAACCCACTAAAAAGATGAGATCCATGGCAAACATTCACACTGCCCCACTTGTGAGAAACTTCTGGTATAACAAAACTTAGAAAAATAAAATTTGCCAGTAGAACTGAGCAAGTATTAAATTCTCTCAATAATCTCCTGTTTACAGCCTGGTCGCTCTTGTAATTTAGCTGTGTTTTCAAGGCTAAATAACTAAGGTCTCATAGTTGTACCCTGGGAAATTTATAAACACACAGTGAAATTAACTGTTAGTTGGGAAAGTGCTTGGAAAAAACCGTATGAAAATGTCACCTAAATCCTCATCAACTGTCAAGATAGTAAAACGGTATATTAGGAAATATTAGGAATAGAATAGAAAACAGAAGAAGAAACATAATAATGCTGCCATAAAAATCCATTGCCCACCTAGCATCTTGAATATTGAATAAAGTTTCAGTCATCTCATCTCAGAAATGACAGGATAGCAATAGAAGGATAAAGAAAAAGGTGACAGGATGATCAAAGGTATGTAATGGCTTGTGTAATAGGAAAGGAAAAAGAAAGGCTTTAGGATTTTCATGTGGAAGAGGGATAAAGAGGGAAAGGACTGTGACAGAGCCCCAGGAAAATCATGAGCAGTGCTGAGAAAGTGAATAAAGAATGTTTTTCACTGTATTTTATAGCACAAGAAGCAGTCACAATAAAATGAGCAGTTAGCACTTTTGAAACATGAAACCAAAGAAAGGATGCTTTCCACAAAGAAAAGGAACTCATTAAAGGGTGGAACTCATTGCCACAGGATGTGGTGGATGCCACACACATGTGTGGGCTTCAGAAAACAATTCACTGTGGTGGTAAAAGAAAGGTTGAGCACTATTAGTCTGTATTTTACACACAAATGCACAGTATAAACCTTCAGGTTAAGAAGCAGTATGGACTCCTCTAGGACTGCAAGGGAGGTTGACCTTTCGTTTGCTTTAAATACAGCTGTCACAGTGTCCTTATTTTGCTCTCTTATTGAATCCTTAGTCATTTCTTGCAACATGCAGATGTTAGAGAGTGTTAGTGCAAATATGTGATTTTAGATTTGTATAAACATACAGCGCTCTACAGAGGGGCTTACATACCATTTTAGATTCAAATAGTGCAGCCTACTCAGGCATGCGTGCTTTAGACTAGGGTTTTCTGAGGATCCTCAGGTCTGACATCCAACTCCTACTCAAGACTAAAGGAATTGATAAACAAAATGGTCATTTTATCAAGTAAGTAGTGATACTGACTTTCTTCCCCTCAGAAAATGATCTTTCTTGTTAATGATCTTCATCTTAACTGTTTCATCTGCCTCATGATGGGAGGAATTGAGAGAGATTTTTCCAGACAAATACATAGATGGAGGACATGTGGAATTGTCACTTTCTATTTATTGTGGTGATAAAATACAATTATGTTACTGAATAAGCAAGGTTCCTTAACTCTGTATCCACCTTCCATTTGTCTGATGCAGATTCATTAAAGACTTTGCCCTACTGTCATGCTACAGGAGAAGGACTTGACAGTTCCACCACAGTATATCCAATGCCTCCTATCATATAAAAGACCATGTTCTGGAATTGCTTTTAGAACACTATCATGGAAGTGTTCTGACTGCCTTTGGCTGACTAGATCTCTGGTTGTGCAGGTGGCAACTAAGTTGTGGGGCACATGTGCCCAGAGTCTTGATTGCCCAGATCACTAGTTTCGGTTGCTCTCACTATTTCCTCCTGCTACCTCCCCATGTTATTTGTCACGGAAAAACAGCATGTGAGAGGAGGGATGGGGCATAACTTGGTGTGAACCCTGTTGCTGGGAAGTGAACCACGACCTGGGTCTGAGGTGGATTTTCTTCCATTACTTTTCATAGTGGTTACTCAATGTCTGTTCAGGATGAAAAACGTTTGTCCTAAAATTTAAATGTCCTGCAAGCTGAATGTATCATGCTAGCCTAAGCTAACTTGTTATTTTGGCCCCTGTTGTAGGTGGCATATTGGCTTAGTTAGACAGAACTGTCTGACCTACTGTAGACATTTTGAGTTACTCATTTATGCAAGGTACTGAAATACTATAAGATTATAGCAAGTCTGTATTGGAGTAGTATTATAATTATCATTATATTAAGTTTTTATTTTGAAAACTATGGATAGTATTGTAAGGCCTCTGAAAATAAACCCCTTCATTTATTCTAATTACCGTAGCATGTGAAATAGTGCAGGGGTACCAGACTCAGAATTTTCTGCCCTCAAAAATTTTCTTGCGCAGTATCTGGAGTGATTCCCAAGAGCCTTGCTTGAAAAAGGGAAATTAGAAGAAAGAGATATTGTAGAAAAGAGCTACTTCTAACTACCCACATTGGAACAGTGACTACTCTTGAAATCCATATTCTATACAGAGAAATGGTAGCCATTCAAAACTGACAGGAAACAAAAGAGGTTTGCATACAAATAAGTGTCTGCAAAACGTTCTTCAACAATTTACCTTAATTACATGAAATCGTTATTCTGTCCAAGCCAAAAGACTGTCCTATGCAGGCATGTACTTAATCCAGTGCGTGGCTGCTCTATAAGGGTTACTGCTCAGGTTAACTGCACACTCAGAACATCTTCCAGTGAGACAAAGCCCCAGGAGATTACTGCATTTACTGCTGGTATTTCAGCTAGAGTTGTATTGTTCTGGGGTGAGGTATTGAAGTCCCTGACTAGGTGGCAGGTTCTCCAGTAAAAATCTGGTTTATTTGGTTTTGATTTGTTTGGTTTATTACTGTAGGACACTAAAACAACAGAGAAGAAGAGTGAGAGGGAAGGAGCAGCAGAGCAAAACTGCTTTGTACTGACCATAACCCTCATCAACCCTACCACTGCTGCAGAGACAAGAGGGCTTAGGTGTGAAAGACTGAGGCTGAACCTGGGAAAGGTTGGGGGGAAGTGTTGTTCTAAAGTTCTCTTCTTGTTTCTTGCTGTTTGAATCTATTTTAATTCGCAGAAAATTAAACTAATTTTCCCCAAATTGAGTTTGTTTTGCCTGTGACAGTAACTGGCAAATTATCTACGTTATTTTAATTAATGAGCTTTTTTCATCCTTCTAAGGAGAGAGACTGAAAAAGCAGCTGCGTGGGTGCTTAGCCACAGGCCAAGGTTAACCCAGCAGATCCTTGGAGCAGGCAACATATTTATGCTACTTTGCTTTCCGTGGAAGTGTCCATACTGGGTTTGTTGCATCTCAATTATGTACACCAATTCCTTTCCTTCAGTTAACTTAAACTCAACCGCTCTGAGCAATCCTTATACAGAAAAAGAATGATTCTGTTCTCTGGGAGCATGAGGATGCAACCCTATTTTCCTACTACATCCATTATAGATAGTTTGCAAATGCATTATCCAACCCTGTTTTCCACTTGGAAATCATTAATGGGCAGATATCTGCAGACGCTTTTGTTAATTATGCATTGAATTTTTTGGACAAAGCACTTTTAGCATGTGGGTGGTTTGTCAACTGTTTTCTATTGGCTGTGCATTGATAATAATTGTTTCTACTGCTTTGTGAGCCTTATGGTGCAGGAAGAATGATATTTTCGTGAATGGCCACCTCATGGCAACAATAATGTTTCTACTTAGTGAACAGATGAAAACAACTTTCAACAAGACACAGGTGATTAAGAAATGACTGAATAAAAGCAGCAAATAGCTGCCACCATGATAGTTTGGACCTGGATTCGTTGTTTGTGTGCAAGCACAAAGCAAGGCAAAGTGCTTCCTCACACATGTAAGTATTTCTCAATTCTTCATGGAATGAATTGAAATGTCATCAAACCAAATAGCGGTTTGGATCTAACAAACATTTTTGTCAAATGTTACAGCAGTAGTGAATCAGTTTATAAGAAAACAAGCTTTACTGTGACCATCATGTAATCTGTAAAGCAAAATTTGCCATATTCCTCAAGGAGTTTTGAGTTAAAGAGCTATGGGAGCAATCAATTAGAATAATTATATTTGCTCTAAGTTTGGACAACCACCTGGAATGTTTTCATTTTCTTTAAGCTTGATCAACCCAAGTGCATTCCTTTGTTATGATTTTCCTTAAAATCTATGTACCACCCGAAAAGATCACATTTGGTAGGGTCAATGCTTTTTCTTTGCCATTCCAATACCACGCACACAACATTTTTTAAGCCCTAAAGGCCTTTGGCATTGCATTACAATGGATCAGCCACCTCTAATATGCTGAGAGGAAAAAAGGCAGACTCCCCAAGAGAGGGGAAGCAGACAGTCTGCCCTGAGGCTTCCCTATTGTTATTTCATTTAGAGAGACAGGCAATATCACAGTATCTATGACAAGAAAGAAAAAGATTTCAAGTCCCCCCAGCTGTCTCCTTAATTCGATACTGATTGTTGACTTGGTCCCAACTGTCCATAATTCACTGAGATTTTTCATGGCTGCTGTGCTAGAGAAATCTCCTGCCTGCTCATGATGTGCTGCCCTTCTAGTTTGAGCAATACCCCAGTCAGTAAGCACATGAGTAATCCTAGGCAGCAGATACTGTGCTTTCTGATCCAGGAGAAAGCCAGTATTTGATTGAAGATTATCCTGGTTTGTCAGGAAGTGATACTCACACTTGAACTCTTCTAATTGCCTCAGCTTAGTTTCATAAGGACGTGCACAACACAAAGATACATGTGAGGAACGTTATACAGTTGAGTAAGCATTGCTTTGGGGAGAATGGACTAAAAAGAGTCTGGTGGTCAGTACAGTATCTGTGTTTGACAAGCTGGGACTGGCAGCCAGGTAAAAATGTGCAGACAGCAAAGAACAAGGGTTGTTTCAGTGACACACTGTAGGAGATAACCTCTTCTCTATGCAGTAGCCACTGATCAGTAATGGTTAAAAAGAGGGAATCTCTGAGAGACTATCTAGTTCACACACCATCTCAACTTAGAAAATGCTTCCTGTGCCACATTGCTCAGCAGGAATATTAAACACTTACAGAGTTATCACTCTCCTCCATAGCAGGCATCAAAATCCTTTACTACTTGAGATGCAGTATTATGCAAAAGAGGCTGAGCCACCTGCCTCAGGTCAATGAAAGGGATAGAACTGGAACTAAAATTTATGTCAGCTGTCCTAGGTGCTATGCAAGTACCCTCACTACGGACAGACCTACACAGACATCATGTCTAACAGGTAAGGAAAGATGCCCCGTGTCAGATAGGTGAGGTTTACTCAACATTCATGGTGTTGCATTATATGATAAATTGCTCTACCACTGGAATTAGCTAAGTCTAATGAAATGGTGATGTTATCAGAAGGCAACCAAGAAGAAAAGTCTCCCTGTGAATTGCTGAAGGCTATTGCTAGCATCACAAAAATGACACCCATTAAAGTACCACTCTCCAGCAAAGAGAAACACAGGACAATCATAACACAAACATAACAATTTGCACAGAGAACTCATTGTACAGGAAATATAAGTATACTAGGAAAAAAAAGTGTTAGCATAGTATCAATTTAATCAACTATTTTTATTCCAGGACTAGAATAAATGGATGTATATCTTATTAAAAGAATCTGTGAGTACAATCCTATTTCATTTATACATTAAATCAATGATCTTGCATTAGAAAAGAATCTTATTTGGGGACATCCTCGTAATCATTCACATGATTAAGATGAGCAAGATTTCACTTAATATGGTCAGCTAACATCCCTGATGTATATTCCACATCATGAGTTATACTGTTGTGTTATCCTTACTCAGCACTGCAATACTCAAAATGATATTTCATCCATTCAAACATCGATATCGATCTCTGCCTACATTAAGTATTTCCAGTTAAACAGTGTGAAAAATCCCACCCTTTCAGCTGTGGTTTTAGTTAAATAACTCAGCTAAAAAATAAAAGAATAATTCTTATTCAATTTCCTCATTCCACACATGAGAATGATTGGCAGTAATCTACCTCATTCAAACAGTGATCTCCCATCGCTTTCCAATGAGATATAAATAGAAACAATTTTGATCAATCTACAGCTTATATACACAATAAATATCATGTTGCAATCAGTAATCAAATCTTTAAGGATACAGTTTATAGCAGCAGGTCATTTGCTTGTGTTGCAATTTAGATTTTAGTTTTCTCATATCTGCTTAGTAATTTTACCCACTATGTTTCCCAGAACACTGTGGTGATCCTATTGTTGGAGGCAATTTGACCAAGCAGAAGCACAGCAATGTTTCTGTAATTTAACTTGCATTGCCAAGTCCACCTTACCCTTCCTTGTGCCAAAAGGAAAGCTGTGATTTTTTCCATTGCTTACAGATTAAGACATTCTTATGCAATGTTCAGTGGGTCCTCTTTGATTCCTGTGACCCCCTGCAGAATATATGATGCAGAATCCCACTTGGTTTGTAAATCCCTGACTACGAGCCTAAACTACTCCCTTCCTATCTCTATCCCAGTTTTCAACAATAAAGCATTTTGTTTGGTTTTAATGTGTGAAAATAGGATTCCTCTTAGAAATTATGCTTTCCCTTCTCCTCTAAAGAGAAAACACAAAAAAGGGAAAGGTGATAGAGTGGAAAATGGGTCTGCAGAAGGAAAGAAGGTCAGAAAGAGCATATTGTGGAATTACTGCTGGCCAACTCCTCCCACCCAGATCCAGGGTAGGTTTGTTTGTGAAATAAGGAATCACAGTCTATTCTATCAGCTATATCATTATCAAAAACACTAAATAGTTGGGGGAATTGAAAGGTTGCATACTGGAAAGGGCTCAGTTGATGATTTCAAGTCCAGGCCTCCCTGGAAATATCTGCAAGATAAGCAGAAGTTCAGCAGATTTGAGAAAGTCTAAACAATTGTCTTGGGAGATGAGTGGAGTGGTTTGCAGTACAGCCACTTGGTGGGTTGGGGGTTGGAATATAACCCAGCCTCCTGTGCAGGTACTGGCCAGAAGCTTGCATAAAGCACAAGAGCCAGGAAGCACCGTGCCTTGGTGCAGCAAGAACCCACTGCCACTGACTGCTGCTGTCCTTCAGGAGGGCAGTGTGCTACTCTGCCATAACATATGCTGATGCAGGCAGAAGGTTAAGCCCATAGATCCAATAATTCTTTGTTCCCTTAGCTGTGCAGTTTGCATGAACTGAAGTTTGTAGGACCTTGCTTATATCTAGCAGGAACAGTAATAATTTACCTGCACTTCATTCCACTTTTCGATGAGAGACAATGAGACCTAAGGGAAATCTGACCCTTTCTGCACCAGTCTGCCACCATTAAACCTCACATCTTTGTGCTGCAATAACATCTCAGTCTATGGACTGAGATGCTGAATTTTTTTATGAGTACCCGCTATGGTAAAAGTGAAAACTCTTCAGGAACATAAAATTTCTTTGAATCACTACAGTATTTATAATGAGAAGTCACTATAAATATTTAAGTGTCTTAAATAAAGATTAATTAAGAACTAGGCAGGAAGCTGCCTTTTCTTTTTAGGCAATAAATTTTTAATTGCAAAGTATGCTTTAGTAACAAATCGTTTATGTTTAATGGCGATATAAAAAGAGAAGGTCAGGGATAATGACCATGTATCTGTATATGCATCTGCATGTAGAACACTGTACTATATCTGAGCAAATATTACCAAAATTATTAAAATATATTAATTTGAATAAAATTATAAGTTTTTATGTGGCTGACATAGCATTGCTTAGGAAACTATGGAACATTCAGAAAGACGCCAATGAAAACATCCAATTTTTACTACACAGAAGAATGCATACCCATGGATCATGAATATAAACAAAGAGCTTCATTTTTGCAGTAATCAGATATTAAGTAACATTGTTAGTCATCTGAAAACAGATGCAGACATTCATGTGCAATGTCATGGCCTATTTTAAGGTGTTCTTGACCTTTAGAAAATAAAGGTAATTATTGTCTGGTCTTTAAGATAAATAGCAACCAGAAAAGCACTGTGAGTTCAATTATTCTCAGCTATTCAGAGAACCTGGAAAAAATGGATTTGGGGTGCAATGGGCGAGGCATACTTTGGTTTTGTTTTAGCATAGTGCCTTGGTTTGTTTTGTTGACTCACACGTCCCCTGTTGAGTGAGCTTATTTCATTTATTTCTGGAACCGCACACATATCACTTTACACATAAATGAGGATATTGCTCTCCAGCCGGGTTCACAATGCTCAATTTTGAATACTGGGTGTTAGGATGAAGAAGCAACATTGCATGGTCACCATGCATCAAACAAAAGTTAATTCCTGCAATAGTAGTTGCATAAAGGTCTTTCTGAAATGCAGTTTTATAATTGGATGAACAGAACTGAAAGAAAAAAATCAAACCACAAGAGGCATCTTCCCTGAACTGAAACCTATTTTCTGATACAAAAAACATGGATCAGACTGAAACCAGGCAGTATCCCTTCATATGAGTGTGGCCTCCTACCATGCACAGAAAAGGTCTCTTTCCTGTACTCTTGCTTATCCTTTGCACATTCAGAGCTATGAACATAAGAACAATAAAAATAAAGGACCAGAGGAAACATTGTGGTGTTTCCCCCAGTTAGTTTCCTGGTAGGATGTTCAACAGAAAGGAGGTTTCATATGTTCTTCTCTGCTGTTTGAATTTCCTGCATGCAACCTTCCAACCTGACATTAGGCCACCTGCAGTAGAATATTGCTATGATTTTTGGATACTGACCAGCTACTCCCCAATACTTAATTCTAAATTTATAGTGGAGCAGAAAGCATGAAGTGGTTCACTAAAGTGTGGTGGTTTAGTTTTCTTGGGCTTGGTCTACGTCTTCCCTGGTAACAGGGTTATAACTAAGGAAGTATTCCACACCATTCCTTTACGTAATCAGGTGTATAAAGACAAGGAGGAAGGTTTCCTCTCTCTCTCTTCCTTTCGGGTGTTTGGAGGACAGCAGGTCTCAGTGTATCAGCTTAGCTCTTATCTATATGAGCTGAGGCCTAATCTGAGAAACTGGTGTCCCAGTCACATGGAGGTGGAGGAACTGCTTCTCTTGGGGGAAGTTTGGTGAGAATTTATTGTTAGTTACTTTATTGAGCTTTTCCCTGAGTTTTCGAGTGTGTGTGTCTCTGTTTTGTTTTGTTTTTTACCCATTTTTGTCCCTCTTCCATTTCCCTTTTTCCCCTTTTCCCTTTTGGAGTTGTTTGGGATTCTTGTTCTGTATATACATACATGTATATAGCATTTTCTTTTGGTACTTTTTTCTCTCGGGAGAGGGGAGAGAATCTGTGTGGTCAACAGCTGGGTTTGGCAGGGAGCCAACCCAAACCTCTACACAAAGTGAGAGACTCAAAAATGGAAAAAGTCAGCTGTTAAATAAAAGAGATTTTGAACTGCATGGTCAAGACATATCTGAACACACCAGGTCGTGTCCTCAATTGGGAGAAATAACTTTAAGATCATTAATCTCAGAGCTACACTGCTTTTCCCCCTGCTGGTGATGTAGCACAAGTTAAAAAGTATACAATGTTGGGCTCCCACATTGCTAAGCTTTGGTGGTTAGCATATTTGATAAAACGAATTGAGAAAACAACCATGAGCATCTTACAAGCTGTTCAATTAGAGAACCTGAGCAACTCAACTTAAGACAAACTCATATTAATGACACTGATAATTAGGTCAAGATATAGATTGATTAGAGTAAGAGCTTAATCTGTCTAGTTTTGCCAGATTTACTAGATCAAGAAAGAATGATCAGAAGTGCATTTGTATCAAGATAGAGCTGGCAAATAAAACCACAGTACCTTTCAATATCATTCACAAAGATTGTTTTGGTTATATAGTGATTTGATACCAACAAAACTGCATTTATTTCAAAATGCTGGGTTTACCACTCCACTGAGGAACACATTTTTCTGCTGAGGATCCCTACTGAAGCTCATAAAAACATGGTGCCACACTAGCCTAGCTCAGTACAGAATCAGGACCTGCACATGCTTTGACTGCCAGAGCCATGGTCCTCCCCTTGCCCACACAATCCCTAGTCATTCACTGACATTTCCAGGGATTTCAACTATTGATTAAATCTGGCTAATAGAAATCTAGATACAGTCTTTTCTATAAACTTGCAGTTTGTCTACTGCACAAACAAAGCAAGCACATCCCTTAGCATTGATCTTTTCCTATCGTTTGAGCAATGAATGTGTTGAAACACTGCTGTAAACAGGGTGGGAAGACTACTTCTGTGCATCAGAAGTAAAACAAATAAGACAAGACAGTAAAAAAAGATGTTTTCTTGCTGAAACAGACCAAATCACAGCATGGAACTGTATTACAGAATGTGACAGCAAAGCACTAATTTGCTTCTTGGAATGATGCAGATTCAGTCAATAAATCTTCAGCTATCACAGCAAATCCTTCAGGCAAATAAACCAGTCCAGAAAATCAGAATTCACTCTTCTTTCCATGGAATATTTGAAGCATTTAACCTTTTCTCTGCTGTACCTTATTTCTAAGGTATTGAATCCATACCTTACCATGTTTTATTTTCATCATATTGACGTTTCCATGCTTCCATTCCTTGAAAATAAAGTAATTAGTAAATAAAAAAATAACCAGGCTTCAATGAACCAATTAATTATTTCTGCACAGTTTAAATTCTACCAGGTACTTCAAGGTATGTGGCTTGCTCACTAAGGTCAAGTCAAAGCTGAATACGTACATTAAAAACTATGGCAAATCAGGGATTAAAACCTATATCCTGTATCCACAGCACTACATACTCTGTGTCTTGTGTAGTATACATTTTCTGATGTCCCTATTTTCTCAGAAGAGTAACACAGCAATGCTCTACTTTCTGAAACTTTGACTTCTGCTCATCAGCTGAAAGTGGCTTTAAAACCAAAGGCTGTTATGTTAAAAATTAAATTAAATTTGAAAAAGGAAAACCAGCAGCAAGCTGGTGAAGTGGCTTGAAACTAAAGTTTCCAGGGGAGGTTAATTGTAATCCATTCCACTATCAGTTTGATGCCAGTGCCAGCAAGAGTTGCCCCGAGCCTGAAGAGGGATTACAGGTCAGGTCATTCTATGTTGATTCTGTGATATTCTTAAGTCTACCTCAGTTCCTGGAGCATCCAGACTCCACAATGAATATAAGAGGAAGACCTTTTATAACTGGGAACCCTTCTGGATGCAAAACTCTCACTCTGATTGTAATGTTTACTTACTTAAAAAAAGATTCAAATTCAGGAGCAGCAAGGCTTGCATCCAGATGACCCTTTTTGGGAGAGAAGATGTCACTGCACTACCGAACCTCCTACTCTCCCCTTCTGCCCGGAGAAAGGGCAAGGGGTTGGTGGAAGAGCAAGGGAGGGAATTACAGCTTCTGCAAAGGCATATCAAGGGAAAATGAACTGTACTCATACCTGTGTTCAGATAGAAAGAAATGAATTTATGTAATACATTAGCAGAATTAGAAATTATGAAAAAGTAAGTATCAGTTTAAAAAGACACATTGCTGGGGTTTTTTTGTTGGTTTGTTTTCTGTTTGTTTGTTCTATTTGTTTTGGTTTTGTTTTTATTTCAGGTGGCATCGCCTCAACCACAAGATGCACAAACTACTAAATCTTAATTTTTCAAAGGAGAGTTTCTCAAAGACTTTGCATCCTGTTAGTCACAATGATATCTTACAACAATTCATTTGCAGAAAGAGCCCCTGCATTCATCTAACATTTCAATGGAACAGTCAATGAAATGCTGAAAGGAATGGAAATCCTCTTATCTAACTACTTGTTGAATATGCAGCCACACTTGCTTTCTCCAGCCCTCTGCTTCGTACTGACGGTGAGCTTCACACCAGGACTTGAAGCTACCAAATTATCCTAAAAAGTCCATCTCAAAATTCTGATTTTCCATAATGCCTATAAATAGAGAATACAGAAAAGGATATGGAAAAGACCACAGGAGGTCATTTATCCATCTTCCTAAGCCAGGGACAGATTATTCCTGAAGACTGCTGCTGTCTCTACAGTGACAGAATGTCTGCCTGAATCACTGATCTATGCCCATACCTTCTGAATATTCCCTTCTCATCTTCTGAACTTTTCCTTCGAGAAAGGAGTCAGAGGGTCCTCTGCTGCAGTACACTGCGGAAATGAAGAGCATTTCTGTCCTCTATTGGTGAAGCCAGTGCAGTGCTAGACCATTAGTAGTGCTGACCATCAGCTTCACACACAGTTTTGCTATCACCTTGTATCCCCCTTGCCTGTTTTTTCATCTTTTGTTTAGGCAGTAAACACCTAATGCTACTGACCAACCTTTTGCTCTGTTTATGCCTAAAATTGAGACCAGAACTTGTTTGGTAATATCTTTACACACATTTATGGTAATAATATGAGAAAAAAAAGACCATATTGTTAAAAGATGAGAAAACCATGAACTTCTACTAATTAGTTCAGAGGACTGTAAAGACAATGGATGTGGTTTAAGCAATGATTAACAGACAGCTGGGGTTTGCCAAGAATGTTGTCAAACCAAACTAATTTCCTTCTACAACATGATGACAGGCTTTTTAGAAGAGAAGCGTTAGCTGCTTAGATTTTTACACTGTCACATATAATATTCTTACAAGTAACATGAAGAAAAACAGGTCTGAGTGAAATGTTCATACAATAGATAGGAACATGACTGAATTTATCAGATTAGTCAATGAAGCTCTGTATTTGCTGTAAAATCAAAGGATGGAATAAACAGGGTTATCCAAGGGTCATGTATCCAATATTGCCCAACTTGTTCACAAGTGATGTAGACAACAAAAGAAAGTGTTCTTGCCAAGTTCACAGATTACAAACTAGGAAGGACTGCAAAGATGTTGAAAAATAAGAGAGCAATCAAAAATTATGTCAATAAATTGGATGAATTATTTGGAAAGAGTGTTAGTATGGAAAAAGTGTGAGATATGCTATTCTTAGGCAGAAAAGTTCAACTGCAAAAGTAGGGTGTGGCAAGAGTTCTAAATTAATTATGGGTGGAAAAATCATGTTTGTTTCATGCATATAATTGGGGTTTAGGTGGGGTATTAAGGCAGAGGCTTATGCCCACCCAGTGCACTTCACCCAATCCTTTTTTAGTCCAGGAACTCCCCAGACAGTCACCTGTATAGGTGAGATAAAGGGACTGGTTTGAGACCAGGGACCAGCCTGAAACTAGATGATCGCATAATCATTCACAGTGTTTGACTGATGTTACAGCAGGCCTCCTGGTGGGAATTTACACTTTTGGAAATTATTCCCTCTTCCCAGGTCACACTGCATCTCGTCCAATTTGTGTGGCTGGTTGTGTTAATACCCTGGGTGGAGTGTCCCAAAGACTGCTCTTGGTGGTTCCTGCTGCAGAGCTTTGCATAGGTAAGATATTTGTAACCAATTAATACAAATTGTTCCTGCAGAAATGGTCATGCAGAACAGCCTTTTATGTACAGTTAAGATATTTAAGAGAAATTTTGTGCGTAGTTCATATATATAGACATATAAATAGGAATGAGTCACACAATTGCTGGGTGGTGACTGGATTGTAAGTGGGCAGAGTAGTGGTTCAAGAGCCTCAGCCCATACAGCTGAAAATGCTGCTGCAAGTGCCCTTGCAATGGAGACTCTTGTCACCACCAGACAGACACCAGCCATTCTCCTGATGAGACTTGATTCCTCCTGCATTTAATACCCCATGATAAGAGCCTCACAAATTTTTTTCTGTATCAATTACTCTCTCTGACCATGTCTGCAATAGCAGGATCGACAATAAGTGTCTGTGCAATAATACAGTGGAAAAAGGGTATAAGATTCATAGAGGCCCACCATATGTGTTTCACTCTGCTATTAGAAAGGCAATTCTGTCTGAAGATGCATGCAGAACAGCCTACAAGAGAAATGAAAGGATCCTCTGCTTCTCCCAATACAGGAAGACTCAGGTGAGGGCTTAAAACTGAAAAAAAACCATGTTCTTCATGTTCACAACATGCAGGACAGGAAATAATGAACATAGGCCAGAACAAGGAAGATCCAGGTTAGAAACAAGGGAAAACTGTCTTTGAAGGAAAGATCCTGGAGCTCTTGGACAGAGTGTCCAGAATTATGGTGGCAGATTCTCTATCACTGCCTGAAATGTTCCTTAAAGTTTTCAAACTTCTATGAAAGATGAGCCTGCTACAGGACAAGGGCCAAGTGACTTCTTGTGTTCCTTTTAGAGCTATGATTCTAACATATGGTAGCAAGTCAAGGAAAAAACTATGTTTATTTTATACAATTATTGCTGAAGTGTCTGAACTGGATAAATGCAGAATGGTGGAGTAGTCCATTAGAAATGTTACCAAATAATATGCAACAAATATGAGCTTCTTCATCATTTGAGCACCTTTAACTTTACATGCAGTGAAAATCTCTGTTCAGTTCTACCCCCAATGAATTCCATGATATGCAAAACGAAAGGAATTAAAACAGATATTTCTGTTATTAGTAGAGCTTATAAGGCCGTTAAGTCCACTGCGACTGAAATATGCTGTTATAGGAACTCTAATACCTCAAGACATCATCTAAGTAAATAGACATTTACTCCTAGACACATTAGCAGATGAATAACCAATCTCATAAATGTGTAATGAATGAATAACTTGTTTCAGTCCCTGGAGGTAACACACAGACTAGATACCATAATTTTCTCCTGAAGAAGTGTCCGTTTCAAGGACAAGCCTATGAATTTCCCATGCTATGAATCAGTACCATCATGATGCTTACCTCTACTTGGGTCAATTTGCAGCAGGAACCCCCCTTTTGTTTAAACTGAGAGAGCTGCCAAATATCATGCGTCTTGCAGAACACTCAGACATTTGGCAGCAATGGTGGTGATTCCTGCAGCCTGACTACACAGAGGGAGCTGTAAGAAATGCCTTACAGTGTGGCCCTGAGTCTGACGTGAGGAACCTGTCTCTAGCCTGTCCTCTTTCCTCCAGCTCATGTGAGCAGCCAGGAAGGGGTACCAGCAAAGAGATGTGGGCCAAAGCTGACTCTTTTAGTTCCTTTCCCAAAGGGAATGGGGCAGGGGAAACAAAGCTGCCAAGGGGAGAATAATTTGTCAGCAGAGAAGATGACAGGTGGGTACATTGTTCCCCGTTCCCAGGAAGGCTTTAGCAAAACTGAAGGTGAAATCATACCTTTAAACATACCCTTTAATCAACCCAGACTGCTTGCCAGGGACACAGTAGTTGCTGTTTAATGAAGACAGAGAAATACAAGCCTCTCTATGGGACAGCCTGTGAAGGTGAAGATCCAGAGAAGGTCTGTGAAGTATATGCTGGTGCCTGTGGAGCCACAGTCTTACTGCTCTTTATGCCTGATAAAGCCTATGGCCCGGAAAGCACCGAATGCACCACCTGAGTCTTAGGAATTGTCTCACACCACTCTAAGCTCTCTCCCCTTGAAAGTCAGTCCCTCTTGAGCTCTTCCTTATCATCAGTTTACCATAAGAAGATTCAGCACCATCTCTTGACAACACCTTCCATCTGCACCGCATATTTCATTATGTCCAGTATCTCTCCCCTTCCGACTTCTCTAGACTCACATGAACCCATGTGAACACCATTTAAATTCCTTTCCAGAGATAAGCATCAGCCTTTCCCACACTGTTTAGATAAATATAGCAAGCAGCTTACCTTTTCAAACACAGATTCAGTTGCTGAATTCTTCTTGAATAATTATGACCAAAAGATACATTTGACTTGTAGAAAGCTACGTGAAAAAAAATCAAGGAAATCTTGTGAGACTCCAAAAACTCTGAGTGGTTCTTAGGAAGCTACTTTTATTAGCAAGTGCACATACAGACTCCCACTCACTAAAGAAAAAAATAAATCCCTGAAGAGTCATAAATAAATTAATTATTAAGGTTTAACATGTGTAACTGTCATGTTTCAGGGGAAATGACAGCTTTCAATACAGAAAAAGAGAACTACATCTTCAGCAACTGTAATCACACATTAATTAGTTCTGATATAACTTCAGAAACATTTTAATAACAGCCATTCCAATTTATGACTGAAGATCTTCTGCTGATGGGAGAAGTACCCATCAGCTTAGGTGTTACACCTAAGATAGTGTGATATAAAGTAGCACCTATCAGCTGCTGCATTATCTATGGTGGTGTCCACCCACTTTACTGAGGAAAATTACCAATGAACCTCTGAGAGAAGGAAGATGGCATGTGTGGGTATTGGTGCAGAGTCTGATCTTATCAGAGCCCAATGGTCTAATGGCACATGAGAGGCTGAACACTCAGAAGCAGAGATTGTGTTGGGCGAAGGGTTGTTTCCTTGTTTTTGCTGGGTTTTGTGAGTTTAGTTTTTTACCTCCTGATCCTTACGTATTTTTCTCTAAGTCAAAGGAAATAAGTTTTCTGATGCAGGATATTTGGGGGAAAAAAATAAATCTATGTTATTCTGTCCCTTCACTGACCTGTGTCACTCACTATTCCTTGCTCTTCAGACCACAGCGTAGGTATCAGACATGGTATTCAGCATGGATACATTCCTATCAGTCACTGCTTTCTTCTTAGGAGAAATATACATTTCTCCAGTATAACTGCTTCCTGTGTTGTTTCTTCGTATTACAGACAGATGACAAAACACAGCAGATGAGACTGCATGGTGTAATCTGACTGACCTACATTTCACTAAGTATCAACCTCTACAGGCTTTAAACGAACGCATTGTTCCACACTTACAACTCATTTCAGCATTCAAACTAAATGTTTCCAAAAGTCTCCCCACAAATAAGGAATATTTCATTTTACAGGCTATGCAGTCAGACAAATGCAAGACTTTCTGTGTTTATTTACAGAATGCTATATGTTTGAACTGCAACAAATCCCATTTTTTATTCTTATACCTGATCCTAAAAAGACCAATACAAATGTGATATTTTCTTCTTTGGAGTGTATCCTTTTGAAGGGGTTGAAGTTACTCATGTTTGGTATTTTACAGATCTGAGGGAATTCAGTGGAACATATGGAATAGAAATAAATTTTTTTCTAGTTATTATTATAATAAAATATTATTGTAGCATCTCTGAATTGTTGAATTGTATTCAGAAATATGCAGTGAAATCTCATCCAGAATTATGCATTACAGCAACTTAGAATCAAATAAATAATTACTATACAACACTTATTTAGTTTAGAGGATAGATAGATAGATAGATATACCTGTATATGTACAAGAAAATATAATAATAGCTTTAATCTATTCAGCTAGATTCTTTCAATACAATGATTTTCATTAAGAATATGCTAGGAAGGCAACAGTGTCCTGTCATCATTTCTATCTATTGATCTACCTTTAAGATGTTCTACTGTTAAAATATTATTAAAAAACTCCTTCTTCTACTAAGAGGACAGTCCAGATGGAGGGAGACAAAACCACCTTGGAGACTGGGTTTTCTTCTTCCCAAAGTGTTGATATTAAAATAATTATTCTAAGGCACAGAGGGGTTTAAACATTTTCAGTGTGTTCACCAATTTCCAAGGGCGCTTGAAAACATGAAAACAGCAGTGACAGAGAGCACATGCCTTGGCTGCAACCCAAGACAAAGCTGGCTTATCTGATTTGAAGCCTAAGAGGTTTGATGGCATCTTGTCCACAGGACCGTGGAGTGGGCTGTGATGAAGGTGGCACTGTAGGTCTGCTGGGTGTGAGCCCTGGATTACTAACCTGCAGTGATAACCCGGAGACTGGTGCTTGCCATTCTCTTGCCAGGCACACCTATACATTTGCATTTTAATTATCTCAGAGCCACTGTGAATACTAAAACTTAGAGAAACCAAGGCCAGTAGAATACATCTCTTACAGTCTTCTGCAGTGACTCTCATAATTGCTTCACTACTGTTCTCCAGTGCTGTTCATTTTTTCTTTAAATTAGTCTACCTTTATAGCTTCTTAAGATAGATTATTTTCTTGAACTCCTCTATAGCAGGCATTGATCTTCTTTCTTCTACAGGCAAGTAGTAATTATGTAGCTTTCCAATAACCTTAATTAAAACAGAAAAACCCCGAATCGTACTCCACAGTGCTGATACCTTTATTCTAATCTGTTCTTATTTTCAGTGACAACATTTACTACTGTTGTGAGGAGTTGCAGTTCTGTATCTGAAGCATTTTGACCTGGAAAATAGTTGTGTATGTCCCTGATAATAAATTTTAAAATCTCTATCTTCTCAAAAATATTTATTATTTCCAAGACTCTGAGTGCCCAAAATGTTATTTGAGAGCACCTGCTGTAGGCATGTATGAAGACGAGAAAGCAAAATCAGAAGACACCATTCTTACACTGCCAATTACATTTGCCAGGCAAGGCTGCAGAGAAGTGCATTCCCCAGGGAGCCAGAATTACATGCTAGAATCACTCAAAGGGATCACCTATTGTTTGATCCAAATAAGTGCTGAGAACTCATTTTATCAGCAGTAACTGATCATGGCAAAAGACTTCTGGTTAAAATCATCCTTCTGGTTAGGACTCCACACACTAATGTCATTCAGACAGGCTGTCATTAGCCCATTAACTCACATGGCAGGAGAAAAAGCTCATGGTCTTGATTCAACTCTTTTTAGTCACTGCTTGTCACTGTTACAGATATTAATTAAATACCTCTTATTTTGAATATCCATAATCCAATTTCTGAATATTTTTTGTTAATGAAAGCCTCACAGCCACATGGCATGTGAAAATTAGCGTGCTATGGCGTGTCTTTTCCTAGGTTCTGTTGGCTGGGGTCTCTTGTGCTGCTCCTGCACCCGCGCACTACATACACCAAGCTCTGCTATTCATCAAGCCTTGTTTTTCACCCTGCCTTTGACAAGCTGCATGGCAATATTCATTCGGTCTGCCCTACCATCACAGTCTGATTTGTAACCTAACTGCTCAGCTGTCAGCTCCACTGCAGGTTGCATTTTATTTTAATAAAACTGTGGGAGTGAGACAACTTCTTTGTACAAGCATGGCAAAGGCCTGGAGCTTGCCTAACTGAATCCATTAAGGCTTTATATATTAAGTGATCTTCAATATCTATTTAAATATGAAGTGCTAGTGATCTGACACAATGCTAAGAATACATTTAATTGACTTTTGTTATTTTTTCCTTTTTGGGGTCAGAAGCACTGAGTGGTGTTAATGCTCTGCTACTGGAAAGGCCCCTCTACCTGTTACTGGCTGCAGAAGTGGGTACAAACCTACCATACCAGCACACAGGACTAAAACCCAGCCTGCTGAGGACATTCAAACTTCTCATTAAAACCTAAATATTGCAAAGTATTTAATGCAAACAGGTGAAATTTAATGAAGAACAGGAGGTTGGATGTGGTTAACAACAGCTGATCTTGACAGACTAATTATTTTTATCTTAAGTTTCCAAATGGTATACAAACTCCAAATGCTTTAGATAGCTTGCATATCCTTAAAAGTGAGGTGCTGGGATTTATTGCTCCGGGAACTACACTAAACTCACATCACTTGTATTTCTCAAATGGAAAATGCAAGCTCCTGTATTAAAAAAGAGCTCACTCAAACTTCAGGAATGTAAAATCTTTGCTAAATTTAATTCATACAGTAAATAAGGTAAAACAAGTGTAACTAAATATATAGGAGATAACTAGAATTTGGTTTGCAGATCAGTAACATTGCTGGTTCTGACAAGGTGAATTTATCCAAGCTTTCATGAACCGGATGTCCAATTTATGTCAGAACATGCTTGTTTGTCTGTTCCATCTTTTCAATCTGATTTCACAGACTGCTGTGCCATTAGCAAATGGGTTGCTACTTTTAAAAAATGGCTCTGTCAAACCTAGTATTTAGCAAGGAGATACAGTTCAGATTCTGACACGTCTGTTTCAATTCACTATCAATCATCAGGTTAATTATTGCTCTAAGAAAATCAGGAGAAAAATGTAAGCCAAAGTGTGAAACACGGGATTGAGTTTTGCACTCTCTTATGTCCTGTTTTGTCCCACTGATAAAATCAGCAGAGGAATAAGAAAAAAGGTTGAAATTCTTTCCTTTATGGAAAACAGCTTTGTTCAATGAAAAATTCTTTGCAGAAATAAATAAATGTTTCTGAATGACATTTTAGTCTGATTGATGTCTTCTATTGACTTGCATAGAGCTGCAAATCATTCTCTGTCTTCTGCTTGTGACAGGATATATATACAGGATATTTTATGAATTTCATCTATCTGGAAGAATATGAAAAACTTTTCATATAGTTGCTTTTAAAAGGTAAAAAGTAAGATACAGGTCTGATTTTGCAGTCTTTATCTTTTGTTCCATTGCCTTAGACAGACCTAATACAGATTGGAAATGCCAAAGAATTATATACAATCATTAATTGTCTTAAAGAAAGATTTTTTCCTTTTTAACACCATTTTGGAAATAACATATAGACCTAAAGCAAGAGTGTTTGCTCATCTTAAAATTATTTTAATTTACTTGAACTCCTGTGATAAATAAACACAAAGAATAACTGAAATAAACATGCTTCAAGCCTCTTTAGGGAGGAGTTGATTTACTGTGAAGACTGCTTTGTGTGTCCTGCACTGCCCCTTGCTGGAGTATCTTACAAATGTGACAGTGTAAATTTTAAGAGCAGCACTAATTGAAATATTCATCAGTTTCTGAACCATGGAATAATCTTAAAATACAATGATCACACAATTTATAATCAGTCACTTAATCAACAGTTCACTGTCACATGTGGACTTCTCTGTAAAACTATTGACCATTCCCACTTGCAAAGACTAATTTGAGCTGATGAGCACTGTTAGCTTTTTCCTTGATTGCTTTCTCATAAGCAATTACTACTGAAAGAAGAAGACCATAAAATGAAACACCCAGAAATATTGCTGCTTTATTGCTAATGAAAAGTGGCAAGAAAACCAAAGCAAGCAGATGCTTTCCTAGAAAAACATACCATGCCTAAGACGTACAGTAAATGTGAACATGATCCGTATATAGAAGTGAGAAGAAGGAAAAAAAACTAGCCTACTTAGCAGTATCTCTTACCTGTGAAATTTCCATCACGTTGATTGTTATGCTTCAAAAATACATCTAAAAATCTGGTGTCTGTTCCCTTTGTGTGTGTTATTGTTCATAGAATCATTCATTCATTCTCAAAGTCATTGTAAGCTTGACAAAATAAATACACTTGAGTACCAGTGTGTGCAACTGTATTTTTCAACTTTATGATTCTGGTGATTTTTTGATTTCAGTTTTCGGTCATGAATACTATTCAACTTCACAACAGAAAAATGTTTTCACAAAACTTTGAAAGGTCATTTGTACAACTGTGTATGGAGAAAAACTGACAGAACCACAAAATCACAGAGTATGCTAAGTTGGAATGGACACACAGGGATCATCAGGTCCAACTTCTGGCCCTGCACAGGACCATCCCCAAGAGTCACGCCATGTGCCCAAGAGTATTGTCCAAATGCCTCTTGAACTCTGGTTCTGTGACCACTGCCCTGTGGATCCTGTTCAGTGCCCAACCACCCTGTGGGTCAAGAACCTCTTTCCAATATCCAACCCAAACCTCTCCTGACACAACTTCAGGCCATTCCCTTGGGTCCTGTCACTGGTCACTACAGAGAAGAGATCAGTGCCTGCCCCTCCTCTTCCCCTCACGAGGAAACTGTAACTGCAATGAAATCCCTCCTCAGTCTTCTCCTCTTCTCCAGGCTGAACAGACCAAGTGACCTCAGCTGCTCCTCTTATAACTTCCCCTCAAGGCCCTTCACCATCCTCATAGCCCTCCTTGGGACGGTCTCTAAGAGCTTAATATCTTTCTTATATTGTGGTGCTCAAAACTGCACACAATATCCAAGGTAAGGCCACACAGTGCAGAGGAGAGTGGGACATCAGAAGTTCAATGAACACCTTCCTGCATTAAAGTAAATACCACAATACATCTTCTAACCAAATGATTTGCAATATCCCTCAGCTACTCATAATTTATTCAGCTTGTGCTAGTATTTTTAATTGAATCCTAACTGCATATATTAGCTTTGAAGAAAGCTATTGTCCCAGACTTGTGTAAGCCTGATGCAAGTTACTCTATCCTTTCCTTCCAATGGGAAGGTTGGTGACTGAAGCCAAGGACTGACCTTCCTTGAGCTCTCTCTATGAAACCACACACTCTTATTTGTCAAAAAATAGTAAAGCACTCTTTTGTACACTTGGTCTTTGCACTGAACTGAGTGACATCACTCCCCTGAAAGATGGGGGCAGTGTAAGGGTCAAAACGACTACTCTACACTTGAAATATTGCCTTCAATTTTTCAGTGCACAGGAGAAGAAAAGTAAAGAGCCATAGGCAGCTAGTTACTTAAATGACTTTATTTTAAGAATTTGCAAAAAAAAGCCTGAGGGAAGAGTCTAGCCTGGCCATACTGACAGCAGAGTACCTTCTGACTTCATCAAAGCTTTGGTTTCACTCTCAGACTTATAAAGTAACTTGAGAATTTGGCCCAGACTATAAAAGGGCTAAGTGGCAAGAACAGGAATTGAAACATACCTCTTAAATAATTCACCATGACAACAGATATATGGGTGGTAAGAACTCTATGAGAACAGACATCACTAAAAAATATGAGACAATATTGGAAAAGAGTGCCACGAAGCACCTTCATCTCTTTGAGAAAGAAAATGAAGTATAAATTATTAACGTCGGTCTGCTTTCTGTGCCATCCCAGGTGTTGATTTTAGCCACTACTCTTCTGTCTTGAGGTGCGAGGCTGACAGAGGTCCAACATGCAGCAATTCTGCTTTCTTACTGTCCCTGTCCAGGAACACAGCGGGATGCATGAGCAAAGCTACAAACAGCTTTGTGTGCTGTCTTTTCTTAGCTCACTCACTTCCTGTTACTCAAGGGAAGCTCCACGTGGCTATTTAAAATGTCAGCCTGCTGCCACAGCTGATTACACATCTTCTCCAGAACGGAGCATCATCAAAGAAAAAAAACATTCTGTGTGCTGTATGGAGTGGAGAGCTCTATCCGAAAGCTAAATTGAAGCCTGCCAAACCCAACAAGCCCCTTTCCAGCAAGCCTGCAGAAGAGCAGTACAGTGAGTAAGAACCTGGATGCTACCACAGACGTAGCATGGCAAAAAGGATGACAATAAGTCTCATGGGTAAGACAGTGTCCATGTGTTTCATCCATATAAAATGGGGCAAGCCAACTCCCAATTTACTCATAAGACTTGATTGAGGGGGACAGAAGTACAGTATATTACTTCTGCTTTGGCACCAGTGTAACTGTAGCTGGAACACTGTGCCTATTTCAAGCATCCAAATTTCAAGGATGCTGAGGAATTGGACAAGGTTCATAACAGAGCCTAGGGAATGATTAAAGAATTAGAAGACTAGTGAAAGACTCCAGAAGGTTAATCTACTTAGCTCACCAAAGAGAAGGCTAAGGGGTTGGGACTTAATCATAGTCTCACATCTAATGCAAGAAGCGGAAGTTTAACAGTAAAAGAGTTTATCTTCTGCCTAATTATTAAAGGTCCTGTGGCTGAAAACTGAATATAAATACATTCAGAAAAGACAGAAGGCAGATTTGTTTACTAATATATTTAATTTTAAACTGGGAGGGTCATTAACTACTGAAAAAAGTGAAAAAAAGCGCACTCTACATTTTGCCAGTAATGTCAAATCAGGATTGATGCTTTTCTGAAAGACTACACTGTAGTTCAAGCACAGCTATTGGATACAGGTTGTTCTTTCTACTGAAAGATATAAATAGCACAGAATGAACATACAGAAACAAAGTCATCACCATTGTAGTGAGAAGAATTTTCAGGATTTCTCAATATAGCAAGTCCTTTAGTTCAAAATTAGTTCTGCCTAAACCTGAATTTAAAAAGATGCCTACAGAAGTCTGACTCACTAAAAGGGCATAACTGGCAGCAACTTGTTACTACAGAATCAAAGGCATTTAGCCAACTTGAAAAAACGTACACAATATCCACTTCATTTAGGGTTATATTCTGAGAGACTGTTTTGCCTCAATATTCCTCAAATCATTCCCAGTTATTGATTATGTCCAAGTGGATGAATGTGACTCTGATAAGGATGAATGCTTCAAAGTTAAATGATTGACAGATAAGCTTCTGAACATGTCTGACATTACTTGGAAAACACAGTTTAAAAATTGAACAAGTATTGCTGCCCCAAACTAAAGCTCCTAAAATATGTGCCTTCACCAGTAGCCTGCAGACCTAAATTTCACAAATAAAAAAAGTGTATTCTTTGCATCATATTAGATAGCACAAGGTAGACTCCTTTTTGGCAGAGCAAAGAAAACACTGCAGTGACCTGACAGTCCTTAATGTTAACCTGGAAGTATGCCAAAATCTGCCTATTTCTTATTCAGATTAACTTTTATTACCTGCTTATCAGATCCTGAAAGTATTGGTAGAAGAACTGTCCATTTCTTTTGTGTATCAAGTTTCGAAAAGTATTTGTTGGTCAGGAGTCAGACTGATGCTGCTTCCTTAACACACAAAAAGTGGATTTTATTAGTTACAGCCTAGCACTTTCTTAATTCACTGTGTGATTAAGTTTCGCAATTTGTTGCCCTGGGGAAATAATCTTAAAATATGTTAAAAATAACTTCTTATTTTAGCATGCATATGTTCTTTAATGCTTACAGTATGCTTCAATATTCTCTTACAGTTAAAGGTGAGAGCAAGATTCTTTTGTCCTGTTTGCTGTGGTAACAGGATTACCAAACAGAAAGATCCCATGAGTAGCAGGACAATAGTATTCCAACCCAGCCCTGCCTAAGGCTGGTGCCCCATTTGAGCTTCTGGAGTCTTTCCAAAAGGAAAGGGAATGGACATGCTGCTACAGGGCTCAGAAGAGGTTCATGGTGCAGGTCTGTGCTCCAGGTAAACTTACAGGGATGGGTATAACTGCATGCAATGTAAACAAGCTCAGCACTAGCTCAGGTAATGCATGTTGTCCAAAGCATTTAGATAGATCTAAACCAGCTGCAGATCTAAAACATGTCCTTTTTCCTTTTCAACATATTGTGTTTCTTTCTTTTTTTTTTCCCAGGTGCTGTTTATTAATTTGACCCTTTTAAATAAGTTTAGTACTAAATCACTTTGTTTTCCCACAATCTAGTAGAATAGTCTTATTATAAGAAAGACATTACAGCAGCTGGTACTTCATGAGCAATCTGCATCACTCCAGGTTAGTAAAAAAAAACCAGGTCACTACTCAGCTTAGGAAATGAAACATTGATTCTAGGCAGCAGCATTAAGAGCTTTAGAGGTTTAGTGTTTTACAGCTGTGGAGGTGTATGTTTGTATATTTCTAAACTGCTTAAATCAGTGGGATGCAATGCTATAAGCCTTGAGGATCAAGCTTATTTTTAAAAGTTCAGGGGACAATAACAAAAGCTGAGACAGATTCTTTGTATCATCCTGAGCTATATTTTTGAAAGTGTAAGGTGAATTCAAAGTATTTTTACATTAGATAGTTAGACTGTCATAGATTTTTTTCTTCCAGATAAGCTTGGTACAAATACTTATATTTTCCTGTTTTGCCATATTTTGCTATTTTTTTCATCAATTATTGTGTGCATAACACAGCTTCCCAGCACCATTGGCAAAGATGAAAAAGGCAACTTAAGAAAAGTCAGAAACCGTTTTCTGGCATGTTATTCACAGAGGGGTACATACGAGGAACTGTGGAAAGGGTGAAGTTGCAAGGTCTGTCTAAGCAAATTTCACCAAGCTAGCTTTGTGCTGTTTCAGTGATCTGAACTGGCTTGCCATGGGTAGCATTCAAGTTGGCACAAGGTGGGTTCTGTGAGGAAGACTTTAGGCTTTGAAGGGCAAGAACCGAAGCTCTGCAGTGACAAACCAGGCAGTTTGGATCAAGTCATACCCCAAGTCCTACCTTGACAGAAACTCTGTCGAGAGGAATTTTTTTCTGCTGTTTAAGGGAGCTGAGTCACAGCGGAGTCCTCCTGAAGAGTTCAAGGAACACCAGAGCCAAGGGAAGGGAATACACTTAGCTCAGAAATGTTATGTGGCAGAGCCATAATATAAGAACATATATGGATAGACAGATAAAGATAAACATTTCATTACGAGATTCTTCTTTTTTTTTTTTTTTTTTTTTTTTTTTTGGGGTTTTTTTTCAGCCCTACCTAACAATGGAAACCAGAAAAGCCTGTTAAGGAACAGCATCAGTAATGTACACAGAGACATCTTTCTGCAGGAGTTAAAATGTGAGGTCACTATGAATTTTGGTGTAGGGATGAAAATATGTGATTGGATGACATTGAATACAGTGATTAAGCTACACAGAAAACAGACATGCACAACCAAGTTATGTAAGAATCAACATGAACATAGGTCTTATATTTTTTCTCCACCAAGTTACACAGAAAGGCAAATTTAACATCAAGTTGTTGATTTTTAATAGTTTGTAGTGGAGATATTACAACTAGTACACTCAAACTAATGATTTGAAAACTATGATTACTAGATAATAGCCAACAAAAAGCCCATGTGCAAATTCTTGTGCAGGCTCCATATATATATGCTAGGGTGACATATTACAAACTTGTTAAAGCCAATGTCTCATGAGTAGTATGCTCACAGGAAACCTCCTTACAGAGAGTAAATTAGCAACTACCTAGCAAAAAATGTATCTGAAAAGACACTGTAAAGACGCCTGAATATTGATACACTGCGGGTAAATCTGACAATGGGTAAAACGGTCAAAGGTTCAAATTTCAATAACGACTGTGTTAGCTGAGTTAATTGGAAGTCTTACCCATAACCTTTTCCGAATATTTCCTCTTCTTGCAAAGATCTGTTATTTCCTGCTTGTTAAGAGAACAGGTAGAAATTTCCCAAGTGACAACCTGCTCTGCAGGCTGGCTTATAAACACAGAGGAGTACATTATAGCCATCCTCTCTTAAAACTATTGATCTGTGAATACAATTTGCAATCTTCCTAGACAATTTGAAATAACCTAAAATACATTTTTGTCCAAGTAGAAAAGGAGAAAAAATCTCATCAACTTGTTGATTTTTTTCTTTGAAGAAATTCTTGAATACTATGAAGATCTGTTTCAATATTTCTAAAACTTCAATAATCTGAAAAACAAACACTTGGAGATACTGCGCTCTAGAACTATAACTGAAGAGAATAGAAGGATATAGTGGTAGAATGAAAATACACTGGTAGAGAGTAAAAGCCACTTCATTGAGAGATTTTCCCTGTAAGGATTCCATTCAGCCCTATGAAATAATAGGAAGTAGAAAAGGGAGACCATACAGTAATTCACATAAAGGCCAGACAGTTACAGTCTTTTTTTTTTAAAAAAAATTAACTGAGTAGAGTATGTATATGCACATATATGAGCTTTCAATATATTGGTGTTTGTTTTCCCTAAAATAAGAACCATGACAAGACATTTTCCTTTAATTTAAAAGGAGATCTTATGTCCCTCTCAGAAATTTTACTATATTTGGGTCTTTAACTCACAGTAGAAGTTTCTTTAATTCCTCATGACATGATTTAACGGAGGCATAAGGGAATCTTTGCTTCACAAGAGGAGAGGGAACACAACACAGGAACATTCTGCAAACTCAAGGCAGTGTTACGATACTATTGAAGCAGGATTATCAAGTTTCTTAGTTGGAAGTCAGTTTTGGTCCCAGTTTTCTTATGTTTAAGGTGAAAATTGTAAAACAAATCAAAATTGAAGCATTTCCATACAAATAATGAATTTTATGATTTATCATTAACCCCAAAACTATTAATGTATAGATCTCCAATGGCCAGGAATGATGGAAAACCTGCATAACATTATCTGTCGTGCATATTCATTTGCTATTTAATCCTTTCCTATGTTTCCCTGCTTTCACTTTCTTTCGTTACACTATTAATGAAGCTTGTCTATGTGAATTAAATTGTACTTGAGTTCTGAAGGATTCAGATGCTGTATTATTTTATCATATTCTTTTTTGTCCAGATTACTTATTTTTCCTGAGAAAAAAAAACCTTCAGGAAGAAGGTGTTGCCACTAGCTCTCAGCTGCATGAAGAAAAGATTTCAGAGCAGCACTTGGAGTATCCAATTTAGATAAGTTCTATTTGGAAAACTCTGGAGAATGCTAGGATAAGGAGGTTATCTGCTGACCAGCTGAATAACAGTGAAGAAAATGTAAGCATTCTTCACAATTGATGGTTGTACCAGAGAGAGAGAGAGAGTGTGCATTAACAAAATGAATAAGAACCTCTTATTCAGAATCATTTACAAGGATATTGTATCAGATAAGAACGAGCTAGAGTTCAAGAGTATATCTCTCATAAAACATGATTAGATTCCTTAATCTTAGGAGTGATGAATATTTACTCTTCAGCTTTTGAATGTATCTGAAGATTTACATATATTTATTCCAATAATTTAAGATTTGACAAAATACTGATACAGCTTGTAAGCCTTCCCTCGTGGAGGCACAGCTGAACTGGTAAAGCAGCTTTCTGCCAATACAACTGACAGTCAATACATCAAGTCACATAAAAGAAATCACAGAATCATTTCTTTTCTCCTTGAAGCACTGCTGTATCCCAGGGCTCCTGCTGCAATGGGTTATCAACCAGAGGCGTCCTCTGCAGTTCCTCATGTTCCTGCTGGGTGACCCTCTTAAACCTCTGACACACAGATGAGGGCTGACCACAAGGGGAAACGTCTTAAGCAGCTTTATGAGCAAAGACAGTAGGACAACGTGGTTTGTGGGGGACCTGAGGCACCAGATTGACTCGCTAAGGAGGTGTGAGCTCCCATGGGATCCTCTTCTAGGGTGCCAGCACCACTGGGGCTGCACTCTTGAAGGGAAGTCTCTGCTGCTCACTAAGTTGTCAAGAATCTATCAGTTTCCCATTTGCAAAACAAGGATAAATGAGAAAAGTAACTACATAAATGACCAAAGTAGTGGAAAAGTAGCTGGCTACACCAAAACCAGAAGAAATCAAAGAAACTGAACTCATTGACACACCCACTGTCCTCCTCAGTGTGAGATGTAGTAGTATTTGCTAATTCCTCCTGGTATCACTATAATTTCTTACTTCTTTGATTATGATGTTTGTTGGAATGCATTTATATAATTAAAAATCCCCCAAACCAACAAATGATATCTAAGTTACAGATAAAAGAAAGCCAAAGAAATTCTTTAAGTAAAAATTATATTCTTAGCTCTTTTTCCAAATTGGTCCACTTTACCAGATTGTATGATTTTTACTTTTGTTTCCTGAGCTCCTCTTTGAGAAAGAAATACAGGATACATAACCGTCCAACTATGCTCCAGGGATGGTACATTCCTTCTAGACCTCTATGACCAGAAAGGATCAGTAGTTTGGTAGTTTTGTGGTCTATCTAATAAGAAAACTACAAACTTGCTTTGCAAGCCAGAGGCATTCTCAGAGCCCCCTCGTCTGTGTTACTACTCCTGAAGAGCTCAATGACATGCAAGCAGAGGAGCTTCCTCTTTCTTCTATAAATACTATTTCTTTTTTTTTTTCTGCATTTTATAGCATTGGGATTTTCTGCCTCCTTATTACTGATCTTGCTGTAACACTTCACAAAATGTGAATACACATCTGTGGGCATGAAGAAGTAATAACACTTCAGTACCTACATTTTTGCAAATGTTACCTTCAATAAGCATGCTTCATTGGATACAGCAAGAGTATGTTTGTGTGAAACTAATCTTCTGGAAAAAAGAAATTGAGCCATTTTAATGAGATTATTCCCACCTAATATTTTATATCTGCAATGCAGATATACTTTGCACTTTTTCTAGAGTCAATGAAGAGAAAAATTTGGAAGGTATGATTTATGTGACCATTTTTAAACATGTAATTTAGAATGGAGTCATGTACATCCTACAAGTGCTTATTACTCTCTATGAACCAGAAAGGTGCTAAGAAGCTTGGCTATATCAACATTTACACCATAAACATTTGTTTTGGTATTGTGAATGCCACCTTCTCTACAGCAGAAAAAGTAGGGGTGAAAAAAAAAAGAAAAAAGTAACTCATGCGACAATCTGATTGCCAGAACTGTGCCTCAAAGGGCTGGAGTGTTGTTAAATTTCTTGCACTTTTTTGGCTATGCTGAACAGATTTATAATTTGAATCTTCCTTCCATCTGCAACTGGATGCTGTTGAATTAATTTCACACAGATACTAATTCATTAACAGATCAATTCAATCAAGTAAGCACAATCAATGCAACTCCAACTGCAAATTTGATTTGTTGATTGTACTACTCTCTTGTAATTAGTTTTGTAAAGCAAAAAAGTTTACATGTTAATTGATTTTTATTCTACTGGTTTGCTAAATTTCCATGAAATGCTAAAAAGAACACTGAGAGCTTCTGCCCTGCAAAAGAAACCCAAGTTGTAGCTCTGCAAGAACAGATATAAGGTAACTGAACCTTTTGCCACTGCCATGCTTCCAAGTTACAACAGTGACATGCAGAAGATCAACAAGCTAAAGCACTCTGAAATGATAATAAGATTCTCCCATCAAGCAGTGGGAACTCTTACAGAACAGGTGAAATGTGGTACAGAAATATTTGTCTCACCAAGAGGAGAAAAAATCTGTGTAAAAAACCTAGGAGAGAAGTCCATTCTTGTGTTTCAACTGGTGAATACATTTGAAAAATCAGTGCTTATAGCAAAGCTCTTCCTTCTTCCAGACCAGAAAACGATAATGGAAAATTATTTGTCCAGGAGTTTCATGCTTTCAATTTTCACTACTCGAAATTGCAGGAGCTGTCTTCCAGCTGCTTCACCATGGTCTGCACCATGAGCTGCAGGGGGAACCTCAGCTCCAGTGCCTGGAGCACCTCCTCTCCATCCTTCTCCACTGACCTTGGTGTCTATGTGGTTGTTCCCCTCACATATTCTCACTTTGCTCTTCTCTGGCTGGAATTACTTCTGCACAATAACTTTTTTTCCTTGAATATGTTATTACAGAGACACTACCACCATTTCTTATTGTCCCAGCCTTTGCCAGCGACATATCCATCCTGGAGCCAGCTGGTATTGGGTCTGCCAGACATGGGGGAAGCTTCCAACAGCTTCTCATAGATCTCACTCACATAGTCTCCCCCTAGCAAAAGCTGGCCATGCAAACCCAATACCCCATATCCCCGCCAAAAGGTAGCAGATGTTTTTGCAGAAGTCATCAACCAAAATACATATTTTGTTCTCTAAATCAAGGTTCTAATACCAATAGAACCATTCCAATACATTACTAAGCATGAACTAGAAAAATTAAATCACGAAGTGGCCAACAGTAAAGTTTTTGGTAGTGTGCTAGCTCCATAGCTATAAACAGTAAGACAGAACTGGAGGGAAATTGTAATTTTTCTAATTTGCATTTTTGTGAGTAAGGACATCAAAGGTAATGCAGAGTAGAAAGGTAAGTTCACACACTGGAAGTGATATATAAATACAACATCACCCAGAGGTCAACTAACACTTCATAGGCTCAAATTCTACTCAGCATGTAAGGTATTTATACACATAACTGATGGTTGTCCCTATTGAAACAGTTCGATCAGTGGGACAGAGTATATCAGTATGAAATTGCCTAAATGAACAGTATTGTACTTTAATGTAACGGTTAACCCATTGTGTTGGCATTAGGGAGTTTTACATCAATATAATGTTAGAACTTTTCAAATAAAATTACTTAATATAAAAAGATAATAAATCTCCCCCTCCTGAAAAAAGTTCTTGTGCTCTACTGAAGTAATGATAGAAGGAAAAACTGTCAGACCTCAGAGATTAGTTTTGTGCGTATTTTCTTTCTTCTAGATTTTCTACCCTCACACAGAACTGTGTCAGTTTTTTAAAAGGATATAAAGTACAACCATGGTTACTGAATTGGTCATGAAGGCAATACAAAAGAAAAGAGAGAACAAGGAAATGAAAGGCTAAATCACTAGCTGGACTAAAGCAGCTGTGGTCCCCATGTTGTCCCGAGCACAGACACAGCTCCTCCATATTTCAGAAAGAGGGAAATTACCTTCTGACCTTGTACATGAAATAAGCTGGGTATCTGGTCATTACAAAAAGAAGCTTGTGATGGTCTCTTTGATTTGATATGGAAAGTTGGCCTGACTTGAATTAAGTTGAACATGGAAATTCAACAAGGGAGGTTCCTGTCTGTCCTTTTTATATTCATTTTAAATCTAATTTATAAAGCAATGCCCTTAACCTGCTTGTAAACTTGTTTTTAACTGTCAGACTTGAGTAGCTATGGAGAAAAATTATACACATTTCAAACAGCTGCCTAAGTGGGTATTTACTCTAGAGACAGGACTGCATCCAAATAAGGTACTTCATCTTCACAGGCAAATATTTTTCAATTTATATAATTTCATAAACAATTTTTAAAGATAATTTAAATCTGCAAATACTACTCCTCAGTAGCTACTGAGAGAAGGAAATGCAAAGTAACACTGTCCTTCAATGCCTCAGCCATGCCCTTGTTTTTTATTTTTACAGCGGTAGCTAATAACTTACTTGCTAGTTCCTCCTTTGTGTCAAACACCTGTCTGTCTGTTGTCACTTCTGTGACAGCCATTCTGTTATTTAAGCATATCTTTCCCTTGCATCTAATATAGGCACAAGCTTATCTGCAAAGGTGAAACTGTGCCTTCTCACTTTTTCTTGAGCAAAACTCCTGTGAACTTCAGTGAGAGGAAGAAGTCCCATTTGCTAAATTTCTAAGTGTAAAAGCCTTCAGCAAAAAGAAGAAACATGCACATTTCAGTGGGAACATCCTTCCCAAGATCTGCATTTGGCCACAGGCAGAGACAATTCTTCTCTCAGTCTGTGAAGGAGGCTGGGGACTTTACAGCACCCTTGAGGAGAACCATATGGGAGCCTGAGACTTCGTAATATTTCTCATCCAGACAACAAAATGTTGTCAAGTCTTCAAGTCAAAGTCTTCCAAAAAGCTTCAAAAAACCCTAAAAAAGTGATGTGATCCCCAATGACGTTAGGAGCCAGTATTTTTCAGGAAGGCAGGATGTTCAGTGCTTTTCAAAATCAGAGAGCTTCATTTGTTGCTTCAACTCCATACCTGTCACCTTTGGTTGGATTCTCCAGTTTATGTATCAGCAGCTCTGACCTATTGCTCACTGACTTATCTGAAAGCACCAAATCACTAAGACATATATGTCTGTTCTCACTACAGAGTTAGCTTCAGGTAACATTTGTGCTGTTGATAACTCAGGTCCCATTCATGAAAAAAATACCCACCAAAGAAACAGGAACTCTCATTCAAGAATAGTAATGCTTTCAACTGGAGTTGTCTGGCCCATCAGGGGATGTCAACTCAGGAAACTGATTTCCTGAGTTGATCAGCTCAGCTATTAACACATCAACTACTAACACAGCTACTCTGTATTTCTATAGTGTTAATTTACAGGGCGGCTTTCCTCATTCAAGCAACATTAACTTGAGGGGCATTAGCTTGAGTGTATGCAATTTAAACTAATTCTTTAGTAAGGACAAGTTCTATCAAGCAGCTTTTAGCATAACCTTCTAACCTTTCTGCCAGTAGCTCCTTATCAGGAATTCATTTTAGAAGAACAGCTTTTCCCCTGTTCCTAATGGAGTGTTGCACAGGGAAAAGCAATGAACCATTTGCCAGGTATTTTAACATGCAGAACTACCTGCTCCCACCTAGGACAGAATATGGTCACAGAGCAATTTTTTCACTTGTTGTTTTATGTGCTTTGACCTCCAGGTTTTGTCATTTTTACTGGAAGGACCTATTATCATGAGTGCTTTAACTAACCAGTGGAAATCCTTGGCAGTCAGTCCCCTCAGCCTGACTGAAGCAATCAATCTGCCAGAAAATCGCAACAGAATCATGTGCTATGAATATTTTATAGTTTACTTACTCTAATTGCCCATTTCATGCCCAAGCATTAAGGTCATGCTAGTCACACCTGTTAGGATATTTAGTCCTCTATGAGACTAAAAAGTAGGTCAGATTCCAGAATATTCTCATAATTTGGTTAAAGAAAGATGACTAGGACTAAGAAACAGATGAATTGACAAGTATGTCCAGACCACAGAGCTATCAAAATGCTTTCATGATACCTGACCTCTTTTCGTGCTGCACACACGCTCCATCAGTCAGGCACTTTGTAAATGTACTCTGGCTCTGGAGCCACGCCTTGACCATTGCAATGGTTTGTCCAGTGGTTTCTGTGGTACATGCTGAAGTGGCAGACTGACAATTAACCTCTGCTTCAACATGAGATGGCTTTAGGTTCAAAGACAAGCTCCTCTCAAGAGAAATGCTAACCATAATAGAAGTGTACTTTAGCAGCTTATCTTAGTGTTTTTGCATCACAGGGCCTGATCTGCATACCAGACTCTGGAACACCAGACAGTCACAGTACACTTACTGAAAATTTAAATGTGAAGGTCATCCTGCACAGGATTTCCCTGCATTCAGGTTATCTGAAGAAATACCTGTGCTATATCACACTCCCAGATTCAACATGTTCTATGCAGCTGGCAAGATTGAGATAGATTCTGTAGAGTGCAAAACATGTATGGAGTATGGATGCATCATAAAGATTCTCAAGAAGCCTTTAAAGAATTCTACAACTTTAGGTCACCCCCTGGATGCAAGTAGAAGTACAGTGTAACAGGGACTAGAGGGACTAGAGCGATGATTAAAGAAGAGACAAAAAACCCATCTTGCCTACCATAACAGGAAAATTAACTTGATTTGGGTCCTCTTTTCCTAAGACAGAATATATAGAGTGGGAAAAACGTAAGTGGCTTTGATTCAACACTTCTTCTGGGCTTTATTGCTGAGAGACAAGAACACCCTCACAGGTACACTTGAGTTATGGCACAGCTCCAGCAAGAGACACATGACATCTGCAGCATGTACTGCTGTGGCAATGCAGCAGGTGATTAGAGCTTCAGACAAACCCACCTCCCAGTGCAGGCTATTCTGGTATTCCACAGGCTGTGATAAGAGCTGCTGGGAGGAGGCCAGCTTTGGATGTACAGCAGTGCTCTAAGCATTAAAAGCCATTGGGAGTCCTGTTATGAACCTTTGGAAACCAGCATTCTGGTAAAATTAGATTATTTCCCGCAGATTCAGAACCGACATGATATTCTTCTGACAGAAACAGAAAACAATGACTGTGGTAGCATTTGTGTTCAAGAACAGGCAGTTCTCAGCTGTCATGCATATTGACAATTGGCAGGAATCCCTAAAAATGAACATTTGCTAATCGTGTCTCTCCAGGTCTAACCATATGTGGAACAGAAAGCAGTTTACCAGATTTGTCAGCATATTGCTTCATACGTTATCTGTGTCTCTCCACCTCAGTTTCTTTTGGGATTCACCATTAAAAATTAGAAAAAGCACAACAGAGTAAAGAAGCCTTCATGGCTAGATAAGTCCCATGAAACTATCAATAGAGAAGTCACCTAAAGCAGGAATGCCATATATAACACTGGTTTATTACACCCTCCAGAAAACAGTGGTTTAACCTTTTCCCAGTTTCCTGTAAAGATTTTGATTTGTCAGTGTCTAAAAATTACAAGTAGTGCTGTTCCTTAGCAATACTTGGGAATTTTCCAATGCTTGGGAAATACAACCTTTTAAAACATAAAGAAACGCACACAGATTTACACATGCAGAGTGCTGATTTCAGTTTTGGGTTATGGTTCTGCATACTAAAAAATGTAGAAAATATATATTGTTCTGAATAATCTAGCAATGATTCTCCATAACAAATTCCAGTGCTCTATCTTTTTTATCGATAGGACGTAATTTCTTCTATTTTTTGTATGCTTCAGAGAGGCATCTATCAAAAGTATTGCTGAATAAAGTCTGAAAAGTATTTCTCTGCTTTGTTCCAGATTTTTATGCGTAATAAATAGTCACAATTGCATGTCTTGAATAAGCAGGATACAAAATAATTGCACCAAGTACAGAGAGCTCAAACTCACAGTTCCAGTATTCAGAGACTGGATAAGAACTTTTTTCCTCCATCTTGCAATGAAGACTTCTGTCGATTCTTTAATTTTTTTCCCCGTTCTTTCAGACATCCTCAGTTTCATTCGGATTTTAGTCAGTGGAAGATTCCAAAGTATTTGTATATCTGTATGTCTATTTCCTTTGCTGGTATTTTTATTGAAGCATTTATCCAATTTATTTTAACAACACCAGAAACAATAGCATCAGCATGCC
Source organism: Dendrocincla tyrannina (assembly GCA_035047865.1). Classification (NCBI taxonomy): domain Eukaryota; kingdom Metazoa; phylum Chordata; class Aves; order Passeriformes; family Dendrocolaptidae; genus Dendrocincla; species Dendrocincla tyrannina. The sequence continues at coordinate 85,540,865 of JAWWMP010000081.1, read as the reverse complement.
TCCCTCTGAAAACTTGGTAGTCTGAATTTGTCTCAAAACTTGGTCTCCTCAAAAACTATTCTGATGGTGTATGGGAAGAGGCAGCAGTAGATGTGCTTGCTATATTCAAATTCTTAATGAAAAAAAAGCTGCATATAATGTTTTGCATTTTTGGCTGATTCTCCTGCTGGTGAATGACTTTTGATATGTAATGTAGTAATACACCAAGGCTATTTCTTGGATGTGTTACTTACAGTCAGCTTTTTTAGTATAAAGATGTAATCAGAAAGTCCTCTAACTGATTCCCCTATGACAAGGACTCTTGTAAGTACACATAAAGTGAAAATATGACTCTTCTCCTAAATGAATTCATTATGATACTTTAGCAACTGTTGAAATGATTTGAAAAGTTTAGTGCAAACCTGAACTGGCAGTTTCTTATACCCAGAACAATTTGCAGACAGAACTGTTATGTGTCCGTCCCATGTCCCCAATTGCAGTGGAATAAATTTAAGACTGTTTAAGCACACTTGCCTTAAAGTGATGTGAAAACTCTTGGCCACATCTAGAATGTAGGTCACACTTTTTTCCTAGGAAAAGCTTTTATATATTTTTCTTTTCAGGAGGAAAAAAGCCTTTGTACGACAGGACAAAGCTTTGTAAGCTTGTTCTTCCTTTCAACAACGGGAAGCCCTGTGATAGTTTTGTCTCAGTGGAGGAAGTGTGTGCCCCATAAGCCTCACATGACCACATGCATAATACTCTGCTGAGACAAGACCAAATAATATGAGGAGCCTTTATCAGTGAAAATCTGCGAGAAAAGTTGCTGCTGATAGGAACTGTTCCTGTAACTTCATTACCCTGGCATCTCCAGGTCAGCCTCTTGACCTCTAAACAGTAGAGCTGGATAAGCTGTCATTTCTCCAGATACACATGAGAAATGAACACCCTTTGAAGGCCTTGACTAGCGAGAAAAACTAGTAGGCTATCTCTGCAGAGACAGTAAGTCTCTCCATCCAGAAAAAGCCTGCATGAAGTAATTCTTCTATTTTTCAGGTTTTCCTTAATAGCGATACCTGAAAAATGCCAAGCAATTGTCATTTCCAGTTAAAATTTTTCAGCAGTAGTAATACACACATTTCACAGCACAGCAAATCTTATGCGAGTCTCTGTTGTGAAAAACATTTATGCCAAATTGTTCTGTTATGAAGAGTCAGCAGTGGTATCGCTATCATGGATACTGCCTATGTTCTCATAAATAAAGTCGCAACCTCTTCAGTTTGAGCTTGCATCAAAGCTAGCAAATTAAACAGAAATATTGAAGACGTTACTTTAGTGACAGTGTCTGTATTTACTAGAGGAGCCACAAATAAGAGAGAGCATTGGTGTAAGATTTTCAAGTGTGGCCAATGCAGACATCTGCCTAAAAGCAACACAAATGACCACAAATTTTTACTGATTTTATTACAATACTAAGCTTTTACAGAAAAATACTCAGCTTCTGCACAACAATATTCAGCTTCTACACATGGGACATGTCTGATAACAATGAGATATTGCTTTTGAGATATGCTTCATGTTTACTAAAATACTTCATCATCCTGCTGTTCTTTCACAAACAAAACCACATCTTATTTTTTCAAATCAACTTTCTTTAAGTCAGTCTTATAGTAAGTAAGCAACTTCCTCTGATTTTGCCCTGACTCAGCAAATAAGCCTTAGTTTCAAAAGATCATTTGTGCTTATGGCAAATGGATAGATGTACAGGCAATGGCTGAGCTGTCCCCTGTCTCTAATTCAGAAGCAAACAATGTACTGACAGCAGCTGTGGATAGCTGGAGAACAAAGGGCAGGTGTGCAGAATGTTGGCATCTCGCTGAAGCCAGTAATGCAGTAGAAAGCAGCCTCAGTTTTAAGGACTTAAATAGTTACTCTATCCTTAATATGAACACTTTGCAGGAGTCAGTGGAAAATTAATAATAATAATAATAAAGTCAGTAAATAAAGTAGATTAAGGGACCAATGGACTAAAGCATATTTGGTACACAGGACTTGATTTCCTATAAATGGCAGTAAACTACAGATAGTTTCTGAGAGTTAGTAATGTATATCAAACTAAACATGACATGATAGCTGCCATTCAGATTAGACAGAGTCTGCTGTGGGCCCTGGTCATCTGAAAGGGAACCTGAAGCAGGAGATGTGTGATGGACATAAAGAACACAAAGAGCAAACCAACCTTGGGTTTCCAGGGCTGTTGTTTCTTCCACTGGCTCTGAGCACTGGGCAGTGGTCAGTGGTAAGGAAAGTCAGATAGTCAAAGACAGCTACTCTCTCACCTATGGTTAAAAAAACCCCACAGTACTTTCTGCTTCTGACAGCTGATTTCAGATTGAAAAAATTGTCCCCTTGATGCAGTATGCCCTTGAGTAAGAATTGAAACTTGATTTTGTGTTTGTTTAAGTGGGAGCAGTGGACCACAAACACATCTGTCCTTTCCTTCAGCAAAGCAACAGCAAAACCTTCATTAATCAAACACAATAAATGTTAAACACTGACTCTATTAACTTGGAGTAAATAAGCTACATGATTGCATTCAGCTTGGAGGTCAAGCCCAAGGGGATTTGTCGGAGTCCACTCCATAACAGGTTACCCTTCTGCCCTGCTGCATCCTTTCCCCTCTCCAAATAAAGCACAGAAAAAAGTGGCCACAGGTCATGTGGTGTCTATTCTGTATGCCTGCATTGCAGCACAGGATGGGACGACAACTCTGAACATTTTTAAGTAACTGGGCTGGTTTATTTAACAACAACAAAATTGCCCACAAGGATGAATAAAATCTCTTTATCCACAAGCTGCAAGGAGACCTGGTCTATGCCAAAAGTGTAAGAGTAGAGAAGATGCCCAAGACTTCCCTTTCCTAACTGGTCTGCACAGTGGGCTGTGCAGTAGACCACAAGATATCGTGGTGCACCTCCTTGATGACACCTACAGAATGAGTGGGAGGAAGGACTGAGCAAGTCAACAGACTGAAGAAGAGCCAGGGTATCAAGTCCATGAGCAATTTGTCTTGATTTTGGTGAACTACCTTTTCAATACATTCCTAGCTGAAGACTTGAGGGAGTAGCAGAATTTACCCTCATACAAATAAATAATTTATTCCACACGTGTAATGCATCCACACATTTATAGAAAAAGAAAAATAGGAAAAACAATGGCAAACGATTACATATTTACCTACAGAAATTCCTTTAATGCATTTGCAAGCAACTTCTTATGAAATGACATGCATATTCACAAATGCAATACGTATATTTCTCATACTTAACGAGCACGGCAGAATTTCTGTACTGATAAATTATCTGTGAAAATTACGTGACAGATTTTGCAGCTGATATGAAGATATTACAGTAAAAAACACCCAATAAAAAATAGGAACTAATTATATAATGAGCCTTGAAAAATCAAGTTCTCACTTGGTACATCACTGGTGGTATATCAGATATCTACATCAGTGGCACCCAAAAGCAGTAATCTGCTCTATAAACATTGGTGATTAAATTTAATATCTAGGTCTTAATATTGCTGAACTGACTTTATAGGACTAGGTGTCTTCAGATGCCTCCAGTGCTTGGAATGATTAATTTATGTCAAACCAGGACAAGCGGCTCCCTACAGCACATATTTGTTTTTAAAAATGTACCTCAAACAATACATACTCTAAATCTTCCTGTCTCTTCCTTAGCCTATAGACATCTTTTAATGTCTATATATGCCTCTATAATCTATATGCACTTTGTCCTAGCATTTATTGGAGTAAATTATTTTCTATTACTCAGAAGGAAGTTTGGGGAATATCTGCCCACATGAACACACTGCACACCTGAGATCTCAAGGGCTGTGTCTACCTTAGCCAGTTGTGCACACAGCAAAAGTGGCTCTCTGGAACAAAACACTTGTAACTGGAGATCCCACATCTGTTATTATTCCATTTTGCAGCTTTTCACATCAGAGTAACCCTCGTCCAACTCCTTGTCCAAATACTTGCTTACAACTGGAACATACGATGAACATCTCTGGAGAAAATCTTACAGCTTTGTTTCCTCCCAAAGGAAAGCATCTCACATGTTCTGAGTCAGCTCTGCACTGCAACCAAAGCACAGCATGTAGGGAGAGTTTGGAGACTTGCATCAAAAGTGACCTCCTAATCTGAACTGAATAGCCAAAGATGGGGTAAACATATCCCATCTGACCAAATAATGCTTATGCTACAGGGTGAAATTATTTTTCCTCCATCTCACCTTTCAGGAAGGATTAGGAGTTACAGTGCCTGGGAAATTTAAATGCAATCACAAAACTTCAACAAAATGGTAACATATCACTTTAATATGAAGCTGCCTCTCCCACAAAACCTTGTGAAGAAAGTTATGTGCTTTTCCTGAGTGGCCTTCCACAGATGCAAAACCCTACACTAATGCAAGATGAGATGAGACAAGGTTTCTAAAAATGTGTATTCTGCTCTACTGTTCAATTGTGATACATGCTCAATGGTAAAGGGGATTTTTTTCTATTAGTCATGACTAGTTTGCAGGTCAAGGTCAGAAGAATTTAGGACAGATCTCTGTATATGCTTTTGCCTCCTTACACTAATTACAATCCAGTTTACACCAGGGCAAAACCTGGGGGGCCTGCTAGAAGCATCAGCAGATACTTGGGTCTGTCAAGCAGACACGCTTCATAGTTGCAGTTAGCTTGCAGTCAGTATGAAAAATACTCAGCGCTCTTTGTGCATGTACGTGTTTTCATTTGATTTACTAGTCCTTTAAATGTAGGAATTAAATTGTTTTTAAAATTATATATTCACACAACTGTCCACAGCTACAAAATTAAAACCTTCTCTATGGGTGAAAAAGGAAAACTATGCAAAAATCCACAAAAAATGTGAAGTCCTTTCATGCAATTAGCATATAGAGAGTGCCTCACATGAGGTAAAGCAGTTTGTGACCAATTTAACGTGGCTTAAGCTGTACAGAGCACAGCTTCTGAATTAGATTTTATATGAATTTAAGGTGTTTTATTTATATAAACTGATCACTGTAAATACTTTGTAGAATATGGAGATGGGAAGGAAGTAGTGCTTTCATTATCTTATATCAGTGTTCGCAAATATAATGCGCTTATTATTCACACTTTGATTGCCTTCAAAGAAAACGTGTGCAAAAATAGACTATCTCTACATATTGGAATGAAGGCAAATGGATAGAGGACAGCTACATCACAACACAACACTACCACAGAACTCCAGTTCTGGCATAGTTCGGATCCTCTAGGAAGATGTAGGAAATAGCTCCAAGAGAACAACCTGCAAAGTAACTGGGAATGAGTATGCCTCTGTAAGGATCACATGTTGTACTTTGCAGCACAGTATAAATTTTCCTCTATCCAGATCGTAACGTGTGCTGTTCTGCAAGTGACAACTACTATTTCTCTCCCTTCTGGAAAGAATAACCACTGTCATGTCATCCTTTTGCTTCACAGGTGCCATCTATTTTTGTCTTTCAAATTATTTAATCAAACAGTAGAATTAAGTTAAATCAACACAAATTGTTCCTAATCTGCAGTAGTTGCTATTGTGTCTGTTTCCAACCTAGAAAGAAGATCTCTTCTTCGAAGTTCATTGTTCAGATGAGAGATGCTTAGTTCCTGCTCTCTCTTGTCTCCCTTGTACTTGCAAAGGCCATTTCCCACTTACTGTAGTTGCTCCAGCTGCTAGCTGCTTCCTGAGCATTCATGTGATTATGGATTTCTCTCTATAGCTGCTTGCCAGGATTGCACACACAAACATATCAATAGAAGAGAACTATGAGACACTGAGTAGAAAACTTGCAGCAGAAGTAAATTAGGTAAAATTCAGAGGTTGATCCAAGGAATTTCAACATACATATATTTTTGCTTCTCGCTTCTTCACTGCCTGCAATACTCCCTTATAATATTCCTCATTCATACCCTAGAAAAATCATGTGTGTGATTCTTAAGGAAATTTGCTAAGTACATACCTGAAGTTTGGGAAGGCAGAGTTAGAATGGTGTGGTTGTCTTTGAATGTTGTCTCTGTTCCTGATAATAAATAGATTTACAAAAAATCTGATGCACAAGAGTCATGAACTGAGGGGACAAGCTTGTAACAGATGCTTGTGACACAGCACTATCAGATTTTGACATGAAAAAGAAATCTAAAGTAACATTTGTAAGACTTCATGTTTTATTACATTTTTTCATTAATTCTGGAAGAAAAGATCACCTAGGAGACTCTTCCAGGAACTGACAAGGCTAATGATACATTTGATTTTAAGTTAATTTCTCTCTTTGGATGTTTTCTTTCTTTGAATGTGTTTTTTTCACATTGATTATTGCTGTGTTAGTCAAGCTCTTTTTTGATTATAGCCGCCTGTGATATTTCTACTGAGATGAAATTAAAATCTTTAAATGTGCTTTACTATTTTGAAGTGTTTTCTTTCTACTTTTCTTCTTTCTACTTTCTCAGTAAAATTAGGTGGTCTTTGGAAATGCTAAACCTTCTTTTAGACATGCCTGTTATGCTCTTTAAAAAGAGCTTTAATCCCTATTCTAGAAAATTACAGGGAAGGAACTAAGAATGGAGTGCCATCAGTGTAACCTCACCACTGTTCAAACTGTTTAAGCCATTAGTATGGTCTGTAATGTAGCTCATTCTTGAAGCATTTCTGACATTGCTCATTCTATTTAATAAAATAGAGGGATATGTATGGAAGCTAATGTTATGCTATGGAGCCAACATTTATGCAAAAATTGGAGACTGCCAAGCCTTGATTCATTGTACAGTGTCATGGATTGACCTATCCATGTCTCTAAACAGATTTTACCACAACACATGGGCATCTATTTCAGAAATACAGCAACAACTTTCTAAATTTTGTCATCTTGCTTTATTTCATCCCAATAAACTCCAAAAGAAAATGTAAAACAAGAAAAAGAAGATGAGGCTGTGTTATCTAGACAGGATTCTTCATTTAAATGCAATTTCTCCATGGATTTTCAGTCTTCAACTTGAGTACTTGTGTTATTTTCAAAAAATGTTATCTTTTAATGAGAAAGAGCCAAAGCACTACAGTCATGAAATGAGAAATTCCACTGTGGCAGGTGTTTATAAACTAAAAGAGCATTCTTGCACGAAAGGCTTTATTATTGTTCCCATTGTTCTAATTGACTGAACAGTTAAAATACTATGCACTTGGCTTCATAGAGCTGCTGATTCATCACTGCTCTTCACACTTCTTGGCAATCATTTAAAGAGTAAAGTTTGACTCTTAATCACATGTGGAAAAACAAGGACTTGCACCAGAGTGTCTGAGAACACTGTGTTACCAGTTCAGATACACAATAAATGAGGGCACAGCACAGAGAAGGTAGTATTAGAACTGATCTGAGGAAGTGGAAAAGTAAATAGTAGAAAAGCAGGTGCAACACATTCAATGCTGAGAGGAATCAAAATCTAACAGAGGTAAGCACAGCCCATCTCACAATATGCAAAGATCTCAGTGATAACTAGACTATACTGAAAAGATGTATCAGATTCCTGAACCTAAAGTAATTCTGGAAAAGTATGAGGGAAAGAGTACAAAAGGACTTGTGATATATTGAATCTATTCTATCTGTAGCTCTAGCAGACCTGAGAAGTATTGAACCATCCACCATTACCTCCAAAGCAAGCATTGTGACAAGAAAGAATGAAACAGAGGCCCTCAAACTTCTCAATTTTTTGGAAAAGAACTGTCTATCTGATCCAATGTACCGAGAACTACCTCACTGCACTGGGCATATCTGAATCCTGAGCTCAACAGAACAATGAGTCATTCCACTCCACTGTCAACTTTTTCCTTCCAGAGTGTAGAATAGGATTTTAAAAGGATGAACAGTTCTGCCTCCTAGAAACTTATAAGAAAGTAGTCTGAGCTCTTTTTTTTTTACTGAAATAGTGCTTTCTGCTTGTCATTTCCACTGTGATAGTGCCTCAGAGTGTTATCTTACTGTAATAAATATTGGAAAATCATATGCTACTGATTCTTATTGGAGAGAACACATCTGAAGTAAGTGCTGGGACTTACTTACTCCAAAACCCCAAAGTAATAGGTGTCATGAACTACTATTGATAGTAGGAGGACATATAAGAAGTCCTTTCTCTCCAGTATCCTTGGCAGAAGACTAATCTCACTTCAATTTTTTATTTATACTTGATGTTAGTTTTAACAGTATAAAATGTATGCTGGTAAACAAAAGGAGTGTTTGTAGTAGTGCTTAAACATGATGAAATGATTTTACTGACAAGGACACCAAAACAGAACGTGCCGCAAACTGGAGATTTAAAAACTGTGTATTCAGAATTTTGTAAGACAGCAAAGCTCTTCACTCTCCAAGTTAGTCTTAGTGTTGAATTCAAATTCATTCCACGCTCCCAGTTACAGAAATGCTAGCAAGGTTTTATCTACTACTTATAATTTGATTTACATAGCAAACATGTGCTAAAGCTTACCAAAAAGGTTTCTTGCATTGATAACCTTAGTGAAAATAATATCCAGGGAGCAAACCAGAATTTTACAATGCAGAATCACATAGATGATAGAATTTCTTTTAATGTACTTAACTAAAATAAAACTTGGCAGTACTCCCCTGCCAGAATAAAACTTTATTGCATGAAAGCTACCCATGTAGCTGAATAGATGGAAATCTTTCATACTAGTTAAATAATATATGCAGCTTCATGCAGAGCAATAAAGTGACAATCATCAGAATTTCATATTGACAATGGGGAAAAAAAGAAGTAATGGGCCTCATTTATTCCTGGTAAGGTTTTATTATCTACAGTAAGGCTATACCTTGAAGTATAGTTTGGAGGCTTGGGTATGTCAGATTTATTCTGACTTCTCCTTTTTAGACTATCTAGGCTTTGATTTGATAACCCATTGTAATTTCATGTATTCAAGAGGACTGCCTTATAGATCCTGAGGTCCAGTGGCTTGGAAAGTTTAAAGTAACATCAGGGACTATCAAATTAGAGTGATCTCTGCATTTGGCTTCATGTTCACATAACAATGTTAACACTGTGCTCTCTGTTAGATCAGGCAGTTCAGTTTAAGTTTATTCACATACAGCTTTCACAAAAGTTGAGTGGGGCAACTCACAACTGAAAGAGGCTTTGACTCTAAATAAAATACTCTGTGAAAAAAAAAAACCCAAACACCCTCCCACCTTATTAAGCTAAGTGTCATACTCAGAGTAATAAAATTGTAATGAGATAAGCCTTAGTGAACTAACTGGTCGGTGTCTACAAAAATGAAGTCAGATATTTCATCTGACAGACTATGAGTCATTCATGTCTTCCAAAGACATGCTGAAAAATCTCTGAAAGGGAGAATTTTCCACATGAATAGTTTGTCTTCCTGTCTTATTGAGTGGTGGGGGTTTTTTTTGTTTGTTTTTGTTTGTTTTAAAATTTATTTTATTGTATTGTCACATACCACTCCAGCTTCATACAGTGTTATCCTAGCCAAGAATTCAGACAAAAAGAGTATGCCAAGGTTGTGTCTGCAAGGATCATGAAAACTGGCAGGATTTTCTAATGGGGAAAATGGAAGATAATCTTGAAATCCTGCATGTAGTGCAGATAAAATTAGGAATCTCTCCTTCCAAGCAAATAGTGAAGGAAAAACAATCACAGCTTCTTGCATGCACATGACTGGCATCTAGCTGGCTGTAAAAGAACAGGATGTACTGCAGCCAGGTTTTGCAAGCTGGTATTAACATAACTTTGTATGTTATGTTAATGCTTGAACACGTCTCAATCCTTCTCTCTAAACACTTGACATCTGTACTAACCCCATCTTGGTGGTAGATACATGGGATATTCCAGGAGCACACACAGTGCTCACACAGCACACGCAGGTTTCTTTGGACTACAGCTGTGCTACACAGCTCCTTCTCTGAGTTGGATCACAGCTGTAAATGCATTTGAGTGAAGAAGAATGTCCTAGTTCAAGATTTAGCTCCTCGGATGTAATCTTTGGTATAGATGTTACTGTAGTTTCATGGTTTATTTTATCTTGCATAAGTAAGTAAGCAAGCTGGTAAGCATAAAAAGATACATAACAACGGAACCAGTAACATAAAACTCATGGTCATTTGGCTCCATGAAAGTAAATAAAGTGTGATCCAACAGTTATGCAAGAATCACAGTAAGAGACAGAAAAATCCTGTGTCATCAACTGAAACATACCTGAATAATTTTAGAATCGTGTTATATTGTAGCAGGTGAGGAGCTATTACACAGATTTATTGGTTCCTATTTACCCCTGATATAACTCAGTTAAAATAAATGGTGGAACAAAAGGAATAGCTTTGGTATTATGTAGTAAACTTTTTTATAGCTTTGCTGAGTGAATAAATAATGATTGATTGGTTTTGTTATCTACTATGATACTTATTTTTTTCATTGTACATTTGCATTCACAGCAAATACACTGAATGTGTTTTAAGAGAAAGTAATCATAGAGTTGAACACTAAGTCATATATCTACTCTGAAAATAAAAACAAAACAAACATACCCCAGAGGGATATAAACATTTAGCCATGATCTTATGAGCAAACGAAACAAGTCTACCAATGTTTCTAAACTGAGATCTGATCTCCTGCAGTGTTCTCACAGACTTATTCTGTGGGATTAAAGTGCTGAAGCTTAAGATATTACATTCTTGGACATTCACCCTCTTAGCAATTACTGTCTTCACAGCAAGGACAACAGAAACAGCATGCAAATAAAGCAATGGCTCTCTGGACACTGGAGCTCACAAGTTCAGTGAATTAGTTTAAGCTACACTCAGTCTGTTGGATTTAGCTGTAGCATTTAACCAGTCCTCAGCAGGAAGCTGAGTAGAACAGCATTCCCTTCTGTCTCTCCACCACATACCTGCCAGTCTCTCATGGCTCGGCCTCTGGACACCTGGAAGCAGCAATGTCCGTATTGCTGTAGCTTAATCCTGCACAACTCATCTCCCTGAAGTCTAAGCTATCTGAAAACTTCCCCAGAGAAAGAACAGAGAACTTTACAACACATTTATATTGTTTTCTCACAAATGCATATGGCTGAATTTTAATGGTCTCTATCATAATAAAAGTTGGAGCATCCAGATTTAGAGGGTTCATGGAGCTTAGGCAAGGGGTGAGGCACTCTGAAGTGTCCCTTGGACAAGAACATTTTGCAGAGATTAGATAAGGAATCTTAGTACAACTCTGCTTTCCTTACCAAGGGATATATCTCTCTCCCAAGAGAGTAGTGGCAAAATTTTCTTTTACTACTGACCACTGGGATCTTGTGCAATTCAACTCTCAACATGTTAGGAGAAACTGTATACGTTTTGATTTAAAGCCAAACCTTATACCCAAAGAAAGTAGTCTGGCCCACTGCTTTGCTCCACCATAAAGAAGCCCACTGCTTGTGGCTCCACAAACAATGAATAAAATAGTCCCTTTCACTTCTACAGGAGGAAATGTATGGACACAGATATGATATGTTCCTTGACATAGCGTACCACAGGGTGCCACATAATAGTATGGAGTAATCATGTGACTTTTACTGTACGGGGTAGACAAATACTAACTGTTAAAATACAATTTCAAAAGTGTTAGTAATTAATCAGGTAATGAACATTTACTAAAAATTTAGTTTGCCACAGCTAAGAATTCAACATCCTGCTGCTTTTAGTCCAATAGAGGAAGGGATAAATAGATTTTTTTTTTAAGTGAATTTAATAGTTCATTGCACTGGATTAGAATAAACTCACAAATACAAATATTACAAAGTATTTTAATAATACTAGTTATATTAATAATATTAGTAATATTACTAGTATTTTTGAATGTAAAACTTGTGCTCAGATAACCACACACACCTCTAAAACCACTGCTCCTTAAAAATACACATTGCACTTTGTGATAACTCAAATGAAATACAAGGTAAGGAAGGTGAAGGTGGGGTTACTGAGGGAGAGGGAACAGGTAATGGAGGGACTTCCAGGAACATTTTTTTTTTTTTACTCACACACATATACAACCCACTTTGCTGCTGAATGACATTCAGTTTTTCAAGCAGGTAACCTGCAGATTAGACACATACAAATATAGATTCTTATTATTTGAGTTGCAGCATACTCTGCAATGGACTTGCACCCTAGTGTGCTGACTGGGTTACAAACAGATATTTTTTAAAAAAAGTTTCTGTCCTGGAAGACCTTCACAGTCCTGTGAAATTACAGAAAGGTCAAATCTTGATGGTAAATTGAAGACAATTCTTTTCTGGTTTTAAGACACTCAGAGTGTTTTATATTACACCCTTGGGTTCTCTGTAGTTTCCTTCAGTCACAAAAGCATTTGGCAATCACATTATAAACAATTCAGAAAAATTCAAAATGCAGGAGCATAAATTACTTCAGACACTCTCAACCTTTAGAGAGAGAAGCAAAAAGAAGGCAAAGGTAATGTGAATGTGAAATGGGGAACAAATAAAAACTTTTGTCAGACATCTAACTAAGAAGAGAAGCATCAAAGGGAACTTCCCAGGAAGCTCAGTCTCCAAAAACTCAAATGGCAGCCATGATAGGGTTGGGAATCATCATCGTAGGCAGAATTTGCCACCTTACCTATAGATGCAAGGAGTAAGTCCAAGATAGGTTGGGGTGTTGCCACCTTACTCCATCACACAAACTATCTTCCTACATCACATATCTGAGCAGTGAGAAGTATGAAAAATTATAGAATCATAGAATGGTTTGGATTGGAAGGGATCTTAAAGATCATCTAGTTCCAACCTCCTGCTATGGGCATGTTCTCTCCTTATCTCCCTTTTTTTTTTTTCATTTATCTTATGCCATCAAGGTACATTTCTCTAAGGAATGTCTAACATTACGTATTGCACCTCTTAAACAAAAGTAATAAAGTGAGATATCCTTACTATAAGGATCAACAGAGCTACAAGTGACATTGTCTATCATTAATACAGAAGAAGGAAAGATATATGAATATTGTGCTGTCTTGGCTATTTCTGATATCTGAATGCTGAAGATGTTGCCAGAGGTGATCCAATTCACATATGTTAGCAAAACAGAGATAGTAATAATATTTCAAAACAAGTTTCAAATCCAGGAAAGTAAGGCAAACCAATATCTGTGACAGTGGACTGGATTCCCTCGCCTGTGGTGCTGGATGTGGTGGGAGCAGCAGTTAATTATCAGTACTTTTTGCATCATAGAAAGAAGGCCTTCAGAAGAGGATCACAAAGGAAGGATAAATTTTTTTAACAACTATAAACCAGAACATAAAGATACAGCATAACAACATGTTGCTAAACCCTCCAGAATGCTTGGTTTGCACACAAACAGCAAATCTGAGATTAGCAGACTCCCTTTGGATTTGTTATAGAGATCAAACACTCAGAAATTCAAATAAAGAGCTCTGAAAAACACACTGGTGGATGTGGTTGCATGGTGCACTGAATTCAGGCCAGGAGCCTCGACCTTGGCCCACCTGACCTGCAGGTACAGACACTTTCTCTTAAACTCTGGTGATGGTATCAGGTCCTCTGGTTTCAAACAGCAGAGGCAGAGTATATACACACAACCACAAACATGAAGCAGATGTCTGGACAATAATTTACAAGTGACTGATAAGTGTCACTCATGCAGTTAGAAAGGGACTTTGTGATTACTACACTTGCTGCTTTAGGTGCTTCACCTGACAGAGCACTGGCTGAGTTAAGAGAAACAGCAATTACTCACCCAGCAGTGGGAAAGTGGGAAAGAAAGGCAAAAGCAGTACAACTACTTTATTGGGGACACTAAGAGCTTGGGCAAGGGCCTTTGGGTTTACACTGTGCTGGCCTTTTTAAAGACTAGTGACAACTCCTAGTGTCACTGGTTTTCCTAACAGCAATAGGACAACATCTCACCAATATTTGCAAAGTTATAGAGTAGGTTAGACTTGGCTATGGGCTAACAGTACCAATCTATACAAATGTCACACACCCGATTGCTTCAGCAGGCAGCTGATAATTTGTACTGAACAGAACTGCATGACCAGGACAAACAGAGAAGATGATGGAAAAAGGTACAATAATATCCTCTCTTAGTGGCTGTGGGAAGCTGTTAGATCAGTTCAAGGCTTATTTCCTTTAACACCTTCAAATACATTCCCATTACAATGTAAAGATATGACTGTGTTGACCCTGTTTCCGAACTCCATGAGCAGGTGCCTGTACACAGGTGACAGGGTTTTTAGGAGGTGGAAAAAGGGCAGTGTAGCACTAGTAATCCGTGTGTCTGGGCATGAATTTAGCATGCAGTATAAAGAAAGATACTCTAACTCTGTAAGGGCTTAGAGATACATGCAGAGCTAACGGGAAAAATTCACACTCAGATGCGCAGCTGGCTGATCAAGAAGTGCAGGAAAGAGATGAATGTATAAGGGGAAATAGCAAAGAGAAAAGCATTACAAAAGCACACATAAATGCCTACAGAGGAGGAAAGAGAAAAGAACATCTGAAAACTAACCTTCATGTACCATGAAGCTTTAGCCACAAAAGTAAACTTCCAGGTGCTAATGCCCTGTCCTCCTTTTCCTTCTCCTCATGCCAGCACCAGCTAACGCTTAGCAGTGTGATGAGACTGAACAATCCAGACTGACTGATCCAGCTGTAAAACAAGGCCATCTTCATCCCTCCCTGAATCTCACTGACTGCATTGGCTGCATGATCAGCAATGATATTAATGCAGTGGCAGCCTGTACTTAGATGGGTTCAAAGCACCCTGCTACCCAATACAACCCTGCAACACATTCACAGCACCAAACTGTGCCATCCATCCCAGGACTCCATAAGGTAGGTGCATTAAATCCTTTGCTTTTCATTTTCATTATGAACAAACTGTTCTAGTTAGGCAAATGAAGGCAGAGGATGAAATGGAAAGCAGTACATAGGCATAGTGTGCTTACACAGCTGTCTACTCTAGGAAAGCACAGAGGGTAGTAGTGAATGGGGTGACATCAGACTGGTAACCAGTCACTAGTGGAGTTCCACAGGGCTCCAACTTAGGCCCTGTGCTCTTCAACATCTTCATAAAGGACTTGGACGCAGGACTGGAAGGGATACTAAGCAGTCTGTGCATGGCACAAACCTGGGAGGAGCTGTTGGCTGCCTCAAAGGCAGGGAGGCCCTGCAGAGAGATCGGAACAAATTAGAGGGCTGGACCATCACCGACCATATGAAGCTCAAAAATGAAAAGTGCTAGATTCTGCACCTGGGATGGGGCAACCCTGGATGTTCATATGGACTGGGGAATGAGATGCTGGGAAACAGTGCCATGGAAAGGGACCTGTGGCGGGTCCTGACGGATGGCAAGTTGAATATGAATGAGCAGTGCC
Source organism: Dendrocincla tyrannina (assembly GCA_035047865.1). Taxonomy (NCBI): domain Eukaryota; kingdom Metazoa; phylum Chordata; class Aves; order Passeriformes; family Dendrocolaptidae; genus Dendrocincla; species Dendrocincla tyrannina. Next base: position 85,525,385 of record JAWWMP010000081.1, on the reverse strand, counting down.
CTGGCAGCAAGGAGTAACAACCCTGTCCTGGGGGGCATCAGGCAAAGCATTGCCAGCTGGTTGAGGAAGGGGATTGTCCCGCTCTGCTCTGCACTGGGGTGGCCTCACCTTGGATATTGTGTGCAGTTTTGGGAACCACAATATAAGAAAGACATTAAGCTCTTAGAGAGTGTCCAAAGGAGGGCAATGAATATGGTGAAGGGCCTGGAGGAGGACGAGGAGCAGCTGAGGGCATTTGGTCTGTTCAGCCTGGAGGAGACTGAGGGGAGACCTTATTGCAGTCTGCAGCTTTTTAGTGAGGGGAAGAGTCAGCACAGGCACTGATCTCTTCTCTGTAGTGACCAGTGACAGGACCCAAGGGAATGGCCTGAAGTTGTGTCAGGGGAGGTTTAGGTTGCATACTAGAAAAAGGTTCTTCACTCAGAGGGTGGTTGGGCACTGGAACAGGCTCCCCAGGGCAGCGGTCACAGCACCAAGCCTGACAGAGTTCAAGAAGCGTTTGGATGATACCCTCGGGTACATGGTGTGACTCTTGGGGATGATTCTGTGCAGGGATAAGGGTTGGACTTGATGACCCTTGTGTGTCCCTTCCAATTCAGCATATTCTGTGATTCTGTGAAGTAAGGAAAAAAACTTATTTCCTCCAGAACCTCATCATCTACTTACCTACGTGTCAATAACTGAATCTCTTTAAGGTCACAGAGACTTGGAATAAGTAAAAGGAGAGAAAAAAAATAAGGAAAAGGTGTGCAAATATGACAAGCTAACATTTCACTTTTTTGGTGAAACGTCTTAAATAAGTACCTTTTAGAAGACTTACTGGATTCTTTAATGGCTGGAATTAAAGGAGGTATTGTTCTTGCAAGGAGTATTTTGGGAGTGTCTGAACTACTGGTCCAGAGCCATGGACTGAAGGTCACCATCTCCCTACAGATAAAACACAACTTCAGCCTCTGGTTTCTGATGGAAGCTCATTTACAGAGCTGCAGTTCTGATGTCATAATTACAATATGTGGAATTAAAATGAATGTGGCTGATACCCAAGGATTATTTCTCAGATGAAATACAAGGCAGAAATATTCATGTTTAGTAAATACACTAACATTGTATGAATAGCTTCCCTCAATATATTACATACATTCTGAGTCAAAAAAGGCCTGATGACTGCAAAGCTGAACATGGTCTTTGCCTAAGCAATAATAGTTCTTTCACGTACTTGGCACTTCTGAAAGGAAGATGAATTCTGGCAACCAGATCTGTTTTCTTTAACAGATGTTTCAAAATATGGTAATGAGGTGTGGGTTTCCTAGGCTGTCAGCTGGAATTCACTAAGCGGGAAACAGAACAAAATGAATCTGACTCAATTAGTCTTTTCACTTTAAACCTTTAAAGACTACATTAGGTTTTATATTAATTTTACAAAACACCGCTTGCAATAAATTATGTAATAGTACATGCACCTCTGCTAATACAATTTACTCTCAACCTTTTCTTCACTAATATGTAACTGCGTGACAGACATCACGTCTATTTGAAGAGTTTCAGAGTGGCTCTGGCATCCAGAACACCACCACATCCCTCAAAGAAAAAAGAAAACAAACATTTTAAAAAGCCAGAAGAAACGCATTTTTTGACATGTTCAGTCAAAGCCCAGTTTGAAAAATGCAACACAGTTTAGATAGTAAATAAAATTCATACTGAACTCTAATCTTAAGCAATTTCTTAAACACAGCTTTATCTTCATACTCATGAAAGCTGTACTAATGAAGGACCATCTAGAATTACATGTCTAGCAGAGAGCTGAAAGAGAATGACTCTCTTAATTAAAAGCTGAATCATGTTTAAATTTTCCACTTACAGTAGTTGCTAAACTCTGCTTATCTGCATTTTTCTACAATAACTCTCATGTACATGTCAGTACAAAGGAGAAAAGTGTATCATGAAAGTGGATATATTAAATGTTTCCATACCTACAGTTGAGAAACACGTAAGAACCTTCAACTTCCAGGATTATTACTCATGTAAATGATAAATTTGTGTGCCAGGTATCATTAAGACTGGTCTTTGCTTAGCAGTTAAAAAGTCTACACTGACTGTGACAACAGAGAAAATAGAGCACTAGTCATTTTTAGCCAATTAGCTAATTTAGCCAATTTTAGCCTTATTAGAAAGCCAGTAACATCGGTAGCTGTATCAATAATATTATAACTGACAGAACCCATAGCTTTGCCAGTTATTAGGGCTGTCTGGAAAATAAACAACTGGGCTGCCATTTTCTGACAGTCTGCATCTGGATTTCCCATACACAATCATGCCACCCAATTTCTGACACGACTGTTCAGACATTTCTATGAATGAAGTTAAAGAAAACCCCATGGGTCTGAAATTTCAGACCATTCAGGTGATTGTTCCATGAGAAATTGCAGCATCTCATGCATTGGAAGAATAACTTACAATTTGTAAGATTGGTGGGTAAGGTTTTGAGTCAGAAATATACTCCTTATTCTTATGTAAATCCTCCCAAAGTTGGCCAAACTATGAAAATGTGAACTACTGCTATAAAAACGCTTACACATTTATGGGAGGTTTCTCACACCTGGATAAAATGCCTGGACCTCTTGTTCTTGCTAAGAAATCTCTATTTTTAACCTGTCCCCTTCTACAGCTGAAGACTGAACTTACCACCTGAGGTATCACCTGCCCTGCAGGACTCAGACTGCTCCATCAGGGAGGGAGAGGGACAAACTTCTTCATCCCCTTGTGGTGAAGCAGTGCAGGACAGTATAATGGAGGATACTGAGCCTACCTGTTCTTCACCATCACTTAGCACAAAGAAGCTGCTGGACTTAAACATGGGGAAACCCCCAAATTTAACATTGTTAGAGGTTTATTTGGATTTAATTGTAAAAGTTGCTTGTGCTTTTCATCACGATCTCTTGGGCACTTTTGTTTTAACGTTCTTATGAGTGCCTGGACAGTGTAACTGCTTCTGTATTGCAAATAAAATACTGAGCATTAGACATTCAAAGCAGCATCCCCAAAATGCCAGTTGTGTTGCAGAGCAGGAAGTGGAACTGAGTTTCTGATTTTTGATACTTTCCTGCTAGCCTGAAGAGAAGTTGGAGTAGAAGAAGAAAAGTGACTGACACTTAGAGAAAGGCTAGGACTAATATATCTGATAGTCTTTGTCTGGTTAATTCCCACCTGCAAAGTGAAAATGTGTCTTCTTCATTATCTTTATGGTCTACTGTGAAGATAAATTCATTAAAGACTTTGAAGTCACCAGATAGAAACTACATAAATAAGTAAACTGGCAAATTCTAATAGGTGTGTTAGTTCTACAATGAATATGACTCAGGAGCAGTAGGGTTTATTTATATAATAAAAAAAAATTTGCTTTTTTAATTGACCATATGGAAGGAAGTGTATGTGCACAGGTATGCCTACAGACAGATGCAGAAAACCTATATCAAAATTTTAATTATAATAAAAATCAAAACTTTTATGTCAGTCTCCCATTAAATAAATCCTTCCACTCCCCACAGAACTAAAGTTGCCCTTAGAAAGGACAATTTGAAAGATAGTGGCAAAACAGGTTTGTTTTTCCCCTCTGCTGCTTGTACAAAAGACAGAAAAATCCAGTTTCATTATCACAAGCAGTACAATAAAGCCATTTTCTGCTGAGGCATATTTGTATTGACCTGGCACAAGTAAGTGGCCAAGCTTATGTCTTAAGTTTGATGTGTATAATAAACAATTGGTAACTGCCAAACACACTGATATATGCCTCATACATAGGTCTTTATATTTATTTTCTTGAGTGGGTTAAAAATTACTATGTTAGTCCTACTGCTAATGGCAGAGCTCATACATAATAAGTTGTTCTTACACCAGTCATTGCCAAATGTTCATACCTAGCAGCCATTCTCTTTTTCAGACTGTGTTAAGTTGTTAATCCTGTCCCTGTTTTGAATAGATAGTTTTCTGCACTCAAGCTGGCAAGCCGGCACAAGGTATGTCCCATGATGGAATCAATGCAGAGCTTCATGAGGCTGAACCAGCACATATATCAATTATATCGTGTATAGCAGTGGTCCTTCTGAGGCAAGAAAGTTCTTAGATGAAGTGTCTCAAATTTCAGTGGATATAAAAATACCCATTTTGGATTTCCTAGTCCACCATTTCCTACAACCATTGTAAAATTTTTGTTGAGCAGAACTGCAAAGCCTTCCTGAAGAAACCAGAAGCAAACTGGGCTTTCATCACCTCCATAAACAATAGCCCATTCACTAAAAAAATTTCACTGTTATCTAGTGCTAAAGAAAACAAGAAAATAAAAATAGCTGAATTTGAGCACTTTCAATAGTTGCCATCAAAACACAATCCACAGCAGGACTTGCTTAAACTCTGAAATTAAGAAATGATGAAGGCATTAATGGTTTACACTGGTGTCATCTTTTATTTGCTATCCCATCCATATTTTACTCACTCATCAACACTGCTTTGCTTCAGTGGCAGCTGCATATTCATGAAAACACTGGAATGAGCTGATGCTGTGGTTCAAAGGCACTCCTTTTTACAGATGTTTTACTACCACTTGGGTGTTTCACTTACGCTGGTGTGCTCACCTCCTCAGTATTGTGAGGCTTGCAGTCCAAACATTTACTTTCACCTCCACTCACCTCTGTCTTTCTCAGCCGCAGTCTTTTCTTGACTATTTTACCAAAAAGTAATTCAAAAACTCTCTGAAGTTTCTTGGGTTTGATTGTCTGTGATATTTGAAAGGCTACTGCCAGCTTGCTCCATGCTGCCATAGCTGTCACAGAGCAGCCTCCTAATGCCTAGCTTGGTGCAGAGTGGGAATTAAATCCACATTATTTAGAAAAATAAGTGATTACTATCACTAGCACCACATCAGAAACAAGCACCCCAAGTTCAGTTTTGTTGATTAATGCACAAGGAATCATAAACGTGTCGCTACCTTGGACCTGGTTTTAGACAAAAGATGTGTCTTCCTCTGCCTGTCTTTAGCCTTCACATCGTCAGTGGTTCCTGCTGTGCAAAGCAGCACTCTTCAGTTCTCTGTATCCCAAGGGCTGTCAAAGAGATGCAGTTCTTGTCATTCTTTCTTTAGCTGAAAGTGAGGTATGACCCCTGTATTAACACACTACCATTGCACTACTAAAAGTACAGGCTTGTGCTCTGACAACACCTGCCAGAGGCAGTGCCATGTTATTGCAAATTTCCAGGTAACTGTCAGGGACCATTCCAGTGCCAGAATTTCCATTCTCTCACACAGATTTGGGAATAGCCATAGCAGTCAGCCTCTGGTCTGCAGGGCTGTCTACTCAGTGCCTTTATTTCATAGTACAGCACTACCTTTCCCAGTTTCATAGAGAAGAATGAGCCTCCTGGCTCCATGCTCTACTATGTTTCTAAAAATTCACTGCCTTCTCCCGGGTGAATTTTGATTTTCTGGCAGTTGTCAGGGACATGTCTCACACCTCTTCTGACTTCCTTTTGTTCAATGGCAAGTATGACCTAGTATTGCTTGTCTTGTACACAGTCACACACAAGTGCACACACCAAGACTTTAAATACTACAAGGCAAACAAGCGTAATTCTCAGATTCACATTCTCATCGGTTCCTTTAACAAACAAACAGACACCATCCGTATGCCACAGCTGGATTTTGCAAAAGATTTAACCATGACAGCATGGTTGATGTGGAGACCTCTCCTGCCATCATCCCGAAATCTAATGTTTAAAACACAATTGTAAATTACTTATTTTGTTGTTCTCATTCACAACTCCAAGACTTTCTGGTATGTGACCATAAATATTAAACAGAGTTCAGTCAGGACATTAATTTCTGATTTCATCTGTGGATTGTAACAACCAGATTTTCATACAGAAAGAATAGATTTCACAGGCACATATTTTATTTAAATTGCTACTTTATTCCTCACACCTGTATGCAGAACAGAAAGACAAAACTGGAAGCTCAGTTTCACATGGAAGGCACTGCAAGCCAAGAGGAAACTCAGGTACAAATCGAAATGAGAGCAAACTTAGTCTTTCTTTAAGCTTATGATTCTTGACTGTTGTCAGTAAGAACTGACTGAGGTATGTTCCACTAGTGATTTTCAATTAAAAGCTACTCTGTTTTTTAAAAAAAATCAAGCAAACATTTAGAGTTTCAAATAATTTGATTCAAAAATAAACTAAAAGAAAATCACAAAAATATGCTACCAACGCTTTTTAATAGTGCATTAAACAGGATAATTAACATCTTACACATGCTTTTCATTAACTTATCATCCTCCCAGTGCAATGGGTGCCCAGCTCAGAAGAAGACTTTCCTCTCCTTAGATTATAATGTGATAAGCATAAAAGTCAATGTTTATTCATTAGAAAAAGTGGTCTCAAAGGCATGTTCCCATACCTGGAGGTGAGTATAAGACTGTGACCATTCTCACTTCCTTAGACAGAACAACCAAGGACTGTTTTCTTCCAAATTCTGTTTCATCCAGCTACACTTTACCCATATCGCAGAACTGTGTTATTCAACCTGTGACTAAGGAGACATTGCAAGCCTGTCCAATAAGTAATTAAAAAAAAACCTTCTGGTTTTGATCAAAGATTTAAAAACGTGGCACGCATATTCCCACTCATTACAATCAAACAAACAGAAATGGGGGAAAGAAGAATGCAAAAGAACTTAAACAACCATTTTTCCGTTTAGTTGTAAATTAAATATGACAACTAACACACTGTCCATCTGTTGTTTTCAAAAGCGTTTGGGTGGATCTTGGATTTGGTTGTGGTAGGGCAAATTATTTACTTTACTTCAAAAGGAGTGAGAAATTGCATCACAAAGGAACAGCAGTTTTGAGACAGGTTCTTGCCCTAGGAGTGAGCATCTCAAATACCTCCAGGGGATCACTGCTAGAGAAAATGACTGCAATTTTGAATCTGATTTCAAATTCTCAGCAAAGTTAGCAGAAAGGAAAGATAGTTTTAATTTGCACTTGACATAGCTTGCATCATTGAGGAATCATGCTAGTGCACTGTGTCCTATTTATTGATTTTCAAGATTTTTGTGCTAGTCTGAATTGCTATACTGAATTACATATCAAATTGCTACAAACTAGCCAAAAGAGAATATCACCCAATCAGATCAATTGCTAACTATATATGCTTAATGAAAAGAACAAGGGAAATAACTTTTTGTTGTTGTTGATACTGCACAAAAGAGAAACTAATTCCTAGAGCTTTCTTAATTAGATTTATTCTACAGATTCATTTTCTCAAGCTGAGTGACATATAAATGGGTAGAAAAAATTAAAATTGAAATTTTCAGATATGAATGAATTTGTATTAAGATATGGTTGCCCAGCACCTACTTAAACACCCTCAATTCACAATTAGCTTGTATCCTTACACCTTTTATTAATTAAAAGGGCCCAGAGAACTTCTCATTGCTCAGTCTATTCTTCTACAGTATCCTACTGTGTTTCTTGGTAGAGATACTTCCCTGAATGCAGCGGGATGAAAAGTAACCATAAGAAAAGTGGATTTTATTGCTTCCAGTCATGAATGGCATAGTAGTAGGACTGTTCAGGAATTGAGAAGTTATTATCAGGGCTTAAAGTAAAAGGGGCAGGTGGGTTTGATCAGTGCAGCAGAGGAGCTGCAAGTCCTCACTATGTTCTTCTAGTGGTAGAATTGCCTGTCAGCTGACTGACATGTTCATTCAGTCATGCCTACCAGGCTCCTGGTGCTGCACTGTGGAAGAACTTCCACTGTCTTTTCTAAGTCAGATCCATGAACACCATCAGAGCATAAAAATCACTGTCCTAAATAAAACTGACACAATTCCACCATTCTTGTTCTCTGAAGTGCTCTTATTGGCCTCGTTATTTCATTTAGCCCTTAACTTTGTCATCATATGCAAGCAGTGAAAACAGTATAAATTTAGCTGAGATGAACGGGGAAAAATCTTGTTAGATAAAGTGGCTGGACTTCTGTCCGGCAGAGGAATTTATTAATAAGCAAGAAGCTGAATGCATTACTTCTATATATTTGAAAGATATATAAACACACACATGCTGATAAAACATAAAAGGCCTATTCTGTAATCTTAATCCAGTTTTAAGCCTACAACAACCTGTGTTCTTCAACAGAATACCTTTTTTTTTTTTTTTTGAACATCTGGAACATATTATTTTCTCAAATATGAGAAAATAATATATTATGAATAAATACATTCAGCAAGAAAGTCAGGAGTGACAAGCAAGAAGGAGTCACAGTCTTTAAACTGTGAATGCATCTGTCATCCTGACATCTAGCCCTGCTTAATTACTTATATAATATCTTTATGGCACACTTTAGAAATATCCCATTTCATACAAACTGACATTTTCTCAGAGTGAGCCTGTGTTGTTATTATTATCTGAGAAATATAATAAAAGGACAGCATGAGAAGCATTGCTTCACATATGATGTTACTTGTGTACAGTTTCATTACATCTCATGGTCTGTTAACTCAAGTGACTGGCATTTTGGTCTAACCCTCTTGAGATATTTAAGAGTAAGAAGAAGCATATGCTGAAGCTCTACCCAACAGGCTGCATTTTGATTTGAACTGACCAGTAATCAGCAACAACACATAGTTTCAGGATAAAAGCCAAACTCACACAATTTGAATTATAAGAAGACCTGCAATAGCTTGCTTCAGAAACACCAAGGCATTGCCTGAACCTGGAGGCAAAGGTGCAAATAACACTATCAACAAGGATAATGACTTCATTAAAATACCTCCAAGTTTTAAAACTTTCTGTTCTGGAATGCATATAAAGTTTCATGTATACAAGCATGATAGGGTAATCTAAACCATTTTAGCTTGCTTATCTCTAATAGAAAACTGAGACCTGGTACTGTCTGAATATGCAGTTAAAATGCCCTACAAACTTCACTGGAATCTAAGTTTCAAAACTGAGTAAGAATGTTTCACAATATGTCTTTCCCCAATAATATATTTGCAAGCTGTTTTAGCTTGCAAGCCTGAGTGCATAGCTTACAAGAAGAAAAAAAACTACAATTTTAGAGTGAAGGCAAGTTATTCCATATTTATTTCTTTTAGTCACATGAAACTAAATCAGACTTAAGTCCTGGCCTTTGATGGAAGTATTTACACAAATCCTCTTGAAAGCAGAATTTGATACTTCATTACTTTTAAGACTATTCCCAGAAGCAGATGTATGAGAATGTTTATTAAGGCAGAATCCACTATCAGAGATATTATAGGACCAGTTTTTCTAAGAATAGGAGAAAACAGTTATATCTCAACGACTAGGCACTGTAAACTAGATACATTAATATTTATTAAAATATTTCAAAAATGTAAATTTCAGTAAATACTTAGGAAGTTCTGTACTCATATAGGCCAAACCATTTGAGTCAGATAAGCAATGCTGTTTTCTCAATAGCACTGCTCATACAAGTTGCTTCCTTAGGATCATGATTCCTAAAGGGATTACAGTATTGATGATAACAAAAGTCTCTGCAAGCAGCTGTGGTTCAATGCCTTAAAAGTGTTATGATCTTTTTTATGGATCCATGTTAGGTATTCTCACACTACTACTGTTCTTGTAATTCTCTCATTTAACGTACAGTATTGGGCTCTACTTCATTGTACCTCTTTAAACATAGCCCCTATATTTTTCTACTTCCATTTTGCACACTCTTCACTAGGTTGTAACCAGTTTTCAGTCCTAAATCCTTCAACTCTACCAGAACAGGGGACTATCCATCAGCCCACTCATTTTCACCTCCACCCATTTAGGAAACATGAAATGTTTTCTCTTGTGTGTAAGAAAAACAGAAAGTTTTTAGGTTTCCACTGCACCTCACAACCTCTGTACAACAAATCCCAAGGGGAAAGCTGAGAGTGGTTTGCAAGATCCTCAGCAGCAATAACACCACTGCTGGAGCTTGCCATGCTTCTGGCAGGAGGAGCACCACAACAGTCCACAAATTCCTCCTCTGCAAGGAGGATCTCACCACAGTTACTGCCGTGTAACTCAAAGGAACTGCAGGGGGACACTTGTGCCAGCCCACACCTCTGGAATGGGAATAGCTTCAGTAAAAATGGATGGGAAACCATGTTTGGACTATACAAGTATCCATCAACATTAAGCTTTGCAGTCAGTGGCACAGAGCACTGGAGGGCAATACTGGTGAGGAGTAAGGGAGAGAAAGCAGGTGACATTTGCTTTATGTTTTCCCTAAAAATAACCATAAAGCCCATGGTTATTAAACTCCACAGAGAGATGACTAGCTTTATGAAGTATCGGTAACATTTGAGTCTCTAAAGCAGGAAGGATGTTAACTGAACTCCTGGGTAATATTTCTGGCATTACTTTTGCTCATTCTAGAGATCCAGTGAATATCAAGGAAGCATTTAAAGCTCCTTGATTTTCTTCCAGTGTTACACTGTCCCTTTTACTTTCAAAAATTATCAGCTACCACCATGAAGGAGGACACTCAAGAGGCTACCAATACCATCTTCCAACTATTCAGAAAATCAATGATGTGGGGTGTCAGAGCATGTTTCTAAAGAAACTGGAACTGGGCTAAGAGTAATGTATGCTAAAGACATTTTCCCATGATGATGCAATTATTTGCCTCAGAAATTAAGACTTTGGTTAACAAAAGGTCATTATCATTGAATACAAGATCAGATGTTAAATTACCTGTGACACATACAAAGATCCTGCTAGTTCCTATTTAAAGCTATTCTCTCCATTTTTAATTCTGTCATTGTGGAATTTGCTATGACCAGTTCATCAAAAGGACTTCAGTGAAAAAAATAACAGTTAATAAGGGAACTGCCATAAGACTGGAAGAAAAGCCTGAAAGCCCATGTTTACTAACTCTTAACCAAAGTCTGTTGGAGTACGATCTGACACAGAGCTGCCATCTGCCATACTTAAGGACAAGAGTAAGAAAGCAGAAGCTATTTTTTTTCAAAGTATTTCCCACCACACACGCAGGTTGGAGAGACAGGGGAAGGAAATGAAACATGAAGAAGTGCTGACAAAACACAAACAAAGATCTGGAGCAGTGATGAATGCCTGCATGCCTGCAGACCAACAGAGTGTGACCTTCGGGCTTTGTTTCCCATTCGGCTCTTTGAGGAAGCTACAGGGCAAAACCCGTGTGTTGAGGGAGTGCAGTGTCTGCACAACACCTCAGAGAATTCCTGACTCCCTGGTCCATAGATCTTCAGGAGTCTAGCACTGTAATATTGATTTCTCATTGCTGTTTTAATTCTGCTACTTGTCTTCTTTCTACTGAACTCCGAAAAATTGTAAGCATGTTTAACTGCAACTGCTCTGAAGACCTTTGTGAGAGAATGAAGGTAAATGATAAAGTCATTGAAAAGATCAGGCATGAAAAATATGTTCTGCAAAACTAACTGACAGTTTGAGACAGTGAACATCATTTAAGAAAAAAAAGATGCAGGATCAGATAGAGTATAATTTAAAAGTCTTTCTGTGACAATTGTTCTAACATTACAAAAATATAAAGAATAATGAAGATGATCCTGCTCAATGACACCTTTGAGAGAAAGGAGTGCCTAGACACATGAAGACACTTGTTATTTCCTTTCTGTTATTTCCTCTTCCTGTTTGCCTTGGTTTGGGTTATAGGATTGACACTGACTGTTGAAGAATATCAGAGCACAAGAATGTCTGAACTATCAGGGACTTTGTGATGATGCAACATATCCCATCCAAATCAGCACTTGACTCTAAGAATGTTTTTTCAATTATACATGTTTAAGAAAATAGTTATAGGCTTCCTTTTTTTCCCACTCTTTTTAGGTTTCTGGTTCTGCACATCTAAGATACAGACAAAATTATACCTTTCTGTCCTGACAAAAGACTGTAAAATGTAGGCATGTTTTCATAACTTCCAGAATTCTGTAAAATTACATGGGGATGCTGTTATATGCAAAAACAGGTGGGGACCATATAAGTACATGAGGGTGTTGAAAAAAGTGAAACTATTAGATGATATGGTTTTGTCAGACTGAAACAGAACTGTATTCTGCCTTCACTTAAATGTCAGCCTACTAAAATGATAGAATGAAAAGATAAAACTAAAGCATAACACATCTCGCTACACACATTCCTTATTGCATACTCATATGTATGTGTGACATAAAGGAATGTACTGCCAAAAACCTGTCCATCTTTCTGACTTTATTAGTGATCTAATGGAAGATACTAACCCTATTTGGACACCTTGCATTACTTATCTGTGCCACAAGTACACTGCTGACTTGCTTGAAAAAAAACACAGGATGCTTAAGCCCCAGTGTAGCAGCCACCTTAAATTTAATTATTTATGTATGTTTAACAGGTTTAAATATTTTGTTGCCTAGTATCTCAGCTTACTTCAGATTTGGGGATTAAAGAAATAATAGACAGAGATCACGAGTTAGACAAAGGCCACACATGTCCCGAGACAGAAAACATCTCTGATGTCTTGTCACTGCTCAGCCAGTTCAAGGAGAGGAGCATACCAAGGAGTATTATGAAGTCCTGTAATAGTTGAGAAGTTCAGAGGAGATATCAGAAGGACCTGTAGAACCAATGCAGATGACTTCTACACCTAGCATTCTGTTTTGCTATCTTGCTTTAATCTAATTGTGCTTTGCTGCAAAAATACCTGAGAGATAGCGAGCCTTAGGCTGCTAAACAAACATGAATGTATTGGAGGGACAGTCCCAGCTGATGAAGTGCTACACCATACAGAGCACATGCTTGTTTTTGCCTCTTAGAGGTAACAAAAAGGGCACAGGAAGGGAAATTGAGTTAATATGAGGGTGGGGATAGGTTATGTAACAGATATTAATGCTTGTTAAATGCTTGTTTAACAGCTCCAGATGAATCATCTTCTGAGGCCTAGGGACATGTCAGTGAAGTAGGACCATGGCAAGATAGCTGCTTGAGTCAACAGCCTTTCCCTTTATATGTGTGTACAGAGACACATAGCATCTTCCAGCTGCAACTTCTGCATGAGCAGCAAGCATCGGCTCCTTTATTCTGGTTGCAGAACCTGTAAGCAGCTTTCAATCCAACAGCATCAACTAAAAATATTAATGTAATAAAATTTATTTAAGAGTCTCCAATACTAGGGGGTGGTGAGGGATGAAGAAAAGGATGTGCGACACATCAGCATTCCCTCTCACCCCTTCTATGTGCTTGCATTTCAGTACCTTTAAAATGAATTTTAAATTAAAATTCCCAGTCATATCGCAAGGGGGTTTCAGCTCCATACTGTGACTGGGAAACTAAAACGCATAAAGACAGTAAGACCTACTCAAGCATACGTCTCTCAATGCAGAAAGGATATTTGGAGATGCTTTTATCACTTTTTTGTTTTATTATTTATGAGGCCATCTGCAGCCAGTCAGTTCACCTAAGCTTGGTCACAGCTGAAAACTCTAGTTTTTGTTGTTTCTGCTGTTTCTGAGGTGGAACCTGCCTCTCAAAAAGACATGTTATGAAATGCACTACTCACTCACAGCTGCACCTTCTTTTCACCAGTAGCTGTAGGATTGTTTGATGTTAATGCCATCAAGGCCTGTAGGAGGTAGCTTGTTACCACCCCTATATAAAAAGCATCTCGTGTACAGGTAATTCATATTGATGGCTTGACAACAAAACTAGCATACTTATGCTTATTTTTTTCAGTTGCAATTTTTCCAGGCCTTTTTTCATTTAAGAAAGTTCCAATAGCAGGAAGTCCTGCTGAATAAAATATCTGAGAAATGTGTATTTGAGGCATATTAAAGTAGAGCCAGAGCACATTTTTCTAAAACAAGAATCTAAGATCTTCTACCATTTAGTACCACATCTTCCACATATGTCCAGCCATGCATAGTCTCTGTGCCCCAGACCTCTTTAGGTCAGGCTTGAGTGTTCAGTCTGTGGGAATAAAAGCTGTCATTCCCTGAAGAGTGGAAGGATTCCTAAGTACCTGATTCCATCTGCTCTGTGAGAAGCCAATCCTCATAAAACGTGGGAGGAAGCGTAAGTATTGGACCATAACAGCCACCAGAGGTAATCCACTTCTAATGTTCTGAGGACAACACAAGTTATTGTAGCTATCATTGCTTATCTCAAAGTTGCATTTACAACCATTAACCTGCACGTGAGGATCTCATTTCCTCCGTTAACTCCAAACAGGACAATAATGATCAGCCAAACACAAGCTGGCTAATCACAAAATTGGAAGTTTTAAATGTGACTTTGAACCTCCAAAATGCAGCGAGACCATATTTTCACACTTTCTCCTGTGATCATGAAGACTATCAAGTTTCTTCTATTTGCTCCTTCCAAGAACTGTAGATTTAAGAAAAAAAAATACAACTACATATCTTGCAGTAAAATTTCCAGAATTAACATCATGGTATCCCACCATTTAATCATTAAAAGTTTTGGTATGAAGGATGAACAAGGCATGTTGTGCGATGGTGGCCATATGAATAGACAACATCATACAGGAAACTTGTTCAGTGTTCTAAATGTTGTATCAGAGCTATGTTTAAGCAGATATGGTGAATTAAAATAAAAATAGTGCCCAGCACTTTCAAGCGGAAGTACTATGGTTATTTTCTGAAGAGCCACAGCATTTCCACTGACTCTAGAGAGGATCTTGTATCTGACTGGACACGTAATTTTTTCAGGCTCAGTAAAACCATATGCCAGTCTAGGTAAAGCTTTCCATACAGATTTCCCTTTTTATTATTTTTTTTTTTCTGACAGGCTATTTGAATACTTCAGCAAGTAGCACTCTGTGATCTTTTCCTAAAGTCTAAAAGTTGATATTTCAGGCTGCACACAGAAAAATTAATGTGTTACTGTCTAAGGCATTATTTTGTCCTAAGGAAAATTAGACTGGACATCAGAACACATGATGGCATTTCTTTCCCCAAATCTTCTAGATGCATTTACAAAATCTAGGGCTGAAGAACTAACACAAAATGTCAGATCTAATTTAGAAAGTTCAGTATCTAAGATGCTATTTTTACCGTTTCTCAGATGTTCTGTAGCTCAACTGTATTCAGACAGAATGGTCTTTGCTAAAGCTATGTCCTACAAATGATCATAATTTTACATTTAAACTATTAATCAC
>JAWWMP010000081.1:85468259-85510072 GCA_035047865.1 Dendrocincla tyrannina | reverse complement strand
TGTATTCAGACAGAATGGTCTTTGCTAAAGCTATGTCCTACAAATGATCATAATTTTACATTTAAACTATTAATCACAAACAACAAAGTAGGACCTTCTGCTTGATTTACTAGATCAGCAACTTAAAATATGTCCTCCAATAAAGTATGAGCAGAAGCCGCTTGTCTTTCCAAAATGCATTCAGACACCTTGCTGTGTGTCACTGCTGGTAAAACAAGACAAAAGAGAATTTACACAAAATACCATCTCTTTTCTCCAGATGAAGAATACATGTACACATTTTTTTCATGTCTACTTTGGAATAAAGGAAGTTCTACCAATCTGTGGAAAATTATTCCACAAGATATTAGCTTTTGAATACCCTGTCTTCCCGAGTTCCTTCCACCTACAACCACAAACAACTATTTTTTTTAAGTTTGAAGCCATATTCTGACAAATTTACATCAAGAAACAGTTGGGGAGAAAACTCATGAACGTATTTTATCTCCCTGTATTCTTTTATCAATGTGGCTCTTGCTTCAGAAATTGCCTTCAGTTAAACCAGCATCTTGGGTGGAACTAAGATCCTGCATCTCATAAATAAACAGTAAAAATCTGCTTTCAGAGCTGCATCTGTGAATCTTTCCTCCATATACAACCCAAATATCAATGTAAGCCTCTAATGGGCAGACAATAAGCACTTGGAAATGCTAACACACTTGCATTTTCTTGCTAAGCTAGGCCCTGTGCACTTAAGAGGAAAGAGGTTTCGGATGTTGTTGACCAGTCATCACATTTTGAGCTTGACAGAGATCAAAGATTGAGGTTAGTCAATGAATAACCCTGAATTGTACAGTCAGCACAGGTAGTGTTTGCTCATTATTACCTCCATATTACCTTTTACAGATCATTTTACCATATCATCTTTCACAGCTTGTGAATGAATTTCATACTTTGCAAATGCCTCTGCTAGAGCGACTGGGAGGCAAAATAGTCAGCTACTCTCCAATAGCTGAAGGCTCAACATACCAAAGGGGTGAAGTGAGTGTGTTTCTAATTTCCTCACAGTGTTTCAGTCTGTTAAATACCAAGGCATACATGAAGTTTATATTTCACCTAACCTTTTTTACCAGTGGTCTTACTGCCCCCTCATTACTATCTACTCTGCAATCAAACAGGGTGCAATACTTCCATACTGAATGAATTTCACTAGCCCTCCTTTTCAATTAGCTTCAAAATAGCCTGGTTTTTAAAAACTGTTTGGCATTGTTATCTTGCAGCTCTTCTCTTTAAAAACATCTCTCCTCTACAATTTCTACCTGCACCTGCAGGTGATAACTTTTCTTCATTACTAGACAAACAAATTTAGGCATTAATCCCAAAGGAAGTACCATAAAATTGGTTTCAGCCTGACTTTAAATTTCCTTGCTATTTACCTCAGCTAAATCCATGAACCAATCTCCAGTTTTGTGGCTTTGCTTCTTGAACTCATGTATTAATGATATGTCAAAATCTAAAGCTCCCTGAAGAAAAGAGGTTGCTATGGGATACTGAGTGCTTAGGAGCAAAGTGTAGAAAGACGTATCCTCCTAAGAAAGGCTCCAAAGACCTTGCTGTGTCAGCCAGTACTGCTTTTTATCTGTTTAGATGAAACAAAGTAACTGCTCTGGGAGGCACTGGGCATCTGTCAGCCCTGATTGCTCCATCATACTGACCATTTCAACAGGACTATAGGAAATTGTGGAATGGGAAATCTTCCGGTTCCTCAAAAGCTCTGACTCTGCTGTCTGGTGTCAAAACTGCTCTCTGGCAACATATATAGACAAATAACTTTTCTTCAGCAGTTCCTGTCCCTCCTAGATTTTTAAATGTCTCCAAACCCATAAGCAAAGAAATCACATGCTACAGATTAGTGATGCCTATAAGAGAGAAAGGAGAATAAAGCATGAATGCTTTGGGTGGGGTTAGCTAGCTAGGTGAACGTTATTTCTTCAAAGGTAAAGGTGACTTCTGAAAAAGACAAGAGAAAAAGAAGAGGTGAAGACTAGAAAATGTGACTGCTGAAGCATGGTTTCCGGCAGAGCATAGCTTCTGCCAGAAGTGTGTACTTGGTGAGTCTGAATAGCCTGAAGGGCTAACAAGAGAGAAGACATTTGTGACAAGTTCCCTGTGTGCACCAAACAGCACGGTCACTGATGTACTCAGAAGTGTTTATATAGTCCCACAGCAATGTAGTCCCACTAAAATCTTTAAAATTTTACTTTTTTTGAATACAAACTGCTGCCACAGAGCTACAGTACATACACAGAAGTGTCTTTTGACATAACCTTAGGAACATACAATTTTAGAGAAATTCAGTTCTGCTTGCAAATGATTCACAGAGGAGAAGAAAGGCTGAATTTGAGTAAAAATTTGCACTCTTTTCTTCCTATCTCTAGTAACAAACTTACCCTTTTTAAGGGTAGCTATAAACATTTGATTGCAAATGTTCTGCATAATGATTATGTTGTTTCAAAAAGCTACCTAAGAACACAATATTCAACTGGTAAAACCAATTATGCATTACATATTTCATATGTTTCTAATTAATTTCTTTGTAGAAAAACATAACAAAATTTTGCCTCTGGTTCATCAATGGTATTCAGCTGAAACAGTGGTGATACCGGACATTTCCTTGCACAGCTATCTAAAGATACAGTGTCTACAGCTTTTTAACCATACAGCTAACGTACAGACTCTGGTCTTCCTATTTTGCAGTCATTTGTGCAGATAGAAGTGAGGAAAAATGACAGCCAGCATTCTCTCCAAGAACAAGTGTAGTGTGTCTGCTTCACCAGTCGGTGACTGGTGGAGGTAAGAGAAGTTCTCCTGTCATAATGGTTTCCAGTCAAAGACCATGCTGGATTCTGTCAGCAGGATCTATTTTATATCATGAACATTCAGTGCTAAAAGGAAGAGAAGAAACACAATACGCGCTTTAGCTACTCAGTACAGATAACATTTTCTAGTAGAGCATGGAATGTGGTATTATTTTCCTCCAACACAAGATATAAAAAACGCTCAATGAATATATCACTGAGACAACATCTAAAATATTGTGTTCCTGTTTCTGAAAAGCCTGTATCACAAAACCCCAGGAAATTTACAGAAGAGATGAAAACATTATTAAAAAACAGGACACTGTGATTTCTGGGTAAAGATTAAAAGATTAATACATGGTTAAATTAAGGCTATGAAGATAGGGCATATGAAAATCAGCTTCAAGTATTGGAATGTCATAAGCAATGAAATGGGAGAGAATATACTTTCACTTAAAGGACAAAAATAATGAATAAAAAAAAATATTGAATGATCATAACAAAAAGCAAATTGAGGGTAGCAAAGAAACATCTCCCAACAGTGCATTTGACTGCACCATATTGCTTTTCTTTAGAAAATGTTGAGGCTCACACCTCTTAATGTAAATGCACATACTAACTCATCAAGTTACCCACATGGGCAAAATAGCAGTCTAAGAGAGCTCTCTGTGCCAGCTTTGTCCTGTGAACTTAAAAGTTCACAGTTAAATTCAAAACGAATTAAAAAATGTATTGAGTTCAGAACAACAAAGGAGAGCAGGTTCTTTAAAAATATGTACTAAAAATTACAGTTCTTGGGTTTATTTACACTTTTTCTCCTACTGGAAATCTTCGAGTCTCTTAAAAAACCCTACAGCAGAATACAGAACATACAATTGCCTTTAGTGAAACATTTCTCCTTGAAAATTCTTTTTAGCTCAACAGTATTTTAAGGGTCAGAAATCTCTTACAAATTGCAGAACTTTTAAAACAGGAATATTTTGTTTGGAAAGCAACCACAGTGATTTTCTGTCAACTTTATTTCTGAATAAACATAAAATGCTCACTAATTTTTTTTACTGTATTATCATGAATCTACTGACTCATTTATTTTTAAATTTAAAAAATTAAATAAATAAGAGGATCAAAACAAACAACAGAAAAAAATTATTGAAACAAGCAAAACAATTGTTCAAGCTACAACTAGTACCCAGCTCCCATTGTACACTTTTGAAAGCTTCATCCTCCCTGGTGCAAGTGGAAGCCCAATGACACCGTGTGCTTCGGTCAGGCTGATGTTCCAGATAACCTGCACAGGCAACAGCAGCAACAATTCCCACCCATAGACCAGGACAAAATCCACAGAAGGAGTAGAGCATTTAGGTGGACAACGGTCTTGCACCATTAATGAAGAATAAACTGCATTTTCATATCTTTGAATCTCACTTTGCAAGTCATCACTTTCAGGTGTAGGTCAGATTTAGCGGGAGTGGGGTTTTGAAAAGCTCCTGTTGTAACTTAATGTCAAAACTTCCAATGATTCCTGTGAGTTGTTATGAACCTATATGACAAAAACACATCAGCAGTCTGAGGGACTGAACACCTAAAGTGTTAGGAGGCACAACACTTTGGTCATTTACTCAGAGGGGTAACATGACATCTATAAATCTGCAGTTTGCTTGGACAGCAAAATATGTTTGGGCCATGTTTGGGATGCCAGCCAACTAATGTAGACATCCAATTTTCCTAGACTGATTCTATAGTCAAGTCTAGCTGGTTCCTGTTGGTCTCACATTTAGCAAAATTAATTCAATAATTTCAGGTACTGTCCTGGTTCTCTGCTGCTTCCACCTAACAGAGCTGCTGGGGTTGACATTTCATTCGCCTAACACAGACAGCTGTAGTGTTGAAGCATATCTCTGAAACATCCTTCATCTCTGTTGCAGAGCAGAGAGCAAAGAGCAATGCAGTAGAGAACTACCTAGATTACCATTTATTTACCCAAATACATTTTCAACTTCTCAGCCCTTTCAGTTGGAGACTGACCTTTGGAAATATAAACCCCACACTTTTGAGCCTGCACCAAAAGAGACACCACAGTTTATTTTAACATAGCCTCTGTTAAACACAGAAAGTCAGAGCAGCTGCAGTTTTCATTCCTGCTACAGGGTTGCAGTCAGCTTGATGGTGTACAACATATTCTGATTTGACTTCACACGGATTTGGTGAATCAGTGCCATTTTGCACTTAAATAAATAACCCATGATGGCCATTAGAACCCACTAAACCCCCAGCTTAAAACAATTATTGAGCCTCATCAATATTTTCTTTGTACATCGTCTCAAGGATGACCTCAAATTGCCTATGAGAAAGATAAAACTACCTTACTCTTGCCTCCGCTGTCATAGTAAAGCAACACTCCTGTCATGTCGATTTAATTCAGTGTAAAGAGATCCCTTTTTTTCAGTGAAGACATGGCCTGAGGCTGCTGCTTCTCCTTTCTCTATATATTGAAGTATGGATGTCTTTTGAACTTCCTGAAGTCAGCAAGATCCTCTGGGTATTATAATGTTTATTTTAGAAAAGGCCTATTGTTCTGGAGACTAAGACCATTTCTGAGGCTATTTTGAAACTGCTTTTTCAAACAGTTAATTGTTCTAACCTTCAATTTTAGGGACATGAGAGGAGAAGTAATTAAAGACCCATTTCCCCCAGCAGAGACACTATTTTTATTCATTTTTGATACTCTATTTGGCTATTTATTGCCCTTATTGTTCCTTCTGATGGTTGCTAGGGAGAAGGAGATTAAAACTCAATGTGCTCATTCTAGGGTATAATTTTTTTGGTATTTAAAATAATATATGTTAGATAATAGATAAAAATTACTGTGTTGAACTTAAAAGAGGATATTATTGTGGCATATTTAGTTTTATTTTTTCCTAGTCTTCAAAAAAAATGTTTCCTAAGGGATGCACAGGAAGAAGACAGATATGATAAATACAGATTTCCTCAGTGAATGCTAGAGGAGAAACATAAGTCCCAAAACAACTGACTGTTTTCCTCTACAGAACAAAGAAAAAGTTCCTCTCTAGACACTTTAATTATAACTTTTTACTGAAGAATAAATCTGCTATAATGCATTATTTGGAGCATATGACATAATTCTATGATTAAAATTAATTTCCAAATATAGTTGTTTTAACAACTGACCTACAAAATATGTGCAAATACGCCCTACTTGGTGGTCAACTACATTGGGCAGGGCAAAACCCAGCATCTCTCTTGGAAAAAGCAGAAAGTTAGTTAGCAATCATGTTTTGCTCTGGTTCTCTAGTTTGTTTTTTTTTTTTTTCTGGAGACTCTTCATTTATTGGAAAAGGCTGACTTTTCCAAACACAATCAGCAGTGAAGCTGCAGATTCTGGGTACACCACATGAGGCATCAGCTTCACTGAGAAAGGTCACTTAATGAAGCTGAAGCAGGTTGTTGAGGAGATGGACTTCCATATGAATGCTGCTAATCTGGATTCAGTGTCCAGAGAAGGAGGAACGAATTGCACACTTCTGAGCCTGTCTGGACGGGATGGGGAGGAACTCTGGAGGGAAAACTGTCACATAAAGATCTGCACAGCTAAAACAAGAGCTGTAGGAATGACTGTGCCACCCATGATGCAGCATTTGCCTTGTGCTATTTTTTAATTTAAGTAAAACAAGTGGCAACAAGTTTTACCAAGTAGGAAGAAAAAACTCAAGGTGACTGACAAATTTTTAAAGCTCCTGAAACCTAGGAATGAATAGAAACTTTTGGGTGAGCTGAACAAAGCTTTTATGTTCTTTTAGAAACAATATCTGAAATGGGGTTGCTGATTTCTGTTGCTGACACTTGTCAGGAAGAATCCAGAAAGGAATTTCTCTGCTGTATTAAAAGAGAAAACATGCCTGCGGTCACAGCTTCCTCTTTACCTCCTCAGGCTCAGTTTCTACAGCTGACTGCCTTTGGGCACATGCCTATGTGCTGCTCACATAGTTTTAACAGGGTCCCAGGAGGAGGGGAACTTGGAAAGAGCGGGATTTGATTCCCAGGCCCACCAAAGGATTTCTTGTGAGGCCTGAAGCATCTCATTTCATCTATACTGTTCACTTCTTCATTCAAAAATAAATATAGTAGCACTTACCTATTCTGCCATAAACTATAAAAATATTAATGTACCTGTATCAGTCAAATATTACACTGATAAACATCACACGGAAGCATCCTTAAATATTCACAGTGAACAACAGATTGTCAGCTCAAAGTGTTCAGCTATCTCACATGAATTTCAGATCTTTCTCTCACAGAGATTACAATATGCTTCAATTGTATGACCAGAACTTGTAAAAGTTGAACATTAGTTACCAATGTTACTGATTTAGGAATAAACCAACAAAAACTTGAAAGAACTCTAAAAGACTCCAGTTTGAATTTCACAACTCAACCTGTGATAGTTTCAGTCTGTGACTGTTGCATTGGATATTTAGCCAGAACTCTCAAGCTATCTTCACAAAGTGGTCTAATTGGCAAACATTGCAAGTACCCAGAAAGCTGTTTTTCTAATAGAACCTTAATTTACCAATTTCAGTCAAGATCAATGACCTCAGAAATTACAACTATATTTTAAAAGAAATTACAAGAACCAGTGGTAATGGATTCAAGACAGACTTACGTAAAATACTATCTCAGTTGCTTTCCTCATGGATCCTTTAAAATCTGTGATCCCTGAAATTAAGTATTTCTAGAAGTTATAAAGTGTATCATTTACTACAGCAGTTCAAATCTTCTGTCAGTCTAAAAATAAAAGATTCCCAGAGTTCATTAACTTGCCAAATGCAAGACCTGGCATAGATATACGTGGTTTTCTTCTATCAGGTTCTAGAGAACTTTCATTTATGAGATTTTTTCCCCTGCCAGCTTTCTATCTGCTCTTGTATGTGCATGTTACTCTGACTGCTTGGGTTGATATATAGCCCAAGAAATAATATAATAAAGCAAGAAGAATTTCAACCTCAATACATACTACAGGGTGAAAAATACTTCCTTTGAAGTAACTTGAGTTTTATAAGCATAAACATTAGGAATCTGAAAAATACTGAGAACCCAGTGAAAATAAGGGTCATGTAGAGGTCAGCTGATAGAAAAGCTGAAAATATGACTGACTGCATAGCTCCAAAAAGGGGCAAAAGCTAGAGAGACAGCAGCTACTTGAGAGTCAAGTTTTAAATTAAAACAAGAGGTGTTGTAGGAGGCAGGTGAACTGAGCTGACATTCTAGAAAATGAAAATCTAAAAATGGAAATAGAAAATCAAAAGGATGATGCAAAAGTATGGTTTAGAAAGAAAAAGATGAAAGCACATAAGGTGAATTCTTAGTAGATTTGAAGATCAGCTATCAAGGGAAAAATGAAAATATTAACATTAAAGATGATGATGAAGAAGGCTACAAAAAATTACTCCCAAACAGTATGGGCAATGTTAAAAGTCAAGAAGACAATGAAAAGGACTTTGCCAAAGATGTGAAATGAAAATATCACTATACTACTGTAGCACCCTAAGTAAACAGATACTTAGGGACAAGTATAACAATTGCATCAGCGACACCATTTTTAGATAGGTCCTTTTGGCTGTGAGATATTACCCAAGTCGGGACAAAACCAAAGTGTGCAGTACTGTGACTAGCGTGCATGTGTGTTACTGCCACTGCCCCAGAAGGAAGACTTAAGGAAATATTTGCAACTAAAGTCTCCCCTCATGAAAGAAATTATAAACATATATGTACTGTGTACACCCCTTGACTAACCACAGTAGTTTCATTCACAGAAACAGCAGGGAGTTATCTTTTTGCAGTCTAAGATATTAGATAACCTCTTTGATGTCAGGTATATTCAGTTAACAGCTGTGGTTCTTATGAAATATATGAAATACCAGTGTGATACCATACTGGATGCACCTCCTCTGTCGTGCTTTATATTTTGGCAAATGTATTCCAGCTTCAAGGACGTTAACATCAATTCTACTGAAGCACTCAGTTTTAATTTAGAAGAAAATAAAGCCTTGTAAAAATTATGACCTTAAACAGGTTTAAATGCCAACTTCCTCTGAAGGAGAAAGTAATTTAGAAATCTTCTGCACTGGATATTTACCACACATTTGTTCAATCTTGATTTAAATGTTTCAATCAATATGGCTTCCGAGCATGTCCTTAATGAGATCTTACCATCAGCTATTCAGCACTTCAGCTCATCTAAAATCTGAAACCAAATCACACAATATATAAATGGAACCAGTCTCTCTCTTTTTTTTTTATTTAGATATGCATATTAAAATTTTCAAGGGAGAAGAATCAAGTCACAGCAAGCACAGTGCAGAAACATATTAAAATGAACTCCTGATTTTAAAATCAGATGTTCAGAATGAGCAAATTTGATCCTATTTAACTATAAACCCAGACTATATTTCAACAATTTCTTTTTCTTAAATATGCTTTTTACAGTTGTCTCTTCTTCTTTCATAGTCTAAATTCAGATACCAAGCTCAGAGATTACTCACAATTCAGAGTTTCTAGTTCATCTCAATTTTACAACCAAAACTGAGGTCAAGATCCTTTTGGAGAAGCTTATTACTCTACTCAACTAATCATAGAACAGAATCATAGAACAACTGCATTGGAAGAGACCTCTGAGATCACCAAGTCCAACCCTTGATCGAACACCACTGTGATTACTCGATCATGGCACTAAGTGGCACATTCAGCCTCATCTTAAAAACCTTCAGGAATGGTGAATCCATCACCTCTCTGGGCAGGCCCTTCCAATGATGCCACCAACAGCAACAAAGACACAGGGCCAGTACTGAAACTGTTTTAATTACTATTTGAAGTCCCATGGAGGATGTGATAAAGCACTAACCATCAGAGATTTCCACAGCCTTAAGTGATAATCTGCAAAGCTCTAAAAATTCTGTATGTGGTGACTCCAGTATAAAAGTCAGAAAGGTATGTCCAAGAATTTACATGGCATCATTTTTGATTTAAACTAATAAAAAAAAAAATTCTCACAAGTTTATGACTATAGTCACAAATTATTTTGCTTAATTAGGTAAAAAAAGCCTGAATATGTAAATTTAGAAAATAATAGGTGAAGAAGGTTAATTGTCTTTAATTGAAATTTCTTTTTTCATTTTTCTATTATACTCTGCATGAGAAAGTATTGGTTGGAATGTCAAATAAGCCAAAAAGACATTAATTAGCCAACTAAGACTACGTAACATGATAAACAAAAATGAAAATTAAATGCTTCCAAACTTAATTTAGGCACAGGGCATAATAATTTTGAAATTTAATAAAAGGTGAACGAACAGAGTTTTAAGAGTCACTTTTCAAATCAATTGACATGTAATATGCTCCATTTACATGCAAAACATATCTTGGCTATATAAGCTACCCACAGCTGGAAGAGGTTCAATTTTCCAATTATAGCTAATAGACTTTTTACCGTAAGCTGAGAGAAAAATCGTATGCAATATAAAGAATGTGACGACCAGGTGATCTGAGAAGGAGCAGGTAATGGACAGTGAGCAAGATCTGGAATAGGAAGAGGAACAGTTGTTTCAAGTGGGGGAAACAATTGCAGGGACAGCTGGAGGGACAAAACCCAGTGTGCACATGTGCAGGATGGGTATGCAAGGAGAAGGATGACGTAAGTTGAGAATCATTTACCACTTGGCTCCAGCTAAGAAGGTGATGCTTTGCTGTTGCCCTTCTCTGCCAGGGAAGGCACTGAAGAGAAACCACATCAGGGTGAAAGAACGAACACAGAATCACACACTGATTTTCTCAATTTTAAATGTGTGTACTTGGAGAGGGCAGCAGTTAAGAGCACCTAAGCAGCATAAGATTAAATGAGACTTTTTGGAGGACTGCTTTTCAAACTGTAAAAAGACAGAAAATCATGAAAATATTCAAATGTATTGTTATACATGCTATATCAATTAACTTTTGCTAACAATATGGGTGTTTAGGAGGTAGCTCTGGTTGCAGCCCCAGGCATATATTTTCCTCCAGTCCCTGGAAACCCTCCCTTGCACTATCCACCCATATCTCCATGTCTCAAGCTGAAGCCTCAGAGATACATTCTGCCCAGAAAATGCAGGAACAAATACAGATGGGGTAGCTGATGTCAGCTGAGCAATATGTAGACACCTCCAGTAAAAAAAGGCCCACTGCATACAGATTGACAGTGTGCTGCAGGAAGGCCAGGCAGCATTTGCTCTGTTCCATGACTTTACAACAGGAGAGAAATGCAGTGAAAGATTTCAGTTCTTCTAGAATGTCATAAATTATTAGCAGTGTTAATTGTGTTCTGTACTATCTCACAGGGAAAACTTCTCCAAGCAATATATTAAAGACAGTTAATGAGAGAAAATAATATTTTTTGTGCTATTGTTACTGTTTGCAGGTGCAAGTGCGGAATCTGTGTAGAACAGGATAAAAGGGGAGGGAAGAATGGGGTTTGCAAACAGAATAAAGCATTTACAACTGTTTATTTTGTGGTATTACACGTATAGTAAATAAGATTTTCTTTTTCTTTTTCTTTTTTTCTTTTTGTGAGGGGTGAAGAAAAAAAGTAAGATTTGAAAAATGATTGTGAAAAAGTTATTTTATTAACCTGTACAATTCATACAATCAGCCACTGTCATGATAAAAAATGGGAGAAGCAGCAGCCATAGAGGTAAGAAAGAACTGAAAACACAAGAAGGAAAGAAAGAGTAAGTAGAAAGAAATTAGGCCTAGATAAGCACTGTATCTTATTACGGTTCTATCTTTTGACATAAAGGTTTCTACTATGCTTCAACAAAAGACTGTCTTATCCAGCCTAAGTAAAGGTTAAGCCAGAAGGCAAGAGCAAAAGTGGAATGTTAATACAGACGGAAATATACTTTTGTGAAAGATATGAAAAGCTTTGCTTCATTGTTTTAAGACAACATTGTAAAAAGGATGTTTTCATGTGAATTCATTATTTCCTCCTGCAGCCTGTCAAGTGTTTTTCCCGACATTTAACATCAAAGTGAGTGTGTGTATAGACTACAAGGTCTCCCAGCCCATTAGTTCACAGGATTTATAACTGTTGGTAGCTAAATAACCTTTTTTGTGCAATACAACCTTGTATTGGAAATTTGAGGTTTCCAATAGCCAGTCTTCACTTCATCTCTAATCTGAAGTGTAAGGAAACCTTCAAGCTGACACTGAGGACAGAACAGAGAGACCATGTGGCCAAGATTAAAGAAGGCAAGATTTCAGTGTGAAACCTGAAGAGCTCACTAGGAACCCCTTCTTGCAAATGTCAACACAAAAGACACTGACAGGAGGCATGTGACTTTTTTTCATTGTACTTCACTCTGCACACATGGACAGGGTCCAGTGCTTGGGATTCTCCCAGGCTCTTGTAAGGGCCAGCATCACACATGGGTGTACACATTAGTGTAATTGCTGACTTAGCTCTGTCTGGAGAAGTGTTGATTGATGACATCCTTGCTTCCCTTTACTGGAAAGTGCATTATGAGAGATGAGATCCTGAAATTCTTTATCAGGGCACTCAGAGGAGCTGAAAAAAGGCCGGTCCATTGGCAAAGACAGCTCTCTCAGTGGCTGAGGAATACCACACACACACACACAAATACAAATACCAAGAAAAGTGTTCTGAAAATCGTGCCAAAACTTGACATATTGGATTTTCAGAGATTCTTGTAATGACTGTATTTATTGGAAAGATATTTATAAACACACATACAGTGAATGCATACATGTGTGCATATGTATTACACATATTACTGCATGTGTGTATCTAATTACACCTACGTTATATATGTGTGTATATAAAATAAAATGAGTTTTTATTATTGCTGAGCTATAATGCCAGAACTATATTGCCAGGGTACATTTTAGAGTAGAAATGACAGAAAAACACGAGATTGCCATCACATTTGCAGTATATTGCTTGACAAGGTCTCTTTCAACTACTTTGCAAATAAAACCTGAGACTGACAAAACTCACAAAGCACCTATTACCA
Source organism: Dendrocincla tyrannina (assembly GCA_035047865.1). NCBI lineage: Eukaryota > Metazoa > Chordata > Aves > Passeriformes > Dendrocolaptidae > Dendrocincla > Dendrocincla tyrannina. Next base: position 85,497,156 of record JAWWMP010000081.1, on the reverse strand, counting down.
AAGCACCTTTCAGTCCATGCTGTCTTTCATCCTGTTCTTTGATTTTTACATATTTCCACTGAAAGTCATGCCCCAGCTTATGCTGTTGCTACACAGGATGTAGCTAACACACCTTGTTTATGAAAAAAATGACAGAAGGGGACGAGTGTGGAGATCTCAGGAATGCCAACCAGCTCTCACCATAGTTAATAAACACATCATAAAGACCTGTTCAGTTTTACTAATGCTCCATCTCCAAACTGTTGCCTAAATACAGCATTTCAAAACTATTGTTGCATGCTGGAGCCTGACACACAAGAACACACAGGAAAAATTATTTTGAAAAGCCAATCTCAGGCTATTATAACTAAATTTGAGCCGGTGCCATGCTTAGCTTAATTACACAAAATTGAAATGAAAGCTAGAGAGAAAAACAGTAAAGCTGTACCAGTGGTTTGTGCAACACAGTCAATGCCCCCACACGTCAAGCAGTGGAGGAGAGGAAATGGGCACAGAGGGCACGAGGAGTACACTGAAGACAGGCAGAGGTGGGTGAGTGATGCCCGAGTCCCAACAAAAGTGGGCCTAAGCTGCAGTTTAAGGTTCTGGGTAATATAAATCAGTATACTTATCTCATTTAAATACAGCTATATTACCTTACACCAGTTGAAAATCCAGTCCAATATGTTTCAGTTGATAGCAATAAGTTGACAAGTGGATTTTAAATTGCCATTTTCACTAGGTGGATCAGCAATAATGAAAATGTAACCACGGGGGAGAATATCCCTTCAAATGAGAGCTTTGTGATGCTAACATTATGTTGCACACATTATTAAATTATAGTCTAACAGGTTGATTAGCCCTTTCTAATTGTGCCCATCCATTATTAATAAAGCAATCATACTTTTAAGGCCTGTTTCTCAATTATTTCATTAACTGAATGCCACATTACACAAAGATGAAAAGAAACATTTTATTTTCCTCAGCAGCCCTGGAGAGGAAAACCTTTTCTTCCATGGTGTATTTACTGAATTATTTGACAAATGTAATAACCAACCATTTTTTGCTGGTGATTGTATACCAGTGAACCTACCAGATTTGATCATTAAGTCTGACCTACGGAAAGACTAAAAGAGTGCATTATCTCAGCAATAGGAAAATACTCTACTTATACAGGCTCTCTAGTCAACACATTTCCATTTTCTGACAGATTAGTACCCACTACTATATGCGAGAGCCAGAGATTCAGCTAATGTCCTACCATATGGCAAGAGATGCATACTGATTTTTGTAGACAAGATTAATTCAGCCTACTGAATTCATTTTACATACACAGGCAGGAAAGGACACCAGCCTCTAGGTTGATACTCAAGCCTTGCAATAAAGTATGTGTCTGAACTTGAGCAAAAGGAGGATGAAACCTTGTTTACCTGAATCTCTTAAATGTTTTGACCTTATTCCTTCATTCTTTCTGAAAGCCTCTATATATGCTGCAGATCTTCTAACAGCTACTCTGAAACCAAAACTGCCTGCAGAACATTGCCTATCAAAGACTTCCAAAAGACCTAGGGAGAGGACTGAAGGGGAGACAATTTACAATTATTCAGTAAGAGCTGAAGCAGGGAGAAATGGATGAGAACATTTCCCCAATTACTCCCCAAGCTGCTCTTGCTGCATCCCTGCTAATGCGGTGTATCCGTAATGATGTTTGCTGGTATTTTAAAGAACAGACTTAGGGGCCATTTCCTTCCCATATTCCTTGAGTGTCTCCCAGGCCTAGGAACACAGGTGATCAGCAAGACATGCCTTCATGTTAGAAATGATGTCACCTCACAAACCACTTCACTGTCACCCAAAGGAGAACACTTGAAAAAAACAGAAAAAATAATAACTTTTTTCATAGCACAGCATTCAAGAAATATGGTTGTAGAAGTGTTCAGATAAATACTAATTTTGCTTGGTGTTCCAGATGTCTTCTTATTTTCTTTTTTATTCCCTCTTTTTTACTTTGATTGAAATGCAACACTACAGCATTAAAATTCTTTTTGTATTTAAGGCTAATGCAAAGAGGGAATAGTTGCAAAGTGAAATGAAAGCAGAGATGCAGTGAATGGAATCTAAAAGTTTGCCCTAAGAACAAAAAACAACAGAAAACAAGAAGAGATGTTTCTGGGAAAAGATGATGAAGGACATGGTGAGATTCACCTCTATGGAAAAACATACATCAGGATGATGATGATGATTATTATTAAAACAATAAACCACAGAATTCTTCCAAAAGAATTTTTTGTCATCAGACTAAGTGTAACATAATGTTTTCCTTGTGCTGTAGTCTGAGAATAGCCTATTTAAGAGTTTATACTATTTGCTTCATACTATGGGTTTATACTACATACGTAAGCTTTTGCTGTTGTCCAGCCATACCCTGCCGCAGCTCAGACCCAGAACAGGTTAAGTACTCCAAAACCCTTGCCTTCATCCAGGCTCCAAGCTCCCCTCCATCCAGTCCAGCCATGCTGGCAATAGGAAGTGCTGAACACCCTAAAGTTCATCCATCAGGGTGGCTCTCCCTGAGAACATTGTGGATGTCAGATCTGTGTTTTCGTATATCATTGAGATTGGAAATTGCATGGTTCATATTGCACTGCATGCACATGTTCTCTCCTGCACCCTTGCATCAACTGGAAGATCAGTCAGAAGCATGGCCTAAACAGCAGCCACATGAGTTGGCAGACTCAGCAAACAGTCATCAGGCTCTTGGACAGTGGCAGAGATTTTTTTCTATACATTGTAAATGATGACTACCTCAATGGCATCCCTTGATTACTGCTTTTATTACTATTACTTACTATTAAAATTTTCTGGACTGCATGAGCCATCATGGCCACATCTTCTCTGCGAGCTTTTCAAGTTCAAAGTTTATATACATCTTGTTTCCAGTGCTGATTAGAAAGCAGCACTTTTTGTGTGTCCATTGTATAACACTGCAACGACCCAGACTGACTAAATGACTGTGGAGTGACCAAGATGTTAAAGTCACAGGCAGGGAGGAAAGATATGCTTCTGTTAGCATTCAGTTAATGTTCTTCATGTTGCTAATCCTTGACCCCAATCTGTTAATACAATATTTTCAGATTTGGAGCACTAGGATCATTTTTGAGGTCATCCATTCTGGTGCTGGAAATTTAATTTGGTGTATGGTAAGTGACAGAAGTAAAAACTGACGAGGTGATAGTACAGCATATTATAGTCTTAGAATATCTGATTTCTGATTTACTTTTTGCAATGCTATAGAAAAACAGTAATGTGCAGAGATCAGAGGTCTGAAAAGACTGGAAGACAATACCCATACCCAGGAAATCAGCCACTGAATGCAGCAAACACCCACTGATTACCTGTCATTAAAAAAATGAACTAAAGTCCATTCACAGTAACATGCACTGTTTCAAGAAATGTTGCATGACAAACATTGATAATCCTGCGAAAGAAAAAGAGATACATGGTGTATTTATGAGGTGTGCCAGTTGTGATTCTTTGTAGTCGTACTTTGAAATAGGTGATACATTTGTCATTTCAGTATCTCAGAAAAGGCTGAATAAACTCACTCTTTGCTCATACAAAAGAGCTGTAATCATAACTCCTGCATCATTACATTATCACAGAACTAGATTAAGAATCCTAATCTTTCCACTACAGGTGACAAGAGCAGTTTTGTCAGGAGATTTTGCAAAAGAGAATCCGCCTGGATATTCCAAATCAGCAAATCAGGTTGAAACCATGGATTTGTGCAACTTTGTGCAAATGTTGACAAGCAGAAAGTATTACTACTCCTTCATGTTCAAACAGAAAGTGGATGAATAATCATTAGAGAACCTATTTGCTCATGAAAATTTGAAAATTATGCAGAATCTTGTTTTCTCCATTAAAATGGCCTCTGATATGTAATCAATGTATTTCAGGATATCACCTATCTAAGAAGTATTTATTAAAAATAAAATTAAAAAATGCACAGGTAAAAACATAGGGCACTTCAACAAACATTTGAGCAGTAGTCCCAATTTCAGCAAGTCTGCAGAAACTGTATGCCCTTCTTTGCTCATTTCTATCCCTATCTTGCTGGGGAACTCAAGGGCACTATATATTTTCCCCATCTATCCAATGGATTTCTTGAGACCTTTGATTCCAATGTTTCTAAGTAATTTGGGTAACATTTACAAAACGCTTTACTATCTTGTCAATGTAAAAAAAAAATAAAAAGAAGAATTTGAGACTTTTTTTTTATAATTTGTTTGGGTTGAGGTCTTTTTTCCATTAATTTCCCTACAGCTGAGAAGAACTTTTGTTTTAAATTTCTTAGTCACATTGAGTTTTTTGGGAAACAGACAATGGCTGAAATTTTTGAAGCAGAAAACACTCTGAGATGATGGAATGAATTCTGCATGAACAAAAACCTTTGTGAATTCCCTTGCAAAGATTAGGCTTAAAATCAATTATTCAAACTCCTTTCACTAGTCCAGTGTTTACAAGCACAGACTTAACAGGTGAAACAACTTTTTTCACATGGGAGGATTGTTTCATTGGTGTCTTGTTTTCGACTATTGTTTAGCATGGGGGAAGGATTCTAGACTAGTTTCACTTGATTCCAGTGTTGGCACCTTTGGGAAGTCAAAACCTGAGTCTTGCTCTAAACAGGTATTTTTTGTCTAATAACTAAAAATTTAAGATTCTCCTGCCTTTTAAATAATACATTGAAAATTCTTTGTAGTTGCATCTAGGTTTTAAATTTCTGTAACTGCTTTAAAAATTGGTCTGTGCTACAACCAGACCTATAGACCAAGTCCACATGAGTTACTACATACCAATAGGAATCTGGAAAAGGAGCTGTAGACACTCATAAAAACCACCAACGAAGAATGTCTTACCTAGAATATTCCTATGGGAAGCTGAATTTTATTTTCTTCCCTGGCAGAAGGATTCTGAAAAATTTTTCATAATCCTTTCCCCTCCCTCCCCAACCCTCTCTCCTTTTTTTTTTTTTTTTTTTTTTTTTTTTAATTTGGTTACAGAAATTTTGGGTAAAGAGTAGAATAAGTTTATCTATACATATGACAGTCTTAACCACTGTTAAAAAGCAACTGTCAGTGGCACATGACACTGTAGGGTTGTAGACAGACACCTTCTTTAGAACACCAGGGAAGGAAGAATGCATATGAATAGGAACCAACTTAAAAAATCCTTCCCCCGCATTCTTTTAACAACAACAAAGAAATGTTTCCCTTTCAGAATAGAACACTGTCTTTTTCTCTGTCCTCCCACACTGCAGTGTTCTGTTCCCCTAATTTCCATTATTAAACTTTGCTTAGACATTAAAATATCAGTGAAACAGCACAGAGAGAAACATTATAAAAAGAACTCCTTCTGGGAACTACCAGCCTCCTAAGATATGGATATGAGTAAATGGAAATTTGGATCTGTGAAAAAGAAAAGGACCTTGTGAAAAAACACATTAATAACTGAGGAGAATCAAGACAAAACTATAAGAAAACCAGCTGTAACCCCAAGAAAAACTTTGTGTGATGAACTTGCAGAAATGGAAGTTTTATTTTTCCTAAGTGGACTGGCTGATATGCTACAGCTTCTAGGTGTTCTGAAGACACAGCTTTGATTTCACAAAAGCCCCTCACACCTCAAATCAACCCCTACATGGTGACTCATAAGTGACCCTATTTCTTTATAACATAGCAGTCACAGTTTCTCACCTTGGCTCATTTGGTGTAAGGACTTTTTCAATGAGTTAGTGGTATTAGAATTTTCACAACCAACCATATTAAAAATGGTGTTATTTCCCAACTCACTGTCAACATGTCATTTCTTCTAAGACATCTGACAACTCCTTGCTCCTAAATCCAAATCCTCACATTTTATATTTGCTTTTTATTTCTGAACAATTTTTCTCAGAAGCTGTTACTGCTTTTCGTGATTTACTCAGTTTTAAATGAATTCATTTGGCCCTCCTCTCTTGGCAAGAGTAATGTATCCTGAATCATCATAATAATTAAAGCTTACATGAAAATTAATGAATTTGTTTTTCTAGTTGCACCGCACACAACTCTATTCTGCTTAAAAATGCCCTTTAAACCCCAAAAATGTCAGTTTTTTTCACAGATCAAAAATTGCATAAATACTTTTCAGCACAATCCAATTATATAAAAAATTAAACTTTGAAAATTAAATTTTGATCTAGTTCTACTACAATGAAATTAAGATAAAATCTTTTGAAAGAGCACAAAAAATAAAAACCATGCCTAGCATATTATAAATAAAACAGCATTTTACTTAATTACATAAAAATTTATGAACAGATGTAAACTCCAGAGCTTTCATTCTGTTTCCCATAGGAAAGTCTTGCTACTAGCAGTCTCCATTTAAATCAGTCATCAGCCTGATTATCACTAGTTCAACATCATGTTAGCTGGAGTTCTTCTCCCAGCTTTATAAAGCAGGAGGGAAATTAACAAACTTGTGTTGAAGTGTACAAATAATGAAGAGATGTATTCTGTGAAAAGCTGATAATCCTAGCTGAGACACAGCAGAGCCTGTGTAATGACCAAAATGTCAACAATAGCAATCTCTGATACATCTCTTCTCTAAGTAATTTCCAATTTCCTGTTGAGCCTACATTTTGCATTTGTAACATTTTCCATTAAGGAGTTGCATGTTCTACCATTCTGGTCAAGCAGTCAGTAATATGGCCCAAAAACTATATTCTTCCTGCCCACAGCTGGAATTTCAATCCATATTAATTCTGGTGTTAAAAATTGCAGTAGTGAGTTGACTAATGTAATTTGAATCTTATCTCCTTTCTCTTACATTATTATTAGTGTTCCTCTTTATCTTTCTTGTATATTTGGTATTAGTATCTTTTTTATTGTCTTCTTTCCAGTAAGACATTGACATACACTATTATATTCATGTCTTTATTTAGTTATGAGTTCCAATTCCATCTTAATTCTTAGACACAATTAAGAAATAAAGAAATAACACAATTTCTTTAGAAGTACAGATACTACTACCCTCTTGGCAGTCTCTTGAAATGGCACTTCACTTGTTTTTAATTTCCTATACAATTGGTAAAGAAGATAACCAATTATTCGCTTAAGGATATGAATGCTCTCTTGCCTTAGAAGCATTATTCCAAACTGCTAGTAGAAATGTCAGCAGCTCAGTTCCTGATCTTCCTCTGGACATTTCAAAGAACACTTGGGGAAGTTTTCTCTGCCTACTCCTGTTTTGCTTTACTAAAAATGGGAAAGCTATTTTTATTTTATGAAGGCATAATTTCTGCATCCAGGAATACTATTTTCTCCAAATGCTATAACTGGAGTTATCCACTGCTATGTGTATCTGAATAGCATATACTTCTGACCTGAAAAAGTTCAGTTCTATTCTTGGTATTATTAGTAATTTTGCAAATAATCTTAATGAAGTCAAACAAAGTTGTAAGAGCTTTCTACCACTGTCAGCAGTAGCTGCCTAGAAAACCATAACAAAAGGGGAAACATACTTGTCCCAGACTTCAGCAGCTCAAGGACTCCTTGAGCCAAAGATGTTATTTTCTATTTGGCAAACCTTGATATTCTTCTTCCATTGATTTATCCAGTCTTAATCCACGTAAAGAAAGCACTAAAACAATTTTAGATGCAAAAGTTTTCATCCCTGGCCTCATCTTACTGCTCTGTCAGTTTTTATCAGGCGCAATAACTGCTTCTTGTCCTGGAGCATCTATGGATGTCAGCTGTATAAAAGACAAGTAGAATTGTGTTTTATCCTGAATTGTCTAAATCTAGAATAAGACTGAACTGCATCCCTGCTGAAGTGAAACATGGCTCTAATGCTCACAGTCAAAATTTGGGAAGAGCCAAACCAGTGTCTTTCTAAAGTGCCGTGTCACATCCTCCTCATAGGAAAATCAACATGATTTCAAAGAAGTTCAGTTAAGTGACATAACTCATGGCGTCTCTCCCCAGTTTCTGCCTCCATCCCCAATGTGCTGTTAGGTACAGCTTGCACCTGCAAATTAGAGACAAAACCAATTTTGTGAAGCTGCAAGCCTGCCTAGTGCACTTTAAGCTATAAAATCTATAGATTTAGGGGACACAAAAAAAAAAATCCAAGCTCTGTTTTTTATTATGGAGGAGAAAGAACACCAGACTTTACATTCTATTCGTTTTTGACAAAGCTACTTCAAAAGTAGATGGGATGTGAGAGATGCACGTAGTCCGTGCCCATGCACATGGTCCTTGCTTAGTTCTCCTGATCTTTTGAAAGACTTCTGATCTAGCAAGGTTCAAAGCACTTGAACACTGTGTTGGGCATGCTCTGCAGCTATTTTACTATCCAGGCAGTGCACTCTGAAATGGAAACCTAACACATTCTTGAACAGCTGTGAAGTATTCTGTTTTCAAAAACTCTAAGAAGCACCAGATGAATTTGCCCAACTGCTTCCTCCTAACATAAAACTTATCACTTGCTGTAGTTCAAAACTGCATTGCTCTAAAGTACTGCATCTGAAAATATAGACATTAAAAGCAGTTAAAGGAAAGCCAATGCTTTAGAGCCTCATGAGAGCCTAAATTATATCAAGTTCAGCTCTTTATATCAAGATCAGCTGGGAGAAAGAAAGAGTAGTAGTCTTTCCTTGGAGGAAGTAGAGAGAGCAAGAGAGAGAATAGAGAAGTTGCTCTAACACCCTAAGGAGTTCTTCAACAACATAAATCAAACTTGTATATGGATATTAAAATAGGTATAAATTCATATGCATGCAGAAATCTATGTACAGAAGCTGTTACTTATCCTGAAATTATACCATTTCTTTTGTTGTCTGAGACAAAGGATGTTTGCTAAGTCAGCTTGCTAGCATACAATTAGCATTGTGACAAAACAAATTTAACCTTGACTAGCTAGAGGCAGTTAATCTCCAGAACTAGAGACTTCTCTAGCTCTCTTGGAAATTGAACTTCCATCAAACTAAAGAGTCTGTGATTATGTTGGAACAATGTCTATTGATGTGAGAAGCAGAAAAACGTCCAGGGTTCTATATAACATGGTGGGAAGAAAAACTGCCCACTTATCTATAATTTTCAATGTACAAGCTGCATTAATTAAGCTCTGTGAAATGACACTACTTAGGAGACAGTTCATCTCATGAGAATTCTCTGTATTTCTTGCTACTTTATAGGGTTTTTCTTAGACTTTGTGCACTGTATTTAAGTTCCCGAAGCTTTCGTAGTCAAGACTTAAAGAGAAAACCATTCTTCACATGGACATATTTAGATTCCTTTAGCACCAACTTCCCTAACAATGTCTGTTTCTGTGTCTGAAAGCTGCACTGCCACAACAAGGTTGACTTTATAAATTAAGTCACTTGTTTCCCTTCATGCTTTGGAATTCCCTGGAGGCATGTCTTGTCCACATCAAAACTGAGAAATGTAATAGAAATAAAAAAAGTTAGTTTTCCTCCAAATGTTTTCCAGGAAGTGTCATCTAAACCAGACATACTCAAGATGAGAACTAGCTATTCTAATTTTTCCATGATGCACAATCCACACTGGTTTTACAACAGCCAGCTGGGAAACATGGACGTTACTGTAGGGGTAAATAAAACATGCCTGTGACAGCAGACTGCTGAGGTGGCTGTGGCTGGAGAAGAGATCCAGCAATGTCAGCATCACATGCAGCTCCTCTCCTTTGATCAGCCCTTCAGCCCTGCTGCTACCACAGAGGGCAAGGCTGAGCTGGAGAACACGGTTACTGCAAGGCAGAAAGGGTCCCACTAAGCAACTGCAGCTGACACCTTACCCCTGACAGCATCAGGAGCAGAAAGCTCTGTCTACACTGCCACAAAGCCTTGAGCTGGCTCAGAGAGTCTTAAGATGTTTGTCTCTTCTTTCCATCCCTGTACTCATTTTGCAATCAACCTTTCAGCAGATGAAATGAAACATCATTCTGATTAAAAATGCATCTTCAAAACTTCATTCCTGAGCATAATTTTCCAGTGACTAGACAAAGAAAACTTCTGATTTACCATCTGCTTTTAATTCCTTTCTGAGTGAAGATTATGAGCAAACATCTTCATTTCTCCTCGATTAGTCTACTTAGATTCTCTGAATCCACACACACAACTGAAGGCACTACACACAGAAGCCATGATACCTGAGGTTGGTGAGTGGCTTCTCTTCCAAGTGTACTACAAGACAAATACATTAGTATCTCCAGCAAAAAACTACGCAGTATGGCATTTTTATATCCTGCTAAGACTAAATCATAACTACCTAAGGATGCTGAAATTGTTATTCAGTTGAAGATTATTTTCTCTATTAAGATGCATTAAAAAGGAAACACAATATTTCTCATTCAAACTTTCCACATCTCTTTTTGAAAGAGTAAGGTTATTAAACACCTGCTTACTTTGACCCTTTGAAATGACCGCAATTTAGTAATGGAATTACGGTTCTTCACCTGTCACCACATACCAATTTGCTAGAAGCTTTGAAATGAATTTCTGTGCAAATGAGAATGATTTTCACCATTGTACCAGCCGTACAGAATGAGTTCATTGTTTCTTAATAGGATACAAATGCTGTGAGGTTTTTTTTCTGAAAAATTAATTCAATCCTAAAAAAAAAAATAAAGAGTTTGAAAAGGTGAATATGAAGATGCAGTCAGCATGACAGCAAATGTTAGAGGAGGACGAAGCTGTAAGTGTGGGCAGAGTAGGATGCCAAGGCTACAGAGAACTACCAAAAAGTACAAGAATATGGAGCCTTCTACAATCAGTATCAAGCTTCTCTGAAACAAACAGGCTTCCAAGGTAGCTTTGCACTTTCTGAAGAGATGGGAGGGGAGTGAGTTAATTGCCTCTTTGCAAACTTTTAACTTCATTGTGTAACTCAGTTTCTCATTTTGGCTTATGACACATTAATAGCCAGCTAGAAAAGTGTGATCCCAAAATTGACCTGGTCTGTTCAATCACACTCTTCGTATTTCAAAGTCTATCATATTTAAAAATCCTCAGTCCAATGACATCTCAAATAATCAGATCACTGTAAGGGCTGGTACATTAGTGTTCTATCCTGATGCATCACTGATATATGTTACTGTGCCTGGTCCCTTTCTGGCTCAAAAGGACTGGGCAGCAAGTAAGGAAGATGAAACACACCCAAACTTTGTCTACTTCTGCCTAAATTGCCTTCAAGAAGCTGCTAGAAAATACAGAGCCTAGATCCTCCAGCACATATTGTTCCAAGGTCTAACAGGTCCCCTTGTTTTTGTTCAGGTGTACATTTTAATGATCAGTTTACCTGTCTACAGTTTTAGTTTCCCAGGAGATTTTAAGACTGCCTCCTATTTTATGGGCTTATAGGACCAGTCAAGTTGTGAGAGACCTCAGGAAGGCTCTGGTGCATCCAGTCTTCTGCTCAAAGCAGGGTCAGACATAAGGTCAGACTGAGATGCTCAGAGCTCGTTCCAGGCAGGTCTTGAAATCCTCCATGCTTAGCTGTTTTCAAGGTGAAAAAGTTTCTCCCTATATCCAGCAACCTTTTCAATGTATGTGCTCCTACCATACCTTGAAGTGAAGAGGCTGGCTCTGTTTCCTTGCTAACCTCCTGATAGGTGTTGACAGGCCACTGTTACCTTCCACTCTCCTGCAAGATGAACAAGCTCCATTCCCTCAGCATCTCCTCACAGACAAATGCGTGTTTCCCAACCTCTTGGTGACTCCTCACTCGGCGTGTTCCAGTTTATAATTTTCCTTTTATTAACAGCCCCAAAGTGAATGAAACATTCAAGAAGTGGCCTAGAAAAGCCATATAAAGAGGAATAATCACCTCCTCTGATCTAACTGCAGCCCTATTAATGTATGGCCACACACTACCAGCCTTCTTTGCCGCCAGGGCACACTGATGACTCACAAACAGATTCCTCTCCACCAAAAGTTTCCTCAGTCACACATTGCTTAGTCCTCTTCTATTCCTTTTGATGCTAATAGTTTCTTCCAAGGACACAGTCTGAAAGTTTGGTGCTCCTGAAAGAAGTGCCAAGAATAGCATCCCTGTAGCAAAACAAGTGATTTCCTAAAGAGAATCAGAAATAGCTTAAATATACTATGCTACATACCTCTACTAGAACAATTCAAATCTTATACTTAAACAATGAAAGAATACTCAGTCCTAGGCAGGTAAAAAAAGATATAAATGATAAATTAATCTGATCTCTATTTTCCATGGAAAAGATGTGTAAGAAGTGCTTGCCAATAGAAGTAAACAAATATCTACATCCAACTGTAAGAAAAATTAACTACACTAACTACTAAGGAGAAAAGCAGGATAAACAGTTACTTTTACCTCAGGCAATTTTTAATCTTTAGTATTGATGTTCTGTTTCTACAGACAATTACTCTTAAGACATTAAAGCAAACAATACTTGGATATTTCGACTGCTCTAAGAGGAAAAGGGTAATAAACCCCCTCATTCACTCAAGAGTACACAGCTTATTATTCTGCTGAAACTAGGATTTATGGGCTTTTTTTTTTTCTTTTTCTTTTATGAGTGCTAAATATACACAAGAGGCACTGAGAAAGGAAAGGGAATCAAACTGCTTAACTTACCATCACTGAATCAGAGGCTCAGGCTTCTCTAAATCCAAGTCCTTAGTTATCTTTAATAGGAATATAATTTTAAGAGTCTTCAGGTTGATCACAAACAATCCTACATAAGATTTTTTTCTTTACATAAGAAAAAATTATTGCTTGGGCAATCACTATATATCTGTCTGCTAGAACACTTTGTAGGACTCGAGGGTTCAACCTTGATTTTATCATAATGTAAGGCACAGATTCTTACTTAGATCTTTTAGAACTTCTAAACCCTTGTGATCCTCACAAAGAGAGTACTGAAAATTCCATTTCTGTTAGGTTAAAGCTAATCTAAACCCAAAGTGTGTTGATGGGTCTTTTAACTGAAAGGTCCTTGTTTAAGGTCATAGCAATCAGGCAATTGTGTGTTTTTCCTTGCTCACTGAACTCAAAATATGTAGCTGATCACATGCATTTCTTCAGAGACTTCCACATTCTTCCCAGGTCTCTGCACACTCCCTTAAAACCATGCCCATTCATTGGTTACCTCCAGTCTTGGAAATACATTAACTTTGGCAAGAAGATCACCATTATTCAGATCTCATTCTTTTAGTAAAGAGAAATGAATTCCAAATATTTTCACCTTCAGTGCATCTGCACCTTACTGTATTGTGCCAGACTCCTCTCACTCCAGAGATCTTCATGAATTTTCTGTTCTGTTCCTGTTTGCTTATTTTCATGTGCTCCTGTAGAATCAGTTGCTATTGGCTTCTGTATACAGGGACATGAATTTGTCTCTTTTCTGTTTGAAGTTTCTAATAAAGTGCGTTGTGAATCATCATCATCTCAGGCCGAATTGCACTTGAGTGAAGAAGGAAATGAGTAGGATCAAACCTCCTGTCTCCTTCTGTGATTAGATGCATGCAAGCTGCAGCACTATTTAGTGGAGGAATACGACTCAGCTATGACAAATATAATGAAGATTCTTTATTCAGGATGTTGGAGACTTTCAAATGCCCTGCTTCTTACTCAGTCATTTTAAACAAACTGTCCTCTCTGCTGCTACCTGCCTGAGAACTCTTTATGCCCATGCATGCTCTGCAAAGCTCCAGATCAGAACTTTCTCAACAGTAAGTACGGCATGTTTTTTAATTAATTGCCCTGTTCCTGATAAATACCTCTAAACTTTCAGCATCAGTGAAAACTCAGTCTATTTTCATTAAAAATCTCTTATCTCTCAATTATTTTAAAAAGCTCACATAACAGCATCTAAATCGCTGCTTTAGATGCTCCAAAGCACTTGTCATTCATTTTACTGCCAATACAAGTTTTGTTAACACTTACCATTTTGAATGTCACTATTCTTTTCTAATAGTTAACAGTTTAAAGCTGTCCTGCTTATTTGTACTTAATTCAAAACTAATAAAAATTATTTGTTTTGCATTCATAATGTAAGCTCTGCTTTGAAGGTATTGATGTAACATTTATCATTCACAGAGTTCTAGTAAAATCTCTAAACTATCCACAAAGTAAACACTACTTCTAATTGCTACTTTTCTTCAGACTTTGTGCCACACAGATACAAAATTCTAGCTTGAAGTGCACTACAATTATTGCTTTTATTTGACTAAAGTGCCAAGACAAGTGGAGTCAGATTACAGTCATATGATAGATATGTGGAACTCTAATGAAATCCAGAGTTAAATATGTGCCAGTGAAATCAGTCTGCTTGCACTGCATCTAGAAATCCCAATCTAGAAATTATTGTGGTTTGCCAAAAGTCGCGACTGTAAGATAACCAAGCTGGCTTAAACATAGTAGCTGTCTAGCTAGTCTAGCTAGTAGCTGTACAAACATAAATTAACAACAGTAACTTTCCAAATGCTATCAAGAACAATTACTTCATCCACAACAGCATTCAATGCAGCTTGGCTAAAAATGTCATTAAATAGATTTCCTAAGTACTTCAGTCTTCGTGGTGGACTGACATAATCATACATTATTCATGGACAGTTGATGGCATTGTAAAAAATTAGTTTCCTTGTCTGAGAGACTGAACTATTCTTTTGAGAATATCAGTTGAACAGCTACTGTGTTTTAAGACAAAAGCATTTCAACAAATACAAAATATAAAAAGCCTGTAATGATATCCATATCTATGGAATGTAAGTCTACATCTATAGGCACAAGCCATCAATTTTTTATAATAAAAAGAATATACAGTTCATAGTCTTGAGAAAGAAGAGAAAAATATGGATGTCTCAAAGTATGCAAGTGTAATGAGTCCTAGAACTTTCACAGTAAATGTACAGGACCCGCACAACCATAGACATTGATATTTATATAACCACGAGATTTAGAAAAAAAAACACAAAACAAAACTCCCCCAACCACCTTATGGTATATAATTGGATATCAGTATAAAAATACGTTATTAACTACCACAGAGTGAACCTAGCAGCTAATTAAGGTTAATATTAAAGAGGAATAAGCACTCAGCAGACTACAAGAGCTAATATGCAGATGCTAGTGCAGACAGTTAATATGTCTGAACAATATTATGTCCACAAGATTCACAGCTTTATCACAGGCAAGAGTCCTAGCAATTCAGCTGTGCATCATGCTGCAACAGCACTCACAATCACAATCAGAAAGAAAAGTAGACTACTTAGTGTTCTTCATGTTCAGGCAGAACTTTATTAAATATATGCCATGGCACTTCACGGTGTAAAGAGAAAAAGTAATAAAATGTTCAAGGTGTATTATTATGCCAAAACCAAATCTGTCACCATGTAACATGGCACAAAGTTCCTCATCTGTAACTTTCTCCCCCTATTTACTCAAAACAAGAATGGATAGTAACACGTAATTATCTGGGGTGTTAATGTCCAGCAACGTTTGCCTGAGCAAAGGCCTGATAGACTTGTTCAGTATGGCAAAGTGCTTTGTGGTAGTCTTGGACATGACTGAACTCACAGATCCAAGGCACAGGGTGTAGTAACCTCAGCCCCTGTAGCTTGCTCTGCAAAGAGTGAATTTCTGCACAGTAATTTGTAGGCAGTACTCTTCAGAGAAAAAGCGATGTCTGGTACCCTAAGATAAAAATCTACCTTATATTACTTTGCATTTATCAATCTCCTTACCCGTTAAAGAAAAAAAAAGTTTTTCCCTATTGTTTTCTAACAGGTAATGAAAGATCTACTTTACCTCTCAGACAATTTTATTTTTCCATGCATTGTGAAACAGACTCCTTTTTAATATCTCATAGATTGCTCCCAACTGCCCCAACCTTCCTATGTGACACCAAAAAAGACATTGCCATTAAATGTTTCTAGGTCAAACCCAAATTGAAGTTTCATATTTGATAGCTGAGAACAACTTATCCTTCACTGTCACTAGGCAAACACAATATTACTTTTTAAAGAAAATCATAGCAGGAGAGGAAGTAAAGTAGTGAAGGAAAAAAATTTACTCTATCAAAACACTGGCAATGTTTTCCAAAATAAATGCAAAATTCTCCAACTCCTCTACAGCACTCACTCATGTAATTTTTCAGAGACAGTTGCAAAGGAAGTTCACCGTGTTATTGAGGCTTGAGTTATTGAAATTGGAAACCCCATCAGTAATCTGAGTACAGGGCTTATTAAGAAGTACCACTACAGCAGTCATCTGAAAGTAAGGCCAACGTGTTACCATAAAAACCAAATATAGATGATAGGACCTTTAGCACTTGGTTAGTACACATTTCATTTCTCTTGATCCTGCTCATGAAAGTGTCCTTGTTTTTCTGGTCAAACTGGGAGGTGCCTGGGACAAGTGACAGGACCATGCTCAAAGGCACAGAAACTTGTCCTTCATCTCAGCAGAGTCATTCTTTGTTTACACATTTAAACTGTGACCACAAACAAGGCATACAATAAATTTTTTGAGACCTTGGAAAGAGCCCACTGCAGAAGTTTCAAAACTTGAATGGCAATCTCTAAAATGCATGTAAGAATTAACTACTACTGAAAGGAAAATCATCTGTCTGTAGGTAATTTTGTATATAATAGGCTAAAAACTAGAGTAGAGAGAGTGACTCATCCATTAACCAGAGCAGTGGGGAAAATATTGCATTTGCTTTTCCCAAAGAATCAGTCAAACATTTGCTGTATCACCAGAAGTGAAATACTGAGTCAGACAGAGAAACACGTTCAGCCCAGAATGACGTCTGGCTGGTTATATGCTTCAGCAGAAGTGTGGTGTCAGGTAACAGAGAGCTAGGAAAAAGAGAGGGAACTCTTAGCAGAATAGAAATATTAACAAATACATCCCTGCAATGAAAGATTCATTGTGAGCAGTCTCACAATCAGAAAAAGAGAAATAATGTATAACTAACTCAGGAAATGATTTTGCTAAGAAATTTTCTGTAACTGTGAGTAACTACAGTAAGCCAGTTATGTGAGGGATCAGGTTTAAGAATGGAGAGACATTTTATGTATGCAAGCTCATACTTATGTCTGTTGGAAATTACTTCATCCTAAAGAAGCTTGTGTGGAAGGGAGGTCTATATCAAAAAGCTCACTGTGGCATCCTCGTACCATGGTCATGACTCCGTAACTTGAGAATACAGCAGACATGATTTGCAGTCCTGATTCATCAGCTCTTCCTCTCTATAGTTCAAAGATTTGTCCCTGAATCCTGTTGGGAAAGCCAGGCCCAGGTTTCCAGGTCGACTACCCAGAGTCTGAGGAATTCCTACTCCCCAGAAGTCTTTCAACATACTCTGCTTGGCCAGATGAGCATCATAACCCACCACTGGCTTCTTTTAGAGGCATGAGATTTCCCCAGCTGCCCTCAAATCCACAGGGCAGCTCCCAGGCTATCCTGAGGTGTGACACCCCCAACTGCTCTTTAAATAGAATGAAAAAAGAAGGGATGGGGAAAGAAAAGAGGATAGTGACAGAAACAGGAGAAAATTGTATAAAATTTAAATAAAAAAATAACATTACCAAACCTTCTTGGCAGATCCTAATTTGAATCTTGAAACAAAAAGTGATTTTCAGGTGACTACAATACAACGTGGTATCACAGAAAGGAATAGTTTAAAAGAGACAGTTTAAAATCATCTAAGATAATTAGGTTTCAACTTATTTAAACATTTATTGGTGCTATTCTTCATATAATGCTCTTTATACATACATACATATTCTTTATATGATACCTCTTTTCATAGCTCAAAACCTTGTTGCCTTTTGATCTTCCCTGCTGCTGAATTATTTGAAGTACAGTTAACAGAGAGTACTACAATTATAGAACCTATGGGGTGGCCTATTTAGGAAGAGATTTACTTCCTCTCTTGTAAGAACACCTGTGCAAGCCTCATGCATGCAGTCTGTCAGACATCTGGCCCAAAGGCACAGAGGCTGCACACTACCTGACAAGCTGGAAACTTAAATAGAGGAGGAAATATCAAGCCATTGTCCTGTTGTCAATGAAAACAGCACATCTATTGAGGGTCTAAACCCATTGCCTTCATGTTGTTCAACATTCCCTTGACAACCTGATTTTTCCACTGGAATTTACATCGTCTTTGCAGGGCTCTTCCAGTTTTAAGTGCAAGTGCCAAGTGTGGCAGTGCTTGCTCCTGCATGTAGAGAGGAGGAAATGGTCCTGAGAGAGAGGATTAGAATGAGATTTTTTCAGGCACAACAAATGGAGGGAACTGTTCTATTAGCAATAAAGGCTAACTCCTCTTAAGAAATACTTGAAATCAGTGTCACTAAGATCACGTTACAGTTTGTGAATCCATTTTGTGTTTGGTGATGTGGACTGTCTGTTTGCTTCGTCAGACAAGGGCATGTTTGTTTTTTTTTAAAAAGCCATCAGTTGTTTTTTTGCAGACCTTCATATTTCTGGTTCTGCAAGAAGGATTCAGTCAAAGCCATGCGAAATAAAACCCTCCCCCCTCCACACACACTGGTTGCCCTGAGTAAGCACACAGACCCAGAGAAGCAATGCCTGTGAACTTAGAAGATATAACACATAGAGCCAAACCCTTTCACTTCTGCCTGGGAGCAGTGCTAATGGAAGCCACATTCAGAAATAGTGTAAAGCAACTCTATCGCTCATTAATGCAAAAGCACTAATTATAAATCATAATTATAAGACATTATTATAAATGCCATCTTGTTCAGCCAGAAACTTGAGAAACAGTTAAAAAAATTCTCAACATAATCTTCCACTGTTCAATAATTACAAACTAGAGATACATGCTAGAACTACTTAGTTTACTGCAGCAGAGGTTGCCATGACCTCTGATGTCTTTCACGTGTCTTTCGGTGAAACAAACCATGTAATAATACAAAATGCTTCATACTTTGACAGAAATCAGACCTTCCTCATTAAATTTGATGTTTTTCTGCTCTCTTGTAAAATTTCACCCCACTTATAGTTTGTTCTTTTTTGATATTTTTAGAGTGGTTTAAGCCCCTCACAAAGCAACTGACCAATTGCAGTGATTACTGAGATGGGAGAATTATGAAGCAAGTTGAGAGAATTAAATTCAGTGTCTAAACCACATCAAATTCTATCCATGTGTATACCTCTCATGCAGTCTTCTCTACTACATTTACTTTCAGCTGCTAAACGGTGTCAAATTCATGAATCATTTCAAGAACACGCAAATTGCTTGAGTTTTATATTTGCTTGTAAAACCCAACCAACATCCGTGCATGCATGATCCTATCCTTGCTTTTCTTGCTTGGAAAACATCTGCCTTGAACCAGTAAACCAGTTGATGCAACAAAGTTGACAAGAGAAAGGTTACCAAAGGTTACCAAAGCTGTTTGCAGCATTACAATTTTTCCCCCCTGCAAATAAGAGCATTACTATTTTGCTTTCTTTACTGTGAAAACAAAAATATAGTCTTTGTGCATGCTCACACAAAAAAGTTAGCTCAATATACAGGAAAAAAAGAGTTTCACCCACCAATCACCCAAATAGTTTGAAGGTCTGTCAAATCTCATTTTTCTTTCCACAGAAACAAGACTGCCTGACTCAATACACATCACTGATTGACAAGTGAAAAAAAAAAAAAAAACAAAACATGTTTGAACTCTCATTCTTCTTCCAGAACTCTTTTCTTTCTCCACTTGGTGTACTGCTCCGGTAGTTTGCACAAACAAGTTCTTACTGTTTTTAGAAGTCTTGATCCTGAGAATACTACCTCTGGGCTGTATCACCATTTTTAATAAAGTAGGTCTGATGTAAAGAAGTTATGTCAGCTTATAATCAGCTGGAAATCAAAACCATGGCTGTTGTTTCAGAGAAAAAACATTGGAGAACATTATCCAGTATAGGACTACTGGCATAGGTCTGCTGCCAAAAGGAAGCCAGTCAGGTCTGCCTCCTTCCTGTGCCCTGAGCTGTGCTTGTAGACCATACAGTGAAAGGCACCACAGCCATGATGCATCAGCCTTGATATGATGTAAGGTCTTTTACATGCAGAGGATGTGTATGTGATTCTTCCCCCATCCATTATTTCTAACCAGCACCTTATGTATTTGTGTATCTTGCATAGGGTTTTCCAGTTGGCCTGACTGCCAGCCTCTATCCCATTTCAAGCACTCTCCTTTATACGGCAAATGCAGTCTGGCACCTATTCTCCTACACTAGCCAGGAATGTTAAGAACGGAACCCAACCATACCTAATTCCCTTCATCCTAATATACACCACAACAGTCATTGGAACGCTTGCATAGTTCTCACTCCTTTCAATCATGACTGGACATGCAGCTGCATCTCTCAAGAGTGCCATTAGCACACCAACTTTAGAGATTATCCACCCATGCTTGAGCAGCATGAGCAGTTTGGATGGGTACATGACAAGAAGTGGACGAACTGTGCTCAGCAACAAGCCAGGAGAAAGCAGAAACAGACTGTTTTCAAATACTCACCATTTCTGAGGGATTCAATCCAGAGCTAGAAATCTAACAGGCAGGAATGTAGCTTCGTGTGCTACCACATGCAAACCTCACAGTCAGCATCAAGGGAGACTCCTGCACCAAAGGTCTTGGGGACGCTTGGAGATCTAGAGGGTTCTTTTCCAGAACAACGAACCCAGTGTATTGTTACAAATAATAAATAGCAACAGTCTATTCAAAAACGTGTTATTCTTGACAGGCTGCAACAGAGGAATTTTTATCTGACTGTTTTAGTAGATCACAGACTTATTCTTAGAGATTATTAATTACCTTTCAACCTCCAACACACACAGAGTACAGTGGCAATTCTATCAGACCTGCAATATAGGTTGAAACACAACAGTTATTCCAACCAAGTAACCTGTAAACCTTACAAGAGTGCTCCGCTATTCAGTAAAGCCTTTACTAAGTGAGAACAACTTTTCAAAGATTTAAATGAGAGAAGGTGTAATGAAATTGCCATCCAAGCAACCTTTTAGGTAGTACTTCAGCATCTCCAAATTTTAGTTTTGGTGGTGCTTTTTCATATTTGTTCCACCATCAAAGCTTTTTGATGTAAGTGTTTCTATGCTATAGGCCATTTTTTTTTTCTTGCCAGGGACACATTAATTCAGTCATTGTAACAACATCTGGCATACCCAAACCACTGGCCTTCACCATACTTAAATGATGAAAATATGATGAACATACATGATGAAAATATGCATTCCCTGCAAAAAGCAGTTGAGCCTAGGATAGGGTTACACAGTGATCCCATGGAAAGCTCATTATCTTCCTTTCAGTCTGGAAACTAGAAAATTTAAGAATGTCTGAAGTCACAGGGGAAATACAATGGGTTCTGTTTTCTGAACACACTTTGTTTGGGAAACATATATAGATGTATGTATACATACATAAAACCATGCATGTATAAAACACACTCAGCACTGATGTACAATTGATAGTTTGTCTGCAGCAAGAAAAAACACCCAATGCAACTAATAATAAAATACAATAAATACATAATCATTGGAATCAGTACCAATAAGCACAAATTTCTCAAGGTGACTGTGCGTTGCCTAGTGCTCGTTATGGACCGATCTCTTTTGTTTGCTTTTTGCTCAGTGAGGGCACAGACATAGCTGACAGTCACTGTAACTCACTGGCTTTAGATACCCATCCCTCTGTCAAGTTTGCCTGAAGCTGGTTTAAAAAGAAGATAACTCCCAGGTACAACCAGAGAATGATCATGAGACTGTTGCTTCCTTAGAAAATTAGGTTTAAGGAGGGGAAAAGGAAGAAAATAAAAAGAGAGAAGAGCAAAAAATAAAGCGGGGGGGGGGGGAAAGATGAGAAATATAGTTAGAATAAAACACTACTGACAATTTCTGAGTCTCCGACTCTGAATCCTGATGGTATATTCTTTCTATATTCCCAGCGAAAGACCCCATTTTATGTGTGACTTGATTCTCCCTTAACATAAAAATTACACCTCCAAACTCAGAGGGTTATAAACTCCCATTAAGAATCATAAACTGTTCAGACACTACAGGTATAAAACCATACACAATGACCATAATGTCAGAAAGTGGCTACATTGCTGTAAATCAGAAGAAAGTGAAATATATATCCACTCTAATTGTGTTTCAGAGGCCACAAGTCTTTCATTTCTTAAGGGATTTAAATTTGCCCATAGTTTAAGGATGCTCTTTTCCTTGAACTTACTAATTCTGCACAGTATTGTTCACTGTCTCTATTTTCAGCTGTCCTTTCACCATTTAACTGGCAGCATTACAATTCCTCCCCAGACAATTATATAACAGTATTATACTAGATAAAGCTTATTTAACAGGGAAAAAATGTTTTTGCTTATGTTTCATTTCTTTTAATGTGCATCATTTAACAGAGATGATACATATTTTAATCTCAGACTTATATTTTTGCTTCCTGTTGCTCCTGAAGTGAGAAAACAAATCCTTGACTTTCAAGTGCCCAGTAGAGGAGATATATATTCCAGGTCTTTAAAAAGATATTAGTACAATGCTTTCATTACTGTGAAAACAAGCAACATCTTTTATTATACCACACGCAACTGTGATGCTAAATTCAAAATTAATTTGAATTAAATTTAGGGTAAATAATTCATGGAGTTCTTTGAAAAAGCCATTGCGCAGGATTATTGTGAGGGCTTACAGGTCAGTGCCCAAAAAGTCAACAGATATATTAATGTATTTTTGAAGAAGTGACTATTGCATTGATTTCAGAGAAGTTACTTGTCAAAACATTACCACTTGAAGATGTCATTTTATTAGCTGCACCATAATTATAGTGTCGTAAGAGCCCTCAGAAAACACCAAATCTTCTATTCAATATAAGTAATAGGTGATTCTAAAATATGGTTTTCTATAACTAGGGAACCAGAAAAAGCCAGATAACGTATGTGGGTGGAAAGGAAGAAAATCTATTCAAACTGATTAATACATGTACTCAATGTTTTAACAATTCAGACTAAATCCACACCTTCAGAATCAAATCAGCTCAGAAAAATAATATACATTTAAACTTTAATATTATTCACTTTATAAACTATTCAACATTCAAGTTGCTTATTATGCCTGTCTCATGGTTTGTTTCTGTTTCAGAGCAGAGACCATTTTATGCTTTGAAAGCAGGATATTTACTTGCATTTTCACACCTGAGGAAAGCAGAATGTTGTCTGTTCAGGCAAAGAATGAGTTTTCTAAGAGTATGAACTAATAATACTGATAATACTTTCCTGTCTTAGAAGTCATTAAAAAGCCATTTTGCAAATGCCACAGAAAGAAAAATTGGGAAGAAAAGCCCACCTCTGTGTCATTAAAAATTACTTTAACAAGCATTATTATGCAAAATTAGAACTCTACGTTTAATATGCAGCATTACCAAAGAACTGAAGTAGATTTATGTGAGAGTCCTGCAATCATCCTGCCTTGGTCCCAAGGGCTGGATCTGTGCATTGCTGGTTTACTCAGCAGTAGCAGCATGTTCTGAATCAGGCACAGACAAACCATGGCACTGCGCTGAAATTCACCAAGGCACGCTGTGCACTCTAGATGTGTTTATGCTGGCTGCGGAAGAACAGATGATACGCAATGGGGCATGAAGCCTGCTGGAACAAAGCCCCTGTCAATGTTTTGTAAGCGTATCTAAGTGAGTTTAGAAAACATGTCATGTGGTTGCAGTGGGCTCGATCTGGCAGAAGTCTGAGAACTAAGTTTTCTGTAATAGTTTCATTGAGCATTTCTGGCACAGCTTCTTTTCAGTTTAATTCTAACTAGAAGTTTGACACAATTACTATAAAGAATTATTTGCTTCACCTGCTTTGCTTTGCACAAAATTGCAGGTTTCCAGTAGTTCTTATCTGTCATAACAGCAAACCCTAACAGCCTACTTCTGATGTCACTTAATCTAGCATAAATCTAGGGGATGGCTCCTCATGACCAATCCTAAAACTACCTCATAGGCAAGTATTTAGGACCTTTCAAGTGAATCAGTTAAATGATTAAGAATGCATCTAAAACACTGCCTTAGTCTGAAACAGGAGTGCACTTTTGATGCAGGTCTCCCAGATGTCCTCACTTTGCACTTTGGTTCTCATCACAAAGGAATCTCAAGCTATGTAATGCTCACAGAGTCTTGCAATTACATGGAATAAATGAGGACTCCAGAAGAAACAAATTCTGTCCCTAGACTCCTTCTGCACTTTGTCATCTTAAGCAAACAACTGCAAAAAAAATCAATCAATCAAAATACTGGTACTTTGATACTTAGTACACATGAAAATTTTTCATTCCAAACAAGACATTGAGCAGTTAAAAGCAAGTAAAATTTTGAATTACGTGCATATTTAAAAGCCTGAAAAAACAGCATGATTCTCCTTGAGCTTTAGTTCTCCTGTTGGTGATAGAAGTTATTTAAATAGATAATGTTTCTTCCTAATAGATGGATTGACAACTAAAGATATAAATAGCAGAATCAGGTCTCCAGTTTCATTATTAATTATCTGAATACACACACACACACAAACATTTGATTAAAAAAATTTGACATTTTTGAAACAGTGACATTTTGATTATAAACATGTGCATTAGCTAATTCTCCCAGCACTGGCAAAGTCAGGAGATAAGTATTAATATTCCTTCCATAGCTGAAAGAAAATCAAGAAATTGCAGTGAGCAGTAAGTGATTTTTTCCAAGACCATGTATCAAATTAACATAAGAATTTAGCTGCTGCTTCTGTGCTCATTCTCTCACTTCATGTTGCCTCTAACTTGATTAGTTTCCTATGAATAACCATTAATAATTCCGCATCATGCAATCATCCTTAGGTAAAAGAGAAGTTTATTCTTAATAAATGTCAGGGAATCTAAACAATTTTAGAGTACTACAAAATGTACCATAATCAGATTAATCAAAGTGGACTCTGCTTGATCATGGCCATAACCTGATATACCCAGGCAGTCAGTCTCTCATAGGCACTAATTGCCAGACAAAATTACATTTCAAATGTATCAGGAAAAGAGAATATTTTCCTGCATTTAGACTAATTATTTGTCTTCTCTGCCAACTGTGCAAAATCAAAAATAACTCTTTCTGTTTCTCAATAAGCTAAGTAAATAATAATAATAATAAAATATAAAAATTTGTGTAATCAACAGAAGTCTTGGTAAAAAAAGTAATAATTTTCAGTGAACAACAAAAAGCCTGTCACCTGACAGTGACGTAGAAGTGACTCAACTTGAGTAAATCTGATCACCCCAGACAGCTTTTAATCAATTAGTCTCATAAGTGTATGCCTAGTATTATTTTGATACTGTCTTCATGGTCATTAGGTCATGAAGACATAGCTGAGCAACCCACTGAAACTGGATCTCAGCTATTACATTGTGGATCAAACCGACCAACAAAGTAAATATAACCTGTGAGAAGGTGCATGAGGCTCTACCTGCCTTCCTCTTAACAGGAATTTCTTACTGGTTGCTCTCACAGACCGATATATAGGGCAAACAGCTTAAGAGAATATGCCTATTACAAGACCACCCACATTCTCATAAAAGACAATGTGAACATAAAGGGCAGCTACAAACGTAAGTTTCAGAGATGACAGAATTCCAGATTCAATTATTTCAGGCACAATTCTCACTCCTGTTTCTTTACTAGTATGGCAAATAGGTTTGCTTGTCCACTCTCAGGGTGCACTCATTTTGCTCTTTCAAAATCCTTAAGGAATTATGGAGAGGAAAGCATGGAAAGTTTGAAAAGTTAGAAAATCTTTACAAACACTACATCATGCTGGATAGCTTAAGAGGTTTCACATCTTAAGCTTAAAGGGTTTTGAAAATCACACAATGTAGCACCAGTTTCTGTGTTAGCATTGCAAACTTCACCAGATCTTAAATCTTTCTGGTTTGCTTCCTACTCAAAGTCCCCTTCTCCTTGGCAATTTGTGGATGGGAAAACCCTGCATCAGCAACTCTACAGCACCAAGCCAAGTCCCTGCCTCTTGATTCTTCCTGATGCCACATTGTCAGAGACTGAAACGGATAATGACTTAAACATTGTTAAGATCACCAACAGACTTTACTCCACTGTAGCAATCTGCAAAGAAACAGCTGCTCATCAATGGGAGGCCATCCCTCCCTGAATATGACTCCTAATTTGGACTGCAAAAGGACCTTGAGATAAGATGTTTTCCAGCTATCCAAGGTGCAGAAGGGCATGCATACCCAAAGCTATAAACTGTATTTCCAGTTAAGGCTGATAAGAGTCAAATCCTCTGAGGTGGGATAGTCCTTTTTACACCAGTGTCCTCCCTTACAAGATGACTCTGCTGTGAAAATACCTCTGGGAGCATGAAAGTCATTCACACCTAATCTGGACTTTTCCTCTCAGATGATGGACCATAATGATTGCTTCTGTACAAAGGCTCATTATGTCCCAGTGATCCAGTATTACATCATCGCTACCCCAGGGAAGCTACTACACCTTCCCACTGGAAGCTGAGTGTATATAACTCACGAAAATCTTTGAGTTTTGGGTGGGCTTCCCCCACCCTCAATGGATCAAGACCATCACTTTGACAAGATTGCAACCACCACTTCAACCAACAGACATCAAAGCTGTGATTACCAAGCTTCATCACTGGATCCAGAGGGTGGTGACTATACATCTTTCTACTTTTATCCTTTCTTTCTCTCTCTCTCTCTTTTTCTTACACATATTCTGAAGTGTTGTTTTTATGCTTTTATATCGTTATGTTGCTATAGATGATGGCAACCAAAGCAGCTACACCTATTTTCCTTTGAAACCAGACTGTTTTAAAATAAACCTTACATATATGTATGTTTACAAATACTGATCATTTAGTGTCATTTCATTCTAATCCTCTCCAAGTGAAAAGGAACCCAAGAACAGGGGTTACCCTTGCCTTCTGGGGCAGGTCGTAACACACATGCTTCTTTGCCCAGCTTTCTCTGAAATGGAAGAGGAAGAAGGAGCAATCAGGTATGGATGTGAACAGATCTGAAATTCCAGGGACACTTGGAAAAACTATCTTCAGTAGGATTGCCTTCTTAGGAAAGAGAGAGGACTAGTCTGACATTTGGACTCCTCCTCCTGGCCCCAGGACAAGTAAATCTCTTTGCCTTGAATGATTTGGCCTGTCTGTTACACAGATGGCAGCACTTGGGGACTGCTACCACTGCCTGTAAATTAAATTCCAATTAACTGTACCATCCCCTTGATAGGTAGTGCTAGTCTCTCCTTTCTTACTCCTGTTCCTAGTGCCTATGCCAAAAGAGACCTGAGGCACCAGCTGCAGATAGAACATCAAATTAGCCCTTCAGCTTTTTCTTCATTTGCTTTCTCCCGAGGTTGGTCTCAGCCTTGGAAGCTGATCCAGCCTCAGCACTTTACCTTTGACCAGTAGGGCCAAAGCTTTAGCAGTACCTTGGAGACCTCCCCACTTCACATTCACAAGATCACACCTGGAACTCTTCCTCCAGCTCCGGGGTCCTCAGCATAGGAGGTAGAAGGACCTGTTGGTGTGAGTCCAGAACAGGACCACAAAGATGACTGAAGGGATGGAATACCTCTTCTATAAGGTGTCCTGGTTATAGTGGCTGGGACCAGTTTGTCACTGTGTGGGTGTGGCCAGGGCTTTGTATTC
This sequence comes from Dendrocincla tyrannina, assembly GCA_035047865.1. NCBI lineage: Eukaryota > Metazoa > Chordata > Aves > Passeriformes > Dendrocolaptidae > Dendrocincla > Dendrocincla tyrannina. Next base: position 85,469,392 of record JAWWMP010000081.1, on the reverse strand, counting down.
TACACCCCCTATGTCATTTCTCATGGACTGCTAACAATGGATCATTTGCAGCAGCTGCCCAGGGCACGCCTGGCCCCTCAGACTACAAACTGGGTGTTTAGGAGCTTTGTGAGAGAAGGAAGTGTTCCTGTCTTCACACCAATGACTCAGGTGTGACAACTCCCCTCTGGGGAGTCATTAGCACCTTCACACCCAGCCTGAGGGGTCATGTCTGCTGGCCATCAAGGAGTATCCCATGACTCATAGTGTAAATCACCCATTGCAAAACTCCTTATCCTTGGGGGGGAGACTGGGCACTCTCATCTGAGCCCAAGTACATGGGGGTTTGGGACTTTGGGGGACCACTTTTGTGATCCAGAGAAGGATCAGGACCTCAACAGGACTGCAACTGCTACTCTTGACCAGACTGCGGACATCATTCTCATCAATGGGTTTTCTCGTTCCTTTTACTTTGTACTAAGGGGGCAGGGGAGGGAGGGGGGCACCCGGTGCTCACCACAGGAGCTGGTGAGCTCCATTCTGTTTGTGCCCCATGGTGCTGGGTTGTACTTCTGGTTTTTGTGGGTCAAATGGATTTTTCCTCTGCATCATTGTACTTGTGATGTTTTTATTAAATTGTAATTCTGACTTGCAATATCTTCTGGAGTTGGTTTCATTTCTTCTGCTGGTTTACCTTTAAACCAGTACACAATGAAAAGCTGAGAAAGTTAGGGTTCTTGAGCCTGGAGAAGAGCAGCCTCTGAGAAACCTTATAGCATCTTCCAGTGCCTAAATGGGGCCTACAAGTAAGCTGGAGAGGGAGTTTTCATGAGGGCATGTAGTGAAAGGACAGGGGGAATAACCTTAAGATGAAGGAGGGTTTAGATTATATATTATGAAGAAATTCTTTATTGTAAGTGTATTGATGTTGGGAGCGAGGCTTTTGAGTCAGTGCAGACGATCCAATATGGATTAACAGCAAAGCTCAGTTTATTGAATAATGTCTCTACAATTATAGTATTCTCTAAGTATACGTGCAATAGTATTATTGGTGCCACACTCATATAAGCAATCACCTATTGGCTAATGCTATAAGGCTGCTGTATCTATGACCTCATCCAGGCTGCTTCTAGTTCTCACAGACCTGCAAAGTT